>CM060903.1:674764437-676014437 GCA_030737815.1 Allium fistulosum
GTTTATCTTTAAAAACGAACAACAAGAGAATTTTTAAAGTCAATTCGCAATGCTTTTGGAAAATGAAACTACCATAAGGCCTCCCGCCACACACACAATGCAAACGCAGAATTGGAGGAGATTTCTCCTTATGATAGTCAAAGATGCTTACTACGCAAAACAAATCGTTTTTGATATTATTATTAGTGCATAGTGGAAAAAGTATTTCGAAAATAGAATATCAATCTTAGCCAACATACGACCATTATCGTATGCCTACTATAGCTACCATCTAAACAGTGGTGACCACCGTACGTAAATGGCAGGGTCTACAACTAATACCGTACAAAGTTCGTATTGGAAGATGGATTTCCAACAAATGGTCGGGCAAAGGAACTTCCCAAGTAAAATAGAATGCCTCTGAAGCGACGTTCCCGGATCCTAACTGGATCTCTGCTACACAAGACCGGGTTACCCCTAGCTGGGTAACTACTGACATGAGTATGCCACCTCTCGGTCGTTAGCGACCTTTATCCGAGGTATCTCTAATCCAGCAACCACAAAGCAATCACAAAGTAATAGATTCGCAGCAACCACAAAGTAAGTATCTGGGCTCCATACCATGATACCACTCATAATCCAGAAGGAAATGACATACACTAAGGGGTCGCTATCCCCTAATAACCTTGCTGCCACGATTCCTGTTTCGACCATTACCGGGTCGTGAGGTTCGACGAAGTCTCGTCCACAAAGCCACGCTTTGGCACAAAGCCATGCTTTGGGTCAACAGATGATCAAAGAAATGATCACAAAGATAAATGATCAAACAAATGATCATATCACAAATGATCAAACAATGATCATCACACAGCAACACTCAGCATGTCACATTACCAAATTGGAAATATATCGCTGATAACCTTCAACTACATAACCTCTGAGCTCGTACGTCTCTGAGAAGGGTGTTAAGCTAAGAGAATAAATTCTCCGCCACCAACAGAAATGTATTTGAAAGAAATCTGCTTTATATCTCAAAGTTTAATGTCAGACATGTAACCATACAAGTCTGTTCCGGGTTCGAACAAAACCGAAGGCACTTCCAAAGAAGCCCTTGCAAATCCGGGTATTCACAATCCCGATCGGATTTCCCATCACTTAGGGGATCTCTATACCAGGAGCTACCCAGTGCAGAGACAATCGATAGGTTATCCTATCATTCTCGCAAACACCCGGTCTTCAACACCGGTCTTCAAATGCTATCCATATACGACGTATCACTTATTTGGAATGAGTTATGTGACACAAAGGTCCTCTCCCGGCTGAACCGAATAGTGAGCGTAATAATAAAAAACAAATGGAAAATGGGATTTCAATTAAGTCACAATTTATTTCCCAAAACTTTCTTTTCAAATGGTTTAACAAATTACCATTTTAAAATCTTTAAACAAAAAGATTCATTTTAACAACCTTCAACGGTTTAAACAATTTCCACACTTTAATCTTTTAAACAAAAGATTCATTCACGGATTTTCCAAATCAATTTCCATTTCAATTTGATTAACTCGTTAAATCTTTAAATCAAAGATTTAACTCATAGCTTTCTAAAAAATTCCATTTCAAATGGTTTAAATAAACCACCATTTTAAATCTGTTAAAAATAAACAGATTCAATTCATAGCTTTCAAAACAATTCATTCATAACTTGGAAAAACCATTTTTTCAATTCAATCTTGAAATTCCTTTAATTAAACTGGAATTTCATTACTTATCGGAAAGCTTTTATTCTTTTAAAACAAACAGTTTTCATTTTGGAAATCTAATTTATTTATACGAGTTAAGGTTCTTGGGTTAAATTCAAATTCCCAAAATTATACTTTTAAAATGGTTTAACTTCATATAAACAAATTTATAACATTTTTAACCATAATTTCCAATCATTGAATTCAATTTCAAATATTGAATTCAATTCAAATTAAATCATTTAAATTGGAAACTTTACCAAGTTATTCAAAAATAAATTTTATCTTGAAATTCCATTTCAAAAGCTTTTCACTTTAAACCCAAATTTCCCATTTTAAAATCAATTGAAATTAAAATTTCAATTTCAAAAACATCAAATTTAAGTCATCTGTGACTTAACCGATTTCCTCATGAAATCCATATTTGTGTGTGTAAAAGTGTGGTCTAGAGGTTTTTACACAGTAGTGCAACATCATTCAATCATCACAGATATATAAATATGGCAGATAAAAATTTACATTCATCCCAGATAAATGAACTACAGTACAAATCACACACAAATCAGAATATATCACAAAGCATCATATATCAGGGATATCAAACAATTCAATCATTTAGTCAAATCCAATCATCCATAAGTAAGGTCAATTTATTTACCTGATTAAATTAAATTAGATTAGACACTAATCCTGGTTTAATTAACATTAATTAATTACAACCCATTTTAATTAATTATCCTTTAGTCATTAATTAATCAACTTTAATTAATAAATAAATCAACCTTTAATCATTAAATAATTAACCTTTAATTATTTAACCCACCATTAAATTAATTATCTTCAATTAATTTCTTTAATTAATTATTCCTCAATTTATTATCCTTCCTTAATCACCTTCATTAATTTATTAACCTTTAATTAATTACTAAATTGATTATCTCTAATTACAAATTAATTACATCGAGCAATTATACTTTAATCATTTAATTAATTAATTTTTAATCATTTATTTAATTACTTTTAATTAAGTAATTTTACTTAACCAATTCCATAAATGATTATCCTTAATTAATTCAATCTAATTAATTAATTAACTTAAATAAATCACATTAATTAATCATTTAACTTGCATATTTAAGTTAAACAAATTTATATAACTCTTCATTCAAATATTAAAGAAAACTTTTATTCATTTCAAATTTAGAATACCAATTTAAAATTTTGAAATCATACTTAAAACTGATTTAGAACTTAGTTTAAATCTTTGTTTTCGGGTTTAAAAATCATTTTAAAAGATCCAGTTCAAATTCGAAAACTGACAGGCTTAAGAAAATTTTAAATTTTGAATTGTTTACCAATTCAACCCTGTCACTGTTTCAACTCGAGATAACTCGAGTCCATCTCGAAGCAAATGCAATTTTTCACGAGCCTTACTTCGAGTCTAAATTCTTCTTCCCAAAACTGGAACGACCAGAAAATGAAACGTGCACGTGCACGTGTACATCATCGCGGCGCCACTCCGATCATCGATGATCACTCTGACACATCGCCTATCCACACAGCAACCCAAAACGATCATCAGATCGTCCCCCACATCTCGAATTTGAATTCGAGACCTTCATTCCAAACCTGGAAACACACACGCATCCCCTCCACGAAACCTGTCAACAACTCGCTTGAAAAACTCCGGCCATACGTTCTGAAACTCCGGCATCGTCTACGACTACGGCCCATATACCACTCACCAAAAACTCGAAACACTCGATCGATCAGGGGAAGAGAACGAATCAACATATTCTACCCAGTAAAAACTAGGGTTAGAAACTTCAAACGACCGCCGTCGCCGCCGTGATCTGCCACCCCTTCTACCAATTTTCCCATCATCACCGATGGTCCTACTATCATCTCTGGAAACTACAACCCCTCAGATCCTCGAGAACATCAGCAACTCCTCAAATCCTCGATTCTAGTAAAACCAGAACTACTCATTCAATTTACTATTAAAATTTGTGATTTCATTTTTAAAAATCCTTATTTTGGTTAAGTATTCAGTTCATAACCCTGAATCAGTGAATTCGAATGTTTGAATTTTATCCAAAACTTAACTTCCCTGTTCATTTTGGTTTCCAGGGCAATACACAATTTATTTCCACTCAAATAATTTTTTTTAACTTTGATTTATGATTAGACAAACAATTTTTGTTTATAACATAAATCCTAACAGTGACTAGATCCAGAGAAAAAGAAATTTAAACTAAAGCTAGAGTTTAAAAACTGGAAATATAGGTATTTACAGATATTCACAAACATGCATATATCATACATCCAAAAATGCACAGAAATTCACTAATATATATTCACACAAACATACTTATTTCATACATAGATTAAATTAAAACTCAACTAATTTGTTGAAGTTAGAGTTTAACGATGATCATATAAAAATGATGCAACAGCGGAATAACAAAATGATGATTCTGTGAAAGTAGCAATCGATGGAGTGAAGAATACTGAATGACCCAAATTCGTTGATCCGAAGATACCGAATTCTAGCTATCTTCGTCACGTTGATCGCGCACGATACCGTGAAAGAAGATCTGCAATTCTTCAGACGTTGATCAAGCGCACTTGATACCGTGAATTGGCTTCTACGATCGTTGATTCGAGCGCACTCGAATGCCGAAAGAGGAGATAGAAGATTACACTCAACTACCAATTTGGTGAAAGCACAAAGCTAACAAAACAAAAGTTTTTATTCAAATCAACTAACTATTACAAATGACACAACCCCGCTATTTATAGAATTTTACAACACACGACTCAAAATGACCAACACTTAGGTCGGCAACGACCTAACAACTACGACTTACGACCTAACTAAGGTCGTCTGCGACCTACAGACACAACACAGAAATACAGTACGAGACATAGCACATTACAACACATATTTACAACACATAGATCGGCCTCGACCTAAAATACAACTCACGACCTAAACAGACCATTATTACAACATAACAACAACACAAAACCTTCACGACTTAACACTTGACCGACCTAAGAACAAGGCAGCGACCTAACTCCTCAGTACATAAGGTCGAGCGACCTAAACTGGATGCGGCTTAAGCTTCAGCGACCTAAGAAGTTAGCTTCAGGAATTCTTCACACGACCTAATTCTCCCCGCGACCTAACTTAGGTCGTAACTCGTTCACGCGACCTAACTTAGGTCGTAGCTCGAGACAGTCTTCACTTGAAATATCGGAGCGACCTAAGGTGAGCGATCTTTCTCTCCATATCTTCCCGCGACCTAGCATAGGTCGAATCATATCTCCGCGACCTAAAGTAGGTCGTAATTCAATCTCGCGACCTAACTTAGGTCGTAACGTTTTAGCTCATTCGCCTGCCTTCACGCTGAATCCATTAACTCGCGTGCCACCTTCACTAGGTCGTGAGCGACCTAAAAATTCGTTAGGTCGTGAGCGACCTAAGTCTTCAACTTCCAACGACTTTTTCCCAAGCTTTAGTTCGTTAGGTCGTCTGCGACCTAGGACTTCTTCAGGCTGGGCTGCATCATCCTCCCCCTATTGGAAGAAATTCGTCCTCGAATTTAACAGCTCTTGGTCTTTGATACTCTTATCTTCGTGAAATGGAACTAAGTGTTTGATATAGTCAATATTAGCAATAGGACGATGATCCGGCAAGCTCAACTTGCAATCATTTTCACAAATTTTCTTCAAAATTTCCAAACGACCCATTCCTCCGGTATCCAGCTTGTTGTACGTACCAACAAGAAATCGTTCAATCTTCAAGTAGATAGATTCGTTGCCGCTTTGTGTCTTCACCAAATCCAATACAGATTCCATATTTACGTCCACCCATGATCTAATGTGTATAGGTAATGATATACAAAATCCTGACTTCGTCGCGGTTTCCTTTAAAATTTGACAAATCTGACTCTCCTGATCAAACCTTTCAACCCCTTTTCTGTTTGACGGTCCAAAACAAAACATTGTAACCAACTGCATGGCTTGATCACTGTCCACGTGTCTTTCTTCACGCTCATCTTTGATAACTTCTATTTGCCAACTGCGATCAGGAATATACAACTGCCTTCCTTTGAATAGTAACCCATCAGCCAATCTTCCCAACTCTACCGGCTCTGCCGGACCCATATGATTACGTGGCATATATGGTACAATGGCGCTCGACACTGGATTAACATGATGTCCGTTCCTTAGTGGTAGTAATTCTTTGAACATTTCTGCAGGAACTACATCTTCACATTCATTCATCATTGGCTTAACCTCTTTGATAATTTCAACATTTCTACTGACTTCAATTTCATTCAACAGGAATAATTCTGCACTACCCTCCACCTCTTTAACAAACTCTCGTGTAGATTGTAGACTAGTCGAATCCACCTCCTTCACCAACAAATTACCCTCTTCATCTTCTGACTTACTGTCTTCATCCCTATTCAACCTGCCTGGTTGTGACTTTTCAACCTCATATTCGTCAAACTTCGTTGGTTGAAAATCATCAACTTCATCTCCCACATCAACAATTTCCTTTAAAGACAACAAAGTCTTTAGCTCCTCGATCTCCTCCAATTTGTTTTCACTCTGTTGACGTCGTTTAGGAACCAAAATGATTCGTGTATCCTCGAACATAAAACTGTAACTGTTTGCGCGTCCATCGTGTTGCACAGCCCTATCGTATTGCCATGGTCTTCCCAACAACAGATGGCATACATCCATGTCAACCACATCACACCAAATTTTGTCTTTGTATTTCTTTCCAATGGAAAAATTAACACAAGCTCTTCGATTAACCTTCACCTCCCCTCCTTTCCTCAACCAAGCTAATTTATAGGGATGTGGATGCTTTTCTGTTTTCAATGACAACTTCTTTACAGCTTCCGAAGAAATGATATTATCACAGCTTCCTGCATCGATGATAAATTTACAAACCCTTCCCAAAATTGTGCACGTTGACTGGAAAATGTTACTCCTCAACCAACTTGAGTCATCTTCTTGCTTTGGGGTCAAACACGATCTTCTCATCAACAAACTACAACCCTCATCTCCAGACAATAATTCTTCTTCTTCCACTGGTAATGAATTGTCACACTCCACCTCCGCATCTTCATTCTCAATTCCCGCAATCATTGCTCGCTTCTTGGGCTTTGTACATTCATTGCTCTTATGGCCCCTCTCTTGACAATTAAAACATTTGAGGTTACTATTGGCCTTTGCTTTGCTGGCTTCATTCACAATCGGTTTACTGATGACTTTGGAAACATCCACACTGTTACTAACATCCTTGTTCTGGTCGTTGGACTTCGTAAACACTCCACCACCTCTCCTTCCTTGTTTCTCCCAAGAAAGTGCTTTCTGATGTGATTCGGCGACAGATCTTGGATCAAACATATTCACCATGTCTTGAATCTGTGTTCGCAACCCTCCAACATACCTAGCTGTTAGCTGTTCCTCTGTTTCCATAATGTCGTTCCTAGCAATCAATTGGTAAAAATCATCCGCATATTCATTCACTGTCCTCATCCCTTGCCTTAGATTCTGCAATCGTTGATACATAAGGGATTGATAATTGTGTGGCAAGAAAGTTGCTTTCATCATCTTTCTCATCTTATCCCATGTGACAATATTTGACTTCCCCATCCTCTCCCGTGTGAGTTTTGTTTGCTGCCACCATGCCAACGCTCTCCCTCTTAATCTCGTGGCAACTAACTTTACTCTTCGATCCGTGGGAGCTTCTTTGAAGTCAAAAATTTCTTCAACATTTGAAACCCAGTCCAAAAATTCCTCCACTTCCATTCCACCCTTGAATTCTGGAATTTCAGTTTTCATCCCCGACTCCCATCGGCGATCATCCTCAACATCCCGATATATATTCCGTCCTTGGTCTCGATCTCGATAGTGGATATTACTCCTATCACTCTCTTCATCATAATCACGTGAATTTCGATATCGATCTCGACCATTAACTTCTCTTCGATCACGCATGTCTCTTCTACTATGTCGTTCTTCGTCATGATATGGCTCATACTCAAACTCACGTTGAGTTCTTCTTTCTTCATCTCGATACTCACGGTGATCTCTTCTCATCGAAACTGATGATTCTCTTCTTCCTCGATCAGATTGTGGCGATACCCTTCTCGCTTCCGTAACCGATGGCGAAACTCGGTTTCCTCCATGGTTCGAGATTGGCGACCTCCTTCTTTGACCTTGATTCATATCATTCATCAATTTCTCTAACCTTCCAATACCTTCATCTAACTTCTCATTGAATTTGTTACTTATGCGTTGTTCCATTTGCTCGGCATCTTCCCTCTTGTACAAATCTTCAATATTTTGATGTCGATTAGCTCTTCTTGGCGGCATTGTTAAATGAAACGAACTTCAATTCTCGGTATGGACAAATGTCAAATGATGCACGGCCTTCACTTACACTCGGCTCCAACTCCAAATTTCAAACACCTTTCTTCTTTCGATCCAAAATGATATGGATCAAAATCTTCACTCTTGTTGCGACTTGTGATTAACGCGATGAACAACCAACTTCTCCAAATGATGTTCGGCTTCAATTAACTTCTCAAACTCTTCGAATAAATTGGCTCCAAGACTCGGCTTAGCTATGATTGGCTAAGTCTAGCTCTAATACCAAATGATGCAACAGCGGAATAACAAAATGATGATTCTGTGAAAGTAGCAATCGATGGAATGAAGAATACTGAATGACCCAAATTCGTTGATCCGAAGATACCGAATTCTAGCTATCTTCGTCACGTTGATCGCGCACGATACCGTGAAAGAAGATCTGCAATTCTTCAGACGTTGATCAAGCGCACTTGATGCCGTGAATTGGCTTCTACGATCGTTGATCGGAGCGCACTCGAATGCCGAAAGAGGAGATAGGAGATTACACTCAACTACCAATTTGGTGAAAGCACAAAGCTAACAAAACAAAAGTTTTTATTCAAATCAACTAACTATTACAAATGACACAACCCCGCTATTTATAGAGTTTTACAACACATGACTCAAAATGACCAACACTTAGGTCGGCAACGACCTAACAACTACGACTTACGACCTAACTAAGGTCGTCTGCGACCTACAGACACAACACAGAAATACAGTACGAGACATAGCACATTACAACACATATTTACAACACATAGATCGGCCTCGACCTAAAATACAACTCACGACCTAAACAGACCATTATTACAACATAACAACAACACAAAACCTTCACGACTTAACACTTGACCGACCTAAGAACAAGGCAGCGACCTAACTCCTCAGTACATAAGGTCGAGCGACCTAAACTGGATGCGGCTTAAGCTTCAGCGACCTAAGAAGTTAGCTTCAGGAATTCTTCACACGACCTAATTCTCCCCGCGACCTAACTTAGGTCGTAACTCGTTCACGCGACCTAACTTAGGTCGTAGCTCGAGACAGTCTTCACTTGAAATATCGGAGCGACCTAAGGTGAGCGACCTTTCTCTCCATATCTTCCCGCGACCTAGCATAGGTCGAATCATATCTCCGCGACCTAAAGTAGGTCGTAATTCAATCTCGCGACCTAACTTAGGTCGTAACGTTTTAGCTCGTTCGCCTGCCTTCACGCTGAATCCATTAACTCGCGTGCCACCTTCACTAGGTCGTGAGCGACCTAAAAATTCGTTAGGTCGTGAGCGACCTAAGTCTTCAACTTCCAACGACTTTTTCCCAAGCTTTAGTTCGTTAGGTCGTCTGCGACCTAGGACTTCTTCAGGCTGGGCTGCATCAAAAAAGAACTGGCATTTTTGTTTTAAAATTTGAAACCATGTATCAAAAACAGGAAGTAGAAAACACATTTCCAGGCAAAGAAAACTCAAGCATAACAATCATTTGCAAGCAAAAGCTACCCACATTCATGCAGGAATTTAAACACAAATAATAGAATAAAGCATGGAGTTTACTCACAGGTAAAAGATATAAAGAAGGCTAGTTTAAAAGAAGGTTTGCTCACAGTGAATGGAAGAACAGAGAACTTCTGTTATTTGAAGACTGCAGATTTTTCCTTGATTTTCTGGTTGTATTGATTTGTTGCTTTACATTGAATTATTGTTTAAGTTTTAAAGATGATGCTTCCTTCAGTTTATTTCTTGTTTTAGTTTGAGAGGAACGAAAATGAACTGATGGTAAAAGAAGTTGATATATAAAAGAAATGAGTTGTACAGGTGATGTTGTTTTGTACAATTCCTTATTTAATAAACATAGGTCAGAGATCATCTTTATTTAGGAGGCTGAGATGATCTTCAAAACAAATCGAATCGACTTGTTTACTGCTAGGTATGGAAGCATTAAATGCTAGAGGTATGTTGCACTTATCATATTTACTTCAGCCATACTTGCTTGTCTCGGCTGAGATGGTAGGTTTAAGTACATATGTTTCCATTTTTGTTTACATGCAACTTTGTTTTATTATTCCTTGTTTGCTTACACAACTCACATTCAATCCTATTTGTATTTGTTGTTTGAATTTGTTAATGTATTTGCTTATATTTCATAGTTATCTTATATACTTTTATACTTTATTTTGTAAGTTTATTTTATTTTACTTATATATTTAATATAAATTCAAATCCAACATATATTCACATATATATAAGATTCAAATTCAAATTTATTTTCTAAGACATTTTAAATTTAAATCCCAATTAAATTTTCCAATTTATTTTATATTAATTACCAATTATTTTCACAAATTTTTATTTAAAAATTAAATTTAATTATCGATAAAATTCGAGATCGTTACAACAACCCAGCCTTAAAGCCCCTTCGGTACATCCTGGTAAACATGTTCAACCATCCATAAAAGAGATTTTCACAAAATTGGTCTTCAAACTCAAAAATTGGACAATTCACCGAATCGATCCAAATCGAACACAAATGAACATGAGTTGATGTTAGGAATTCTTACCCAACAACAACAAACGCTATAGGCTTAGATGTGAGTTCAAAAATCTCACCTTTTAACTCAAAAACACATGAGAGAAACTACCGAGCAAGGTTAGAACAATCACTCTTCAATTTCAACCCAAGGAGCTTCAATCTAAGCTCAAAAGAAAACATTTCCTAAGTTAGGGTTTAAAACATTTCTGAAATTGAGGAGGAAATGAAATGGAGAAGATGAAGAGAAGGCTTACCTAAGCTTCTCTTTGATTTTGGAGCAAGAATTGAGTTTGCAAAAGGAAACTAAGGCTTAGGAATTTCTATTTCCAATCTTCTTCCCCCATTAATCTCAAAAGCTTGAAAGTGTTAGGAAAATGAGAGTGAAATGAGAAGAGGGGCTGACTTAGGGTATTTAGATGGGTTAGTGGGCTGAAACCCAAACCCAAAGCCCAAGTGAAAAATAGCAAAATTCAACTTATTCCAAACCTATCGATGCTTATACTCAAAAAAGTCGCAAACGCCATTTTGGACTCAATGGAAGTGGTCTCGAGTCCCAATTCGACCATTTGCAAAAAGTGAAATTTCAGACTTTAATCCGACTAACGATGCTATATTTAAATAAAAATATTTAAATATACAATCGTAAAATATGCGGGTTGTTACATATATTTACATGGTAATCTGTTACCATGGTTATTACCGTTGTAAATTTTGGTAATTTCGTAATTAAGCAACAGTACCGTGGGCAGACCTATAATTTCCTCCATGTTCTTACCTATCGCAATCCTAACACTTGAACGCTTTCATACTTCCGCCTTTCGGCTTTCAATCTAGGGTTTCTGCCTCGTCCACAAATCTGAGCCTAAGCCTTTAGCAGCCAAAACTATCTCGAATATAGCGTTTGTAATCCCGATCTGCTGTTAATTTCGCGATCCATCAGATCTAGAGTTTGAGATATACATACGGATGTCGTTGCATGATGAACTTCGATTTGGTCAACTAAGATCCGCTGGTATGGTTTCCTTATGAAATTAGTAATCGCTATCGCCTATAATCGCCCTCCATCACCTCGTCTAGAGTAACCATCATCGCCCTTCAATCCTTCACGTATGTTTATCATCTTTCTATTTGTAAAATTGTAATTTTATTCTTGATTTGATTTTCAATTCGATTCCAGTTCTAATTGAAGGTTAAATTTTGTTTCATGTATCATATAGTTCAAAATTTTGTTTTATGTATAGGTTCAACAATTTATTTATGTATAGATTCAACAATTCCAGTTCTAGTTGAAAATTTTGATTCCAATCGCTGGTCTCCACCTTCACTATGCGCGTAGTATTGTTTAATGTAGTGCCTAGTCAGAAACTTTAGTTTTCTGTACTTTAGGAAGATTTTTTTTTGTAACATTTTTGGAATATTAAAGCGTTGCCTGAAATGAAAACTTCATATGTGCTTTGTGATAAGTGAAATTTTAAAACCTTGTGTTTCAATCATGTTTAAATATTTATTGATAAATTAACCAAATATAAACATTAAAAAATACACATAAAAAGTGCTAATAAACTTGTTTACCTAAGCTTGTTTACCTAAGCTTATATTGTAGCCATTACTTGCATCCTTCTAATTCTGATGTATGTATAATCGTGTTGAGCCTTGAAATCTGCTTTAAGGATTGAGAAATGCAAGATAGTTCAAGATATCATGACGGCTTAGTCTGAAATGCAGCAATGTAGTTTTGCACATTTGCTTGTGCAGCTGCTGCACTTGATGCAGTGCAGTTTTTGCACTGCTGCACTTGCAGCACTGTAGTTTTGTACTGCTCTACATGTGTATATTCATGGTTTTTTAAAATCTATATATTTAAATCATGAATGTGAACTGTAATATCCAATTATAAACTGTAATATCCAAGATTATATTGATAGGTATAGAATGCTATTATGTGTTATCACTTTGATTACTATTTGTCATTCTTTTTAGTATAAATTTCAATTTCAATTTAATATTGCACTGAATGCATGTAGGCACTTGTAGAAGAAGCAGAAGAAAAGAGGAAATTGGATGGTAGTTCTAGTGGTGATGGTGAAGTAGAAGATCTTGAAAATGATCCAATTGCGGAAGTTTTTGGTTCCGATAGAAAGAAAAATTATTGTCGAGCAGTTAGTTCTACTTCATCTATGAAACAAGTAAAGAAAAATTATTGCCTCAATTATTGTCTTATCTTTTGTTATTGCAATTTGATATTAGTGTGGAATTGGCAAACTATGTATTGGTAAACTATGTATTGGTAAACTTAACTATGTATTGAACTTCTCTTTTGTTAATTGATGCTCAATTTTATTACCATGATTATGAATATTGTTTATTGATATTGATTGGGTTATAATTAATTTCTTAAATTTAGATAATATTTCATATTAAATATAATCTACATTATATCTTTCAACAGTCACATTACCGGTAAGTGGTTATTCGTTTGCATATATTTGTAACACTTATAAGCGTTGGGAGATATTTTCCCCCAACGTTTATAAGCGTTGGAGAAAAAGTTCCAACGTGTATAAGCATTGGGAAAAAACATCTTCCAACGCTTATAAGTGTTGGGGAAAAATATCTCACAACGTTGCGTTATAAATAAATGTCCACGTCCCTATAGCGACACATATAAGTGTTACTGAAATTCTTGACAACGCTTATACTCGTTGGAATCCTCCTTTTTGATGTAGTGGGAATTTTGGGGATTTCTAATATGGTGTTTTCATAATCCAAAACTCTCTAAGGCATATATCGAATCCAAACTATACTATTCAACTACTAAAATAGAAAAACTAAGATTTTCACTCATAATTGGTCCTTAGTTTGCTTCTCTTTGGATTTGCAACGCTTGTTATAATCTCCTTCAGATCTCTTCTTTTTTATATATACAATAAGGGGGTGTGTGTGTGTATTAGATTCAGAAAGGTTGGAGGAGAAGAGCTTTAGAAATTGAATAATAAACAAATATAGATCTTTCTTACCTGAAATACTAATGGAGTTTACTGAATCTAAGAAGTGGTAAACCGGCAGGGCTTCACTGATGTTCCCAAAATATTTGGGAATAAAAGTGAGGGGTCTAGGGTCTTATTTGTAGTGGTTGAAAAACACCAGAACTGTAGGATGAAACTATGTTGAAAACGGATAAATCTAGAGCGTACAAAGCAACCAAAACTCTAGCCTCCACACAAGAAGCGGTCGACTTCTTGAGGTTAAGGGGTCGACTTCTTCCCTTATTTTGGGAAGGTTATTTAATATTTGAGCCGTTGTTTATTTTATTTCCTAATTACTCTTAATGTTAATTGTTAACTTTAACGTTTACTTAACCCCAAGTCTAATCACAATTAACTTCAAATTTCAAATTTGGGAATTAATTATTTTATTTGAATTTGAATTATATTTAAATTATTTTAAAACTAAAAACTTCAAATGCCCATATCTTCTTCTTTTGAGCTCCGTTTTAGCATATTATATATGGAAATTGATCAGAATTTTACCACAAACGCAACGACATAATTTTCGTGGTTAAATTCAACTTTTGAAAAAAATTCATTTCTATCCCTATCATAATTAATTGAATTTCTCTTAATTTACTTATTTAATTAGGGTTGATTTTACAGGGTGTTACATTCTCCCTTCTTAAAAGGATTTCATCCTGAAATCTTTCAAGAAGCGAACAACATAACGTGTAAGAACATCTATGTTATACAACAAAGTTATCCACACAACCATCTACTAAAAAAAAGTGTAATGTGATTATGTACTGCAGACATACTAATAATGAGCTCAATCTTAGCGTGAACGTGTGATTGTGCTATGCAAATATGTATGAAAATATCGTAAACATGCATAAAACTACTATATGAGTGTAAAATGATGATGAAAAAGTATACCAACCATCTTCTACCATCCAATATAGCAACCACAATGCAATTAAAATCTTAATTTTAGAGAAAAAATTTACCAGAGAAAGTCTTAGGATGAGAAGTCCTCATGCCTTCCATCGGATTTTCTCCCCATTGTACTCGGACCAATCTAATTTCTTTATTACAAAGCTTCCTTCTGTGCTCCACAATACATGCGGTGGCACATGACGCTATTGACTCCATCTCAAAATCCTCAAATTGATTAGGCTCTACGATAATTGTTGTGCTATGAAGGTATTTCCTTAAATGCAAAACGTGAAAATACGTCATGGATTCTCACCAACTTACAAATTTTCTTATTTTTCCCCAATATTAGGAAAGGCCCAACAGATATTGGTGCCAACTTTTCCAACTATCCAAACCTTACGACCTTCACATGCTGCCTAATCAACTCTGACTTTCCAAAGTCTGGCAATTCAAATCTGGTATGAGTAGAATTTGTTGATGGTTTCTTACACACCATTTGGCAGTTTGTATGGCCTCCCAAAAATGCTTCAAGGGTGCCATACCAATCATCTATTGTTGACTACTACTATACGCGAATTCTACTAAGGGTAAGTGCTGCTCATGATGTCCTCCAAAGTCCAAGATGCAAGCTCTTAACAAATCCTCGAAGATCCCATCCATTCCTTCAGTTTGTCCGTCGGTCTTCAATTGGTAAGCGATGCTCGGATTTAACGAAGTTCTTCAAGCTATGTAACGATCCCGGATTTTAATTGAGTGTAAATTGATAATTAATTTAATTTGTGAATAAAAAAAATTGTGGAATTAATTGGAAATCAATATAAAATATTCGTTAAAATTTAAGGTAAACAATTAGCTAAATTCTAACATCAAATTTAATATAGGTTCATTTATAGTACAATACATAAGTTAAGAATCTATAACAATAATTTTAATAGCTTTATATCTATATAGTATAAAACAAACTAAATACAAGATATACATAACTAAGCTTGTTAAACAAATTAAGGCAAGTAAAAGAAGACAAAGAAAATAGGCAGCCTGTAGAGTTAGAAAAATAAATCATATCAGCCGAAAACAAAGTATATATGCAAGACAAATTTATTTTGTACACTTAAACAAAACCCAAGCAAACATAAAGTATGTAGCCTGTAATAGGTGTGCAGGCAAGACACAATGTAAAAATAAACATATGCATGTTAACAAGGATGGGGAGCATGAAGCATTTAATGTTATCTACCTTTCAGCATGGCAAAGATCATTTCAGCCGTAATAAGTATGGCTTAGTCAATAAAAAGAAGAAGAAAAATAAGTCTCTGCCTAGTATTATACAAACAAAAGAAACATCACCCTGTACAAAATATTGTATACTATACCCTGTCAACTTCTTTTATATATCTAACTCCTCATCATCAGTTCGTTCACCATCAAAGCTAAGAAAAACTGAAATGAATATCAACTCAAAACATAAACAAAAGCTTCAACTCAAACAAGAATTTAAGGCCTGGAAATCAAAAGCAATCAATCATCACAGTTTTAAAGCTTCCAGAATACATTCCCAGGCGATCTTTTGTTCTCTGTTTGAATTATATTTCCAGGTGAGTAAACATATTATTTAAAAAGTTTTAAGTTTAAATTAAACAGTTCATGATGCTTTAAAAAGATAGGTTGCATATGCTTTGTATTTTGTTATGTATCTGTGTGTATATATCTATCACTCTGCATATGGTCCTTCTCTGTTATGAATTACAGGGATTGATTATCATTCAAATTTGAATTTTTATCCAACTGAATCATTGTTAAGCTTTCAGTTTTTAATCAAAACAGAGATTTAACCTAGATACAAGATTTTCAGAAGCTGTTTTAAACATCTTTGGAAAGCATACTACTGTAATGCTATTTTACTGGCAATCAAGAAATATATTGATAAATCCAATTTTTATAGAAAGCTAATGTAAGTTGATAATCTGAACGTCTACTGAAATTTATGATTTTTAACACAAAAATGAAGATTTTTAGATTGGTATTGTATCAGCAGTTCGTTTTTGAATGAAAACTGCATTTCCACAAATTCCAAGAAATTTAATCTATTTAAAAGGTTGAGATTTAAATTGAAGCAAGTATAAACATTAGGGATGTCACGAAAATTATCAGAAAAATTATCTATTATGTGAGATTTGGATACGAGGTCACATTAGGGTTTTAGCTCCAGTTTTGAACGTGTTTAGTGAAAAGAGGACTTCGTCCTCTTGGGTTGATCGAGCTTTTTGAGATTCAGGGGAAGGGACGAGCTGAGCGTTGACGTGACGTGGCCGAGGTTACGGCGTCGCTGATGGTCTAGGGTGCGGCGGCGAGACGTTTTGGTGGGGGATGTTAACTGCAGTTTTTCGATTAAAATGCCAAACCTTGATTTGGGAACGATGGCTTCGAATTGAGTTTCGATTTCGTGTTTAGATGGATCTCTCGACTTGCTGGCGATCGCGATGGCCATCGGAGTGGCACCGCGATGATGTGCACGTGCACGCATCGACCTTCGTATCAGCGAGAGTGTGAGTTGGGGAAGACGTAGTTTTCTCGGGTTCGAATCGATGTAGGCTTTGGGTTTACTCGAAGAAACTGGTGGTGAAACCCGAAGTCGAACGCGGGGATAATTGCTTTTGGCTCCGGGGAGTTGTTAAGGGGGAACGGGGTTGCTCGGCCTGCTTCAAAAGAATGGGTTAAGCCCAAATAAAATTTCTAAGTCATAATATTTGAGTTAAGAACTTATTTCAAGTTTAATTAATTTAACAAATACTTAACAACGTTTTAAAATCTAATTTATACCTTAAATAAATAAATTTATTTCAAAGGTTTATTAAAGTAAGATTTAATGTTGTAATTAAGAAGTTAATTTAGATAAAAGGGTTTATCTTTAAAATTAATTAAGATTTTGATAAATTAAAGAATGATTAATTACTGTAATTAAATTAAGGTTAAATTGTGAATTAATTAATCACTAAATGAAAATGATTAAAAAGAATAATTACTTAATGGAAGTAATTAAAAAGGATTAATCAATTAAAATTTTAATTTATGTGATTGAATAAATTACTCATGATTAATTAAAAGTTTATTTAATAAATTAAAGGTGAATTAATTTATGATTAAAGGTGAATAAATCTATGATGAAAATATAATTACTTAATGAAATTAAGAGTTAGTTAATTATGAAATTAACTTAAGGTTAATTTAATTATGTGATTAATTAAAGGACAATTAATTAATAAATTAAGGGTAATTAATTAAGATGGATAATTAAGAATTTATTAATTAATTTCATTAATTAATATCAAATGATTTGTGATTAATCAGGATTGGGTAATGAATTCATAAGTAATTAATTAGAAATTTAATTGGTTTAATTAGGGATTGAACAATTAATTAACCCTACTTATAAATGATTATTGAATGCTTGGATTGCTCATGAATGCTTGAATTGATTGTTATCCTTGATCGGTAATATCCTGTGATGTGAATTGTTTTGAATTGAGCTGTGTGTGTAGTTTATTTATCTGTGACATTTATATATCTGTGATCTGTGAATGAAAGATAAGCGTTATAATCTATACCGCTCATCAACTATATTTCTGTATTTTAATCTGTGATGATTGAATGATGTTGCACTACTGTGTGAAACCCCTGGACTACACCATACACACACAAATATGGATTTCACGTGGAAATCGGTTAAGTCATAGATAATTTAAATTTAATATTTTTGAAATTGGAATTTTAATTTCAATTGATTTTGAAATTGGAAATTTGGGTTTAAAGTGAAAAGCTTTTGAAATGAGTTTCAAAGATAAAAGTTATTTTGAATAACTTAATCGAGTTTTGAAAATTTAAATAATTTGATTTAAATTTGAATTCAAGTTTGAAATTGAATCCTATGATTTGAAACTAGGGATTAAACATGCTGTACAAGTTATATATGGGTTAAACCATTTTAAAGGTATTGATTTGGGAATTTGAATCTAATTCAAGGGTTTTAACTCGTGTAAATATAACTGGATTTTTCCGAAACGAAAACTACTTGTTTTCAAATAATAATAGCTTTCATTTTAAGAAAGGATTTCCAAATTGTGTTGAAAGGTTTCAAGTTTTAAATGGAATTGAAATGTTTTGAAAACTATGAAATGAGTCTTTAATTCAAAGACCGGACGAATTAATCCAACTTGAATTGGAATTGTTTTTAAAAGGCTATGAATGAATCTTTGGAAACTAGTTTTGAAAGCTATAAGTTAAATCTTAATTTGAAGATTTAACGAGTTAATTCAATTGAAATGGAAATTGTTTTCTTTGTGAACGGGGTAAAATTTGTGAATTGAATCTTTTTGTTTAAAAGATTAAAAGTATGGAAATTTGTTTAAACCATTGAAGGTTGTTGAAATGAATCTTTTTTGTTTAAAAGATTAGAAATGGTAATTTGGTTTAACCATTCGAATGATAAGTTTTGGGCTTTAAGCTATGATTTAACTGAGACCCCAGTATCCATATGATTTTTAATTGCGCTCGTTATTCGGGTTAGCCGGGAAAAGACCTTTGACTCATATAACCCATTCCGAATAGTGATACGACGTAAATGGATAGCATTTGAAGATCGGTGGTGAAGACCGGGTATTTGCGAGAGCGATAGGATGACCTATCGATTGTCTCTGCACCGAGTAGCGCCCGGTATAGAGATTCCCTAAGTGATGGGAAGTCCGATCGGGATTGTGAATAACCGGATTTGCAAGGGCTTCTATGGAAGTGCCTTCGGTTTTGTTCGAACCCGGAACAGACTTGTATGGACGTGTGTCTGACGTTACACTTTGAGATGTAAAGCTGGTTTCTATCAAATACATTTCTGTTGGTGGCGGAGAATTTATTCTCTTAGCTTAACACCCTTCTCTGAGACGTACGAGCTCAGAGGTTATGTAGTTGATGGTTACTAGTGATACATTCCCAATTTGGTAATGTGACATACGAAGTGCTGTTGATCATTGTTGGTCAAAGCGTTGCTTTGTGAAAAAGCGTTGCTTTGTGAAAAAGCGTGGCTTTGTGGAAAAGCATGGCTTTGTGGACGAGACTTCGTCGAGCCTCACGACCCGGTAATGGTCGAAACAGGAATGTTGCGGCAAAGGTTTGTAGGGGTAGCGCCCTTAGGGTATGTCATTTCCTTCTGGATAAAAGGTGATATCATGGTATGGAGCCCAGATATTTTATCTATGTTGATGCTGCACGGTTATTATACTTTGTGGTTGTTGCTTTATGATCGAGACGTCTCGGATAAAGGTCGGTGACGACCGGGGGATGACATGACTCGTGTGTTAGTTACCTAGTTACAGCTTGGTTAATGCGTGAGGTAGCGTCGGCCTTGTGTTTGCAGAGATCCGGTTAGGTTCTCGGGGCGTCTTTCCAGAGGCGTTTCCATTTCGGTAAGGAAGTTCCTTTGCCTGATCATTTGTTGGAAATCCAAAGAAACAATACGAACCTTGTACGGTTTTAGTTGTATTACCTGCTATTGAACATCGTAGCTATAGTATGCATACAATAATGGTTGTATGCTGGCTAAGATTAATATTGTATTTTCGAAATGTTTTCACACTATGCACTAGTAATAATATCAAAAGAGTTTTCTTTTGCGTAGTAAGCATGTTTGACTATCATAAGAAGAAATCTCCTCCAATTCTGCGATTGCATTGTGTGTGTGGCGGGAGGTCTTATGGTAGTTTCATTTTCCAAAAGCATTGTAGATTTCAATGTTTAAGATTCTTTTGTTGTTTGTTTTAAAGATAAACTATTTTTGTTGCTCACACCAGTCCCATGACTGATCCGGAGTTTATTATTCCCTTCCTAAACTCTGGGTGCCCACAATTTTCCACACGGGCAGTCTAGAGTTGGGTTTCTCAGATATTCAGGTTTAGTAGATTATCTGGAGCTAGTTCAGTGTTTGGAGTTCATGGACTTCACTTGCTTATCTTTGTGCATCGTGATGGTGGTTCGAGCTTGATATTGGAGTTATTGGATTCATCCTCTTTTAGAGATCATTTGGAGTTATCACTTCTGTTATTTCCGCTATATCATTATTTATCTCTGTTATTGTTGTATCATATTGATATCATTGTTGTATATCATTCTGGATATTGTATTCATTGGAGTTGTATATGATATCATCTATATTCTTTCTCTTCCGCTATGTTGTAATACTTAATTGTGTTATAAGCTCCGGTGAACCAGATTCGGCGTTTGAATCTGCGGCATTTTGAGTACAAGTGAAGTACGGGTGCCGATTTTCGAAGGCCGATTTCAGGGTCATCACAAGCTATTTCTTAAAACTACCGGAAAACTTCTCCAATATTTGCTGGTAAACTAAAGGTCCCAATCACTAACGATCCTAACCACAACTCCATGAAGTTGTGTTGGAGAAGGTGTGGTTTTATTGCTTCTAACCGAAAATTGTGCACCCTCTTCTTTATCCTTAATCGGTAGGAAATTGTCTTCATATTCCTATATATTTCATCTTTTTCTCGAATGATGACCCTCTATGAGCTAAATTTTCATTTTACCTAAAATTCCAAAGTTTTGGAATTGAAACTTTCATTCATTTTAGGCTGCTAACCTAAATTCCTTATTAACTTCCAGTCTTACTTATGGTTTATCACTAGTTAAGTGTCCCCTTAAAATTTCTTTATTTACTTTGCTTCTCAATATGTATATATTTATCAAGTGGTTTAAATCCCATTCATAAAGTCAACACAAGAATAAAACACGGGTATGTCTTATACCACATCATACACTTTTTCAATGGCTAAGGGAGATAACTAGCAACTACAACCAAAGAACTCTAAAAGAAATTTTTGCTGAAAGCTGCCATTTATTATCAAGTGGTATAAATAGTGTTGAGGTTATAACATTCCCTACTAAATTAGGATGGGTATTTCTAATATGTCATTCCATTGTTATCCTTTTCCTTAATTTTTGTTTTCTTTTTCTAATAAATGTGGTCCATCCACTTCTTTAATTAATATTTCCATAGCAGTTGAAATTGGACCATTCCTAATTAATCCTTCTTTAATCCCTTTAACCTTCTTCAGATTTCCAAAATCCATTCATTACTCGAATTTCTTCCATAAATGTCATATCAAGTTTTCTTAATCAATCCCCATTTATTTCCTTTTTTCTCTTATTAATTACAAATATATTGTCCGTTAAATTAGCAATTAATGTCCATAAATCCTAATTCGTTAACTACTAATTAATACGCATATAGCCGTAACATATGCTATCTATATTTCTAGTCGTCAAGCATGGTTATACGTGTATATATTTATAACTACTAATTTCTACCCATAGAATACTCATTTTTGTATTTTAATTTATCGAAGCTACCCTTCTAAAAGAATTACCGTCATAATTTCTCACAAATTAACCATAAGTGAGATTTTTTCTTTATTTGAAATTACAAAGAATTATTTCCTTTCTTTTTTTGAAATAGACAATGTAAACTATGGAAAAGAATATCCATCTCTTACACGTTTCTTTCCTTTTTAGTTTATTCCTTGTTACTCCAAACAATGCACTTTTATATGTATTATGGAATTGGTTCATTTATGGAAATTACATAGAAACTGCTCCAAAATTAAAATATATAAATTCACATTCTACGGGCAACCTAATTTACAACCCAAATATAGATCTAGAATATCTTAACAACTTTACCACCTTCTTCAAATAGAGGTTTTGGACTGATTTTCAATTTCCAAATCAGTTTGTACACTATATTCCTATTTTATTCGTATCCTAGAAAACTTAGTCTATCCTACCTAGGTTGTGATCCATATCTACTCCATAAAAACTATTCTTTGTAAAATCGGAATTTCTTTAATCGTACAAAATAAAAAATAGTTTTAAATAAACTATAATCATTAAATTCAAAATCAGCATTAATTACCTCATTTCTTGTAAAACTTAAAATTTCACAACATGAAGTAACATACTCAAAATTTCCTTCTTTGAAAATATAAACTTAGAAACTGATGCAGCCCAGAATGATACCCAAGATAATGCAGAAGATAATGCAGACCAAATTGGTGAAGTGTTAGGTCGCGAACGACCTAACGAGTCCTTTAAGTCGCTCCAACGACTTAGTGAAGCTCGCAAACGACCTAGTGGAGAGCTACGACCTAGCAAGGAAAATGACCTAGTGCCGCTCATTTTAGGTTGCTCCGATTTCTCGAGTACCAGCCTTGACGAGTTACGACCTAAGTTAGGTCGCGAGATAGAATTTCGACCTACGTTAGGTCGCGGAGAAGTTATACGACCTATGATAGGTCGCTGAGTTGAATGCCGCTTTATTTTTAGGTCGCTACCTTTTGTTGTTAGGTCGCTCATTGGATGCCGCTTTATTTTAGGTCACTGCCTTCTGTTGTTAGGTCGTTCACTGCTGTATTTCTTAAGTCGCTCATGGGGTAGGTCGCATGAAGATTTCCAAAAGCTATTCTTTAAGTCGCTGCCGTGTATTTTTAGGTCGCTCGACCTTGTGTGATGTTGTACTGTCTTGGGTCGTTAACGACCTATGTTAAGTCGTAGGTCGCAGGCCTGTTTTAGGTCGGATGCTTTGTGATGTAAGCGTGAGTTGTAAACTTGTGTGTTTTAAATCGCCTTGTTTTTAGGTCGTAGGTCGTTGTCTTTGTTAGGTCGTAAACGACCTAAGTGTTGTACTGTTTTGTGTTGTGAATTGTAAGCCTATAAATAGGCAGGTGGTCTCATTTGTAATGGTTAGTTGATTGAAATAAAAACTTTTGTTTGTTAGCTTTGTGCTTTCATTTAAATTGGTAGTTGAGTGTAATCTCCTATCTCCTCTTTCGGCATTCGAGTGCGCTCGGATCAACGATCGCCAATTCACGGTATCAAGTGCGTTTGATCAACGTCTGAAGAATTGCGGATCTTCTTTCACGGTATCGTGCGCGATCAACGTGACGAAGATTGCTAGAATTCAGTATCTTCGGATCAGCGAATTTGGGCCATTCAGTATTTTCCATTCCATCGATTGCTACTTTCATAGAATCATCAATTTGTTATTCCGCTGCTGCATCAGAAACCTTTATCAAGAATTCAAAAAAATTTAGTTCTAAATAGGAGCTAGCACAATAATTTCTCTTTCTAAAACTTTCTTCATCAAAGATTTATCTCTTCAAAAGTTAGACTTTCAATTCATATCATTCAAAGACTACTTGGTTTTCAAAAAAGAACCATGGAAAACTTCCATTTTCAATGACTTACTAAAATAAAGACTTGCTCCTTTTTTTAAATAGGATCTTTAAAACAAAACATTTAAAACTCAATTATCATTCTAAAATAATAAATTAGACCTTTGTTATTCCAAAGAGTTTTCTAGTTACGAGAACTATCATTTTCAAAATAATAGTTTTTCCTCAATTATCATTTCAAAATAACATCATATCATTCTAAAATAATAAATTAATATATATTGCCTTATTACTCAAAATATACGGTATTTGACAAAATACTTTTCGTAACTTTGATCAAAACTCTTAAAATCCCTTGCAATCCTTTTCTTATCAATTCCAGTAATATTCTTATTCAAATAAGTTCTGAATTTGAATTTGGAAAAATGCATATATAAAATTCTCATCCTTACACAATTGCCTTTCCAAAAATACCCAATACCAAGCTGTGACGCCTCATCCCGAGACCCACATTAACAAAGAGTATTACTATGTAATACTGTCTGCTAATACAGAGAATAGGGCTGGTTAGGAGCGACCATCTATAGCTTTGTCTTAAACATCTATTGAATACGTCGATAAATGCTCTAATTTTTTTTCCTCTATCTCATGTAGATCGACATATCCAATAAACGCTTAATACAAAACTATAGGTGGCTACAGATCTATTAGAACAAAACACAACAACTAAATGCGTATCACATCACAGAACAGCAAACAACAGATATATACATATATATACAGATACATCCTTAATGTAATACAAAATGATACACATAAGTCGTATGACATTCACACAATATACAACGAGTCAAAAATATACATATCAGAGTCTACACAAAAAGCTACATCAAAAAGGCGATTGGCAAAATATCCAAGCGGAAGTAGAAAGGCTAAGTCCAATGGATACCTAACCTGAAACACCTCAGTCTGACCCGAGTATAAAATATACGGGTCAGTCTAGCTAAAACAATCAGTTAATATGGATAAACGATAATATGAGTATAAGGATAAGGGTGATATTCTTCTCAAACAAGAAGAAACTATTCTAAGTATAAGTATGGTTACTACAAATGATATAGTATCACTAGCATGAGTATATAATCTCAAAGAGATAAATCAGTATGCACAAAATGCTAAATATAGCAAGCCTCATATCATCGCATATCATAAATCATCACTATTCGAAATGGGTTATATGACACAAAGGTCCTTTCCTGGCTAAACCAAATAACGAGCGCAATTAAAAATCATATGGATACTGGGGTCTCAATTAAATCACAGCTTAAAGCCCAAAACTTTTCATTCGAATGGTTAAAATTAACCAATTACCATCCCCAATCTTTTAAATAAAAAGATTCATTTCAAAAACCTTCATGGTTTAAAACAATTTCCACACTTTTATCTTTTAAACAAAAGATTCATTCACAGATTTTCCAAATCAATTTCCGTTTCAATTTAACTCGTTAAATCTTTAAATCAAAGATTTAACTTATAGCTTTCAAAAATAATTCATTCATAACTTGGAAACCATTTTTCAATTCAATATTGAAATTCCTTTAAATTAAACTGGAATTTCATTTCTTATCTGAAAGCTTTTATTCATTTAAACAAACAGTTTTCATTTTGGAAATCTGATTCATTAATACAAGTTAAAGTCTTTGGGTTAAATCCAAATTCTCAAAATTTTACTTTTAAATGGTTTAGATTCATACAAACACATTTATATCATCTTTAATCCCTAGTTTCAAATCATAGGATTCAATTTCAAACTTGAATTCAAATTTAAATCAAATTATTTAAATTTTCAAAACTCGATTAAGTTATTCAAAATAAATTTTATCTTTGAAATTCCATTTCAAAAACTTTTCACTTTAAACCCAAGTTTCCAATTTCAAAATCAATTGAAATTAAAATTTCAATTTCAAAAACATCAAATTTAAATTATCTATGACTTAACCGATTTCCACGTGAAATCCATATTTGTGTGTGTAAAAATGTAGTCCAGGGGTTTCACACACAATAGTGCAACATCATACAATCATCACAGATCAGAATACAGAAATATAATTTGATAAGCGGTATTAACTATCCCGCTTATCGTTCATTCACTGATATATATCACTGATAAGAAAATTACAGATCACAGCATAAATCAGGATGTATCACAAAGCATCATATATCAGGGATATCAAACAATCAAATCATCCAATAAAATCCAAATATCCATAGGTAAGGTCAGTTAATTATCCTAAATAAATTAACTTTAATTACTTTCCTTAATTAATTAATCTTAATTAATTACTTACCCTCAAATTAATCTCTTTAATTAATTAACCCTATTAATAAATTAGGCTTTAATTAATCACTTTGATCATAAATTAATTACTTTTAATTAAGTAATTATCTTTAATTAATTAATCTCCTTTAATTAATAAACCCCTTTAATTGATTATATTAAGTAATTAATCTTTAAATCACTTTATTAATTAAATCATTAATCATCAATAGAAATTACCATCCTGTAATTACTTACCTTAATAAATTAACTTCTTAATTAATCAATTAATCAATCCTTAATTACCATTAACCCTTAATAATCTTTAGATTAATTATTTCTTAATCAAAAATCAAATCATATTCATTAGTTAATTAAATTAATTTATTATTCTTAATTAATTACTTAATTAATCCTTAATCATTATTAATTAAATTAACTAATTTCTCTTAATTACTCTTAATTACATCATTTTAATAATTAGACATTAATTATCAAAATCTTAATTTAACTTTTAAGATAAATCTTAATCTTTATTTAATGGCTCACTTAACATTAACATAATCTAAATACATTTAAAACATTCCACTTTTAACTTAACGTTTTAAAGAAATAACTTACAATTTAACTTAACAATTTTTTTTAGTAAAACAATTTATGAACTTCTAAATCAAATGTTAAAAGAAACATTTTCTTTACATAATAATTTAGAATTAGATTCAATTTAAACTTAAAACTTGTTTTTAAAAACTGTTAAAATCTGCGTTAAAGCTCCTTCGGGTCCTACCCGAGACTAACTCGAGTTCAGACTCGATTCCTCCCCTGCTTATTCATTTTGAAAAATACTTAGGAAAATTCTTAAGTTTTAAAACTATGTTGCCAAAACACTCCCCTACCGAGTTCCCTCTCGAGTCACAAGCCCAGAAACTCGATCCCCTTCCCGAGACAACATTGAAATCTTCTCGAGCAAACTCGAGAATCTCCTGCTTCTTCCCCAAAAATCAATCCCCATGATACAATGTGCACACGTGCACATGCACCAATTATCTGACCACCTCCTATCCTCGCCGAGGCCATCAGCAAGACAACGACCATCTCCTCCAACGATCCAACCACCCAGTACCCTCGATTGCAACAGAAAACAAAATCGAGCAACTCAACCACTTCAGAAACCCAAACCATTATCGGATAAACGTCTCGCGCCATCAAATCCGACCATCAGAAACCTACCGCCACGTCCAGAGAAACGTCACGTCACCATACTACGATCCTATCCCCTCGCGACCCACTCTGATTTCCCCCACGGCGATGAAATCGCCTCTAGTACATCGACAACCCAAACCTACCCTTAAACCCTAAATTGACTTCGTCCCCCAAATTCACGCAATAGAAATTTTTTCTAACATTTTTCCCGAAATCATGAAGGGTTAAACTTGCTTCAACTCAAGTTTCAACAATTGAAATTGACTCAATCATCCTAAATTGGTAAAAATATAGTTTTTATTCAATCACGAATTTCACCTAAGATACTTCATTAAAAATCATCGTATTGGTTTTAAAAATCATAATGTTGTATGTTTATACAAGTTATATAATTAAATCTAAAATTTATACTACTTGAATAAATCGAATTTTTTTTTTCTTTTGACAGTGAAGTGAGTTTACAGTGACCAGTTTCTTCGTTTCAAGCTAAAGAAAAATTTGGATCATGGGTTAAGTTTAATCAAACGTAATTGGTTTAAAAAAAAGAAATCCTAAGTTTGAAATGGTTTCTTATTTTTATAAAGAAGCATAAATTTTTCCTACTTATCTTTGTTCAGGACCCTGAACAATTTGAAGAACATCATCCAACAGAACTTCCAGTAATTAGCAACATCACAAAACCACTCATTTGCAATATTCACAAACACAAAATTTTCCTGAACCAACTATCAAGATTTATATTTAGAGAAGTATGTTTACTCACTGTAAATGTTTAAGAAGAATGTTACTCACTCTGATCATGTTGATTTCCAGAAATTTGAAGTTTGAGGGTTTAAGCTTTTCGAATTTGAAAGTTGAAAACTTGGTTGAACTATTAGCTGGAAGCCTTCTTCTTCTTGATTTCTGATTTGAGTTGAATTAGATTGTTGTTTAAACTGAGATGTTTTAAGTTTGTAAAATGGTGGTATTTTTCCTGGTTTGCTTAATTTATGTTTGAACGAACTGATATGAGAAGTTGTTAATGTATATGTAAAAATAGGTTTACAGTGTGACATTATTATTTTTTTGTTTGTACAATATAGATACAAGATTTTTATTGTATTTGGTCAGAGATCTTTGTTAGAATGGTGGCTGAATTGAGTTGTGGTGGCTACATTTATCAGCTTTGTACAAATTTGTTTATATTTTTCCTTCCTTTCATTTCAGCTGTACCTATTCGAGATTATGGTGGCTGATGATAATCTGTTGTGTGTACTTAGAGGATGCAAACATTCAATGCTAATGTACCTTTATGCTTATTCTATGTTTTCATTTCGACTGAAGATATTAACATTGCCTTCTTTTGCAAGCTATTACACATATAATTTTTTTCTTTGGTTTCATACTTGTAAATATTTTGTTTGTACTTGAATGTATTTTTATTTCTTTATTTTGTTCATACTTATCTTTATATAGTTGAATGTATTACATATTTACTTGTTTCATATTTTATCTTATAAAATTTGTATCTTTATTTTCAAACCATTTATATTAAGATTTAAATTAAAATCAAATATATATATATATACATATATATCATTTCAAATTTACTCATATATGCTCGAACACATATATATTCACATATACATACAATATTTACAATATTTTTAAATTGGAAATGATTTATACAAAATTTATTTTTCTTCGGGGAAACTCGCATCACTTTAATCGATTAATTTTACTATATTTATTCAAAAATACAATAAATTATTAATTTAAATTTATATAAATTTCGGGGTCGTTACAGAAAGCTCTATGAAAAAGCATGCCTCATATCATCGGCTTATCACAAAATCGACAATAGTGGTTTAGGGAAAATCATAACTCCTAAGAAGGAGAAATTCTAAACCCGCCGTAACGGTAATCTCAAAGCATTCCCAAAGAAATCACAATCTCAAAATATGCCATAAGGCAATTAAGTACATCTCCTAAGTGGAGAGTATAAATTTCAAACAAACGCCATAACGGCAAACCTCAAATCTCAATATAAACGCTAGTGTAGGCAACTCAAATCTCAAATATAGAACTCAAAGGAGTTCAATTTCCAAAGATGTAATCGCCATATATATATGATATCTAAAACGACTCAAATGGCCAATAATAAAAAGGCGATACACTTGGAAAATCTCAAATAATCAATGAAATCATCTCAAAATATTTTGCACGTGCATGTGGCCGAAGCCTGCCAAGTACTGCTCTCTCAAATAAGGTACCACGCTCGAAGGCAAATACGTCACAATGAAAAATACGCCGCAATGGCAAACGTCTCTAGGACAAACACGTCGCGATGGCAAACACGCCGCAATGGTACCATACCACACGTTCGCACTAGATGGTTTATAACCGCTAGTAAATTCCACGCTCAAAGCAGTAAAATATTTACCTTATTTCATCGATAAACACGACCCAAAGGTCAAAACGATCAAACAGACAAGTCAGGAATTAACCGATAAGATAAACACACATGTCCCATACCACGTGTTTTACCAAACCGTTTAATTCTCCTTCTCATTCGCTCGAATAGTGCAAAAACATGTATTTTATATATAAAATAACTTAGTTGAGAAAACAAGCTTTTAAAACCCTTTTTCGAAATCAATTTTGAAAGCCATATTTGAAAATTCCCTTATTATAGAGAATAAATAGATTTTAAATTAGAAAATACTTTGAAAATATTATATAATAATTTTTTTAAATGCCAGTTTATTTTAAAAATTATTTCAAAATTGCTTGGAGAAATCCGTGCTCGAAAACGAAGCAAAACAAAGAAATCTCTCAAAATCGTTATTCAAATTCAATTCAAATTCAATTCAAAATCAACTCAAATTCAAATCAAAATTTGATTTTCAAATTCCTTAAAACTTGGCTAGCCTATTGATAGGCATCATATCCATCCATCTCGATCAGAAATTTCACAAAACAAGCAAATGAAATGAACAAAGAGGTAAAAAATATAAGCAACAAGAAGTACAGGCAGAAGGAACTCAACAGGTCAACCATAAGGTCAACATGCTGGTCGACCATAGCTCCCCCTAGGTCGACCATACGGTCGACCTACTTGGGTTAATGGCCGACACCATGGTCGATAGGCTTGTCGACCATGGTCATGGGAATTTTCCTCAAGCTAAAATCTACGCGAGTTGATTTTTGGCTGCAAGTTTATGGTATCAAACATCAATATTTTTCAATGAAATTTTTCAGGCATGAACTATTACAACTGAACTACCAACAAAAAGAAATCCGGCAGCATTTCGTTACAGGAATCAAAAGTTATAAGCATGCAAAGAAGTAGTATGAAACCGATTTCAACAGAGATAAAATAACTACATAAAGTAATATATAGAGAGCTATTTTTCACTGTTTTTGCCATTTTGAAGCTTTGTTTTGCTAGATTATGTGAGTTATTCAACTCACCTTGTTGTTGTTGTGCAAAAACTTGGATTGTGGCTGAAAGTTTGAAGCTTTAGCTGAGATTTTAGCCTGTAGAACCTGTAGAAGGAGAATACAGTACATGCACAAAGAAGTTTTACAGCAAATTAGAAACCTATTCCTCAAATCAAGATTTTGATGAAATTATAGGGTTTCGAGTTTGATTACCTTTGAATTTACACTCTAGTTTGAAAATGATCTCAGTTTGTTGAATTAACTTGGAGAAATAAGCTTGGATTTGCAAAAAGGAGAGGTGGGTTTACTGTTTCTTATTTCAAGTTGAAAGAGGAAGAAGATAATGTAAAATGAACGTACAGGTAACTCTTTTCCTCTTTCTCATTATCCGATTAAGTGCTAATGGGCCTTGGACCCATTAATTAAAAGGAAAACAATTTATGTTAAGCTAAATTAATTAACATAAAACCAAATGTATTCATATTTACACCATGTAATAAAACAAAGTCATTTTTCTTCCAATTTTTACACAAGAAAAATATGTTAACTTACACACATATAAAATAAAGTATTTTACACTACATAAAAAGATTAATTTTAATTTTAAGAACACTTTTATTATTAAAAACGCTTAATTTACAAAAATACACTATTTTCACAAGTAAATGAATAAAACCTTATTTTCAACTCCAAAAATTCTACAAAAAACTATTTTCTTACTAAGAAAAATATTACAAACCATTTTAAACTCAATTTATAGCCAAAACATATTTTAAAACCAAATTTCACCTTTTAATTTAAATAAACCACCTTTAAAAATTACATACTTCTTTTAAAAATTATTAAAAGAAGTAAATGGGCAATAACTAATATAATTATTGCATTTTCTCTAAAATAAGGTCATTTTCTATTTATTATCAACCCAAACAAAATAAAATAAAGTTTGGAATTTTATTTTCTCATTTTAAATTCCAAAATTCATTGTTTATTTCAAATAGACAATTTAAAATCTCCAATTTTAATTTAATTCACAATATTAAATTATAATTACCATTATAATTTAATATTGACAAGTAATCTCCAAACCAGAGTTGTTACAGACTCCCCCCTAACCAAATTGCGTCCTCGTAATTTCTAGGGAAGAATTTGTATTCAACTTATTAATTTCATCAATCAAAAGAGAAAAGGAGATAAGCTTGAGATAAAAAGATTCTCACCATCACTATGCGAAGAAAGAAAACCGGGATATGATCGCTCGATAAACTCTTTGGTTTCCCAAGTGCAGTCATTGGGATTAGCGGACCATTGAACTTTAAGGAGCGACACGTCCTTGTTTCGAAGGCATCTCACCTCCGAAGCAAGTACGCGAACATGCTGCTGCACGACAGATAGGTCTGGTGAGATCTCAAGCTCTTGAAAATCTAGAGAATCGATAATGGAATCTGACTCTCGAAGACACTTCCGAAGCTGAGAGACGTGAAACACGTCATGGATGCCAGATAGATGAGCTGGAAGTGAAATTCTATAAGCCACAGGACCAATACGTTCAGTAATAGGAAACAGTCCTATAAAGCGAGGAACCAATTTCCCAATCGTACTGAAATGCATAACCTTCTTCAAAGGAGACACACGGATAAAGATGAGATCACTAATAGAGAACTCGAGAGGCTTCTTACGGTTGTCCATGTAGGATTTCTGGCGGCTCTGTGCCTCTTTCATTCTCTACCGAATAAGAACAATCTTCTCAGAAGAATCACGAATAGAATCGAGGCCTAGAATAAGCTTCTCCCTGGATTCCAACCAACATGAAGGTGATCGACATGGCCTTCCGTAAAGAGCTTCAAAATGAGCTATACCGATACTTAATTGAAAGCTATTTTTGTAGGAAAACTCCACAAGAGATAGGTGGTCCTCCCAACCACCACCGAAATCCAGAATGCAAGCGCGAAGAAGATCCTCTAAGATACGATTCACCCGTTCAGTCTGTCCATCAGACTGCGGATGATATGCTGTGCTGAAATTAAGCTTTGTTCCCAAAGCTTGCTGAAGACTCTTCCAGAAATGACTCGTGAAAAGCGGATCACAGTCACATACAATCGAACTAGGAATACCATGAAGTCTCACGATTTCCTTGATATATAACTTGGCCAGATGAGAGGCGGTCCTATTAGACTTAATAGGAATGAAGTGAGCTGATTTAGTGAGGCGATCAACAATAACCCAAATACTGCAATGGCCCGATCTCGAACGACGTAGGACGTCAATGAAATCCATCGAAATCTGATCTCATTTCCATAATGGGACCTCTAAAGGCTGAAGAAGACCAGAAGTGCTCTGATGTTCGGCTTTGATAAGTTGAAAAGTCATGCAATTACTCACATAAATTGCCACACCGTGCTTCATGCCTTCCCAATAATAAAGGCGATGCATATCAGCATACATCTTGCTACTGTCGGGATGAATGGAACTAATCATTCAAATCCTTTCAATTGTCAAAGATACCTTTTATAGCTTTAAACGATGGAAAAATGGAGTATACAAAGACAACTCCTATCTTATTCCTATTACTCCTCTTCTAATTCATTTATTACTAGATTAAAATTCTCAATTCTATCACTACTGAAATTCAGCTATCATTCTCCATATTTCCTTATATGGGAATGTTCCTCATATCTACCTTATCGAATATTCTTATCCTTCTATTATTTCTATCCTATGTTGATTAAGTGCCTTCTCCATTTGCACACCCTTTCAAAAAAAATTGAGGAATAGAACCTCTAATTTTGTAACAACCTGCATTTTTGACCGTTCAAGTCGACAAAACATACACACATGCCGACTCAAACAATCCGAAATACGGATAGTTATTGGGGGTAAATAAGAAAAGAAAGAAAAGAAAGAACAGAAACAAACTCAGAATCTCGCAGCGGAAGGAACAAGATATAATAATAAAATAACAGTTCATGAAGCTGTTAAATAAATAAATTTGATTATTATTATACATCATAAATCAGAGTTACATACATATCAGAGATAATACAACAATGCAGCGAAAAAATAATACAGTAGTAGAATACAAATGATGTAATACCAAACTCCGTCTTCGTCCTCCAGAATAGATCTTCAACCTTATCTGAAATGCTTAGGCTGACCCGAGCGTAATGAAAAGGCAAAACACTCGAGTCAGGACTAAAATATCTCATGTAAGTCAAATCGAATAAGAAAATATGAGTGTGACGGCGTCAGAGATGTTTACGGGTTTTGACATCTCCTATCCAGTGTCAACGTGAGTGCAATAACTTAAGAGATGTTACGGGATTTTCCATCTCTCAAGGATCTGTTAAACTATCTACTATGTAGTACAATACGCTATTATAATATGTCTACATTAAAGTAAAAGTATTAAAATAGCGTTAAGCCATGGCCCATTCCACCCTTAACACATTTTTATTCCCAAAAGCATATACAAGACCGTAGTTTCCCCAAAACCGAAAGTCACCAGAGGGCAATCCATATACTAAAGGTACAAATCAAAATCGTAGTGGTCGCGTATAAATGGAATACAGGTATAACAAGGCACATGAGGCAATACCCAAGGTAGTGATACTACCGTTCGCCTGATCCGGACTGGTGAGAACGCAACGCCGCAGCGCCCGCAACATCGTGAAACAACACTCCCAAAATCAAGGGTGCACCAATCGACAACATATAATGAGTAGTTCGAAGAAGTGTGTCCACTTAAGGTAGCAAATCCTCCATTGGTCCGGCACAGCTCCTGTTTTAGTCATTTCCAATTTGACACAAGTGTCAAGGCTATCCATCATCGTTCACTTTCTTCAGTCATCAACGAACATCATTCCAACCACTTCATTCTGGATCATCACTCCGCGTATAGTTATTAAAGTGGTTTTCGGTTTAGATAGAGAGTATATCCATAACCGAATTCCGGTCTCTTTAATAACTTCCGTAATTATTTCACCGATTGGTCGTTTATTTATTTCAAAACCAAATCAATTTCAATTCAATTAGAATTTATAAATCAACATTTCATTTGTCTTTCTAAATCAATTTCCACAATTTACGTTTCAAAACTTCCAAATCAAAATTTCAAAATCTTATAATTCAATTTCAATTTCAATTTAAACAATTCAAATATTGATTCAAGTTCGTATATAAGTTTCATTCCGAAATCATTTAAATTAATTTAATTCAACATTCAAATCAATTTAAATTCATTTATCGATTTCATTTAATATCCGTTAAGGTACTTTATCATTCAAAACAATTTCTATTAAATTTCAAATCCATTACACTACCTTTTTAAGTTCAACTTCATTAAATCAAAACTTACAATTTTTAATTAAATTAAATTCGTCAAATCAATTCTTTCAATTACAAGTCTTACATTAATTCCAAAAATATCACATTTTCATTTCTTGTTAAAAAAATTCAATTTCACTTATTTACTTTCTTAAATAATTTTCCAAAACTTAATTAATAAAGAAACTCAATTTCAATTATTTACGAAGTAAAAATTCACTTATTCAAAAGTTCAAATTTTTTCTTATTAAAGAATTTCAATTCAATTTAATCATTAAATAATTTAACCTTATTTAATTATTAAATAATTCAATAGTTTCAATTTAGTCCAATTCACAAATTTCTTTGAATTTCAATTAAATTCCAAATTAATTAAATCTCAATTTTAAATAAATTTTCAATTCCAAACTCAAACTTGAAATATCATTTCATAAAAATTTTCTTAGAAATATTCAGAGTTCGATTAAAAGTCCAATCTTTTTAAACAAATCAACTTTCGAAAATTTACGCCGTATTTCAAATTTTTTTTTCTTTTTTAAAAAAAAATCTAAACTTCAAATAATTAAACAATTTCATTTACCAAGTTTAAGTTCCAACATCTTGAGCTTCAATTCAAAATAATTCAATTTCCATAAATTGGATTTTTATTCTTAAAATCAATTCATTTAAATAATTTCAAAACAACTTTAAAATCATTTAATTTAACCAACCCGGTGTCCGTATATAATTCTCTAACCTATGGCCAAGTGGTTAGTTATTTCAATTAAATGTCAGGGATGAATATATATTACTTAAACCAATCACAGTGTCATGTGCATGTATAACAGGATATATATAAGCAAATAAACATCCAAACATTTAAATATCAACCAATAGCATCCATCGAAATAAATCATCCAATAGTCAATACAATTCACGGCAATTTCATAGTTATCAATATCGGGAAATTTGATTTCAATTAAATCCTAATTTCAATTTACTGTCAATTTAAATTTTCAACGGTGAATTCACACGACAATCTATATGACAATTAAAATTTATCAAACAACGACAAATAAATTCATATCACTTCATAATGTCAAATTTAACTACCATAAAAATATTCAGTACATTGTGAGCGTTATAAAACACTCACCTTTTGAATTTAAATTGAATTTAAATTCAATTTAAACCCAAAATTTTGACAGTCTCCAAATCCATCCAAACCAGAGTCAAAGTGTCCGGAATTTCGATACGATCCTAACAAAAGAAACCTCATCCAAATCCGAGTCCGTATGCAAAAGTTATGAAAATTTGAAGATTGGAAAATTCTGGTGCTGAGTCGAAGTTTTCTTCTCGACTCGAAGTAGCTCCAGGGTTTTTCCCCCTGAAACCCGAAGCGCGACCCGAAGCACGTAAATCTCGAATTTTTTTTTTTAGATTTTGGAATTAGGTTTTGTCTGCCATTGGAATGAGAAGCTAAGAAGAAGATGAATTGTACGTACAGACAAAAAAAATTAGGGAGGCTAGGGTTTATAACTGTGTTTATATAGGTATGTTAGAGATAGAGTAGATAGACTGGATAGATGAACGTGCGGAACAAACTATGGCCCGAAAAGCCCGTTCTGACCCCGGAACGAAATTGGGTAAACTCATATATCAAAATAGGTGTTTTAAAATATTTTAAACGCAATGGAAAAGGTTTCAAGTTCAAATTCCATCGTATGAAGAAGTTATGCTAAAATCAAAATTTCAAATTGATTTTAATTGATTATAATTGCATTTATTTCAAGGCGTTTCGAGTCCGTACGATCAAACGACAAGTCCGATTGCTACGAAAATTGAAACCTTACAATAATTCACTGTTACGGATCCGATGAAACTGGTTTCGTCGAAACCGAGACAGTTGTAAAAATGGCTATTTTTACTGTTTAATTTCAATATAAAATTCCCAATTTTAAATTATTAACTTTTAAATCAAATTTCAATTGTTCACAAATTTCATTTTTAATTTCATAGTAATTAACAATCTTTTACAATGCAATTTTCCATTATAAATCCAATATAAAAGATTATATTAGATTCAGCGTTCAATTATATTGTAATTCAAATTCAAGTTATTTAATTCCAAATGAATTTTTTTATTTCGATTTACACTTTCATTATTGAATCAACCATTTACTTATACATTATTATCAATAGTTTATAATTCATTTACTTTCATTTTCTTCAGCTATCATCTTATTTAAATTCACAGTAATATTAAATTACATTCATTTACGTTGATTTCCATATTATAACTTCAATATTAAATGTACATTTTATTTATTTCGTTGTTTACAATCAAATTCAATTCAATTCAATTCAATTACTTGTTACATTCAAATTTAAATCTTTACTTACGTTCAATTACCAGTTAACATCTTTATCAAATTACAGTTTCGGTTATTATTTGATTTCAATCAACTGTAATATTAAGTTACATTTATTTATATTAGTTTCAATAACATAAACTTCCACTATTAAATCTACCGTTTTATTTATTCTTTGTTTACAATCATAACCAATTTGGTTTACAATCAAACTCAATTCATTGCTTACATTCAATACAGGTTAACATCCATATTTAATTTACAAATAAGTTATTTCAGAATTCAGTTTTGCATTTTAACTTGTAATTCACATTTAACAACACAAAATTTTATTTCCTTCAGATTTTTATCCAAATTTTTTATTTTAATTCGTATTTTTAAAGTGTTAAAAATACAGGTCGTTACATTCTCCCCCACTTAAAACTTTTCGTCCTCGAAAAGGAACGGAGAAGGGGAAACCATCATTTAGATATAATTCATTCAAAATATTCGACTTATTTACAAAATTTAGATATAGGATTTTTTTAAAATCTCAAAATTTTCTAACTCCCGGATTTTTGAAAAATTTCGGCAGCACCTCCTTTGCGCGGCTATGACCGAAAAATTTCACAGTGGTAATAATTGCATGATATACATCTCATTACAAGAATGAGGCATCCCAAAACATGGGGAACACAATAATATACCACAACATAAACTGTAATCCGAGAACATACCTTTTATTTAGCGTTTATTAGCATTTTAACTTACATTTTGCATTAAGCGCAGAAGCGAGCTCCACAAGCGAAGCGCAACCTCTTTGCTACCTACTAAAATGCTCAATAACCAAGTTAGAACCATGCATATAAAGATAGATCGATATACTTATCATAAACAACACACATATAACATGTTTAGCTTCAAAACTGAAATTCCAATTTCAAGACAGCAAACGAATCTCAGTTTTTGGTCACCTAAACGATAAAATTTAACAATGGAATCTAAACAAAAGTTGTTGCATTCGTACCTTCCGTTCAAAGTTACGACCGTTTTACTAAATAGATACGCCTCAACCTGGCAATGAATTGCGCAGGTCAGCGACGTTTGGTCACGTTTTCGACCCTCTAAATGATAGCAAAACACAAAACACTTAAAGCAAAAGTTTTAACTTAAGTTCTTAGCTTTCCAGAAAGTGCAAGATCATCAAAATCCGATACACCAGTAAAAAGTTATGGCAAAAATACTAAGAGTATATGCTACTGATTTTGCTTCCCTTTTACACAGGCCAGCGAGAAGATTCAAATTTTTAACTAAGTAAATGAAGGAATTTCTCAAGACAGTCTTAACAAAAGTCGTGCTACAGTTTCTAAGCTTTCCAAAAAGTCTAATATCGTTGAATTTCGTCCAGCCATTTAAAAGTTATGGTTGTTTTCGTTTCAGCATATATTGGACAATTTTGGATTTTTTTCCAAAATTTTGCTTTTATTATTTCAAAGTACAAACCATCAAACTTTAAATTTTCTAAAGAAACAATCATAAACACAAAGTCGTTTATTTTCTTATTTATCCATGAAATACGTTTACATTCAATTTGTTTCCGATCTATTCAAGTTTGTTTCATTCACATTTTAAATTCAAGTCAATTTGCTTCAATTTAAATTGGATTCAATTATATTTAATTTCACTTTGCTTCAAATTTGAATTTAAATATTTTAAAATTTTATTCCGTTTATTCAATTCCATTAACACTAATGAATTCTACTAAATCAATTACCATCCATCAAACAACCAATGCATATCAAACATTACCATCCATCCAGAATCTACACTAAATCAATTATACATTTCCAAGTCAAAATTTTTTATTTCATACACTTCCAAATTTATTGACATTTAGTTATATTCAACTTTAATTAGTTTCCATTTACAAATTTTATATTTCATGAATTTTAAATTTTATTCATTCTCTTGTATATATCATTCATTTTACATCTTAAATTTCTTTTATATTTACAATTATCAATAAATCTTCACATTTTATTATTCACTCTCACACTGGTATATTATTCCTCTACTTATCCTTATAAGCATTTTAAACTTTTTAAATATTTGGTAAGTTTTTGTTATGCAAATAGAATGTAGTTAAACAACATACAACCCCTTTCCATTCAAAGTTGAATTTTCAATTAATTAATTCTTAAGTCATTACTTAAATTTCACTATAATTTAATTTCACATTTACATTCACATATAGTATTTCCATTTTATATTAACATAATGGTGAATCACCTTTAAATGTTACTTTAAATTCCAATTATTTACTAACAATTTTATTTATATTTGCAAACCATTAATTAAATGCATATTTCATTATTCAAACCTAAACTTGTATATTATCCAATTAACAATTCATATAACATTTTTGAACTTCTTAAATATTTTGGTAAGTTATATTTATGCTATAGAATGAAATTTAATACTATGCGAGTTTTACAGTTTCAATTTTATTTTAAATTCATAATTTCCTAATTCTAAGGATTTCTACTTCAATTGATATTTTCACTTAGCTCTTAGGTTTATTTCTCATTTCACAATTTAGAAGTTCCGTAATGATTCAAGTATTTGTTTATCTCAATAGTTTAAAGTCATTAAATATTAAAGAACTTAAGAATTTCATCTCCGGTTTCATTTCAAATCAAGTTTGAAATAATATATACTTATATTAATGTGTATCAAGTCATACTATAGAGAATACAAAATAAAATTCAATTTTAATCAAAACAGGGTTTAGAAAAAGCTATTAAGTGATCTCCCCCACTTGGACTCTCGAAAATAAACGTCGATGATGCGTGCACTCATCACCGAAATCATTCTCTAGTGTCAAGAGGGGAGTATAACACTTACTTCATTTGAAAATCCTTTGAAAACAATTTCTAATCGAATATACTATCATATAATACTTATATTATACATTTCGAATTTTTGTTAATAAATTTTCAAAACACCGGAATTTAAATTCTCCATCTTAATTTAAATTCATTTTTTTATTTTATTTTATTTACCATTTATATTCATTGTCAATCATATTTACAAGTTTCATTTCTTAAAATCGTCCAATAGTCAATAGTTAGAAATATTGACTAATCAACAATAAACGATGATAATCTAATATTATCATCTCCTAACAACCAATACAATCAAAATTTATAAATTTTCAAGATAGTTCTTTTATATAAAAATATAGTCCAAAACAATATTATGTCAATCTGTCCTATTCGAGTGTTTAGAAATTCCTATCGATGCCTTGGCGTCCCAAGTACCAACCAGAATTCATAAATACTCAACGGAACAATTTAACACAATATAAAATCATTTTTATATCAAAATTACAAATACGCTCTCTCATATACACTCGAACTCATTCATAAGGTTTAACCCTATTTCAATGAGTTATTCCCCACTAGAGCCAAGGTAATCTAAACCAAAGCTCTGATACCAACTGTAACGGACCGCGTCAGTGGGGTAACGCCCACCGTAGCATACAGCAGTACCTGTGTTCTGCCTTTACAGCCAGCCTCTCGACTGCACCAACCCCGCAGGGACATGTAGGAGTAAGAGTCATCCGCTCGCTACCAAACCAAATGCGAGAACCCCCTATCATGCTGCACCCGCCAAGTGCATAGGCAGACACACATGCCGACTCAAACAATCCGAAATACGGATAGTTATTGGGGTAAATAAGAAAAGAAAGAAAAGAAAGAAAAGAAAGAACAGAAACAAACTCAGAATCTCGCAGCGGAAGGAACAAGATATAATAATAAAATAACAGTTCATGAAGCTGTTAAATAAATAAATTTGATTATTATTATACATCATAAATCAGAGTTACATACATATCAGAGATAATACAACAATGCAGCGAAAAAATAATACAGTAGTAGAATACAAATGATGTAATACCAAACTCCGTCTTCGTCCTCCAGAATAGATCTTCAACCTTATCTGAAATGCTCAGGCTGACCCGAGCGTAATGAAAAGGCAAAACACTCGAGTCAGGACTAAAATATCTCATGTAAGTCAAATCGAATAAGAAAATATGAGTGTGACGGCGTCAGAGATGTTTACGGGTTTTGACATCTCCTATCCAGTGTCAACGTGAGTGCAATAACTTAAGAGATGTTACGGGATTTTCCATCTCTCAAGGATCCGTTAAACTATCTACTATGTAGTAAAATACGCTATTATAATATGTCTACATTAAAGTAAAAGTATTAAAATAGCGTTAAGCCATGGCCCATTCCACCCTTAACACATTTTTATTCCCAAAAGCATATGCAAGACCGTAGTTTCCCCAAAACCGGAAGTCACCAGAGGGCAATCCATATACTAAAGGTACAAATCAAAATCGTAGTGGTCGCGTATAAATGGAATACAAGTATGACAAGGCACATGAGGCAATACCCAAGGTAGTGATACTACCGTTCGCCTGATCCGGACTGGTGAGAACGCAACGCCGCAGCGCCCGCAACACTGCGAAACAACACTCCCAAAATCAAGGGTGCACCAATCGACAACATATAATGAGTAGTTCGAAGAAGTGTGTCCACTTGAGGTAGCAAATCCTCCATTGGCCCGGCACAGCTCCTGTTTTAGTCATTTCCAATTTGACACAAGTGTCAAGGCTATCCATCATCGTTCACTTTCTTCAGTCATCAACGAACATCATTCCAACCACTTCATTCTGGATCATCACTCCGCGTATAGTTATTAAAGTGGTTTTCGGTTTAGATAGAGAGTATATCCATAACCGAATTCCGGTCTCTTTAATAACTTCCGTAATTATTTCACCGATTGGTCGTTTATTTATTTCAAAACCAAATCAATTTCAATTCAATTAGAATTTATAAATCAACATTTCATTTGTCTTTCTAAATCAATTTCCACAATTTACGTTTCAAAACTTCCAAATCAAAATTTCAAAATCTTATAATTCAATTTCAATTTAAACAATTCAAATATTGATTCAAGTTCGTATATAAGTTTCATTCCGAAATCATTTAAATTAATTTAATTCAACATTCAAATCAATTTAAATTCATTTATCGATTTCATTTAATATCCGTTAAGGTACTTTATCATTCAAAATAATTTCTATTAAATGTCAAATCCATTACACTACCTTTTTAAGTTCAACTTCATTAAATCAAAACTTACAATTTTGAATTAAATTAAATTCGTCAAATCAATTCTTTCAATTACAAGTCTTACATTAATTCCAAAAATATCACATTTTCATTTATTGTTAAAAAAATTCAATTTCACTTATTTACTTTCTTAAATAATTTTCCAAAACTTAAGTAATAAAGAAACTCAATTTCAATTATTTACGAAGTAAAAATTCACTTATTCAAAAGTTCAAATTTTTTCTTATTAAAGAATTTCAATTCAATTTAATCATTAAATAATTTAACCTTATTTAATTATTAAATAATTCAATAGTTTCAATTTAGTCCAATTCACAAATTTCTTTGAATTTCAATTAAATTCCAAATTAATTAAATCTCAATTTTAAATAAATTTTCAATTCCAAACTCAAACTTGAAATATCATTTCATAAAAATTTTCTTAGAAATATTCAGAGTTCGATTAAAAGTCCAATCTTTTAAAACAAATCAACTTTCGAAAATTTACGCCGTATTTCAAAATTATTTTTTTCTTTTTTTAAAAAAAATCTAAACTTCAAATAATTAAACAATTTCATTTACCAAGTTTAAGTTCCAACATCTTGAGCTTCAATTCAAAATAATTCAATTTCCATAAATTGGATTTTTATTCTTAAAATCAATTCATTTAAATAATTTCAAAACAACTTTAAAATCATTTAATTTAACCAACCCGGTGTTCGTATATAATTCTCTAACCTATGGCCAAGTGGTTAGTTATTTCAATTAAATGTCAGGGATGAATATATATTACTTAAACCAATCACAGTGTCATGTGCATGTATAACAGGATATATATAAGCAAATAAACATCCAAACATTTAAATATCAACCAATAGCATCCATCGAAATAAATCATCCAATAGTCAATACAATTCACGGCAATTTCATAGTTATCAATATCGGGAAATTTGATTTCAATTAAATCCTAATTTCAATTTACTGTCAATTTAAATTTTCAACGGTGAATTTACACGACAATCTATATGACAATTAAAATTTATCAAACAACGACAAATAAATTCATATCACTTCATAATGTCAAATTTAACTACCATAAAAATATTCAGTACATTGTGAGCGTTATAAAACACTCACCTTTTGAATTTAAATTGAATTTAAATTCAATTTAAACCCAAAATTTTGACAGTCTCCAAATCCATCCAAAGCAGCGTCAAAGTGTCCGGAATTTCGATACGATCCTAACAAAAGAAACCTCGTCCAAATCCGAGTCCGTATGCAAAAGTTATGAAAATTTGAAGATTGGAAAATTCTGGTGCTGAGTCGACTTCGAGTTCCCACCTCAAATACCCGATGCCTGCTTGGAGTTTTTGCAAAAACGACCCGATGACCCGAGTAGTTTTCTTCCCGACTCGAAGTAGCTCCAGGGTTTTTCCCCCTGAAACCCGAAGCGCGACCCGAAGCGCGTAAATCTCGATTTTTTTTTTTAGATTTTGGAATTTGGGAATTAGGTTTTGTCTGCCATTGGAATGAGAAGCTAAGAAGAAGATGAATTGTACGTACAGACAAAAAAAATTAGGGAGGCTAGGGTTTATAACTGTGTTTATATAGGTATGTTAGAGATAGAGTAGATAGACTGGATAGATGAACGTGCGGAACAAACTATGGCCCGAAAAGCCCGTTCTGACCCCGGAACGAAATTGGGTAAACTCATATATCAAAATAGGTGTTTTAAAATATTTTAAACGCAATGGAAAAGGTTTCAAGTTCAAATTCCATCGTATGAAGAAGTTATGCTAAAATCAAAATTTCAAATTGATTTTAATTGATTATAATTGCATTTATTTCAAGGCGTTTCGAGTCCGTACGATCAAACGACAAGTCCGATTGCTACGAAAATTGAAACCTTACAATAATTCACTGTTACGGATCCGATGAAACTGGTTTCGTCGAAACCGAGACAGTTGTAAAAATGGCTATTTTTACTGTTTAATTTCAATATAAAATTCCCAATTTTAAATTATTAACTTTTAAATCAAATTTCAATTGTTCACAAATTTCATTTTTAATTTCATAGTAATTAACAATCTTTTACAATGCAATTTTCCATTATAAATCCAATATAAAAGATTATATTAGATTCAGCGTTCAATTATATTGTAATTCAAATTCAAGTTATTTAATTCCAAATGAATTTTTTTATTTCGATTTACACTTTCATTATTGAATCAACCATTTACTTATACATTATTATCAATAGTTTATAATTCATTTACTTTCATTTTCTTCAGCTATCATCTTATTTAAATTCACAGTAATATTAAATTACATTCATTTACGTTGATTTCCATATTATAACTTCAATATTAAATGTACATTTTATTTATTTCGTTGTTTATAATCAAATTCAATTCAATTCAATTACTTGTTACATTCAAATTTAAATCTTTACTTACGTTCAATTACCAGTTAACATCTTTATCAAATTACAGTTTCGGTTATTATTTGATTTCAATCAACTGTAATATTAAGTTACATTTATTTATATTAGTTTCAATAACATAAACTTCCACTATTAAATCTACCGTTTTATTTATTCTTTGTTTACAATCATAACCAATTTGGTTTACAATCAAACTCAATTCATTGCTTACATTCAATACAGGTTAACATCCATATTTAATTTACAAATAAGTTATTTCAGAATTCAGTTTTGCATTTTAACTTGTAATTCACATTTAACAACACAAAATTTTATTTCCTTCGGATTTTTATCCAAATTTTTTATTTTAATTCGTATTTTTAAAGTGTTAAAAATACAGGTCGTTACAAATTTTATAAGGTAGGAAAAATCATGCATTACATAAAAAAAATTTGGACCAAAAACTTTTAGCTCAATAAATTTATACTAAGAACTCTAAGAAGTAAAATCCTTTTAAGTTATTACTTTCTAACTCAACTATTTATAAATTATAAATCTCTAAATTTTCTTGCTCTTTTCAAAATAACAGCTTCCAAATTCATAAAGTATAAGAATTCATAAAAATAGAAGAATCCAAAAACGAAGCATCCAAAAGATGAAAACTTTCAATTCAACAAATTTTAAATTGAAAAGTTAATAAACGAGAACCTTCTCTTTTTTTTCAACTTTTCAAGTAATTAATAATCATCCACCAATTTGCTTTTAAAATGTTTCACCACTTTTGTCTAAACTTCTTTTACAAATGGTAGTATATTTCCAAAGCTGTCAAAAATCACTTTCTATCAAAAAAATTCAACTTACAATACATAAGATTTTCACTTAATTATCTTTTGAAAAAGCTCATTCAAAACGTTCAAGAAGTCTTCAAAAACCTTTTTACCACTTTCTTTCTCAAGGGGTAGGATTTAAAAATTGGCTTCAATTGCTCTTCCCTTTGCACTCCCTACTCAACCATCTTAAAAATCTAATTATCTTCTTATGGTGATTAATGTACACCTTTTACGGAAGTTTGTTTCACTACTATATCCCTTCGTATGTTTATAGATACTATTCCTTATAACATCTAATTATTACCTAACATAAATATTTTTTACTCTCATAAATGTCACCTTGTCCGTATTAAATGGTTATTATCTTAACGGACGTTTCCTAAAAATATTTGTCTATTCAATGTTATCTATTTAACGTCTTCATTATCTTCCCATAATTACGTTAATGGTCTCATTAATCTATTTAATTTCTTGTAACTCCTCACTTATTGCACATTCATTACAAATTAAATTTTTAGAGTCACAACCTTTCCTTCTACGATCCCTATCCTTATTATTTAATATGCTTATAGGATCCACAATGATATGGAAGTTTAGGTCCAACAAAGAAGTATAAATTCAACTCTATTTATTTTTTTCCAACTCATAATTGCTTCGCCCACCCTTTCGGAATATGGTAGCAACAACTTCTATAATCAGAATTTATAGAGTTAGGCATAAATTCAAAATAAGTGTGTGTGTGTGTATGCATATATATAATAGGGTTTTTGAAAAATATTTTCAAAAATAACAAATACGCCACTCATACATATACTTTTTCCCCATTGATCGAGTAACCTCAACTCTAATACCAAATGTAAATAACCCTCTCTGGAATAAACTTAAATTACGATCTAGAAAAGGCGCATCAAAACTTATACCCCGTTTTAAAGCAGGCCGTTGGTTGGTAAAATAATAGAATAGAGCTATTTATCTATTCTTTTATAACTCACAGCAGAAGGGATCAAATATAATAACAATAATAGCAACCATTTATTTCAAATCATTCAAAATGTCATAAAACATAACAAAATTTCAACCATTACAACATTTTTTCAAAAATACATTTTGATTGGTACAATAGAAAATAACATGAAAAGATAGATAAGAGCTGTCACAAGCTTCACTCTATCATCTTCAAGCATCATCAAATCCCTCTTTAACCCGTGTTGTAATGAGAAAGGAGTCAAAACAACAAGATTCCGGTGAATAGAAATCTCGAGCCTTACTATCTCAATACTTGGGAAGTATAATTCAGATAAGAATATGTCTTACGTAAATAAACCATTAATACTTCACATAAGGAAAGGAGGTGGATCCTTAATCAACCACTTAATACCTTCCATTCCTAAAGCAAGTTTCTAAATCCCATAATCCATATCCCACATCAATAATGTCTAATCAATGCAAGAGATAGCACACAAGCCACTTAATACCTTTCATTGAAAAATAGGTAGACTCTGGCCAATCAAGACCTTAATTGAGGCAGACCCCATCATTTAATGCTTATTTCCAAGGCGGACTCCTCAATGGTAACTATCCAGTTGACATTGCATGGATTCTCTTGAGCCACTTAATACTCCTCAATCAGCCACTTAATACTTTATCCCAAAGAGGATCCCTATCGAGATGCCACCTAATGTGCCAAATAACTAGCCCCTTAGCCATTTAATACTTCATTTTATGGAAAGAGGCGGGTCCTCAAACAAGCACTTAATACCACAAGTCCCCAAAGCAGGCCTTTCGTATTATGACCCATACTCATAATGACGTCTCAAATTAGTCCGACTATTCATAGGAACTGGAAGCCAGATTAGCTAGGCAGATTTACCCTACATAATTTGGGACTAACCTCACGCCATCACAAATATTTATCATAGGAGATGTCTCACATTAGCACCAAAGTCACACTGCTGGTAGCCAGATTAGCTAGGCAGACTTTTGTATGCCTTCCGGCTGACCTCGCATCCCTATGACCTAGCCATAATTTAAATACTCTTTATATATAATACTTATCTCACTTTTCCATAATTAAGATCTTATAAGAAATCTTCCTTACTATGCTTTAAAACATCAATTACTTTTCTAAAGGGGATTTACGACAATTATAACCTAATTAACTACGTAATTATATGTTATAATTATATGTTTGTTACGCTAATTAATATATAAATAAATACAAATATATTATTCTCTACACGTGGAGATTACGCCTTAACTAATGTTAAATGTCAATTCTTTTTTTTAATCATAATAATACGAGTCTTTCCTTTTCTTCCACTTTACCAATAACGTCCAAATTCCAATATCTATAATAAGGGATTCCAATATCCATAACAAGGATTAAATACTCATATCCAAAATTGCAATAAATAGACTTGTATATAGAATCTAAATCCAACTTATCTCATATTAAAACAATGGAACATACCAAAAAGGGAAATTTACAATTTAATCAATTTGAATTTGAATTCTATTTAAATTATTTTAAATTTGAAAATTTCAAATGCTAATAATTTCTTCCTTTGAGCTCCGTGTTTAGCATATTATATATGGTAATTGATCAAAAAATTTCCATGAATGCAGTGGCATAACTTTCATGGTCAAATTCTAACTTTTGCAAATTTTCCATTTCTATCCCTTCCCTGATTAATTGAGTTTCTCTTAATTTACTTATTTAATTAGGGTTGATATTATGGGAAGATGCAGTTGTAAAAGCGAAACCAACTGCTTAATACAGTACCATGAAATCATAATTCAACTTTACAAAAGCTGGATTTACAGCAGTTGTACAAGCTGCAAAATAACATATGCCACCTAATAATCCGGTGTGTAATAGTTATTATAAAGTGAAATAATTTATGTCCGCCTTCGGTCTATCGTACCAAAAGATAGATACATGTATAAAAGGTTGAATGTTGTATGGGAAAGATGACATTAACCTTAGGAAATGCAGAATATGTAATGAAGAAAGATACGAACCAAGAAAAAAGAAAAGAAAAGGAAGTTCCATATAAGAGAATGCATTATTTACTCATCACTACTAAACTTCAAAGGTTATATGTGTCTTCTGCTACCACATCTCATATGAGATGGCACAGTGTGAGAACACAGGAAGAGGGAACTTTGACACATCCAATCTAGTGGAGGAGAATGGAAACATTTGGATAAGACTTATCTTGCGTTTGCTCTAGAGAGCCATAATGTCAGCCTTGGTTTATGTACAGATGGATTTTTACCATTCTCTCATTTTGGTAGTAATATTCATCTTGGCCCATTATCACTACGGCTTATAATTTACCTTCATGGATGTGTATGAAAACTCCATATATGTTTCACACTATTCGCATACCTAGTCCGGATGATCCGACATAAGGAATCGATGTTTATTTGCAGCCATTGATTGAAGAGTTGAAAACATTATGGCATGAAGGGGTTGATACATACGACGTTTCTATAAAAATTCGTATGTTTTCATCTTTGTTATGGACTATTGGTGATTATCCATCTTATGCAATGGTTTTAGGTTGGAGTACGGCTGGTCGTCTAGCTTGTCCTTATTGCATGGTAGAAACATAAGCATTTTCATTACCGAATGGAAGGAAAATTACATGGTTTGATTGCCATCGTGTTTTCTCCACGTTAATCATACTTTTAGAAGAGATAAAAAACTTTATAGCTAATAAAGAAGAGACTAGACAATAACCAACGATTTAATCAAGTGTAGAAATATATGATCTTGTAAAGGAATATCCAAAGATACATGAAACCGGAGTACTGACTAAAATTCCAGGTAAATCGGTAATTCATAATTGATGCAAACAAAGTATATTGTGGGAGTTATCTTATTAGAAAGATCTCTTACTTCGACATGAAATTGACGTGATGCACAATGAAAAAATGTGTTTGATAATGTGTTTAGTACTATTTTGAACGTTAATGGGAAAACTAAAGACGATCTGAATTTTTGACGTGATATAGCATATCTATGTAAATGTCCTGAACTTCATATAAAGCCCAATGATAGTAAAAGACCCAAAGCATGCTATGAGCTAGACAACAAGCAAGCAAAACTTATGTTAAAGTGGGTAAATGACTAAGATGTCCTGATGGGATTTGTTCTAATCTCCATAGATGTGTTGACTTTAAAAACAATAAATGGATGGATGAAAAGTCACAATTGTCATGTCATGATGGAAAATTTATTACCCGTGGTTTTCAAAGAATTGTTGTCCATAAAAGTATGGAATGTTATAACAGAATTAAGTTTGTTTTATAAAGAGATTTTTTCGACTAGGTTAAAAGTCGTGCGTATAAGTAAACTAAAAGAGCATATCCCCATATTGTGCTGCAAATTGAAAAAATATTTCCTCCAGGATTCTTTAATGCAATGGAGCATTTACCCGTTCATCTTTCATTCGAAGCACTTCTTCGAGGTCCTGTGCAATATGGATGGATGTATCCATTTGAGAAGTAAAATTAAATATCTGTAATATTAAATTTAATTTCAAATTTAAATTGAATTAATTTTGTAATAGGTAATAGAATCATTTGAAGAAAAAAGTTAGACAAAAGGCACGAGTTGAAGGTTCGATTTGTAATCATATCTTGAAGAAGATGCTTCATTCTTTTTCTTTCATTATTTCAGCGACCATGTGAACTTATCATTTGTGAGTGTTCCTCATAATGATGAAACTGTTGAACAAGGTTCTTTTCAAGTAATGTTATCTATTTTTAGACAACATGGTCGATCTGTTGGAAAATGTGTGGAACTACGGTTAAACGATAGAGATTACCATGTAGCACACACATATTTTCTTCTTAATCGTGCTGAAGTTATGCCATTTGTTAGGTAATATTAAATAATAATTCTCAATATATGAATTTCCAAATTAATATTTATTTCGATTATACTTAGATTATAATGTAATATATTATATATATTTGTAGTGTTTACAAATTACAACATTCATGTGACGATCTTAGTAAAGAATTTGCTAATTGGTTTTCAAACTACGTTTATGATCCAAGAAATTGTGTTGGTAATGAAGATTGAAACATCTTCCGATAGGACCAAAAGGAAATGTCTAGACTTATCCAATATTCTGCGTCAACGAATTTAAATTCAACACCAAGGAATATGGTGCTGAAAAATTAATCTATAACAGTGGTGTATTTGTCAATGGTAGTGATGATCCAGATGAACATATAAAAGATTTTTATGGTGTCTTAACATAGATTTTAGAATTGATATACTTTATACACCCTGCAGAAATTTTTTTATTCAAATGCAATTTTTTCAGCAATGTTCTTGGTTCTGGAATCAACTTGCACAAAGATTATAAGCTTATTGAAATAAAACATACATCGCATTACTTTAAGTATGATCCTTTCATATTAACCAAGTAAGCATTACAAGTTTATTTTGCTCCGTATCCATCCCAAGAAAGAGATAAAGCAGATTGATCGGTTGATTTTGAAACAAAGGCAAGATTTACATTTGACGGAAATAATATTTCAAACGAAGCAGCTTATCAAGAAAATCTTGAGGTAAATAATGAAATAATAATAACTGATGATCTTACTAATTTAGGGCCTTTGAATGATGAATAATATGTTTTAATAGAAGTATTTTAGAGTATAGAGGAAAATGATATAGAGTATGAGTCTGAGTCTAAATCAGAAAACGACGAAGACTGATTATTAATTACCGATGATGTAATGTATATATGATGGATATTTGTATCGCTTGTTGTATAATTTATACGTTGAGTTCCCATTGTTATTAATGATGACGACTATGTTGTGAGCTATGTATTATTATGTTTTATTAATTCTATGTATTTAGGAGACCTTATCTCATTTTTGTAGTTTTAGTGGACGTTTTATGTGATTATTAATCAGATATGTTTTCTAGTAATAAAATGATTTCATTATATGAAATGATATGTTTGCGGTAGATATTATGTCTCATAGGAGAACTTCTAGATCTCATTCTTCGGGATCTCCTGCTGCTGGCAAAGGTGCTAGTGGCTTGGCTGATTTACGCCTAAGGGCGGGTATGACTCCTAAAATGGGAGGGTAAGTATCAATTTATTGCAACTTCATTAATATTTAGTGCATGTATATTATTTATGATTTATTAAATATCTACATCAAAATTAATATAGGGGTTTTGAGATGGAGCCTTCCGACTATATTCTAGTTGTCCCTAGGAAGGCGTACATGAGTCGGATGTCGAGTTGTTGGCCAACATGAGATGAAATCTCACCTTATATTAAAGATGTTATATGGGCCAACTTGTTAGAAAGTATAAATTTATAATTCATTTAAAAATGAAATATTTAATCTTTGTAAATTAATATAGTATGTATAATTCATTTTAATTTCAATGTGTAGGCTGCGGTTATTGTAGACGAGGAAGATCAGCAGCTGTTTAGGAAATAATGGATTAAGAAAACGAGGAAAAACTACAGGGACAGCCTCTCGGGCGCAAAACACAAAAATAAAAAACCTAATTAGATGAGTGCTAATGTTTGGGCAAATTTTCTTGAGCATTGACACACTCCCGTCGTGAAAGTATGTTTTCTAGTTTCATATGTTAATTATAATTTGTTTAAAGTTTGTATAATAATTGCATTAATTCAGTCAATCATATATTTAAGTAGTTACAAACTGTAAATATAACTTTTATGTTAAATTTACAGAAAGTATATGCGCAGAACCTGGCAAACAAGAATAAAAGTCTTGTACACACTACGGCGGATCAAAATTCTTTCAACAATATCAGAAGGAAATGGTAAATTTATAAATTAAAATTATAAAATACTTATAACATTGTTTAATTATATATAATTTTAGGCAAAAAGGAAGGGTCGTGAGCCTACATACGTGGAGGTCTTCACTCAGACTTACGACATCGAGCAGACCAATGAAGATTTCTCAATTACATTTACTTGGACATACCATAAATCTCAATTATAATGGTAAACATGCTTTAATTATAACTAGCTTGTGTGTTGGAGGCGACCGGCTGAGAGGAGTTGATCGCTGAGGAGGAAGACAAGATTTTTGATGCTGTGACCGATAGGCCGACGTGAAATAGGCGATACAGTTATGGTAATCAGGAGGTAATGTTTATTGAGTTTAACTACTTCATTAACTAATTTATAAATTTTATTTAATATTACGTATAAATTATAACTAGCTATTAACTAATTTATAAGCGTAGACTTCTCAGGTCGATTATAGGAAATCACAGGCCGAGGAGAGGATAACATAGTAGAGAGCTCAAATAGCAGAGTTGAACGATTGACGGATGAGTGGAGGATTGACTATGCTGCAAGATGAGCGGATTGCGACACACATGGCAGAGCATGGGACATTTCCTTCCCAAAGGTCGGGAAATAACGAAAATGATGATTAGTAAGTATGGTTGTGTTTTTTAATGGATATTGATTGATTTGGTTTGTACTTATTTGATATGTGTTGATGGATTTAATACTTGTTTGCTGGTTGTGTTGTTTGTGGATTTTTGATGGTTAAAGTTTGGTATTTGTGGGTATTTGATGATTGTGTAGTTTGATATATTGTTGATGTAAATATGGATTTTTGTGATATAAACTTGGTTTTATGTGATATGTATGATATTATGCGATGTTTGTACTTGTGAAATTGGGTTTATATGTGGTGCATATGAGGTGGATAGACATATGAATATATATGTGTGGTTTGATGGTTGAAATAACACCTATTTCATAAAACAGAACTTACAGGTCACCGATGGCTAGTGATGGCTAGCGACGTCCTATAGTTTACATGTTACCGACGGTTAGTGACAACCCAAGGGTTCATTCGTGATGCATAGAAGCATGACACGTGTCCATCAGTTATTGACGGCTAATGTAAAGGCCTAGAAACCCGCCCAGTTCGAGCTGACAATAAACCACACATGCCCAGCCCAAACTGAATGGAAAACCGGATCTTTATGAGAAAGAAAGAAAAGGAGAAGAGAAGAAGAAGAGAGAAAGAAAAAACCTAAATCAATCACAGAATCTCACAATCGCAGCGGAACAACATATAATATAATATCAATGAACTTTACAAAACAGAAACTGTAATATACATATGTCCATCAGAGTACAACAATCAAATCACTAATCATCAGCCTGGACAGTTATAATACTCTGTCCTTACAATTGCTGATAATTTAAACAACTATGCAGCGGAAAAATAAACGTATATGGAGATACGACCAGAAGTGTAAAGATCCCGGACTCGGCCTTCGAAAATCGGCACCCGTACTTCACTTGTACTCAAAATGCCGCAGATTCAAACGCCGAATCTGGCTCCCCGGAGCTTATAACACCATTAAGTATAACAACACAGCGGAAGAAAGAAAACAATGATATCATATACAACTCCAATGAATACAATATCCAGAATGATATACAACAGTGATATCAATAATACACAGCAATATCAGAGATATGATACAATGCTACAACGGAAATAACAACAATGGAAGAGATCACTCCAAATGATCTACAAAGGAGAATGACTCCAACAACTCCAACATCAGCTCGAACCACCATCACGTTGCACCAAGATAAGCAACATCAGTCGTGATCTCCAAAAACTGAACTAGCTCCAGATAATCTACTAAACCTGACTATCTGAAAAGAAACCCAACTCTAGACTGCCCGTGTGGAAAATTATAGGAACCCAGAGTTTAGGAAGGGAACAATAAACTCCGGGTCAGTCATGGGACTGGTGTGAGCAAACAAAACAATTATCTTTAAAATAAACCACAAAAGAATTTTAAACATTGAAATCCACAATGCTTTTGGAAAATGAAACTACCATAAGGCCTCCTTCCACACACACAATGCAAACGCAGAATTGGAGGAGATTTCTCCTTATGATAGTAAAACATGCTTACTACGCAAGAAAAACCCTTTTGATATTATTACTAGTGCATAGTGCAGAAAACATTTCGAAAGTATAATATTAATCTTAGCCAGCATACAACCATTATTGTATACCTACTATAGCTACTATGTTCAATAGCAGGTTACCGCCACATTCCATAGCAGGTTATACAACTAAAACCGTACAAGGCTCGTATTGTTTCTTTGGATTTTCCAACAAATGGTCAGGCTAAGGAACTTCCTATGCCACATGGGAACGCCTATGGCGAGACGCCCCGAGAACCACCTGGCTCTCTGCCAACACAAGGCCGGTTACCCCCTTCCCGGGTAGTAAACCTAAGATATTCCACCCCCGGCCCTTTGGGACCTTTATCCGAGGCGCCTCGATCACACAGCAACAATCACACAGTAAATGAGATTGGAGCAACCACATAGGTAAATATCTGGGCTACATACCATGATACCACCTTTTCCAGAAGGAATGGACATACCCTAAGGGAGCTACCCCTGAAACCTTGCTGCATCTTTCCTGTTTCGACCATTTCCGGTCTGTGAGGCTGGATGAGGTCTCGTCCACAAAGCTACGCTTTTTCACAAAGCCATGCTTTGATCAACAAATGATCAGCAACACACAACAACACTTAGCATGCCACACTACCAAATTGGGAGTATATCACTGATAACCTTCAACTACATAACCTCTGAGCTCGTACGTCTCAGAGAAGGGTGTTAAGCTAAGAGAATAAATTCTCCGCCACCAATAGAAATGTATTTGAAAGAAATCTGCTTTATATCTCAAAATGTAATGTCAGACATGTAACCATACAAGTCTGTTCCGGGTTCGAACAGAACCGAAGGCACTTCCAAAGAAGCCCTTGCAATCCGGGTATTCACAATCCCGATCGGACTTCCCATCACTTAGGAAATCTCTATACCGTAGCTACTCAGTGCTGAGACAATCGATAGGTTATCCTATCGTTTTCGCAAATACCCGGTCTTCAACACCGGTCTTTAAATGCTATCCATATACGACGTATCATTATTCGGAATGGGTTATGTGACACAAAGGTCCTCTCCCGGCTAAACCGAATGATGAGCGCAATATTTAAAAACATATGGATATTGGGATTTCAGTTAAGTCACAACTTATTACCCAAAAATCTTTCAAATGGTTTAAACACATTACCATTTTAAATCTGTTAAAAATAAACAGATTCAATTCACAAATTTCACCCAGTTTCACAAAGATCTATTCACAGATTTTCCAAATCAATTTCCATTTCGATTTGATTAACTCGTTAAATCTTTAAATCAAAGATTTAACTTATAGCTTTCAAAACAATTTCATTTCGAATGGTTTAAACAAATCACCATTTTAAATCTGTTAAAATAAACAGATTCAATTCATAGCTTTCAAAAAGAATTCATTCATAACTTGGAAAACCATTTTTTTCAATTCAAACTTGAAATGCTTTTAATTCAAATTGGAAATTCATTTCTTATATGAAAGCTTTTATCATTTGAAAACAAATAGTTTTCATTCTGGAAAATCTGATTCTTTTATACGAATTAAAATCCTTAGGTTAAATTTAAATTACCAAACCAATACTTTTAAAATGGTTTAAATTCATATAAAACACATTTATAACTGGTATGGTCTTAAAGACCATAGTTTCCAATTATTGAATTCAATTTCAAATATTGAATTCAAATTTAAATCAAATCATTTAGATTTCAAATTTTATTAAATCATTTGAACTCATTTTCAAAAGCATTAATATTTAACCCAAATCTATTTCCAGATTCAATTGAAATTAAAATTTCAACTTCAAAAATATTAAATTTAAATCATCTGTGACTTAACCGATTTCCTCGTGAAATCCATACTTGTGTGTGTAAACGTGTAGTCCAGGGGTTTAACACAATAGTGCAACATCATTCAATCATCACAGATTAAATACAACAATATATTTGATAAGCGGTATAACTATAACGCTTATTCTTTTATTCACAGATTACAGATATATATATATATCACGGATAATAAATTACAGTCATCCCAGATAAATAATTTACATTACAGGTCACACACAAATCAGAATATATCACAAAGCATCACATATCAGGGATATCAAACAATTCAACATTCAATAGAATCCAAACATCCATAAGTAAGATTAATTAATTATCTGATTAATTTAAATCAGATTTATTACCTATGAACAAACACTAATCCTGGTTAATTAATTATTAATTGCAAACCATTTCCTTAAATTAATAATTAAATCCTTTGATTAATTATCCTTAATTAGTTACAATGATTAATTAATCCTCAATTAATAATCATCCCTTAATCACTTTCATTAATAAATTAACCTTTTCTTGACTAATTATTCTCAAATTAATTTATCACATTAATTAATTACCTTTAATTAATTACAATAAGTGATTATTCTTAATTATCTTCATTAATATCAAAATCTTTAATTAATAACCTTACAATTTATCATTATTAACACATTAATTTATTCAAGAAATTAAAGTTAATCAAAATATCAATTTACCTTAATTAATTCCATTATTTATTTAAAATAATTAAATAATAAATAATGTCATTTGAATTAAAAATTAATTATTTTCAAAATAATTAACTTTAACCTTTGTTCTAATTATTACTTTTGCCATTTATTAACTCAAAACTTGTACCTTGCATTTAAACAAAATTGTGTATACTAATAACTTTAAACTTTAACTTTTGAAAACGACCCCAGACTAATCCCGTTACCTCGAGTTGAACCCCGAGTCCAACACTATTTCTCCCGAGTCTTTCCCCGAGTCTTTCTCCTTCATCTTTTCTTCTTTATTTTTTTTAGTTTAAAGTTTAAGTACAAAAAACTGGTACATGAGCTCCTCTACAAACTCGAGCTCGACCCCGAGTACCGAACCCAGTTGCACGAGAACATCTCCGAGTCCCCCACGCGAACTCACCTGATACACAAAAATGTCGTACACGTGCACAACCACGCCGGTGAACTCCGATCAACTTCGCCGACTTCCTCTGGTCGCCAATGACCCTCTCAATCACTACGACCTTCCAGCAACTTCAATCAAGCTATAAATCAAAAACGAGCCATTCGTCCAAATATGGAATTCAAACGATCGACCATCGACCACCCATTCCACCACCACAGACCACCGATGATCATGACACTCTGGCCAAAACTTCGTCTCCCTATACTCCAGCTATTCCCCCTATACCGCATCCTTCAAAGCTCACCACGACGCCGCCATTTGCCAAGAAAAACCTCGACAAAAAACTCGAGCAAAACCCTAAATCGATCTCATTAACCATCATCGATGATCAGAAATTAAATCGAACATTTTTCCTACCATCATTGACCTATTAGCCACTTCTAACATGAACCCCGACCACCCATGTGTCGTCGATCACCAGAAAAGGCCTTAAACCCATTTCCCGTTCATCATACAATTTCTCACTCGATTCCCAACTAATTTTTTTGATTTAACTCTTAAAAATCATGATTTTTGATGGTGAGTACTATTATATAAGTGAATCAGATAATTTTGATGTTTGAGATTTACCTGTTTATAAATTTCCTACTGTCTTTTCTTGATTTCAAAGATATGCTAACTTATTTCATAATTTTTTTTAAATTCTTAGTTTATGTTTAAACAAACATACTTTGTTTGTACATCAAGTCCTAAAGAAGATCAGAGAAGAAGATCTAATGATTTTAGCAAAATTTAGACCCTGAACCATAAGAACAGAACAACAGTTTTTTTTATATGAACATGCACCCAAATTTCTATATACATATAGGTACATACATTTAGCTTAAAACAATCATACACATATAATTTCAAACATGCATCAAAATTTTTGCTTCAAACATTTACCATATGCATCAAATTTAAAATTGTTTAAGCTTTAGTTTACTCACCTGTTTAAAATGAAGAACAGAGTTCTTCTTGAAACAGGCTTGAACATCTGCAAGCTGAAATTTTCATCTTTGATTCTCTGGCTTTGATTTGTTGTTTATGTTGAAATTTGTTTAAGTTTTAAGTGATGTTTTCTTCAGTTTTTCTCAGCAAAAATGAACGAATTTATAATGAGAGAAGTTAATATATAGAAGAAGTGTACAGGGTGATATAATTCTTTTTTTGTACAATATCATATATTTTTCCCTCTAGTACAATTATACGCAGAGATTTTTCTTGCTTGGGAGCTGATATACATCTTGCTTTGGTGGCTATAGGACATGGCATTAATTGTTGTGTACAATCCCCACTTATCCAAATTTACTTGTACATGAATATATATATTTGTTCCCAGATCTGAATGCATTTTGTTTTCTTCATTTGCAATACTTGTTGACTTAGGCTGATATGATAATGTTTTGGTGGCTGGTACGATCTAGCTTTAGTAGCTAAAGATATCTGCATTTATTAAGCTTGCATTATTTTACAAGTTTACACTTTAATATACATTTTGTTTGTCTAGCTTGCTTTGTACTTTATGTACAAATATATACCCTGTTTTAATATTTTTTATAATTTTTTAGCTTAAGTTTTTAGTTTCATTCTTACATAATTGCTTATTTTATCTCTCTTTTATTTTAATTTAAACCATCAAATATTTAATTACTTATTTTAATATGTTATTAGATTTTATCAAATGTTTACTTTTATATTTTTACTTTATAATGTAAATGAAATTCTATTTTATTTTATTTTTCTTTTATTATTTTTGTTTGTTTTACTACTTGGTATTATTTTGCATTGATTTATTAGATTTATATATTTACTTTATATTGAATAAAACTATATATATATATATATATTTTGTAATATAGATGAATTTCTAGATTTTAATTTGTTGTTAAATTTTATCAAATGTTTACTTTTATATTTTATACTTTATCTTATATAATTTGTATTTTATTTTGAACCATTTTATTTACGATTTAAATTCAAATCAAATATATATATATATATATATAATTTCAAATTCATTCATATATGCCTGTATACATATATATTCACATATATACATATATATGCAATTTAAATTCAAATGATTTAACGGATATTCTATTTGAATTGGGGAGACTCGCTTCAATTTATCGATTAATTTCAAAAAATTTATTCAAAAACTAAATCAATTATCAATTTAAATATATGTAAAATCCGGGGTCATTACAACCTTCCCCCCTTAAGAAATTTCGTCCTCGAAATTCGCCAGGGAGACACAAAGATAGATGAAAAATGTTTCATCAAATCAACTGAACATCTATTCTGCATTTGGAATTACCAAATCAGAATATCAATAAGATACAAGAACGAATCTTTTTAAATTTTTCACAGGTTACTCGGGTTATCCGGATCTACGAAATATGCAGTGGCATTGGTTAGTTCGAAGGGATAACTAACCATTCGTAGAACATATTCGGACCCAAAGAATAGATAGATATATGGATACAATTTCAAAACTTTCAGTTTAGAACTAAAGTATACCTATCAACCATAGCAAACAAAGCAACCAATTCATCCAAACAAATAATTCCGACTGACTTTTTTGGAGTTTATGTCCCATATTTATATATCGAATTTCTTCCTAGATCCACCAGGAACTATCAAAGAATAGAGAAAGGATGTTGAACAAAAGAGACTGATAGAGAAAAGATTTGTTTCCTTGTTGTTTCAGGGTATTGACCATTTATAGTCGTATTCCCCTGTCCCCTATCTCATCCTCTTCTTACACTCATACTTACTATCAGTGGATAGTAAGAGAATTTACTGAGGCATACGGGGAGATATCTTAGAGATTACTCATTCTAGGGTATACTTCACCCTATCTTTAATGAGCTACTTAATGTGTTATACTCCTGAGCTAAAGTTTAACCTTAGCTCTGATACCACTGTAAAGATCTCGGACTCGGCCTTCGAAAATCGGCACCCGTACTTCACTTGTACTCAAAATGCCGCAGATTCAAACGCAGAATCTGGCTCCACGGAGCTTATAACACCATTAAGTATAACAACACAGTGGAAGAAAGAAAACAATGATATCATACACAACTCCAATGAATACAATATCCAGAATGATATACAATAGTGATATCAATAATACACAGCAATATCAGAGATATGATACAATGCTACAGCGGAAATAACAACAATGGAAGAGATCACTCCAAATGATCTACAAAGGAGAATGACTCCAACAACTCCAACATCAGCTCGAACCACCATCACGTTGCACCAAGATAAGCAACGTCAGTCGTGATCTCCAAAAACTGAACTAGCTCCAAATAATCTACTAAACCTGACTATCTGAAAAGAAACCCAACCCTAGACTGCCCGTGTGGAAAATTATGGGCACCCAGAGTTTAGGAAGGGAACAATAAACTCCGGGTCAGTCATAGAACTGGTGTGAGCAAACAAAACAGTTATCTTTAAAACAAACCACAAAAGAATTTTAAACATTGAAATCCGCAATGCTTTTGGAAAATGAAACTACCATAAGGCCTCCCGCCACACACACAATGCAAACGCAGAATTGGAGGAGATTTCTCCTTATGATAGTCAAACATGCTTACTACGCAAGAAAAACCCTTTTGATATTATTACTAGTGCATAGTGCAGAAAACATTTCGAAAATATAATATTAATCTTAGCCAGCATACAACCATTATTGTATGCCTACTATAGCTACTATGTTCAATAGCAGGTTACCGCCACATTCCATAGCAGGTTATACAACTAAAACCGTACAAGGCTCGTACCGTTTCTTTGGATTTTCCAACAAATGGTCAGGCTAAGGAACTTCCTATGCCACATGGGAACGCCTCTGGCGGGACGCCCCGAGAACCACCTGGCTCTCTGCCAACACGAGGCCGGTTACCCCCTTCCCGGGTAGTAAACCTAAGGTATTCCACCCCCGGTCCTTTGGGACCTTTATCTGAGGCGCCTCGATCACACAACAACAATCACACAGTAAATGAGATTGGAGCAACCATATAGGTAAATATCTGGGCTCCATACCATGATACCACCTTTTTCCAGAAGGAATGGACATACCCTAGGGGAGCTACCCCTGAAACCTTGCCGCATCTTTCCTGTTTCGACCATTTCTGGTCTGTGAGGCTCGATGAGGTCTCGTCCACAAAGCTACGCTTTTTCACAAAGTCATGCTTTGATCAACAAATGATCAGCAACACACAACAACACTCAGCATGCCACACTACCAAATTGGGAGTATATCACTGATAACCTTCAACTACATAACCTCTGAGCTCGTACGTCTTAGAGAAGGGTGTTAAGCTAAGAGAATAAATTCTCCGCCACCAACAGAAATGTATTTGAAAGAAATCTGCTTTATATCTCAAAATGTAATGTCAGACATGTAACCATACAAGTCTGTTCCGGGTTCGAACAGAACCGAAGGCACTTCCAAAGAAGCCCTTGCAATCCGGGTATTCACAATCCCGATCGGACTTCCCATCACTTAGGAAATCTCTATACCGTAGCTACTCAGTGCAGAGACAATCGATAGGTTATCCTATCATTTTCGCAAATACCCGGTATTCAAATGCTATCCATATACGACGTATCATTATTCAGAATGGGTTATGTGACACAAAGGTCCTCTCCCGGCTGAACCGAATGATGAGCGCAATATTTAAAAACATATGGATATTGGGATTTCAGTTAAGTCACAACTTATTACCCAAAAATCTTTCAAATGGTTTAAAAACATTACCATTTTAAATCTGTTAAAAATAAACAGATTCAATTCACAAAGTTCACCCAGTTTCACAAAGATCTATTCACAGATTTTCCAAATCAATTTCCATTTCAATTTGATTAACTCGTTAAATCTTTAAATCAAAGATTTAACTTATAGCTTTCAAAACAATTCATTTTGAATGGTTTAAAGAAATCACCATTATAAATCTGTTAAAATAAACAGATTCAATTCATAGCTTTCAAAAAGAATTCATTCATAACTTGGAAAACCATTTTTTTCAATTCAAACTTGAAATGCTTTTAATTCAAATTGAAAATTCATTTCTTATATGAAAGCTTTTATCATTTGAAAACAAACAGTTTTCATTCTGGAATATCTGATTCTTTTATACGAATTAAAATCCTTGGGTTAAATTTAAATTCCCAAACCAATACTTTTAAAATGGTTTAAATTCATATAAAACACATTTATAACTGGTATGGTCTTTTAGACCATAGTTTCCAATTATTGAATTCAATTTCAAATATTGAATTCAAATTTAAATCAAATCATTTAGATTTCAAATTTTATTAAATCATTTGAACTCATTTTCAAAAGCTTTAATATTTAACCCAAATCTATTTCCAGATTCAATTGAAATTAAAATTTCAATTTAAAAAATATTAAATTTAAATCATCTGTGACTTAACTGATTTCCTCGTGAAATCCATACTTGTGTGTGTAAAAGTGTAGTCCAGGGGTTTAACACAATAGTGCAACATCATTCAATCATCACAGATTAAATACAATAATATATTTGATAAGCGGTATAACTATAACGCTTATTCTTTTATTCACAAATCACAGATATATATATATATATATATATATATATATATATATATATATCACGGATAATAAATTACAGTCATCCCAGATAAATAATTTACATTACAGGTCACACACAAATCAGAATATATCACAAAGCATCACATATCAGGGATATCAAACAATTCAACATTCAGTAGAATCCAAACATCCATAAGTAAGATTAATTAATTATCTGATTAATTTAAATCAGATTTATTACCTATGAACAAACACTAATCCTGGTTAATTAATTATTAATTGCAAACCATTTCCTTAAATTAATAATTAAATCTTTTGATTAATTATCCTTAATTAATTACAATGATTAATTAATCCTCAATTAATAATCATCCCTTAATCACTTTCATTAATAAATTAACCTTTTCTTGACTAATTATTCTCAAATTAATTTATCACATTAATTAATTACCTTTAATTAATTACAATAAGTGATTATTCTTAATTATCTTCATTAATATCAAAATCTTTAATTAATAACCTTACAATTTATCATTATTAACACATTAATTTATTCAAGAAATTAAAGTTAATCAAAATATCAATTTACCTTAATTAATTCCATTATTTATTTAAAATAAATAATTAATAAATAATGTCATAAATTAATTGAATTAAAACTTAATTATTTTCAAAATAATTAACTTTAACCTTTGTTCCAATTATTACTTTTGCCATTTATTAACTCAAAACTTGTATCTTGCATTTAAAGAAAACTGTGTATACTAATAACTTTAAACTTTAACTTTTGAAAACAACCCCTGACTAATCCCGTTACCTCGAGTTGAACCCCGAGTCCAACACTATTTCTCCCGAGCCATTCCCCAAGTCATTCTCCTTCATCTTTTCTTATTCATTTTTTTAGTTTAAAGTTTAAGTACAAAAAACTGGTACATGAACTCCTCTACAAACTCGAGCTCGACCCCGAGTACCGAACCCAATTGCACGAGAACATCTCCGAGTCCCCCAGGCGAACTCACCTGATACACGAAAATGTCGTACACGTGCACAACCACGCCGGCGAAATCCGATCAACTTCGCCGACTCCCTCTGGTTGCCAATGACCCTCTCAATCACTACGACCTTCCAGCAACTTCAATCAAGCTATAAATCAAAAACGAGCCATTCGTCCAAAACTGGAATTCAAACGATCAACCATCGACCACCCATTCCACCACCACAGACCACCGATGATCATGAGACTCTGGCCAAAACTTCGTCTCCCTATACTCCAGCTATTCCCCCTATACCGCATCCTTCAAAGCTCACCACGTCACCGCCATTTGCCAAGAAAAAACTCGACCAAAAACTCGAGCAAAACCCTAAATCGATCTCATTAACCATCATCGATGATCAGAAATTAAATTGAACATATTTCCTACCATCATTGACCTATTAGCCACTTCTAACATGAACCCCGACCACCCATGTGCCGTCGATCACCAGAAAAGGCCTTAAACCCATTTCCCATTCATCATAAAATTTCTCACTCGATTCCCAACTAAAATTTTTGATTTAACTCTTAAAAATCATGATTTTTGATGGTGAGTACTATTATATAAGTGAATCAGATAATTTTGATGTTTGAGATTTACCTGTTTATAAATTTCCTACTGTCTTTTCTTGATTTCAAATATATGCTAACTTATTTCATAAAAAAAAATTAAAATTCTTAGTTTATGTTTAAACAAACATACTTTGTTTGTACATCAAGTCCTAAAGAAGATAAGAGAAAAAGATCTAATGATTTTAGCAAAATTTAGACCCTGAACCATAAGAACAGAACAACAGTTTTTTTTTATATGAACATGCACCCAAATTTCTATATACATATAGGTACATAAATTTAGCTTAAAACAATCATACACATATAATTTCAAACATGCATCAAAATTTTTGCTTCAAACATTTACCATATGCATCAAATTTAAAATTGTTTAAGCTTTAGTTTACTCACCTGTCTAAAATGAAGAACAGAGTTCTTCTTGAAACAGGCTTGAACATCTGCAAGCTGAAATTTTCATCTTTGATTCTCTGGCTTTGATTTGTTGTTTATGTTGAAATTTGTTTAAGTTTTAAGTGATGTTTTCTTCAGTTTTTATCAGCAAAAATGAACGAATTTGTAATGAGAGAAGTTGATATATAGAAGAAGTGTACAGGGTGATATAATTCTTTTTTTGTACAATATCATATATTTTTCCCTCTAGTACAATTATACGCAGAGATTTTTCTTGCTTGGGAGCTGATATACATCTTGCTTTTGTGGCTATAGGTCATGGCATTAATTGTTGTGTACAATCCCCACTTATCCAAATTTACTTGTACATGAATATATATATTTGTTCCCAGATCTGAATGCATTTTGTTTTCTTCATTTGCAATACTTGTTGACTTCGGCTGATATGATAATGTTTTGGTGGCTGGTACGATCTAGCTTCAGTGGCTAAAGATATCTGCATTTATTAAGCTTGCCTTATTTTACAAGTTTACACTTTAATATACATTTTGTTTGTCTAGCTTGCTTTGTACTTTATGTACAAATATATACCCTGTTTTAATATTTGTTATAAATTTTTAGCTTAAGTTTTTAGTTTCATTCTTACATAATTGCTTATTTTATCTCTCTTTTATTTTAACTTAAACCATCAAATATTTAATTACTTATTTTAATATGTTATTAGATTTTATCAAATGTTTACTTTTATATTTTTACTTTATAATGTAAATGAACTTCTATTTTATTTTTCTTTTATTATTTTTGTTTGTTTTACTACTTGGTATTATTTTGCATTGATTTATTAGATTTATATATTTACTTTATATTGAATAAAACTATATATATATATTTATTTTGTAATATAGATGAATTTCTAGATTTTAATTTGTTGTTAAATTTTATCAAATGTTTACTTTTATATTTTTATACTTTATCTTATATAATTTGTATTTTATTTTGAACCATTTTATTTACGATTTAAATTCAAATCAAATATATATATATATATAATTTCAAATTCACTCATATATGCCCGTATACATATATATTCACATATATACATACATATGCAATTTAAATTCAAATGATTTAACGGATATTCTATTTGAATTGGGGACACCTGCTTCAATTTATCGATTAATTTCAAAAAATTATTCAAAAACTAAATCAATTATCAATTTAAATATATGTAAAATCCGGGGTCGTTACAAGAAGACCTCCAGCTTGCCTGCTGAAGCTCCAAAGCATCCAAATCTAAATCTGTAAACATGCTCGGTCTGACCCGAGCATTGAAAGGGAAGAACGCCCGGATCAGTCTGGTAAACCAGCGTGAGAAAACACATCTCAACTGAATTTTAAAGTTATAAAACTTTCCTTTATCAAAACAAAGGTATCTCGTAAGACCACGCTGCACATATACATGGACGATTTTTACCTTACGATAACCAAAACATTTCATATCAAATCTTGTTATATTATACTAGTGTTTAGTATACAAATAATATCAATCATAGCCGAAATTGTTACATTAATTAAATTCTAGCATACTAGCCACAAAGTGGGTTCTACAAACAAAATGGCAGGCACATAGTGGATAATGGATTTCCAGACAAATAACCAGGTGAATGGACTACCTTCCGGCAGTACATCTCTAATAGAATGTACCAAGGCTATAGAACATCTGCACCTCTACCAACACAAGACTGGCCTACTCTCCCTCTAGATAGTACCGAATATGTCATCACCCCGGTCGTTACCGACCTATCCGAGGGCCCTCATCACATACACCAAAATAATTTAAAATCCGAACGTCATGGCAGGAATAAATATATCTAGAAGGAGATGATCATATTCTAATAGTTGCGAACTACATAGCCTTGCTGCATCTACCCTGTTTCAGTCATTTGCGGGTGTGAGGCCTAAGGTCACGATTACCTTTCACATAACACATCATCTTTCCTCTTTGAATGCCACATTGCCATTCCATCATCACACAACTAATTTCTATAAACGTATAACTCTCGAGCTCGTACATCTCAGGAAAGGGTGTTAAGCTAAGAGAAGTTGCCTTCTCCACCACCAAATAGATAATATGTTCATAGAGATCAATAAATGTAATTAGAAATGCAACGTCATACATTCGTCCATACAAGTTGTCCAGGAACAGGAGAAACCGAAGGTACTCTCCTACCACATCCTATTGGGAATTACCCTTAGGATTAGTAGCGAGAAGTCCTTGCATTGGATATTTCATAACGAAGAGACCGCTGCTACTATATGTATATTGAGAGTTTATCCCCAAATGATCACCAAGCAGTCCTTCATTATGAAACTGCCAAATATTAATGTCTTCCAATACCTGCACATTTGAATGCATATACGTTGGTCCGAAGTGGTTTTAGGATAAATCTGATCCCGGTCTTTCCAGATCAACAACGTTAAAGAGGCCAATATTGGATAGTCGCTTATTTAACTATCAAAGTAACAAAAAATTCTAGCACATCAGCAATCACTAGGCCTATTTAATAAATCTTTTATTATTTAAATCACTTTCGATACATTTACTTCAAATTATCTTTGAAAAAGATATATTCACAAAACCATTTCAAATCTGATAATGGAAAACATTTCCATATACTTATATTAACGATATAAGCATATTCACAAATCATTCCATTTTCAACACTTGGAAAAATATTTCCATATACTTATATCAACGGTATAAGTATATTTAATAACACTACCATTTGGAGACACGCTAAATAGATTTCTATAACCGTACAACTCCAGAGTTCGTACACCTCGGTACGGGTGTTAAGTATGGGAAGCAATGCTCCTCCACCACCAAGCCTTTAGTACAATCATAAGAACCAATTCGTGTATTTCACAATGGAAGGTCAAAACATCATTTCTTGGGTTAAAACGAATGTTGCGTAAAATAGCGTTACGACAACCCCAATAACATTAGTATAGGGATTTGATTAATTATATAAATATAAAATCCCATATACTATATAAAACATTTCCTTTCAGAAATCATTTACTATAACAACAGTGTAATAGTCCATACCTTCCATACTTTCCCTAAAACGTCTATTACAACAATAAATGTTGAAATCTATGTTTTCGATGCTTATCACATTTTAAATTGCTTTTAAAACCTATAACTCCATCATAAACATTACTTTCAAAACTTTCCTTTAAAGGATTATTTAACTTTTAAAAACCTAAACATATTTCTTTTACATAAAAATCCATATTTAAATCTCAACATAAGTCATGCTCATATTTATAAAACTAATTTTATAATTCTCCTTTCGGTTTTATAAAACTTTGATTTTATAAAATTCCTTTATTTACAAAATTCTACTTATAAATCATTCTTTTATAAAAACTAATTTTTTACTATCAAAATCCACTTTAAATCCATTTCTTTATAAATCAAATTTATTTATAAAATCCATTTATAAATCCATTTACCAAACAAACTTCAAATCCATTTACAAAACACTCACAAATTCCGATTATAAATCTATTTCTTTATTTATAAAATGTTACTTCTATAAATCCTTTTTATAAACTTATTCAAAATCTCTATTCAAAAACACTTTACAAAATAGTAAATCGACGACACCAAATAAAATTATAACTTTTATTTATGTAAAAAAATTCTTTCTTTTAATAATTCAAAAATTATTAAAACATTATTTATACTTTCAAAATTACTTTGAAGTCATTTTTAAATCAAAATTATCATTTATAGTGTTTCAAAATACCAAAAATAAGGCCCAGTGCTATTATAGCACTAAATAAGTCATATCATATCAAAATGAATAATATGGCATCCAATACATCATATATCAACATATATATGAAAAGTAAAATCAATAGTGGTGAGGAATCTGTTGGATCCCTCCAACCTGCCCTCTGCATCACAAACAACATATAATCAAGTAATATAAAAATCAACCGCTCTGAGGCAGAATTTGTATACAAAGAGTCATCCGCTCTTACACGGGAATGTAATAGGGTCTCATCCGCTCCAATAGGCGGGAATATATATCCAAACCATCTAATAAATATAGTATATCATCCAAACAAGCAACAAACAGTATAAATAGAATTATTCCCACTTATATAAAATTATAAGCGGCCAGAGAGGTGAGTTTCCTCACAAAAATTCCAGAAATCGCCTAAGCGCTCCGATTTGAATTAAAATTGAACGATCGTTCAATTTAACCCAAAATTCCTACTAGCTCCGAATCCGTCCAATCCAACTCCATAGTGTAGTATTTGCTGATACGAACACAGAGCAACTTGTCGCGTTCGATTTGGACCTCGTACGAGAAAGTTATGGATTAACGATCGTTTAAAATAATTGAAATTAACTTAAATAAATAAATTTAAACTTTAACCTACTCTTTCTTCCCCCTTGTTCACCCTCTAGGCACGCGTTTCTTCCAGGCCGATGAACTTTTTTTTAAAATCTCAATCGCGCATAACCAGTGACGCCACCACCAACATCGCCGCTGACCGCCCCCCTACGCTCGCGCCAGCCTCCACCTCTACCACGCCACGCGCACGCGCAAAATCTTCCCGAGAAACCCTAAAACTGCTCGTGAACGGAAGCTCCCATCTCGCTGCCATGGTCGATGGTTCGACGATCCAACCGTTGAACAAGCTCGTATCGTCGTGCTCTACGTTTTCCTAGTTGAAGTCATTGGCTAATTCGGCCCCTAGAGGCACCAATCAACCATGGTCGTTCGATGGTTTATGTTTTAATGGCGGCTGAAATTTAAAAGCTAGGGTTTTAGCAAATGAAGGAAGGTTGAGGCCCTTATATACAAAATTTTCCAAAGCACTATTCATCCTTTAAAATTTCGAACTCCAAACGAAGCATCCGTGTAACAACCCGCATATTTCACGATTGTATATTTAAATGTTTTATTTAAATATAGCATCATTAATCGGATTAAAGTCCGAAATGTTACTTTTTGTAAATAGTCGAATTGGGACTCGAGACCACTTCCATTGAGTCTAAAATGGCGTTTACCACTTTTTTGAGTATAAACATCGATATGTTTGGAGTTGAGTAAAATTTTGCTATTTTTCTATTTGGGCTTTGGGTTTGGGTTTCAGCCTACTAACCCATCTTAATACCCTAACTCAGCTCCTCTTCTCATTTCATTCTCATTTTCCTAACATTCAAGCTCAAGAGAAAATGGGGGAAAAGAATGGGAAATAGAAATTCCAAATCCTAGTTTGATTTGGAAACTCAAGTTCTTGCTCTAAAACCAAAGAGAAGCTTAGGTAAGCATCCTCTTCATCTTCTCCATCTCAATCTCTCTCCAATTTCAGAAATTTCCTATAACCTAATTTAGGAAATATTTGCTTATAATCTTAGATTGGAGCTTCTAGAGTTGAAGTTGAAGAGTAGTTGATCTTTCTTTTGTTTTAAAGCTTCTCATTCGTGTCTTTGAGTTTAAAGGTGAGTTCTTTAACTCACATATACGTCTATAGCTATCATTGTTGTTAGGTATGAATTCCTAACATTTGTGCGTATTCATTTGCTTTTGATTTGAATTGATTTGGTGAATTTTCCAAATTTTGGTGTTTTGTTCCAATTTTATGAAAATCCTACTATGGATGTTTGGACATTGATATTTGGGGTGTATCGAAGAGTCTTTAAGGCTGGGTTGTCGCTTGGCGTAAATTCTTAGTCGTCGTTGCTCGTTCGATCGCTCCCGATACGTTTTGGCCACTTTGGCCTAGGCAAATTGTTGCCCAGACCAGGTGACCAGACGTCTGGTTTGGACCTAAAGAGAAAAATATGAGCACGCAGAATATTAAAAAAAAGGCGGAGACTAATTCCAGACGTCTGAAATTTAGGATCAGACGTCTGGATGGGTCTCAGACGTTTGACTTGAAATTTCAGACGTTTGGGGGTTCTCTGATTATTTCCAGAGAACAAATCCAGACGTCTGGATTCTAAACCAGACGTCTGGATTCTAAACCAGACGTCTGGTTAGTTTTCAGATGCCTGGATTGAACCTCCAGACATCTGGAATTGAGCAGTTTTCATATTCGCTTATGTTTTTGAGTGGATTTCCTATTTTTAATCGATTGTTGTTGATCCGGATAGTTGTCATCACTTATTATCGACTTTGATGACTTCTTTCTTTGGATTTTTGGGAATATCCATTTGATGGATTTGATATCAATTTCTATGGTTTTGATTCACGTCTTCGAATGTGAATCTTTAGCGATTGATTGTTTTTACAACCATTTTTGTGATTTGTCACTTTCAAATACAAAGGTTTCTATACTAGTAGTAAATATTCAAACTCTTTCACAAAGATGTTTTCAACTCTATTTTAATACAAATCTCATTTATAAAATCGTTTTTCAATCTATTAATATATACAAACCTTTACCTCATTCGTATGAGAGATCTAATTAAACGGCTTAGTAAAACAAGTGGTATGAAACGCATGCGTTTACTTCGTCAGTTAATTCTTGGACTTGTCCGATTGAACTCTTGTGACAATTTTCGAGTGGAAATCTACAATTTGTTCGTAAATATTTAAGTTAAGCCAGTGGTTATGGGACATGAAGCTAAACTCATTTATTTACTAGCTTATTGTAATCGACACTTCTTGATGATCGATGATGATCATTTTGTGGTTTAGACTGGCGATATGCGATGTCTCTTTTTCCACGTGGGGGACTGTACCCCGATCTGTTGAGTTTCGTCTCGTTTTTATAGGCTAACGACCTACGGGTTTATTGGAGTTTGGTTCATCGGGCGTAACGCTGTACTACGTCGTTGTTCCGGTTTATTGGAGTTCGGTTCATCGGGCGTAACGCTGTACTACGTCGTTGTTCCGGTTTATTGGAGTTCGGTTCATCGGGCGTTCGTTGTACTACGTCGTTGTTCCGGATTATTTGAGTTTGGTTCATCGGGCGTAACACTGTACTACGTCGATGTTCTGGATTATTTGAGTTTCAGGTTCCTCGGGCATTCGTTGTACTACGTCGTGGCACCAACTCTATGGTTAGCGACCATGGGTTAGCTACCCATTTGTGATGCACGTGTTGGTGAGTTTTCATGCTCCCGTTTGTGATAGGCCTCCCCCCTTTGTGATTTCTGGATTTCTAGTTGATGATTTCTAGAATTTGTGTTTCACCAATTTTTATGGATTGGCATTGATATGTTTTGTCAATATTTGTGTTTTGGTGAATAATTTAAAGAATGTGATTCTTTTTGGTGTTTTGAGATGATTTCAGATATTGTATGATTTTTGTTGTTATTTGATGTATACTTGTCACAGTATGGCATTATTGTTATCATACGTTTTTGTCATATCTCTTATCCTTTCTCATTTTATCTGATATTTATAGCTAGACTGATCTATTTATTATTTTCTTCTTAAATAATACTCGGGCCAGACCAAGATATTTCAGGTGCTTCTGCTTGACTTCTTATCAGGGTCCGTCACCTGACTTTTGGCTAACTACTTTAGCTTAGTAGTTTTTGTCTATATACATTTGAGATAGAGACTCCTTGATGTATACTTATTCTTTTGTCTAGCACTTTTATCTATTCTTTTGTGATGTAGTGGATCTTTTATGACCACTACTTTGATGTACACTTCTGTGTGATATATTCATATCTGTTTTCGCCTTTGTGATATGAATATCTGTGACTGATTTGTGTTATGTTTATTTCTATATTTATTTCCGAAGTCCACATAGCCACTGTGTGGTAGCTTTGAGTTTGTATTTGATATGTCGGATTTCCTCCTGAAATGAAACATAAGTTATATTATCTGACATATCTCGCACAAAGCAATTACACAGATGGTCGCTCCTCAACAGCCTTATTCTTCGTGCTAGTTGACGGCATTACCCCGTAGTGTCCTTGGTTAATGTGAGTATAGAGGTGGGGCATCACAGCTTGGTATCAAAGCCAAACTTCGGAACAATGTAGAATAATCTAGCAAGGATCATTGTCCTAAGTTTTTCTTAGGAATCGTGCCATAGGATTTAATTCGAGTCTTTGTACCGTTCTATCTATTTCTTTTTATGATGCCTTGTTTTATCAATCAAGTTTGTTTGATATTCATTCCGTGAATAACCTTTTTCCTCTTCTTTCTTTCTTAAATTAGAGAAATGGTTAGACCAGGCCGTCCCAGCGCTGGTCAATCAAGTGCTACTCCTCATGATGGAGTATTTATGTCTGCTCAACAACTTTTAGATCTTGTGAACAATGCCCAAGCTGTCGGACCCATTCCAGTGCCTACTCACCCTAAATCTGGGTTTGCACGTTTGTGCAGAGATTATACCTCTTTGGTTGGAAGGCCATTCAAGGGTTCCGAAAACGTTATAGAAATCCAAGCTTGGCTTAGATCATGCGATCACATCTTTTCCCGCATGAATCTTATTGATCCACTTCGAGTCCAAGTGGCTTCTAGCATGCTCCAGGAGAGAGCATTAGACTGGTATGAGCTTTTAATTTCGGAAATTATTGAAGCGGACCTTACTTGGGAGCAATTCCGGGAAAGGTTCGAATTGAAGTTTGTGTCGAAAGCTGAAAAAGTAACTTTAGCTCGGCGCTTTATTGACCTTGTTCAAGGTGAATCTTCTGTGACCGACTACGTCGCATCTTTTGAATCTCTCTCTAAATATGGGGTCGAATATATTAATACCCCATTGAAGAAAAATCAGTGATTTGTCTATGGGTTGAATAAGAACCTCAAAAAACCTTTACTTCTGAAACTAGAAGTTTCTTTCGATCAGCTTATAGATATCACTCTTCGACTTGAAGAGGCCGATAGAGAAAGTGATGTTGAAGTTGTGCGTGCCAAACAGAACTTCAATAATAACATGAAGAAGCCTATTAAGTTCAAAGGCCCCAATCCCAACAAGAAAGCGAAGCAAGAAACTTCGGTAGCAAAGACTCCTACCTCTAGTCGTGGACGATGCTACAATTGTGGTTCAACAGACCACTATGCAAACGAGTGCCCAAAACCATTTTTTGTCGTTATTGCAAAAGTTCGGGCCATCTTATATCTACATGTCCCATACTCCAAAGTAGGAGAGAGGGAGAGTTAAATGTTGTGCAAGCTCCTAGTGACACTTCTCTTGGTCAAGGTAATTCTCCTTCTATCCTTGATGACATTAATTTGTTTTGTGATTATCCTATTTGAGTTCTTTTTGATACGGGTTCATTATTTTATATCAAAAGAACTTGTTGATTCTTTTTCTTTAAATATTATAGGCTTGATAACTTCACTGAGAATTGCAAATCCGGTTAGTGGATCCAGAACACTCAGTTTACTTTGTGAAAATGTTGAGATTATTTTATGTGATTATTCTTTTCGAGCCATTTGCATGTTATGCGTTACTTAGGCTTCTAAATTGATTTTTTTTTGGGAAAGGATTGGCTTGATCATTATGAAGCCAACATCCTATGTCCTGAGCGGACTATACATCTTCGACATCCTCAATTTGTTAAGTAGATTTCTTCTTTTCTTAATGATTTTGATTTCCAATTCGGTGACATTGTTTTATTCTTTAAACCTACATGATGTGGAGAATGTTATTTCTCTCATTCAAGTAGTTTGTGAATTTTCCGGTATATTTGAGCTTGTCTTAGGATTATCACCTAAGCAATCTATTGAGGGGTGCTAAGGTCTTTTCAGCTTGACCTTGCCACCGGTTTTTATCAGCTATGAGTTGCGGAGGGTAGCATTCCACTTACGGCATTCCGCACTCGTTATGATTCTTGTGAGTGGTTCGTTATGTCATTCGGTTTGACGAACCTTCTACCTTATTTCATCGATTTTGTGAATCGAGTATTCTGCGAATATCTCGATGAGCCCATCCTTGTATTTATTAATTATGGATGAAAACAACAATTTAAAATTTGCAAATCTTTTTAATAAGATATTTATAAGTGTGATTGGATTTTGTTCTTAAAACGAGCAAAGAATGTTTGTAAATTTTATAAGAGACATGTTTATCATATAGAAGATGATTTTGTGTTGTTTTGCCCATTAAGTGCTTTAAGAATTCTGGTCGATGCGCTTGATCAACGTTATCGATAGGAATTTCCTAAACGCTATGATGAGACAGTCAGACACAATAAATTGACTTGTAAAAAGTAAATTTTTCTAAAAAGATGATTACACAAAGTTAATTATAATTTTGAAAGTCTTAGCTTTTCGGGAAAGAGGATCAATTAAAAGAACTCTTTTCCGATGCTCCTATTCTTGTGATTCCCGAGGGGAACCAAGAATTGATTGTTTATACCGATACTAGTCGTATTGGTTTGAATGCCGTTCTCATGCAAAAGGGAACGTGTTATCACATATGCTTCTTGACAATTAAAGCCTACCGAGACTAGATATGCCACTCATGATCTAGTTCTCGCCGTCATTGTTTTCGCTCTTAGAATTTGGCGTCATTATCTTTTGGGAGAGAAATTTTTTCTCTACACCGATCATAAATCTTTGAAGTATTTATTTTCTCAAAAGGAACTTAATTTGCGTCAACAACGTTGGCTCGAGTTCCTTGCATCTTATGATTTTGATATTCTTTATACTCCCGGAAAGGGAAATCGAGTTGCCGATGCCCTTAGTCGTAAGCAACAAGCAGTTGTTTCATGATGATATCCGAATGGAATGATCTCGAGACTTTATTCACTTGTGAGATTCGAGATCGTGAATCCAATTTATGTTCATCTCTTGTTTTGTGTAGCCTTGAGGCTCATCCTTCTCTTTTGGACCGTACCTCTTTTGGCTAAACTCTATGTCAAAGAAATTGTTAAATTGCATGGAGTTCCTACTTCTATTGTTAGCGATCGTGATCCATTATTTTACTAGTGGATTTTGGAAAGGGTCTTCAAAAAGCTTTGGGAACAAAGCTTAATTTTAGCACCGCTTATCATCCTCAGTCCGATGGACAAACCGAGCGTGTGAATCAAACTCTTGAATATTTCCTTCGTGTATGTGTTCTTGATTTTGGTGGAAGTTGGGAAGATCATATTTCTCTTGTTGAGTTTTCCTATAATAATAGCTTCCAATCTAGTATTGGTATGGCACCTTTCGAGGCACTCTACAGAAGGCTATGCCGATTTCCTTCGTGTTGGCTTAAAGCCGGTGAGAAGCTGGTTTTAGGTCCAGTCTTTATTGGTGTTCATTTGTGTTTCACCTATAAAGGGTGTTGTGCATTTCGGTTGATTAGGAAAATTAGCACCTCGATATGTTGGTCCATTTCCCATCACCGAACGTATTGGTTCCATGGCTTATCGCCTTTTATTACCGACTCAATTTTCTGCTATTCATGACGTATTCCAAGTCTCTCAACTACTGAAATACCTTAGGGATTCTGATTCTATTCTTGAGCCCGGTGTAATTGAAGAAATTGAAGCTTCACCAAATTTGACTTATGAGCAACATTCTATTTGAATCATTACTTCGGAGGTTAAACGCCTTCGAAATAAAGATATTCTTCTTATGAAAGTTCAATGGTCCTCAAATCCTAAGGATTGCTCTTGGGAATCTTGAGAATTCATCGAGCAAACACATCCGGACTTACTCTTTCGTGCTCTTTATGGTGAACTTCTCATTTCAAAATTTCTTCTTTTGTGTTGTTATGCCTTCGTATGGTTGTTACTTTTTATCTTCCTCTTAATTATTGCGAGGACGCAATTTCTTTAAGGAGGGGAGTCTAAAACAACCCGCATATTTCACGATTGTATATTTAAATGTTTTATTTAAATATAGCATCGTTAATCGGATTAAAGTCCGAAATGTTACTTTTTGTAAACAGTCGAATTGGGACTCGAGACCACTTCCATTGAGTCCAAAATGGCGTTTACAACTTTTTTGAGTATAAACATCGATATGTTTGGAGTTGAGTATAATTATTCTATTTGGGCTTTGGGTTTGGGTTTCAGCCCACTAACCCATCTTAATACCCTAACTCGGCTCCTCTTCTCATTTCATTCTCATTTTCCTAACATTCAAGCTCAAGAGAAAATGGGGGAAAAGAATGGGAAATAGAAATTCCAAACCCTAGTTTGATTTGGAAACTCAAGTTCTTGCTCTAAAATCAAAGAGAAGCTTAAGTAAGTATCCTCTTCATCTTCTCCATCTCAATCTCTCTCCAATTTCAGAAATTTTCTATAACCTAATTTAGGAAATATTTGCTTATAATCTTAGATTGGAGCTTCTAGAGTTGAAGTTGAAGAGTAGTTGACCTTTCCTTTGTTTTAAAGCTTCTCATTCGTGTCTTTGAGTTTAAAGGTGAGTTCTTTAACTCACATCTAGGTCTATAGCTATCATTGTTGTTACGTATGAATTCCTAACATTTGTGCATATTCCTTTGCTTTTGATTTGAATTGATTTGGTGAATTTTCCAAATTTTGGTGTTATGGTCCAATTTTATGAAAATCCTACTATGGATGTTTGGACATTGATATTTGGGGTGTATCGATGAGCATTTAAGGCTGGGTTGTTGCTTGGTGTAAATCCTTAGTCATCGTTGCTCGTCCGATCGCTCCCGATACGTTTTGGCCACTTTGGCCTAGGCAAATCGTTGCCCAGACCAGGTGACCAGACGTCTGGTTTGGACCTGGAGAGAAAAATATAAGCACGCAGAATATTAAAAAAAGGCAGAGACTAATTCCAGACGTCTGAAATTTAGGATCAGACGTCTGGATGGGTCTCAGACGTCTGACTTGAAGTTTCAGACGTCTGGGGGTTCTCTGGATTATTTCCAGAGAACAAATCCAGACGTCTGGATTTTAAACCAAATGTCTGGTTAGTTTTCAGACGCATGGATTGAACCTCCAGACGTCTGGAATTGAGCAGTTTGCCTATTCGCTTATGTTTTTGAGTGGATTTCCTATTTTTAATCGATTGTTGTTGATCCGGATAGTTTTCATCACTTATTATCGACTTTGATGACTTCTTTCTTTGGATTTTTGGGAATATCCATTTGATGGATTTGATATCAATTTCTATGGTTTTGATTCACGTCTTCGAATGTTAATCTTCGGTGATTGATTGTTTTTACAATCATTTTTGTGATTTGTCACTTTCAAATACAAAGGTTTCTATACTAGTAGTAAATATTCAAACTCTTTCACAAAGATGTTTTCAACTCTATTTTAATACTAATCTCGTTTATAAAATCGTTTTCCAATCTATTAGTATATACAAACCTTTACCTCATTCGTATGAGAAATCTAATTAAACGGCTTAGTAAAACAAGTGGTATGAAACGCTTGCGTTTACTTCGTCGGTTAATTCTTGGACTTGTCCGATTGAACTCTTGTGACAATTTTCGAGTGGAAATCTACAATTTGTTCGTAAATATTTAAGTTAAGCTAGTGGTTATGGGACATGAAGCTAAACTCATTTATTTACTAGCTTAGTGTAATCGACACTTCTTCATGATCGATGATGATCATTTTATGGTTTAGACTAGCGATATGCGATGTCTCTTTGTCCGCGTGGGGGACTGTACCCCAATCTGTTGAGTTTCGTCTCGTTTTTATAGGCTAGTGACCTATGGGTTTATTGGAGTTCGGTTTATCGGGCGTAACGCTGTACTACGTCATTGTTCCGGTTTATTAGAGTTCGGTTCATCGGGCGTTCGCTGTACTACGTCGTTGTTCCGGATTATTTGAGTTTGGTTCATCGGGCGTAACGCTGTACTACGTCGATGTTCTGGATTATTTGAGTTTCAGGTTCCTCGGGCGTTCGTTGTACTACGTCGTGGCACTGGCTCTATGGTTAGCGACTAGGGTTAGCGACCCATTTGTGATACACGTGTTGGTGAGTTTTCATGCTCCCGTTTGTGATAGGCCTTCCCCCTTTGTGAATTCTGGATTTCTAGTTGATGATTTCTAGAATTTGTGTTTCACCAATTTTCGTGGATTGTCATTGATATGTTTTGTCAATATTTGTGTTTTGGTGAATAATTTAAAGAATGTGATTCTTTTTGGTGTTTTGAGATGATTTCAGATATTGTATGATTTTTGTTGTTATTTGATGTATACTTGTCGCAGTATGGCATTATTGTTATCATACGTTTTTGTCATATCTCTTATCATATCTCATTTTATCTGATATTTATAGCTAGACTGATCCGTTTATTATTTTCTTCTTAAATAATACTTGGGTCAGACCAAGATATTTCAGGTGCTTCTGCTTGACTTCTTATCAGGGTCCATCACCTGACTTTTGGCTAACTACTTTAGCTTAGTAGTTTTTGTTTGTATACATTTGAGATAGAGACTCCTTGATGTATACTTATTCTTTTGTCTAGCACTTGTATCTATTCTTTTGTGATGTAGTGGATCTTGTATGACTACTACTTTGATGTACACTTCTATGTGATATATTCATATTTGTTTCCGCCTTTATGATATGAATATCTGTGACTGATTTGTGTTATGTTTATTTCTATATTTGTTTCCGAAGTCCACATAGCCACTGTGTGGTAGCTTTGAGTTTGTATTTGATATGTCGGATTTCCTCTTGAAATGAAACGTAAGTTATATTATCTGACATATCGGTACTCGCACAAAGCAATTACATAGATGGTCGCTCCTCAACAGCCTTATTCTTCGTGCTAGTTGACGGCATTACCCCGTAGTGTCCTTAGCTAGTGTGAGTATAGAGGTGGGGCATCACAATCCGCCTGTCGTTCTATATGTTATACCCCTATTCCTATTACAATGGAATATACATTGGAAGCAAATTCCATCATATTCGGAAGATTGCTTTTCAAAATCAAATTATATTAATTTAAATTCCTTTCATTAATTTCTTTGCATTTTGAACTCGCACGGCCAAACGATACGTGCAATTGCCACGAAATTCGACGGCATATAATAATTCACTATTACGGTTCTAATGAAATTGGTTTCGTCGAATCCAAGACAGTGCCCCCAAAAAGCTATTTTTACACGTTAATTAAAATGAGTAATTTCCAAAATCAGTTTAATCACTTTCAATTCCAATTAAAAGTTCACTAACTCCATTCTAATTTAAATAGAATTTAGATCTACTTTCGAAATCATTTCCACTCATTTTAAATTCAAGATTCCATTTATTTAAACAATTTCAAATATTAAATTTAACAATTTAATTATCCAATAAGTCGCTATATTTGAATTATAAGTTATTTAACTTACAAAATTTAACTTTTCAATATTTAAAATCAATTAAACATTCCAAATTTGAATGACTAAAATTTTAGGTCGTTACAGACTCCCCCATTAAAAGAATTTCGTCCCCGAAATTACCAAGTATGAAAGATGTCACAAACCCATTAACTTTTTAAAACAATTAGTTAAAATAGATTATAAAATTTCTAAATCTTTAAAATCAATTGATAGACTTCAATTAATATCATCTATTCATTTCTTCCAAGTTATAACTCAAAATCAATTTTTTTTTCCAAAATTCTCAAAAAATTTCTAACGCCTTAAATTTACGAAAAATTTCTCCAACGTCTCCTTTGCGTGGCTCTTTCGGAAAAATATAAAATATATATAATTACAAATATACATCTCATCTTCAAGGATGAGGCTTCCCGTAGGAAAAAAAATATAAAAGTACGATATGTGATCCGAGATGTGTACCTTTTATTATATTAGCAAGCATATACAACCAATAAAATGTGAAAGCGAGCTCCAAATGCGAAGCATACGCCATCCACACCTACTAATCACTCAACAACCAATGAGAACAAGTATATAGAAAGTAATATTAATATATAACATGTACTAATATAATAACTATATGCAAATGTAGCAAATGCAACAAATATAATAAGAGAAACCATCAAACAATTAATATTCATTCAATAAATTCATAATCATATAAATTTTCATTTTCCAATGTCAACATTTAATTTATTAAACTTGTACGATGTACATATATCATCCGTATGCAAAACCATACCTGATCGCTCACTCAATCACACAATTTCACTTCCGAACTAGTATCATTCCCATGACCACTCTAGTGCGGACACAGATTTGGTTCCTTTATTAGAAATCATCATTCTTCTTGCATAGCCACATACTATGATAGAGAATATCAGAATCAATCAAAAATCCATATCCAGGGTTCGCCGTTAAGAAATCGAGTGAAAAATCCTAACTCGGATCGGTGTAAATCACCTCAAAATCGTATACTCAAATCTGGATCAAACAGTTATGCGAATAAAATAATATACGTACAAATTACGTATTTATTTCAATTGGTTTCTTATTATATCCCATTCTTTATTTTACATTCATTTGATCCGCATTCAATTTAAACCAAATTCAATTATTCATATTAATTTCACTCACATTCAATTCATTAATATTCACTTATTAGTGTTCACTTTAAATTCAATTTACGTTTAACAACATTTCATTCCATACTCAATTCATTTATGAATCATTTTCATAAAATTTTACTTAATTTCACTTTAAACATATTATACAACACTTCTTATTTTTATTTTCACTTTAAAACTTAAGTTCATATTCAATTTTACCAAACAACATTCTAAACCATATTCAATTCATTTTACAACTCAAATTGAATTGCATTTTATAATTTAAGTTCATTTTCATTTCAATCAAATTTTATTTCATTTAACTCATTTCTTTCCACTATTTTACCTAATTCATTTCAAATACAATTCACTTTCATTTAACCTTTCTTAAGTTAAACTTAATTTCATTAACTCAATTTATTCAATTTTACTTATTTCACTTAGTTCGCCTTGGTTATACAAAACCATTTCTTATTTGCTCATCATTGTTTATATTTATAATAATAACAACCTTTATTAGAACACAAAAACAACTGACAAATGATAATAATAAAATATTATTATTCACTAACAACCAAATACACCGTATATAAAATATAATTTAGGTAAAATTATTTCATTTACCCACTTCAAAACAATACTATGTCGGTTTGCCTTGTATAAGCGTTTAGAAATCCTGATCGATAACATGACGTCCCACATAACGACTAGAATTCATAAGCCACTTCAACAGATAAATTAATATAATATAAAACATTTTTATATCACTAAAAAATACGCTCTCATATATATAATACACTCAACTCTTCTTAGGGTGTTACTGACCCTATCTATAATGAGTACCCAATCAAACCCTAGTGTTCGCACAATCCTAAGCTCTGATACCAAATGTAAAGATCTAGGCTTTGCAACCATCGAAGTGGATACACCCCACCGTAGCTCACTCTGGCACCTCAAATTTGCTTTTACGGCTAGCCTCTTGACTCACAACCAACCCTTTATCACTAGGGACATGTAGGAGTAAGAGTCATCCGTTCGCTATCTAACAAGAAGCGAGAACCCCCTATCATGCTGAACAAATCAAGCAAATCTGATCCCGGTCTTTCCGAATCAACAACGATAAAGAGGCCAATATTTCATAGTCGGTTATTTAACTATCAAAGCAACAATAAAACTAGCACATAAGCAATCACTAGGTCCATTTAATAAATCTTTTATTACTTAAATCACTTTCCATATATTTACTACAAATTATCTTTGGAAAATATATATTCACAAAACCATTTCAAATCTGATAATGAAAAACATTTCCACATACTTATATTAAAGATATAAGCATATTCACAAATCATTTCATTTTCAACACTTGGAAAAATATTTCCATATACTTATATCAACGGTAAATATTTAATAACACTTCCACTTCGAGACACGCCAAATAGATTTCAATGATCGTACAACTCCAAAGTTCATATGCCTCCACCAGGTGTTAAGTATGGGAAGCAATGCTCCTACACCACCAAAATACCAAAACTTTAGTACGATCATAAGAACCAATTCATGTATTTTACAATGGAAGGTCAAAACATCATTTATTGGGTCAAAACGAATGTTGCGTAAAACATCGTTACAATAATCCCAAAAACATTAGTATAGGGATTTGATTAATTATATATATATATATAATCCTATATACTATATAAAACATTTCCTTTCAGAAATCATTTACTATAATAATAGTGTTATAGTCCATGCCTTCCATACTTTCCCGAAAATGTCTATTACTACAATAAATGTTGAAATTTATGTTTTCGATACTTATCATATTTTAAATTGCATTTAAAACCCATAACTCCGTCAAAAACATTACTTTCAAAACATTCCTTTAAAAGGATTATTTAACTTTTAAAAACTTAAATATATTTCCTGTACATAAAAATCCTTATTTAAATTTCAATATAAGTCATTTTCATATTTATAAAACTATTTTTATAGATCTCCTTTCGATTTTATAAAACTTTGATTTTATAAAATTCATTTATTTACATAATTCTACTTATAAATCGTTCTTTTATAAAAACTAATTTTTTACTATCAAAATCCACTTATAAATCCATTTCTTTATAAATCAAATTTATTTATAAAATCCATTTACCAAATAAAATTCAAATCCATTGACAAAACATTCGCAAATTTCGATTACAAATCTATTTCTTTATTTATAAAATGTTACTTCTATAAACCCTTTTTATAAACTTATTCAAAATTTCTATTCAAAAACACTTTACAAAATAGTAATTCGAAAATACCAAATAAAATCATACTTTTTATTTATTTTAAAACAAATTCCTTTCTTTTAATAATTCAAAAATTATTAAAACATTATTTATACTATCAAAATTACTTCGAAGCCCATTTTAAATCAAAATCATCATTTTTAATGTTTCAAAATACCAAAAATAAGGCCCACTGCTACTATAGCACTAAATAAGTCAAATCATATCAAAATCAATAGAATGGCATCCAACACATCATATATCAGCATATATATGAAAAGTAAAATCAACAGTGGTGAGGAATCTTGTTGGATTCCTTCAACCTGTCCCCCTGCATTACAAACATCATATAATTAAATAATATAAAAACCAACCGCTTCGAGGCAGGATTCATATACAAAGGGTCATCCGCTCTTACACGGGAATGTAATAGGGTCTCATTCGCTCCAATAGGTAGGAATATATAACGAAACCAACTAATAAATATAGTATATCATCCAAACAAGCAACAAACATCATAAATAAAATTATTCTTACTTATATAAAAATATAAACTGGCCAGAAAGGTGAGGTTACTCACATAAATTCCAGAAATCGCCTAAGTGCTCCGGTTTGAATTAAAATTGAACGGTCGTTCAATTTAACCCAAAAATTCCTACTAGCTTCGAATCCGTCCAATCCAACTCTATAGCGTAGAATTCGCTGATACGAATGCAACGCAACTTGTCACGCTCGATTTGGACTTCGTACGAGAAAGTTACAGATTAATAATCATTTTGAAATAACTAAAATTAACTTAAATAAATAAATTTAAACTTTAACCTACTCTTTCTTCCCTCTTGTTCACCCTCCAGGCTTGCATTTCTTCCAGGCCGATGAACTTTTATTTTTCTTTTTTTTTAAATCTCAATCGTGTGCAACCACCGCCGCCCCCACCAGCATCGTCGCCGACCACTCCCTCACGCTCGCTCCGGCCTCCACCTCCACCATGCCACACGCGCGAAATCTTCCCTAGAAACCCCAAAATTGCTCGCAAACGGAAGCTCCCAACCACTACCGTGGTCGATGATTCGACGATCGAACTGTTGAACAAGCTCGTATTGTCGTGCTCTACATTTTCCTAGTTAAAGTCGTTGGCTAATTCGACCCCTAGAGGCACCGATCAACCACGGCCGTTCGATGGTTTATGTTTTAATGGTGACTGAAATTTAGAAGCTAGGGTTTTAGCAAATGAAGGAAGGTTGAGGCCCTTATATAAATTTTTTTCCAAAGCACTATTCATCCTTTAAAATTTCGTACTCCAAACGAAGCACGCCGTCTAGCATTCTATATGTTATACCCCTATTCGAACACAATGGAATATATATTAGAAGCCAATTCCATCATATTCGGAAGATAGCTTTTCAAAATCAAATTATATTAATTTAAATTCCTTTAATTAATTTCTACGCGTTTTCAACTCGCACGACCAAACGATACGTCCAATCGCCATGAAATTCGACGGCATATAATAATTCACTATTACGGATCCAACGAAACTGATCTCGTCGAAATCCGAGATAGTGCCCCAAAAAGCTATTTTTACACGTTAATTAAAATGAGTAATTTCCAAAATCAGTTTAATCACTTTCAATTCCATTTAAAAGTTCACTAACTCCGTTCTAATTTAAATAGAATTTAAATCAACTTTCGAAATCGTTTCCACTCATTTTAAATTCAAGATTTTATTTATTTAAACAATTTCAAATATTAAACTTAACAATTTAATTATCAATAAATCGATATATTTGAAATATAAGTTATTTAACTTATAAAATTTAACTTTTCAATATTTAAAATCAATTAAATATTCCAAATTCGAATGACTGAAATTTTGGGTCGTTACAGCTAACGACAGTTATGCCGTCGTTAGCCGTCGAAAGTAAGCGACAAGGCCATCGCTAAGGCCGGTGCTCCTTCTTTGATCAACGATTAAAAAAGTGACGGCTTTTACAATCGGTTGGCGACAGCTAGCGACGGCCATCGATGGCTATTTGTCGTCGCTAAACACCATGTGTCTTGTAGTGATAACCAATCTTGTTTGAAATAAAAAATGTTTTTTCTATTATATACTTGATTTAATGTGTTATATTAATTAATTGATTAAATTTAACGTATATTTAATAGAAAATCCATAAATGATATATTTTTGGTGGTAGTTACAAAGTATTGTAACCGTGAGTAATTTATCACGGTGAAAACAAATATATCATTTTAAATGTTCCTAGTCAAGATGCGTTAAGGCTGGATATCGATGTATCCATTAAGGCTCCAAATATTGGATGGTGTATTACTCATGACTACTGGGGTCACCTAGAGGTTACATACTAATTGTTATTTGATAACTACGGAATGAATCACTTGATAGTTTTCTATTGGTTAATATAACTAAGGTTAAACTAAAAATATTGATATGACTAATTTACCCAGTTCTCTTGACTTAAGAATACTATGGATCTTCAATATGAAAGCTCCGCTTTGATTATGGTCAAATCATCGCATGACGTCCATTGAGTGACTATAGTTGGGTCGAGTAGAAGTATTGGATGTGAAGCACTATTCAAGAGAAGATTCGTCTCCTCGGTTATATAGGGTTAGTATCATGGTCAACTCAAATCAACTCAAAGTCAAAGTCTCTGGTCAGAACGGTTCGATTAATAATAATTGTTATCATTGAACCAATGACTTTTTGTTTGGACTGTAGAGTTGAATATGGATGATATTGGAATTTTGACCATTACCAAATTCCATAAGTCCAAAGTGATATAGTTTTGACGAAGAGAATTGGTGTAAATAAATGTCACAACCGGTTAACGCTTAATAATATAAAATTGCATTTTACCAAAACTAAGTAAATGATAAATTTAGCCAAAATGTCACACCGCGTGCTAAGTAATGTGTGAACATCAACATTCGAATAGTTCGATGTTATTCGTTGACCGAATTTACAACTAACGAGTCACATAACCTAAATGATGAATTCTCTTTAGACCAAACGATTTAATTAGTTTATAATTGCTATAAATTAATTAAATTAATTAATATTTATGAAATATTAATTATAAAATTTTGAAATGATTTGAGGAATAAATATTATTCTATATATTTATAATAGTTATAAATATGTTGATCGATATGTGATATCGACAATCGATAAATTAGATTTAATTAGTAATATTTATTTGGGCTTAAATGGGTTGTTAGCCTATGATGTTAAGATGTTATTTCGACAGCAATAGGGCTTGTAGGAGGCGGCTAAAAAGGTTAAAGGGGTTTGGAGATCGATGGTTGAGATTTGATGAGAAATGGTATGAGATGTGATCCATATTCTCTCCATTTCTTCCAATATAATAGGACCCCAACCCTAATACAAAATAACTTTTTGGCTGCCATTCCCCATCATTGCCGGCCGACTTCATTAATAAGGAGCTCCAACAAATTCATATCAAATCAATTCAAAAGGCGACGGTTATTGGATAACTAAAGGTTTATAGTTCAAGGATTAGCAATTTGCCGAATGGAGAAGATTTCCACGGAGGGAGAATTCATCATTAAAAGGTATGATTGAACGCATTAGTATTAGGTATGTATTTACTATACTATATGATTTATAAATTTTGGACCATATTATATTATTCATATATACATCATTATGATATTGCTAGCTAGATGAGATTCTTGTATGTATCATCAATGTTGTCACTTATTATATTAGTTATATGTATGTTTTAATTTATTAAAAACCATTTTTATATATAGATCTGAAGTGTAAAGAAAATAAATATTATTTTAATTATTATCATTTAATCAATATATATATATATATATATATATTTATGTGTGTGTGTGTATGTATGTATTAATATACTACCAAATTTTAATTATATGACTTGTATTTAATTATATCATCACTTCATCATATTAATAGTTGAACTTATATTTTATAAATGCATGTCTACATAGATTATATTTTTCGGTGGCTGCAAATTAATTTTTAATATTTTTTACTATTATTTAAATCAATATATTAATTAAATAAATCAAATAGAATAAAATATGTTTCGAAAATTAAATTTTAAATTTTATGCAAGAATTTGTCATCATATAAACTCTCGGTAAAAAAGTCAGAATTTAAAAATCATTTTTTATATTTTTAGAAAATCATTTTAATAAACGTCCAAACTCAATCAATTAATTAAAAATATTATTTTGACCAAGAAAATTCTAGAAATTATTTTGTAACTTTAAAATATCATACTTGATTTTCTAAAAATTTGAAATTTGAATAATATAATAGGAAAATATTTTTTATTATTATTTTATTGTATTTTGAATAGTTAATTAATATATATATATATATAATATATTAATACAATAAAATGTAAGTAAATTTTTTGTGTGCTATGCATTCGATTTGGAATGGTTTAAACATATACATATTTTAAATACACAAGTATATATGCACGTCCAGGTGGGCTTGCATTTAATCACAACATCCATGCATTTATGGTTACACCCATGGAAGTAGATTTGACAATATCAGTATCAGCACCAGTATGTATAGCACGTCCATTGGACGTGTGTAAAGAATAACATGCTTTAACTTTGTTTTGGTGCAAAATAGTAGGTACAAACACGTACAGTTATTTAACTTATAAAATTTAACTTTTCAATATTTAAAATCAATTAAATATTCCAAATTCGAATGACTGAAATTTTGGGTCGTTACAGCTAACGACAGTTATGCCGTCGTTAGCCGTCGAAAGTAAGCGACAAGGCCATCGCTAAGGCCGGTGCTCCTTCTTTGATCAACGATTAAAAAAGTGACGGCTTTTACAATCGGTTGGCGACAGCTAGCGACGGCCATCGATGGCTATTTGTCGTCGCTAAACACCATGTGTCTTGTAGTGATAACCAATCTTGTTTGAAATAAAAAATGTTTTTTCTATTATATACTTGATTTAATGTGTTATATTAATTAATTGATTAAATTTAACGTATATTTAATAGAAAATCCATAAATGATATATTTTTGGTGGTAGTTACAAAGTATTGTAACCGTGAGTAATTTATCACGGTGAAAACAAATATATCATTTTAAATGTTCCTAGTCAAGATGCGTTAAGGCTGGATATCGATGTATCCATTAAGGCTCCAAATATTGGATGGTGTATTACTCATGACTACTGGGGTCACCTAGAGGTTACATACTAATTGTTATTTGATAACTACGGAATGAATCACTTGATAGTTTTCTATTGGTTAATATAACTAAGGTTAAACTAAAAATATTGATATGACTAATTTACCCAGTTCTCTTGACTTAAGAATACTATGGATCTTAAATATGAAAGCTCCGCTTTGATTATGGTCAAATCATCGCATGACGTCCATTGAGTGACTATAGTTGGGTCGAGTAGAAGTATTGGATGTGAAGCACTATTCAAGAGAAGATTCGTCTCCTCGGTTATATAGGGTTAGTATCATGGTCAACTCAAATCAAATCAAAGTCAAAGTCTCTGGTCAGAACGGTTTGATTAATAATAATTGTTATCATTGAACCAATGACTTTTTGTTTGGACTGTAGAGTTGAATATGGATGATATTGGAATTTTGACCATTACCAAATTCCATAAGTCCAAAGTGATATAGTTTTGACGAAGAGAATTGGTGTAAATAAATGTCACAACCGGTTAACGCTTAATAATATAAAATTGCATTTTACCAAAACTAAGTAAATGATAAATTTAGCCAAAATGTCACACCGCGTGCTAAGTAATGTGTGAACATCAACATTCGAATAGTTCGATGTTATTCGCTGACCGAATTTACAACTGACGAGTCACATAACCTGAATGATGAATTCTCTTTAGACCAAACGATTTAATTAGTTTATAATTGCTATAAATTAATTAAATTAATTAATATTTATGAAATATTATTTATAAAATTTTGAAATGATTTGAGGAATAAATATTATTCTATATATTTATAATAGTTATAAATATGTTGATCGATATGTGATATCGACAATCGATAAATTAGATTTAATTAGTAATATTTATTTGGGCTTAAATGGGTTGTTAGCCTATGATGTTAAGATGTTATTTCGACAGCAATAGGGCTTGTAGGAGGCGGCTAAAAAGGTTAAAGGGGTTTGGAGATCGATGGTTGAGATTTGATGAGAAATGGTATGAGATGTGATCCATATTCTCTCCATTTCTTCCAATATAATAGGACCCCAACCCTAATACAAAATAACTTTTTGGCTGCCATTCCCCATCATTGCCGGCCGACTTCATTAATAAGGAGCTCCAACAAATTCATATCAAATCAATTCAAAAGGCGACGGTTATTGGATAACTAAAGGTTTATAGTTCAAGGATTAGCAATTTGCCGAATGGAGAAGATTTCCACGGAGGGAGAATTCATCATTAAAAGGTATGATTGAACGCATTAGTATTAGGTATGTATTTACTATACTATATGATTTATAAATTTTGGACCATATTATATTATTCATATATACATCATTATTATATTGCTAGCTAGATGAGATTCTTGTATGTATCATCAATGTTGTCACTTATTATATTAGTTATATGTATGTTTTAATTTATTAAAAACCATTTTTATATATAGATCTGAAGTGTAAAGAAAATAAATATTATTTTAATTATTATCATTTAATCAATATATATATATATATATATATATATATATATATGTGTGTGTGTGTATGTATGTATTAATATACTACCAAATTTTAATTATATGACTTGTATTTAATTATATCATCACATCATCATATTAATAGTTGAACTTATATTTTATAAATGCATGTCTACATAGATTATATTTTTCGGTGGCTGCAAATTAATTTTTAATATTTTTTACTATTATTTAAATCAATATATTAATTAAATAAATCAAATAGAATAAAATATGTTTCGAAAACTAAATTTTAAATTTTATGCAAGAATTTGTCATCATATAAACTCTCGGTAAAAAAGTCAGAATTTAAAAATCATTTTTTATATTTTTAGAAAATCATTTTAATAAACGTCCAAACTCAATCAATTAATTAAAAATATTATTTTGACCAAGAAAATTCTAGAAATTATTTTGTAACTTTAAAATATCATACTTGATTTTCTAAAAATTTGAAATTTGAATAATATAATAGGAAAATATTTTTTATTATTATTTTATTGTATTTTGAATAGTTAATTAATATATATATATATAATATATTAATACAATAAAATGTAAGTAAATTTTTTGTGTGCTATGCATTCGATTTGGAATGGTTTAAACATATACATATTTTAAATACACAAGTATATATGCACGTCCAGGTGGGCTTGCATTTAATCACAACATCCATGCATTTATGGTTACACCCATGGAAGTAGATTTGACAATATCAGTATCAGCACCAGTATGTATAGCACGTCCATTGGACGTGTGTAAAGAATAACATGCTTTAACTTTGTTTTGGTGCAAAATAGTAGGTACAAACACGTACAGTTATTTAACTTATAAAATTTAACTTTTCAATATTTAAAATCAATTAAATATTCCAAATTCGAATGACTGAAATTTTGGGTCGTTACAGCTAACGACAGTTATGCCGTCGTTAGCCGTCGAAAGTAAGCGACAAGGCCATCGCTAAGGCCGGTGCTCCTTCTTTGATCAATGATTAAAAAAGTGACGGCTTTTACAATCGGTTGTCGACAGCTAGCGACAGCCATCGATGGCTATTTGTCGTCGCTAAACACCATGTGTCTTGTAGTGATAACCAATCTTGTTTGAAATAAAAAATGTTTTTTCTATTATATACTTGATTTAATGTGTTATATTAATTAATTGATTAAATTTAACGTATATTTAATAGAAAATCCATAAATGATATATTTTTTGTGGTAGTTACATAGTATTGTAACCGTGAGTAATTTATCACGGTGAAAACAAATATATCATTTTAAATGTTCCTAGTCAAGATGCGTTAAGGCTGGATATCGATGTATCCATTAAGGCTCCAAATATTGGATGGTGTATTACTCATGACTACCGGGGTCACCTAGAGGTTACATACTAATTGTTATTTGATAACTACGGAATGAATCACTTGATAGTTTTCTATTGGTTAATATAACTAAGGTTAAACTAAAAATATTGATATGACTAATTTACCCAGTTCTCTTGACTTAAGAATACTATGGATCTTCAATATGAAAGCTCCGCTTTGATTATGGTCAAATCATCGCATGACGTCCATTGAGTGACTATAGTTGGGTCGAGTAGAAGTATTGGATGTGAAGCACTATTCAAGAGAAGATTCGTCTCCTTGGTTATATAGGGTTAGTATCATGGTCAACTCAAATCAACTCAAAGTCAAAGTCTCTGGTCAGAACGGTTCGATTAATAATAATTGTTATCATTGAACCAATGACTTTTTGTTTGGACTGTAGAGTTGAATATGGATGATATTGGAATTTTGACCATTACCAAATTCCATAAGTCCAAAGTGATATAGTTTTGACGAAGAGAATTGGTGTAAATAAATGTCACAACCGGTTAACGCTTAATAATATAAAATTGCATTTTACCAAAACTAAGTAAATGATAAATTTAGCCAAAATGTCACACCGCGTGCTAAGTAATGTGTGAACATCAACATTCGAATAGTTCGATGTTATTCGCTGACCGAATTTACAACTGACGAGTCACATAACCTGAATGATGAATTCTCTTTAGACCAAACGATTTAATTAGTTTATAATTGCTATAAATTAATTAAATTAATTAATATTTATGAAATATTATTTATAAAATTTTGAAATGATTTGAGGAATAAATATTATTCTATATATTTATAATAGTTATAAATATGTTGATCGATATGTGATATCGACAATCGATAAATTAGATTTAATTAGTAATATTTATTTGGGCTTAAATGGGTTGTTAGCCTATGATGTTAAGATGTTATTTCGACAGCAATAGGGCTTGTAGGAGGCGGCTAAAATGGTTAAAGGGGTTTGGAGATCGATGGTTGAGATTTGATGAGAATTGGTATGAGATGTGATCCATATTCTCTCCATTTCTTCCAATATAATAGGACCCCAACCCTAATACAAAATAACTTTTTGGCTGCCATTCCCCATCATTGCTGGCCGACTTCATTAATAAGGAGCTCCAACAAATTCATATCAAATCAATTCAAAAGGCGACGGTTATTGGATAACTAAAGGTTTATAGTTCAAGGATTAGCAATTTGCCGAATGGAGAAGATTTCCACGGAGGGAGAATTCATCATTAAAAGGTATGATTGAACGCATTAGTATTAGGTATGTATTTACTATACTATATGATTTATAAATTTTGGACCATATTATATTATTCATATATACATCATTATTATATTTCTAGCTAGATGAGATTCTTGTATGTATCATCAATGTTGTCACTTATTATATTAGTTATATGTATGTTTTAATTTATTAAAAACCATTTTTATATATAGATCTGAAGTGTAAAGAAAATAAATATTATTTTAATTATTATCATTTAATCAATATATATATATATATATTTATGTGTGTGTATGTATGTATGTATTAATATACTACCAAATTTTAATTATATGACTTGTATTTAATTATATCATCACATCATCATATTAATAGTTGAACTTATATTTTATAAATGCATGTCTACATAGATTATATTTTTCAGTGGCTGCAAATTAATTTTTAATATTTTTTACTATTATTTAAATCAATATATTAATTAAATAAATCAAATAGAATAAAATATGTTTCGAAAATTAAATTTTAAATTTTATGCAAGAATTTGTCATCATATAAACTCTCGGTAAAAAAGTCAGAATTTAAAAATCATTTTTTATATTTTTAGAAAATCATTTTAATAAACGTCCAAACTCAATCAATTAATTAAAAATATTATTTTGACCAAGAAAATTCTAGAAATTATTTTGTAACTTTAAAATATCATACTTGATTTTCTAAAAATTTGAAATTTGAATAATATAATAGGAAAATATTTTTTATTATTATTTTATTGTATTTTGAATAGTTAATTAATATATATATATAATATATTAATACAATAAAATGTAAGTAAATTTTTTGTGTGCTATGCATTCGATTTGGAATGGTTTAAACATATACATATTTTAAATACACAAGTATATATGCACGTCCAGGTGGGCTTGCATTTAATCACAACATCCATGCATTTATGGTTACACCCATGGAAGTAGATTTGACAATATCAGTATCAGCACCAGTATGTATAGCACGTCCATTGGACGTGTGTAAAGAATAACATGCTTTAACTTTGTTTTGGTGCAAAATAGTAGGTACAAACACGTACAGTTATTTAACTTATAAAATTTAACTTTTCAATATTTAAAATCAATTAAATATTCCAAATTCGAATGACTGAAATTTTGGGTCGTTACAGCTAACGACAGTTATGCCGTCGTTAGCCGTCGAAAGTAAGCGACAAGGCCATCGCTAAGGCCGGTGCTCCTTCTTTGATCAACGATTAAAAAAGTGACGGCTTTTACAATCGGTTGGCGACAGCTAGCGACGGCCATCGATGGCTATTTGTCGTCGCTAAACACCATGTGTCTTGTAGTGATAACCAATCTTGTTTGAAATAAAAAATGTTTTTTCTATTATATACTTGATTTAATGTGTTATATTAATTAATTGATTAAATTTAACGTATATTTAATAGAAAATCCATAAATGATATATTTTTGGTGGTAGTTACAAAGTATTGTAACCGTGAGTAATTTATCACGGTGAAAACAAATATATCATTTTAAATGTTCCTAGTCAAGATGCGTTAAGGCTGGATATCGATGTATCCATTAAGGCTCCAAATATTGGATGGTGTATTACTCATGACTACTGGGGTCACCTAGAGGTTACATACTAATTGTTATTTGATAACTACGGAATGAATCACTTGATAGTTTTCTATTGGTTAATATAACTAAGGTTAAACTAAAAATATTGATATGACTAATTTACCCAGTTCTCTTGACTTAAGAATACTATGGATCTTAAATATGAAAGCTCCGCTTTGATTATGGTCAAATCATCGCATGACGTCCATTGAGTGACTATAGTTGGGTCGAGTAGAAGTATTGGATGTGAAGCACTATTCAAGAGAAGATTCGTCTCCTCGGTTATATAGGGTTAGTATCATGGTCAACTCAAATCAACTCAAAGTCAAAGTCTCTGGTCAGAACAGTTCGATTAATAATAATTGTTATCATTGAACCAATGACTTTTTGTTTGGACTGTAGAGTTGAATATGGATGATATTGGAATTTTGACCATTACCAAATTCCATAAGTCCAAAGTGATATAGTTTTGACGAAGAGAATTGGTGTAAATAAATATCACAACCGGTTAACGCTTAATAATATAAAATTGCATTTTACCAAAACTAAGTAAATGATAAATTTAGCCAAAATGTCACACCGCGTGCTAAGTAATGTGTGAACATCAACATTCGAATAGTTCGATGTTATTCGCTGACCGAATTTACAACTGACGAGTCACATAACCTGAATGATGAATTCTCTTTAGACCAAACGATTTAATTAGTTTATAATTGCTATAAATTAATTAATATTTATGAAATATTAATTATAAAATTTTGAAATGATTTGAGGAATAAATATTATTCTATATATTTATAACAGTTATAAATATGTTGATCGATATGTGATATCGACAATCGATAAATTAGATTTAATTAGTAATATTTATTTGGGCTTAAATGGGTTGTTAGCCTATGATGTTAAGATGTTATTTCGACAGCAATAGGGCTTGTAGGAGGCGGCTAAAAAGGTTAAAGGGGTTTGGAGATCGATGGTTGAGATTTGATGAGAAATGGTATGAGATGTGATCCATATTCTCTCCATTTCTTCCAATATAATAGGACCCCAACCCTAATACAAAATAACTTTTTGGCTGCCATTCCCCATCATTGCCGGCCGACTTCATTAATAAGGAGCTCCAACAAATTCATATCAAATCAATTCAAAAGGCGACGGTTATTGGATAACTAAAGGTTTATAGTTCAAGGATTAGCAATTTGCCGAATGGAGAAGATTTCCATGGAGGGAGAATTCATCATTAAAAGGTATGATTGAACGCATTAGTATTAGGTATGTATTTACTATACTATATGATTTATAAATTTTGGACCATATTATATTATTCATATATACATCATTATTATATTGCTAGCTAGATGAGATTCTTGTATGTATCATCAATGTTGTCACTTATTATATTAGTTATATGTATGTTTTAATTTATTAAAAACCATTTTTATATATAGATCTGAAGTGTAAAGAAAATAAATATTATTTTAATTATTATCATTTAATCAATATATATATATATATATTTATGTGTGTGTATGTATGTATGTATTAATATACTACCAAATTTTAATTATATGACTTGTATTTAATTATATCATCACATCATCATATTAATAGTTGAACTTATATTTTATAAATGCATGTCTACATATATTATATTTTTCGGTGGCTGCAAATTAATTTTTAATATTTTTTACTATTATTTAAATCAATACATTAATTAAATAAATCAAATACAATAAAATATGTTTCGAAAATTAAATTTTAAATTTTATGCAAGAATTTGTCATCATATAAACTCTCGGTAAAAAAGTCAGAATTTAAAAATCATTTTTTATATTTTTAGAAAATCGTTTTAATAAGCGTCCAAACTCAATCAATTAATTAAAAATATTATTTTGACCAAGAAAATTCTAGAAATTATTTTGTAACTTTAAAATATCATACTTGATTTTCTAAAAATTTGAATAATATAATAGGAAAATATTTTTTATTATTATTTTATTGTATTTTGAATAGTTAATTAATATATATATATATAATATATTAATACAATAAAATGTAAGTAAATTTTTTGTGTGCTATGCATTCGATTTGGAATGGTTTAAACATATACATATTTTAAATACACAAGTATATATGCACGTCCAGGTGGGCTTGCATTTAATCACAACATCCATGCATTTATGGTTACACCCATGGAAGTAGATTTGACAATATCAGTATCAGCACCAGTATGTATAGCACGTCCATTGGACGTGTGTAAAGAATAACATGCTTTAACTTTGTTTTGGTGCAAAATAGTAGGTACAAGCACGTACAGTTTTATAGAAAGTGAAAGAAGAATGAATATACTCATGGAGGGACATATAGAAGAAAGGCAGTTAAACGGCTGGGTTCTTTTGTTATCATCATTGTACTTGCTGATATGTTCATTTTTATTGTTTTTATAGAAATTATGATGTAAATCTTCATTTTTGTTGAGCACCTTGTTAAAGATAATGCATTAGACGAATGGTAACTTACATCTTGTTGATAATATTGCAGTGATACCATTCACTTTACTAAAGTTTTATTCACCTCTTCATTTGTCCTTTGTCCCCAATTTCTCTTCCTCCTTCCATTCTCGTTTATTTTGAGCACCTTCTCATCTTCTAGTTTACCCTATCATCAATCCAATCTCTTTTGCTACTGGAAATTGGAAACTATAACATCGTTCTCATCAAGCTTGAATTGGGCATATGAATGTAACATGCATATCTTTACGAAAATGATTTATTTATATTAGTTTGCTACCTTTTCATACAACATCATTCATGTTAACATATTAACAACTCACCTAGTGACACCCTGAACTAAAATACTTGCAAGTCTTTTTATTTCCCCACCTTCTTTAATGATCAAAAGTTGGACGAAAAGCATGTACAACAATAGTAAGGTCACCAAATTAGCCATGTAAGCCATTTGAATGGCATAGTCCTAAGTGGTATAAGTGACAACAATAATTTGGAACAACCAAAAAAGTCAAATCGTAATAAGGGTCATGTTCATGGTTATCAGAAAGAGGAGTAAAGGTTGGATAAAGAATTTGGAATTGTGACTAGGGTTCGCTACCTAGAAAAAATTGGATGGGTCCATGCGAAATGTGGTATAGAAAATGGATAAAGGCGTGTGGAATCTGCTATTTTTAACTCAAAACTATAAAACATTGAGATTACTTTTTGGTTCAAGACTATACTTATACATAGAGTCATGCATTGTTTACAATAATCTGAACAATCATAGTAGTTATGGGTGTGAAGAGAATATTCATTTGTTGAAAACAAACACTTGAAACATTAACAAATGCCTGGAAGACAAATTCAATGCTTATGTACATTAAACAATTATTTTTATTTCAAGAAACAATAACCAAAGTTAAAATACTTTGTATCATTGTCTGAGTACATGTTCGTGTGCGCTTTCAATGCAATATTACATGTAACTTCTAATATGACTTATACATTTTCTCAAATAGTAGATGTCAAACAAAATCTTTAACTTGGATATCAGAAATGCAAAAATAAAAGGAAAAAAAAAGAAATTGTCAAAAAAAGTCCATAGCCATTGCATATGTCCAAAGAAAATAACTAGCAACTTCTTTTCATGGCTAAAATACAACACATTACATTTGATAGTGAAAAAATTCTATCCAAAACTGCTAAGTTAAAATAAACTTGAAGTTATAATTATTTTATGTTGTAAAGGTACTCATATCATTTCTTTTTACATAAGCAGAGAACACATGCATAAACTTTTGAAACAACACCATTTTTTGTTCTTCCGATCATGATCTATTTAACCTATGGTAAATAATATAGTGGACCAAAGGTAAATTAAAACGTTTGTGATGTCTACATAAGAATTAGCGATGCTAATTTTCAGTTTTGTAGAGTCTAGTAGCATATTACCTAATGCAAACTCCAAGTCTCCCTGTGTTGGTAGTTTATAAACTGTTGGCATAAGGAGAAAGTTGTTAACTGCAAAATGCAACATGGTAATTGAATAAATCTGAATAAGAAAATAATATAAATTTTTCATATTTACCAATGGATTAGATTCTCTGTAACTTCACTGCCAGTTTTTAATCATCTTAATTGCTGGCAAAGAAATAAAATGAATATGTTGCTATCAATCAATTGAAAGTGAGCATAATTTCATAGGTAACCGAATTTAAGTGGGGTAATGGAAACTGAAGCTGTACTTTAAGTCTTAGCAAGCACAAAGAAGTGAAAGATAGAGCATCTATCCTAACTTGGAACTGAAGGAAATAAAGATAGGGTTTAGATTTGGAATTAAGATAACCGAAAGCTGTTTGAAAGAACTTCCGCATAATGTGTACATGGATGGATTGAAATGATCACGTTGGCCTTAGTATATTATTTTATTTATAAAGGGTTTTTCGTAATTTCAAAAGCTTCAAATTGGAGTATTCTCATTATATATAGACAAACTGAACCTTAACTAACAACCGAGAAGACCGAGGCAACTAAAGAACATTCATAGAGCCAATAACTTGAAAGCATTCATAGTTTCTTTTGTTTTGGTTTATTTTACACTATTGGAAATGAAAATAATACTTGTACTTTTACATGCATATAATCTTTTAGCTAATGTGGGTTGTGAGAAAAAAAGTATCTAAATACATCATCACTTTAAAATTCTATTAACAGCAAGAATTCAATGATCATGATTTACACCGTGGCTTTTTGAAATTTCAAATTTGAAAGGTGATTCTGATATACAACCATGTTTATATTTTGAAATTTAAAAGGTAGCTTCCAATAAGTTATTATTATGGCCAGCTTGGGATGCATCACTTAAACTTAAAGATCCTATCAGAGTCGTTGGAAGTTTTTATGACTGCTAATGTCTATGAAAGGTCCAAGTGATAACTTCTGAAATAATGAAACTGTTCGTGACTTAATCTAACATTGTTTCCATCAGTATTTAACAACGTATTTTAGTGTTCTTTGACCATGTAAATCAATGGTACTGCTTTTATTCTGTTCTAAGTTATTAATCATTAGTGGCATCATATCGTTTATCTTTTTTTGCAGGCTTTGGGTTCATTGTCTTGCATTATTTATAATTACATTTTCAGCGTGCATTTTTGTTGACCATACTTCCCAATATTACTTAGTCCAAAAGATCAACAACTAAAAAAAGACAGCAAAAATGCATATATGCATGCATGAAAGACATGCCATTCCAATATATACCAGCATATTGTTAGAATAAGTACCAAGTTTCATCAATAAGGACAATTATTAGACATAATTGTATTTTTAAAAATTCAATTTGCACCCCGGTAGCTTAAGGCTTCAGATATTAATGTTGGATGAAACTAACAACAAAGTTATAATTAACCTGGTAGCCAAATTATAATTCCAACATTATGATTACTAAAAATAATTCAAACATCTGTGTATGCTATATTAATTAGGAAGTTAAATATATTGAAAAATTAAAGTTCAATTCGAACAGTTGAATAATTAGGATAGTTGGAATCAATTTATGGTAATAATCAATTCATTAAAAACAAAATGATTCAATTCAGACATAGGAAACTAACAACTTAAACTTGTGGCTCCTTTAGATAGTTACCTTCCTCAAACATGATAAAAATATTAGGTTGGCTTATTCTTCTATTCAGTTGCTTTTTTTAGTAAACATTTTATTTCCACATTTTACATTGTATCTGTATAGGGTAGCTGGAATGAAAGAATAATTGCTTTAACAAAATGAATAAATAAACACTTGGCCTTCAGGTTGAAAGAAGTAACGTAAGATTAATGGTCAAAATCTATCACACAGGGATAAACTAACCTAATTAACTTTAATTTACTTGTTGTGCATGCATACTATTAGACATAAGTATCAAGTTTCGTATTGTTAGACATAAGTATCAAGTTTCCTTTGAATTTACACTATGGGGTTATGACTCATAATAAAGAATTATAACTGGAATAAATTTTGAATAGATAAATATGTACAAATTACATAGAATTTAGACTTTATAAAATTTGGGTACATTTCAGTATAGCATTATGCAAGAAAACAAGCAATGTATAACTTAGTAAAATTTATTTAGCAAACAATTATGTACTTTGACTTCAACTTAAATAAAATCTATTGCAATTCCTAATGCAACTTCAGCTGAATATACACAATCAAGCTTCCAAAACAAACAACAGCTATGCCTTCTAACTGTACGCACCTTACAAAATTCATATTTCTATACAGATGATGTGACAGTCCCATTCATAATAAAATCACTGTTGTGCATTTTCAAAATAGTATATTCATTTCTCCAAAAAGACAGTCGGGTCAGCTGCATATGTATATGACAAGCATAACTAGAAATAACATAAGCGAGAGCTCAAATTTCTGACAATTTAAAACTGACATTAGGAGCAGCCTCAGCTTGATATCATCAATATTTTTTGCAACATTAGTCGGTGAAGAGAATAAAGAAGAAGCTTGTCTTGAACCAAAGAGAGAGATTTTGAAGTATTGTAAATTTGATCAATACTAATAAATACTTCAGCATTTTTGTAAACTATTTATAAATAGAAAATGAATCAAATAAATGCACAAACATATGAATCAAATAAACGAGTCACCATTATTCTATCTTTTAACATTAAAAATAATAGCTACTTCCAACATATATTGCTAAAAATAACACTCGTGAAAATAAATCACAAAATAAAAACAAAAGAGGTTTAACTACGTAAATTTTATTGATGTTTCTAATTTGGATGATGTTGATCATATAAATAGATGCAAAACAATATTGAAAGCATACAAATTTCAACAGCAAAAAAGAAAACCTAAACATAAATAAATAAATGATTTCAAAATATTATATATTTTTAGCTGGTTTGATATTGATGTATGCATGCAATGTCAATGTCATATATGTGGATATAACAACACTTGGTGTAGTAGGAGATGGCAAAACTAATAGCACAAAAGTTAGTCCTTAAACATATCTTACTTTCAATTGTCTTGCAATCTACCAGCGGACACTGATCTAAGCAAGTATTTAAATAACTGGCTGGACTTGCCTGGACTTCTAGTACATAGAAAGCCTCACCATCCAAGGCTAAGGCATCATCAATGGCCAAGGCCTCGCCGTTTGGTCCAAGATCGATTGCAATACATCCAATGAGTCTTAACTTCGCATTCATCAAAAACCTCCACCTCTTCGGCTTCACTTCTAAAGATAACAAGTACTCCCATTAGGACTTCTTCGAATGCGATATGGTTAACATCCAAAAGCTGATCGTAACCATACCCAGTAACAGTCGGAACACCAATGGGATCCACTTCGGGTAGTCAAAGAACATCAACATCGCACACACCACAGTCGGCTCGGGCGACGACTGCATCTCTATTGGGTCGGACGTAACCAACATGACCATTATGAACGTTCACCGTGGGTCGGGCCATGGGATTACTGTTGGAAGCCTTGGGAAAGATGGGGACAAAGGCGATGTCACAGTCCATATGGTGAAGGATATGTCAATCCACTTCCATTCATCGCAACCCACGGTTTATAAACCATATTCCTACTCAAACCAACATTTTTAACGGTTCTAATCACAATCCCGATCTCATTCTTCACACTTGCTCCTTCAAATATCATCCACATCAAATAGTAGTTCAATTTTTCCACGTTTAGTTTTTTCACTAGCAGCTAAGGTCATAGATTAGTCCCGGGTTCATGGCGCGGTCTAACCTCAACTGACCTACCCAAAAATCCAGAGTGGATTTCTGACCGGTCGACTCATCAGTGACTAGCTACGCCAGTTGTTTTGAATTGTAGCTATTATAGTTGAAGAAGCTATTATATTTATTATGATATTTTCATAACAAATATATTTGGAATATCAACATATTTCCAATATAATGATCTTGCTAAACATGACACAATTCAGGTTCGTTTTTTAGTAAAGAAGCAAAAAATCATCCATATGTATTACACCTTTACATAATTTAGTGATGGTAAAAGCACGTATTCGGTTGAATAATTTTCTGACTTAAATAATTTTCCATTGGTTAAAAATAATATAAAGGTTTGTAAAATGAATTTACAGTGTTCAACAGGTCAAACCATTTTTTCAAAACAGATAGAAACATAACAACAAAACAGTGTTAGGCTTCATCAAAGCCCAAACCAACTTGGGAACCATCACAATTACCTAAACTTGTTGTGTAATATTTAATGGACCCTGATATACAAACACTGACAAATATGGTGTAATTATTATCTAACACTGACAAATTGGGAGTCAATCAATATAAAAGCGTTTAACACAACACCTAATGGAACTGGGCCAAAAAATAAAATCGTAAAATGAACAAAATATAACATGAGAAAGTAGTTGTAAAATTATTTTATGAACTCATAACTGACGTGGATAAGTTTCAGAAAGAAGTGAAGATTCAGAAAGATGTATATATGTTTATTTGTCTACCGTTTACTTATTATCAGCAGCTAACTTCACTATAATCACTAACTAATCATTAATGTATAGACAGTCCCTAACAATGACTCGGACAGTTTATAATTAGTCCATTGAAATGCTACTGAATCTAAATTCAAAATGCTACTGAAATCCAATTCCAAACTCTAAATTCTGCTAAATCAAATTAATATAAGAAAAGGAGGCTAAAAAGCCCAAACTACTTCTGAATCACATTAAGAATGAGGAGCAGATGATTAAAAAACAACATATGTTCAGTCGCTATGTATTTACTGAATTTAAAACTATAAGCTGTACACAATAAGTGAATTAGATGACATTTCAAGTTAAATACCACCAGTTCGATGAAATTTGACATATTCTAATTCACCTATAACTTCACCATTTATAAATCATAGAATGAATGAATTAATTAATACCAAAAAAAGGTAAAATGTATACATGTATCCGTTAGAAATAGATGGTTCATATTTCCTCGGTAATGTTGCATGTACTTAATTCAAAACTGTAAGCTGTACACAATTAGCGAAAGAGATAACAACCGTTTGCATCAAAATTATAAGTTGGGCATTCATTCATAGGATAATAGGTTAGCAAGATATTTTGACTAATTCCATATCCAATACCTATTATTATGCCCAGCTGTTATTGCTACTTCAATAATCACATTGTCTCCTCTACTAATCAGAATCTTGACAGCAATAAAGAAAAATAAAGCTTGAGTACATGTACATGTTATGTGTAGTCTTATTCTTAGTACAACTTATCATGTTATTGCCAATAAAGTTAGGAAAAAAATTAGTCACTAATATATGACTGCAAAATGTAATAACCATAGGAGAACACATCGATAATATTGCTCAAGACAGTTTTCAAACCTTTTAGAGATATGCTTTGAAAATTCAAACCAATGCTTGATTAAAGAACTTGCCTGTTACGGCTAACAGCAAAAGCAAAGTAGCATATATCATTTTAGGAATAGGAATGGGTAAAGGAATAAAAGTGCTATCAAAAGAACAATAAGTTTGTTGATAGCATAGATGAATCCATTCAAAAATTAGTGTTATGAATCAATATGCAAAACAAAGATTCTCATGAGTTGGTAGTGTATGACTTTTCTTTTAATTTGATTGAATAAAAAATGAAAATGAAATAATGTGCAAAACAGCCTAGTATAGTTGAAACTAAAAATCTTGCTTGGTATCCTCTTGAAGTGTAACATCATTGTAAAAATTGAGTGGGAATAGATAAATATTAAATAATATTAGATCAGTCATAATGTTTATAGAAGTGTAAATGGTAAGTAATGCTAGTACACTACACACATTGGTTCAAAAACAAACTGAAATTATATTTTCAACAGCCTCAGACAAATTGCCTTTAAATCTCTCATGAATTATTAGGAACCACAAAATTCAATGTAACTTATCTTTTCAGATAAAGTGAAGTCATAAAAGAGTACCAAGTATATGCGTCCGATTATGATTTATAATCTTGTTTAGTTTAACATAGCTAATATATATTTGGAAGTAACAGAAACATTGACACTTGCTTTCATATTTTTTATAAATCATTATCAAGTTTCTTGTTTGCAATAAAATTTGGATGCACTATGTTGTGTAAAGAACTAAGTCACCAGTGTTTTCATGCGGACCATAACTAACATATTCAAAACGTTAAACAATCTATTTAATAAAGTCATAACTCATATTAGATACAAATTTATATATGTACATATATAGAATAAAGAAACATACTCATACTTATTTAAAAGTCGTGCGTACTAAAATATCTGATGATTAAGAGAAGTAAGCCTACATTTCAACCAATTCAAGTTATCCAGGTGTTCTATGTGGATCAGTTATCAAAACCGTCAAATTTATGAGCTGATGCAAAATTTTAAACTTCGATGCAACATAATTCAAATTATAAAGTTTCTATTTACACAAAAATGATCTACAAATGATATAAAATGCTATTATTTTGGTAGAAAAATAAATATACTGTTATGAACAAATTTAGTGTCCAGGACACCGCAAATAAATTGATGAATTGACGAATGAAGGCACATATAAATTGTTATATATATGAGCTCAGTTGATATCTGTATCAGCTTAAAACCGTTAATGAAATTCAAATAAATTGATGAATTTATAAATTGATGAAGTCACGTATAACGGCACGTAAGTGTAAATGCATTCAACGCTATTCAAATCAGTACGGTACTAAATTTCATTAATGTATGAATGGATGAATCAACCTCATAGTATGTAAATTCACTGTTAATGTAGTATAAATGCCCAAAACTGTTAATGAACAGATTAAGAAGTAAAAGTGAATTCAAATCTAAAAGATAGTATGTAAAATCCATCTAGGTTAATGAGAGTCAGCGAAAAATTACCTATGATGGACGTCTAATGCATAACGACACAATAATGGTTGAGCATAGTCGTTGTTAAATCCGCTGGATCGTAAGTCGATAACCGCCGTTAGTTGTCGATCGTTGTTGTTACTGCGAAGGGTAACAGAGGGAGAAGTACCCAAAACCGTTGGAGTTAATGGAAATTGTTCGAAAAGTACCCATGGTCGAAGGCTAATGAACGTCGGTTCAGTAATGGTTGAGTGCAGTCATCGGTAAGTGTTAGTCGGCGTTAATTGGTAATCGGAGTTAATTGCTAGTCATGGTTGCTGGGTTTGGAAATTGATTAGTAATTGGAGGTAAGTGAAGCCGAACTTGGGGAAGGTTGTTTAGTTTTTAGTGTCGGGTAAGTGAAATCAAGTTTGTGGAAGATTTCTTACATTTCATGAATTGGGGCTCCATCTCGATCTGGAAATGGGGAATTTAGAAAGGAATAGAATTAGCTTTTATGGGCGAGAATGCGTATGGTAGGAACGCACGTCGAAAGGATAAGGGTAGTTTGGGTATTTCAAAAAGACAATGTCGAAATCACTTCATCGAACTCTCATTATTAGTAGTATATATATATATATATCTGTGTGTGTATGTATGTATGTATATGTATGTGTATATATATGTATATACATAGTTTTTAGTATTTATATAAATAACAAGTTTACATATATACATATATTTGGACAACATTTAATACATATAGAATAAGCTAAAATATTCGTTGTGATGTATATCCCAACATTTATCGGGCATGTTATACCTTGCACGATTTATTTTGTACACACGCACATACATACATTTATGTATATGATACATATATGTACTTTATATTTAATCGAATATAAATTAAATAAAATTGTATACAATTTATAAACTTAAATCAAATAAGAGATTTTATTTAAATAAAATTTAGAAATGTTCCAAATAAATTAGATTTCATAGGCCTAATATAGATCCAATAGAGTAAAAAAATTGAAATTCGCCCATAACTTCCATTACGAGCTGGTCCAGTTCCAACAATGGTATTAGGGCCCAACAGCCTATGCGGTCTAAATTATTCATGTTAGGGATAACTATTAAGCTCATAATCCAAAAGTTGTGCCTAGTAGATAAGGCCCAAATTTGAACTGAGCCTTAGGCTAATTTTCAAAATTGTTTAAAAATTAAAATATAAGATTTTAAATTTAAAAGTTAAATTTGAAATAAGATATATAAATATTATAAAAGTTATATATGTGTAATACTATATAAGTTATAGTATGTGATAAATATTGAATATAAATGTTATATCAAAATAATATAAAATTAATTAAAATGTTAATTAATTAAAATTAATTTAATAAGATTTAATTAATATAATACTGTATATAAGACTATTATATAAGTAGTATGAAATATTATAAAAGTTATATAATAATAAAACTTATATAATATGAATGTATAATCTAAATGTGGAATATTAAAGAAACCCTAAATAGACTTAAGGGATAATACATACATATTGTGCGTATACTATGATTTCCAATGTGTTTGACACTTGAATCACGAGAGTAATTGAAAAGAACTATATTATTCCATAAGTCGATAGTACTCAATATTAAATATTAAAGATTATGAATCTTCAATATAGTGTTGTCCTCTACCATATATATATATATATATTAATAAATTACTTACATACTCCTTAGTTGTTGAGCAGACTCAAACTAGGGATGTTATGTGTAGTATTATTAATATACTGAATAGACGAGGTAAGATAACTATATGTATTTGTTAAGCAGACTCAAGGTCGAAGCAAAATTAGGACAAGGTACCAAAGGGTTAGGAGTTGTATATGACACAACCGATAAGGAGTTATCCATCATCCATGGAGCTATGATTTGTTGAGCAGACTAAAGGTTTGAATTCCAAGATGGATGAATCCTAACACCTACTAGTGAAGTCAAAAGACTTCTATGTTTCGACTTAGGGTTTGACGAAACATAAAAGAGTAGTGGAAACCTTATTAGAAAAATGAAATGATAATATTTAACCTTTCTAATATTGTAAGAACATATGCTATATAATGTTATTATAATCTATATTAATAAATTTACATTTAGTACGATTGATAAAATGTTTATCAATTAACATATACAAATGAACTGAATTGAAGATTAACAAATAGAAATATAATATATATATATATATGTATATACTTACTATTAAATACTCATTGCATGTTAATCTTTTCAATACCCATGTAAGTATCTAATTTTACAACTACTTAGTCTATTCGTAATTTGGTTGCCTATATGTTTGTTTGGACGAGGCCGTGTATTACATTCAATGAGTTTTCGAACTTAAAAGCAACACAAGGCTATTAATATTTGATCCATATACTATCACATAAAAGCGTTATATGGGGAACGGTAACAGATCGTAACATACGATACGTTGATGAAATTAGTTCACAGAAATAAGAAAATAAACCATAGTGCAAGATCGGGTATTCAATTTAATTGATTATGATAAAAATCACATTGTGTTAAAAGTGACACAAGACCAAAACTACAATATAAATTTAAGGATTCGATCGCTAATATGTCAGTTTGATCAGTTTACACAAGTGCAACATATTTTTTGTCCTTAAATGTTAAGAATGATCGAGTGCACTTTTGTAAATAATTTATTATGATGTTGAAGTATGAGCATTTTTGAATGGTTCGACCATGTAGAAAGAAAAACAAATGTAAAAGAGTAGAACTGATTTAAGGTACAGTTGGGATGGAGATAGTAAATATCACTTCTACTTCATAAAGAAACATCGAAAATGAGAACTGTAATAATAATAATTGATACTTAATATTGGAATGAGAAATACTATTTCTATTTCAAAATGTATTTTCATATAGAAAATTGTTTTCTATGAGATTTATTTCTTTGTGTAACGACCTAGAATTTTATAACTTTAAATATGGATAATTAATCTATTTTTAGATAATTAATAAATGGGTTTTATTTCTCAAAAGTACCCTTTTAATTAATAATTAGTGACGAGAAAATAATTTTCAAAATATGTTTACAAAAATAATTAGTTTAAAGGAGAATAGGAAATGTGACCAGAAAGCTTTTTCAATATTTTCAATTTTTCATCATCTAAAAGTTGTTTGAAATATCATGGACACCTTGGTATACAAATATACACTTATAATTATATTTTAAGTAGGGATTAGTAACATAGAAAAGGTAAAAATATATGTTTACTTAAGTAAGAAATAACATGAAACACCCCACACCCTTAAGATACCCAAAAGGACACATTAAAAGGCGTGGTGCGTTGTAGATATAACTAAAGCTAGTAGAGACTAAGATTCACAAGACAAAAATAGATAAAAACAGCGGAAACTAAATAGGTATTAATTAAAACAAAGCCTCAGAATTAATTCATAAATAAGTCAAAAGCCAAATACAACATTCAAAACTCATAGTGTCTTATGAAATAAAACTTCAAAGTCTCAAAATCAGAGTATGTAATATCCTTCATAAATAAACCAGTGCATAAAAGAACAACAACTGAAAATAAAAGAAGTACATTGAAGAAATCTCCTTCAAGAAGAACTCCAAGCTGCAACAATCTACTAGCTTCTTCCTTGATTGCCTAAGGGGGGGAAAGGGGGAAATAGAGCAGTGGGTCAGACTAAAAGTCTGGTGAATGATAATAATTACTAGAGTCTTTAAGCAAGAAAAAAGTAATAGACTCTACAACAGTTCTAGTATAAATGAGGATAAAAAAGGAAATAGGAAAGAGATAAGCTAGAAATAAATACGATTAAATATTGCTTAAGATAGGTTAACATTGATTGCTTGCACTTGTTCTGATTTAATTAGGCTGAATTCCTAATCCTGTAGTTAGGATGTGACCCTAATTCTACCCTTTTTGATCGACCTGCTACTCCATAGACCTTTCTGTGGACCAGCCGCTATATAACTCCCTGCACAGCAGTCAATGGTATCTACGGAAGATGCTCAGAGCAACTACTACGGATCCAGACGACATATATAGCTCCCTACATAGAAGGCAATGGTGCCTACTAAAACACCATACTAAGCGCTTGGAACTCATAGCTATTACTGAGCACTCGAATGGAAGTCGCATGCGTAACTGCCACCATGCCCATGCTACCTTTTGCTCCACCTATTGGGTCTTCTTATTACCTCCAACGAACAACATAGCGTGCCCCTCATCTCACTTCAGGCTAATGCGAGATTACTGTGTGTCCATAGAAAAAATAGGGGAAATGTTGTTGGTATTGGCCCTTCATCCAAACAATATCTAGTTGCGCCCCTTATCCAAATCCCCGTGATTTGGACTTCTATTTGACTAATTACTACCATTCTTAGCATAAGCGTGCCATAAGGAATGCTATTTGGTATAGGTCCTACTTTCATCATTGCTTATCAACTTAGATAAATTATTTAAATAAGCCTTTATTACCATTTTTACTTTCTACGCTTATTAATTTATCCCAAGCCTTAAAATAAGCCCATTCTGTTCTTTTTCTTATTATAACCTATGTTATAATTATGCTTATTACTTAACCCAAGGTCTAAGTGTGAAAATAAGCTTTTTTCATCTTTTACTTCATTTAGTTATAATCCTAAGTTATAACTATGCCAATTATCTTTAATTAGGCCAATTCTAATTATAATTAGGCGTAAATTCAGTCCAATTCCATTATTTAATTACAGTCTCCATAATTTACATCTTATCTTCTTCATTTAATATTCTTACTTATAAAATCCATATCCGCATTTTTAATTTAATCTAATCCATACGTCCGAGAAAGGGGAATGAAGAGAATAGACGCTTGCATAAAATCCAAAACGTCGAAAAGGTGTAAATAAGTAATAAATAACAGTAAATAAACATAAATACTGTAAATAAATTGTAAATTAATAAAAATCTATGCTTAATAGTAATAATTTATAATTACCAGAAATGATATTAAATTACTGAAAGGAATAGCTAAATAGACTGAAAATAATTAAAAACCGAAAATAATTACTGAAAAGGGTATTCCAAAAATCGCAGAAAAATACAACTATTGGAAACCCTATTATTTTAAATTACTTAAAGAAATCTTAAAATAATTACAATCACTCACCTCCGGCCCTAAGCTCTTCCTTTGATCTTCCTGGATCCACTTGGAGTTGTAAAATAATTTTTATTAAAAAGATTCTCTCCTAGGAAAATTATTCCTTTTAGGGTCCTTCCTAAAAAGGTGAACCCAGGCGGAGAAAATCAAGAATGAGAAAAAGTGTTAGGCCTAGGGGTCTATTTATATGTGTAGAAGTGGATCTCGGACCATTGGATTTGGAGATTGAATAGGATGCAACCACGTCATAGGCTGAATAGGAGCCATCGGATGTAGCAACGGAGAGACTGGATTAAACAAAATGGTGCAAATGACGTGTTCCGACGTCTCTAATTCATTCGAACGAATTCTCGTTCATTCGACAACCAATTTACAAGGCGGGTCGACCGCCCCCTCGCCCAGATCGACCGGCCGGTCGACCTGACCGTAATATATATATATATATATATATATATATATATATATTCGTTATATTTCTGCTTATTTTGTTTCTTTTATAACTTGGTCATATTAGCACGGTTTCTGACGTTCTATATATGGAAATTGACCAAAAAATTACCACAGACACAATGGTGCAACTCCCGTGGCTCAATTCTGATAATTTCACAAAGTTATTTTATCATTTCATTCATTCTTTAATTAATTATTATAGTTTAATTTTCTGGGTTGTTACATTCTCCCATCCTTAAGGGATTTCGTGCCCCAAATATCTAAGGATAAAAGAATGTACTAAATGTTTTCATCCAATTCTACAACCAACTACTCAATCATCAACTAATCATCCATTGTCCTTAAGTTTTCAAATGCATTTTATGATACTTCTGCAATTAGTGTAGTGTAAATGTCCCTAACTAATGCAAAAGATTAGGCGGTCCACTGATTCAGTTGACCTCCTTTTATGCAATCATGTTCATGCCATGTATCCAAATGAATGCAAAAAATTTCTAATGATACTGATAATTCTATATGCGTGCTACAAACATCATCCAAATGCAACAATCATGTGATAAACATCCATTTATAGCAATCATGGGAATAAAATAAAAATGCATACACATCCATATGCATATGATCTAGTGTCCTAGTTATGTCGATCCCTAAGGAATAATAGTGCCTAATGTACCTATATGCGTCCATAGCATCCACTAGCAAACACTTGCAACCACCAGCATACATCATTCATAACATGTTCTATTAACATGTTTACATCAAATCCTACCATCCATAGGTTAAATCCTAAGTTCTACCCTCTCAAAGGATAATAAAGGAAAGAACCTATTCAAATCTAAAGATGGAAAAAGTAATTCTAAAACTTACCATCAAAAAGATGAGGATAGGAAGTACGAATCTTCTCCTCTGCTTCCCAAGTGGCGTCTGCAACATTATCTCCCCATTGCACCTTTACCAGTGGAACCTCCTTATTCCTTAGTCGCTTGATATCTCTCCCAACAATCTTCATCGAGATACGCCGAATAGAAGCTTCTCTTTCTACCTCCACCTCCTCTAATTGACTAGGCTCTACTACCTCCGCTGAGTCATGTAAGCACTTTCGCAAGTGTAAAACATGGAAAACGTCGTGCACTCCTGCGAGCCTATCTGGTAGCTTTACTCGGTAAGCCATCTTCCCAACTCTCTCTGTGATAGGAAATGGTCCAACAAATCTAGGGGCTAACTTTCCATTTGATACGAATCTTACCATTTTCCTAAGCAGGGATACTTTGACAAAAACTAAGTCTCCGACCTCAAACTCTAAGTCTCTCCTCCGCCTATCTGCATACGACTTCTGTCTATCTTGAGCCGTCATCAACCTTCGTCGAATCAAATCCACCCTCTTAGAGGTCTCCCTAACCATATCGGGTCCAAGTAATAACTTCTCCGTAGACTCTACCCAACATGATGAGGACTTGCAAGGTCTCCTATATAAAGCCTCGAATGGTGCCATTCCTATTCTTGCTTGGTAACTATTATTGACGCAAACTCAACCAACGGAAGATGCTCCTCCCAAATTCCTCCAAAGTCCAAAATGCACATCCGCAGCAAATCCTCAAGTACTCTATTTACCCTATCCGTTTGGCCATCCGTCTGGGGGTGATAGGCCATACTCAACCTAAGTTATGTCCCTTGCGCCTCTTGTAAGCTTCTCCAAAACTCACTAGTGAAAATGGTATCTCTATCACTAACAACACTAGAAGAAACTCCATGTAGACGGACTATCTCTCGAATATACAAGGATGCCAAATATGAAGCTGTACGGTTATTCTTAACTAGTATGAAGTGAGCATTCTTTGTTAATCTATCAACAATTACCCAAATGCTAGTGTTCCCTTTCCTAGAACGGGGTAAACCATCAATGAAATCCATAGAAATATTGTCCCACTTCCGCTCCGGTACATTTAAGGGCTGAAGTAATCCACCGGGCTTCTGCTGCTCTACATTTACCCTTTGGCATATGAGACACTTAGCTACGAATTCTGCCACGTCCTTTTTCATACCACCCCAATAGAACATCCTCTTCATATCCCGATACATTTTGTCATAACTCGGATGAATAGTCATATAGGAATGGTGCGCCTCCTCCTAAACTGCTCTCAACAAGTCACCGGCGCGTGGAACACAAAGCCTCCCATCTCTCCTAAGCCATCCTCTGTTATCAATGGAATAGTGTTGGAGATGTCTTGAGACCTCTCCTCGGCTAATCCTATCCATAATGTCCATGAGTTCTGAATCCTGCTGCTACCTCGAGCCAATCTGATCTATAAGGGTAGGCCTTACCTCTAGGGTTGCCAACAATCCGGGAGTAATGTCCGTAGAGGGCTTAAAATCAAAAGTAGAAATAAACTCCAACTCCTCCACTCTACGAATAAAGGACTAAGGGTTGCTTTCTTTCTACTCAATGCATCTGCAACCACATTACCCTTGCCAGGGGTATAAGCTATCTCAAAATCATACGAGGCTAAATACTCCATCCACCTTTGTTGCCTCAAGTTTAAGTCCTTCTACGAGAATAGATACTTCAAAGACTTATGGTCGGTAAAAAGCTCAAACCTCTCTCCAAGCAAATAGTGCCTCCAAGTCTTAAGTTCGAAACTATAGCAGCCAACTCCAAATCATGTGTAGGATAGTTCTTCTCGTGCATCCTCAACTGCCTACCACCATAATACACCACTCTCCCTTCTTGCATCAACACCACTCCTAGACCCGTTCTGCATGCATCAGTGTATACAGTGAAAGGCTTAGCTCCGTTGGGTAAAACTAAGACTGGTGCACTAGTAAGGGCTCTTTTAAGCTTCGTGAAGGAATCCTCACAATCCACGTCCCACACGAAAGCTTTATTCTTCTTAGTAAGGCATGTGAGTGGTGCCGACATTTTGGCAAAGTCTCTAATGAACTTCCTATAGTATCCTGCCATTCCTAGGAAGCTCCTAATCTTGGTAACGTTCTTGGGGCTTTCCAATCTTGTACTGCAATAACCTTGGCAGGGTCAATAGCCAAACCTTCCTTCGAGACTACGTGCCCTAAGAAACAAACTTCCTCTCACCAAAAATGACACTTCGAAAACTTAGCTCTCAAATGATGGCTACGAAGTGTGCGAAGAACTTCTTCTAAATGAACAGCATGCTCCTCCATATTCTTGGAAAATACCAAGATATCATCCACGAACATCGCCACAAACTTATTTAGGACATCCCAAAAGACGCGGCTCATCAAATCAACGAAATAGGCTGGAGCATTGGTTAGCCCAAATGGAATAACCAACCACTCGAAGAATCCTTCCGGTGTCCTAAAGGCAGTCTTATTTATGTTGTCATCAGCGACTCTAAGCTGATGGAATCCCGTGGCTAAATCAAGTTGAGAGAAAACCGAAGAACCTACTAACTGGTCAAAAAGATCATTAATCCTAGGAAGTGGATATCGGTTCTTCTTGGTGAGCTTATTCAATTCCTTATAGTCCATGCAAAGTCGGAGAGAACCATCCGCCTTAGTGGCGAAGACGACTGGCGCTCCGCACTCCGATATGCTCCTTATTATGAATCCCTTCACCAAGAGCTGATGAATCTTCTTGCTCAATTCTTTCCTCTCCCTAGGTGCCATGTGTCTCACAGGTAACGTTACTGGCTTGGCATTCTCGGTCAAATAAATCCTAAAGTCAATCTCTCTCTTAGGGGGTAGTCCCCTAACCTCCTCAAAGACGTCTGCAAAATATTTGATGACAGGAACCGAATGCAACTCTGATGAAGATGAATTGAGGGAATAGAGAAAACTCAACATGATTGACCCTTGCGGGTCGCAACATACCTCCAGAGTCCTACCACTACAAGTCTCAAGTCTGATGACTCTCCTCTCGTAGTCTAAGATAGCTCCGTATGTGGATAGCCAATCCATCCCTAAGATCATCCCATACCCCGAGAATCCCAAAACATAGGCGTCACAATCAAACTCTACGCCTAAGATAAATATTTTCAAACCCCTACAAATCATAGATAAGTGTGCCGATCCTCCTATGGGGTTTGAAACAATAATGGGGTCTACTACTAATGATATGTCCAAGTGCAAACAATCTACTAGAGAGCTAGAGATAAAAGAGAATGATGCTCCAGAATTAAATAAAGTCCGGATAGGAAAATAAGATGTAGAAATCAAACCTTCAACTGTGACTTTCCTACCTCTATCTGGAATGCTACTAGAGGGTTCTGTGTCTAACGCCTGAATCTGCGCAACTGGTGCACTTGCTCCCTGAGGACAACTCCTACTCATATGGCCGGGCTGCCTGCAAGTATAGCACTTACCCTTCATCTGCTCCTTCCAGCAATCCTTGGCCACATGTCCTTCCTTCCCACAAACATGGCATTTTATTCCTTTCTTAATCTGCTTCTAAGAACCATCACCTTTCTTCTTCTTCTTCTTCTTATTCTTTCCCACCACTTCTTCTTTGGACCTTCCAACTTAACCTCCTCTTTAGACTCTCCTTCCTTGGCCGTATCCGACATAAGCGCCATCTCAACCAAAGACTCATAAGTAGCTCCCATCGGTACATGAGTCAGCAATAATCCTTGAAGGAGTTGGTTCAATCCCTTCGCAAACTTCATAGCTTTCTTGTGCGCCATGTTCACCAAGTCCATACCAAACCGCGACAGCTCATTGAATTGATTAATGTACTCCTTGACAGACAAACTCTCTTGCTTTAAATTGATAAACTATTCCAGCTGAACACTTTCTTCTGCCTGAGATAGAAACTTCCTATCGAATCGCTCCCGGAATCCATCCCAAGTAATATTCCTTCCCTCTAACTCAATCACCTCCCACCAAAAAGATGCCTTCTCCTTCAACTGCCAAGCGGCTAGCTGAACTCGCTGCTGACCATCCAATCCCAAAAGACCAAAAATCCTCTCTATGTCCCTAAGCCATGCTTTCGCCTCTACAAAAGCCTCCTTGTCGGAAAAAGTCTTCCCATCCAAACTCGAAAAATCTTTACAAAGCTTAGAGAAATTAATGGCGGCAGGTGGGTTGATGGGATTCCCACCCGCTGGTGCAGGATTGGGCGTAGGCCCATGCACCTCCGAAGTTATGGCTTGTAAGTACCTACGAAACCAGGCTGGGACTGGAATGCCCTCTGGAAGGTTCGGGGCATCAGCCATACTACGAAAAGGAAAAGATAGTTTAAGGAAGAGTCAAAGGGAGATTGAACTGGACTTATGAGGGGATCTTTATAAAAATTCTTTTATACTTAAAATCATTCCCAAAAGTTTTCTTTTTAAAACAAGTTATTTTGAAAACTACTTTACTTTCAAAAATAAACTTTTGGAATCCTGTAACCTTAGGCTCTGATACCAAGTGAAACACCCCACACCCCTTAAGATACCCAAAAGGACACATTAAAAGGCGTAGTGCGTTGTAGATATAACTAAAGCTAACAGAGACTAAGATTCACAAGACAAAAATAGATAAAAACAGCGGAAACTAAATAGGTATTAATTAAAACAAAGCCTCAGAATTAATTCATAAATAAGTCAAAAGCCAAATACAACATTCAGAACCCATAGTGTCTTAAGAAATAAAACTTCAAAGTTTCAAAATCAGAGTATGTAATATCCCTCATAAATAAACCAGTGCATACAAGAACAACAACTGAAAATAAAAGAAGTACATTGAAGAAATCTCCTTCAAGAAGAACTCCAAGCTGCGGCAATCTACTAGCTTCTTCCTTGATTGCCTAAGGGGGGGAAAGGGGGAAATAGAGGAGTGGGTCAGACTAAAAGTCTAGTGAATGATAGTAATTACTAGAGTCTTTAAGTAAGATAAAAGTAATAGACTCTACAATAGTTCTAGCATAAATAAGGATAACAAAAGGAAATAGGAAAGAGATAAGCTGGAAATAAATACGATTAAATATTGCTCAAGATAGGTTAACTTTGATTGCTTTCACTTGTTCTGATTTAATTAGGCTGAATTCCTAATCCCGTAGTTAGGATGTGACCCAAATTCTACCCTTTTTGATCGGCCTGCTACTCCATGGACCTTTCTATGGACCAGCCGCTATATAACTTCCTGCACAGCAGCCAATGGTATCTACACAAGATGCTCAGAGAAAATACTACGGATCCGGACGACATATATAGCTCTCTACACAGAAGGCAATGGTGCCTACTAAGACACCATACTAAGCGCTTGGAACTCATAGCTATTACTGAGCACCCGAATGAAAGTCACACGCGTAAATGTCACCATGCCCATGCTACCTTTTGCTCCACCTATTGGGTCTTCTTATTACCACCAATGTACAACATAAAGTGCCCCCATCTCAGTTCAGGCTAATATGAGATCACCGTGTGTCCATAGAAAAATAGGGGAAATGTTGTTGGTACTGGCCCTTCATCCAAACAATATCTAGTTGCGCCCCTTATCCAAATCCCCATGATTTGAACTTCTATTTGACCAATTACTACCATTCTTAGCATAAGCGTGCCCTAGGGAATGCTATTTCGTATAGGTTCTACTTTCATCATTGCTTATTAACTTAGATAAATTATTTAAATAAGCCTTTTTTACCATTTTTACTTTCTACGCTTATTAATTTATCCTAAGCCTTAAAATAAGCCCATTCTGCTCTTTTTCTTATTATAACCTACGTTATAATCATGCTTATTACTTAACCCAAGATCTAAGTGTGAAAATAAGCTTCTTTCAACTTTTACTTCATTTAGTTATAATCCTAAGTTATAACTATGCCAATTATCTTTAATTGGTCCAATTCTAATTATAATTAGGCGTAAATTCAGTCCAATTCCATTATTTAATTACAGTCTCCGTAATTTACATCTTATCTTCTTCATTTAATATTCATACTTATCAAATCCATATCCGCGTTTTTAATTTAATCCAATCCATACACGAAGAAAAGGGTAATAAAGAGAATAGACACTTGCATAAAATCCAAAACGTCGAAAAGATGTAAATAAGTAATGAATAACAGTAAATAAACTTAAATACTGTAAATAGACTGTAAATTAATAAAACACTATGCTTAACAATAATAATTTATAATTAGCATAAATGATATTAAATTACTGAAAGGAATAGCTAAATAGACTGAAAATAATTAAAAACTGGAAATAATTACTGAAAAGGCTATTCCAAAAATCGTAGAAAACTACAACTATTGGAAACCCTATTATTTTAAATTACTTAAAGAAATCTTAAAATAATTACAATCACTCACCTCCGGTCCTACGCTCTTCCTTTGGTCTTCCTGGATCCACTTGGAGTTGTAAAATAATTTTTATTAAAAAGATTCTCTCCTTGGAAAATTATTCCTTTTAGGGTCCTTCCTAAAAAGGTGAACCAAAGCGGAGAAAATCTAGAATGAGAAAAAGTGCTAGGTTTAGGGGTCTATTTATATGTGTAGAAGTGGATCTCGGACCATTGGATTTGGAGATTGAATAAGATGCAACCACGTCATAGGCTGAATAGGAGCCATCAGATGCAGCAACGGAGGGACTGGATTAAACAAAATGGTGCAAATGACGTGTTCCGACGTCTCTAATTCGTTCGAATGAATTCTCGTTCGTTCGGCAGCCAATATACAAGGCGGGTTGGCCGGCCGGTCGAACGCCCCCTCACCCAGGTCGACCGGCTGGTCAACCTAGCTGGTTATTCTGCCCTTTTCTGTTCTACCTAACCTCCTGGATGTAATTTTATTCATTCAGGAGTAAACTTAATTTACAATCACTAATGGGTCAACCTAGCTGGTTATTCTGCCCCTCTCTCGCTAAAATACAGTTATGGGTCCATTATACAGTGAATAGGTTTATAGAAAAAGCATATAGAATAACTGATCATAACATAATAATACCAATATGGTTTAATGTCCTTGAAATCATTTTCACATAAAATATGGTTAATATCTTTAACCCACTATTATTATCAAGGAAAGCTTCTTCAAAAACTCCAAAATCAAAGCCATTTCAAAGCTCTTTTATATTGCCATGGGTTTTACTTTAAAAATAAGATTGGGTTCTTTGTTTTGAAAACTAAGGCTTTCGAAACCTTAGACCATTACTATCAAAACCATTAGAATATCTCTTTCGAAAGCATTCAAACCTTCTTTTCAATATGCCTTTCGAAAAACTTTAAAAATATCTCTTTTTAAACCGTCAAAACCTTCCTTTAGAAACCATCAAAACATTCCTTTCTAAAGTATTAAAGCATGTCTTTCCAACTTATAGAAGCATAGCTTCGAAACCATTTGAAAGTACCTCTTTCGAAACCATTAGTTTTAATCTTATATATAACTTTTGGGTCAAAGTGAACATAAGCAAAAGTAACCCTTTCGAAGCCATTAACCTTCAAATAAAAGAGTTTGGGGAAAACAGATGGCTTCAGAACCATCCCTTCGAAAGCTTTAACCTTTAAGGAAACTAATTGGAAGGATAGCTTCGAAACACCTTTCGAAGCCATTGCCTTCGAAACCTTTAGTTTAAATGGCTACTAGAGCCCTTTCGAAAGCATTGGGAAGCGGCTTGTTATATTTATAAAACAAAAGCCTGCCTTTCGAACTCATTGGAAACTTTCAACTTATTCGAAAGGTATGAAGACGGCAGCAAGGCTTCGACTTGGTTCAAAACTACCCTTTAGAAAGCTTCTCTTTAAAATATAATATACGGCAACTCATTCGAAAGCTACCCTTTTAAAAAAGAGGCGACAACCCCTTCGAAAGCATGGTTTTGACTCTATATCTTCCGTTTTTCTCCAGTCAGTACGTACCAAAGAATTGATACCATGTGTATTGGTTTCGACTTGGTTAGGGGCGGAAGTATGGGGTCGAAAGGTTGCTACTGGAAGTGGCGAAACAATAAATCTTTACAAAACGGTTTTGTTTCCTTTTTAAGTAAGTGCTTTTCAACTAACTTTCCTATTTGTATAAATATAATTGGTGCCATAACCTTTACCAAAATCTTTTCTAAAAGACTGCCGAATTCATCTAGAATTAATTAAAAATATTTAAAAAAGAAGCCCTTCCCTTTAGCAAAACAATTAAGACATTTAAGTCCTCTAACTTAATTAATTTATTTTCCATAGTAAATCACTTAGGAAAAATCCCCAAAAATCATCAAAATTCACTTTTAATATGTTATCTAACATATATAAATTTCATACCAAAAATCCTATATATAATAGCTGAAATAAATTTTAAACCCAATTATTAATTTCTTCCTTCAAAAATTCATTGTAAATTATCCATAGGTTGGATAATTATGAAAATTTAAACCCATCTCCAAAATAATGTTTTACATAATATATTAAATCCTCATGGCATTCGAAAGTTAATAAATACGATTTTAGCCTTAAAATCGAATAATACATTTATCAAACATACTTGTTTAAATCAAACATATCATGCAATCCAAGCATATCATCATTAAAATCATCATAAAGGTTTTAAACTTAAAATCCAAAATAAAATGCTCTTTAAAAATGAAAATGAGACGGTTTTGATTATTATCAACCTTGCTTTGGATAAGGAACTTGAGATTTGATCTTGCATAATCTCCTTTGCTCGAATCCTAAGATTTAGTAAATTTTTAATCTCCTTTTCCCCTAGGTTATGACCGGCTTTGAGCTCCCATTTTTCTTATGTTTTTGAATTATAAACATATGGAATGAAAATGAGAATAAGGTTTTTAGGGGTTAAGGGTTATGGTGGACGGCTATTCCCCATAATACCCTTGTCTTATTCTCTTATTAGTTAACTTATAAAACTATTTCCATAAACTCATTCTTTTAATTTTATTTAATTAAGCATGGCCTTTATTTAATTTCCAAATCTCAATCCCCTTATCACTCTAATCTTTACATTATTCTATTTAATTTATCTAATTAAATCTCCTGAACGATGTTAGTTAAAATTAGGGGTGTTACAGGCTCCCCTAAAAGAATTTCATCCTCGAAATTCAGTAAGGACCAAATACTAAGCATATCAATCATCTGTAACATCTACTAACTACCATGCTAGCCTACCTGACTAGCGATAGTCTATATAAAGCAAATATAGAACATACCCTCATAGCAGATCAGGATAAGTATCTCTAATCCTGTCTTCTGTCTCCTAAGTACTGTCCTTCTCGTTGTCGCTCCACTGAACCTTCACCAACTTTACTGTCTTGTTTCTTAACCTCTTCTCATCTCTCGCTACAACTCGAACTGGTTGTCTAACAAAAGTCAAATTCGATTCTACTATCAAATCTTCCAACCTTGTCGGAGGAATAATAGTCTCTGGATCATGCACATACTTGTAATGATGAGATACATGAACACATTATGTACACTTGCCATACTACTCGGTAACTCTACTCTGTATGCGAGTTTCCCGATCCTTCCTATAATTAGGAACGGTCCAACATATCTTGGTGCCAGTTTCCCTGACTTTCTGAATCGTACCACACCCTTCATCGGTGATACTTTAATGAAGACTTTATCTCCTACTGAGAATTCTAGATCTTTACAACTCTTATCTGCGTAACTCTTCTACCTAGACTGAGCTTCCTTCATCCTTTCTCAGATCAACTCAATCTTCTCTGCCGCCTATCTAACCAGATCTGAACCCAAGACTAATCTGTCTCCAGTCTCCAACCAACATGCTGGTGATTTTCATGGCCTTCCATACAAAGCTTCAAAAGGCGCCATTCCTATACTAGTCTGATAACTGTTATTATAGGAAAAATCAACTAAGTGTAAGTGATCTTCCTAAGATCCACTAAAGTCCAACACACAATCTCTTAACAAATCCTCGAGTACCTTATTGACTCTCTTTGTCTACCCATTCATCTGAGAGTGATATGCAGTACTCATCTTGAGCTCGGTACCTAACACATCTTGTAGACTCTTCCAGAATTCATTGGTAAACAAAGCATCTCTGTCACTAACTATACTACTAGGAATTCCGTGTAGTCTAACTTTGTTCTTCATGAACAACTTAGCTAAAACAGGTTCCGTCCTGGTTGACTTAACTGGAATGAAATGGGCACACTTGGTCAACCTGTCCACTATGACCCATATACTTTCATTTCCTCGATTCGACCTTGGTAACCTGTCTATAAAATCCATGGATATCGCATCCCATTTCCAAACTGGTATCTCCAAAGGTTGAAGCGATCCACTCGGCTTCTGATGTTCAGCCTTCACTTGTTGACAGTTCGCACACTGCCTATACCACAAGCTAACATCCCTCTTCATACCTTCCAGGTAGAATCTCTTCTTCATATCCTGATACATCTTGGTTCCTCCAGGATGAATCGTAAATTTGGATCGATGACATTCACTAAGAACTTTTTTCCTTAAGTCCTCAACATTCAGAACACATAACCGTCCTTTTTTCCTCGACCATCCCCTCTGGTCAAGACTAAAGTCCTTTAGATCATCGATCTCCAACCCAATCTCAAGTATTCTAATCTTCTTGGCTAATAATGGATCCTCTTTCTGCTAAGAAGCAATTTTTTCGATCAATACTGGTTGAACTTCCAAACAGGACAATGTGGCGGTGCTCTCGCTAGAACTAGCAGTCGATCTTAACTGCACACTACAAGTAGTCAAAACTTATAAATCTTTCCATTCTGCCAACATAGCTAACACCACATTCTAATGTTTTCTGCTATGAGCATCCACTACTTTATTTCCTTTTCTAGGTGTATAATCTACACCAAAATCATAAGCTGCTAAAAACTCCAACTGCCTCTGTTGTCTCATATTCAACTCCTTCAGAGAAAATAAATATCTTAAGGACTTATGGTCTCCGTATAGCTCAAATCTCTCCCCTAAGAGATAAAGTCCCCATATCTTCAATGCGAAGATCACCGCTACCAACTCTAAATCATGAGTAGGATATCTTACCTCATACCGTCTAAGCTGCCGTAAAACATAGGCAATGACTTTACCCTTCCACATCAACACAGCTCCTAATCTGGTTTCGCATGCATCGGTATACACCACCAACCCTTGGTTTCTGGCTAGAACCACTAACACAGGCGCATTGGTTAACAAATGCTTTAACTTAAGGAATGCTTCCTCACATTTGTTAGACCAAATAAACTTCACGTTCTTCCTGGTTAACTTAGTCAAAGGCGCTGCTATCCACGAGAAATTCTTAATGAATCTCCGGTAATCGCAGCAAGCCCAAGAAAAATTCTAATCTCAGCCACTGTCTCTAGTCTCTTCCAGTTATTAACAGCTTAGATCTCATCTGGATCGACTGATAAACCCTTCTTTGAAACCACGTGACCAAGAAACTTAACCTCATTCTTCCAGAAATGACACTTGGAAAACTTTGCTTTCAGTTGATGTTGCCTCAGCGTCTCAAGCACTACTCTTAGATGATTTTCATGCTCTCTTTCATCCTTAGAGCATACTAAGATGTCATCTATAAATACCAACACAAACCTATCCAGGTACTCTCGGAAAACTCGGTTCATCAAATCCACGAAGAAAGCTGGTGCATTCATTAACTCGAATTGCATTACTAACCACTCGTACAAACCATACCTAGTCCGAAATGCTATCAAAGGAATACTATCCTCTGCCACTCTTAACTGATGGAAACCTGTCGCCAAATCCAATTGGGAAAATACTCTGGCTCCACACAACTGTTCAAATAGATCGTCGATTCTCGGCAAAGGATAATTATTCTTCACCGTCTTCTTGTTCAACTTACGATAGTCGATGCATAGCCTCAACGACCCATCTGGTTTCTTCACAAAAATCGCGGCCGCACCCCAAGGCGAACTGCTCGATCTAATAAAATTTCTCCCTTCTAGATCCACTAGCTACACCTTCAATTCTTTCGTCTCGGTCAGTGTCATCTAGCTAGGCGGTCTACTTACAAGTTCAGCTCCTGGCACAAGATCTATTCGAAACTCAACAGCTTATTTCGGTGGTAATCCTATAACCAGCTCAAAAACGTCTGCAAAATATCATACTACCTGAACCTGACTTAACTCTTATTCTACTTCCATAGCACGCAACAGAGTACAAGCACTCCGGTTAGAATCCGCCACTGAGAATATAATTCGGTTGTGACTATCAGGGTGTCTTAGCAATATTTCCCAATCCTGGCACAACATTCTAGACTCATATTTACCCAATCAATCCATACCAAAAATGATTTTGAAGTCTACGAAATCGAAAACATACATACTGCATGCAAACTTATGACCTAACAAATCAAGTTCAAACTGGTCACATCTCATTCCCAGAGTTGTATACCCTCCCATCATATTTGCAACCCTTAAGGAAGTAATAAGGTATGTGGATTCTAAACATAACCTATAAACCAAACACTGAGATATAAATGAATTTGATGCACCAGTATCAAATAGTACCCTAACTGGAGTACTTCGAATCAAAAGAGTACCTTCCATGACAGTCTTTCCCTTCTCAATAGCAGTTAGGTCTAACAACAAAGACTTTTCCCTTGTCCGCCCTGACTAGTTCTAGACACTGATTCTTATAATGCCTAACCTGGTCATAGTTACAGCACTTCACACCCTTCTTATCTATGGCCTTCTTCCCCTTGCCAGTTCGGCATTCATGAGCATAATGATCCTTCTTATCGCACTACAAGAAAACCAGATTAGCCTTTGCCTTCTTGGCAGCTTCTCCCTTCTGGGTTCCCTTCTTCTTGAAGAACTTCCTCTTCTTGCCACTCTGGGTTTCAACCTATTTCTCCTTCCCATAAGTAGCAAGCATCTCCTTATGTCAGATTGCCATTTTCACGACAACATTACAAGGATCATGAAGATGTGGCAGGGTCGCCTTAGCAATCTCGGGTCTCAATCCTCGAATAAACTTCTCGTTCCTCTTGATGACAGTGTTAATGGTAGCATGTCCATATCTGGTTAACTCATCAAACTTTACGGCATACTCAATCACCGACAACTCGCCTTGCACCAAATCCATGAACTTCCTCAACAAGGCTGACTTGGCAACTTCAGACAAAAACCACTCTTCGAATCTCCTTCAAAATTCTTCCCAAGTCAACTCTTCCTCGGGAACTCCAGCAGTAACACTATTCCACCAATGAAGTGCTGCTCCTTGCAAATATCTAGAGACTAGTCTCCTCTTCTACTCATCATTCAGTCCCAAGTCAGCGAAGATTCTCTTACAATGCAAAAGCCAATTCTCAACTTCTATAGCATCCTCCATTCCCAAAAACAGCTTCGCACCAAGACTGGTATAATCTCTGCTCAACTTAGCATAATTATTGCCAACTGGGGCTACGGAGTTTCTCCTCCAACATTCCTAGCATTATCCCCAGCTACTCCTGCGGCAGCTCCTACTTGCACCAGATTGATGAAGAACTGATACATCATCCCCAAGTCTACTGCCGGATTTCCAGCACCTACGTTGGCATTTGCATTTTGATTAGCATTTGCCTGTCGACCCTGGTTTCTCCTCTTGGATCGAGCGTTTCCATTTGTTGTGGTGCTTCCTCCATGGAGATTTCCTCTTTCGTTTCCTGCCTCCATATCTTCCTTTCTCATAAATCTGCATACGAGCCTTAGTAAGATACAGAAAAACGGTTTAAGAGAGAAGGGAATACGTACTTAAATATATTTATATCAAGTACAAGTACGTTACTATAGCGTTAACCCAAACCCCGATCTTATTTTCTTATCCATTGGATTATGATCCAATAATTCATTTTAAGTTTTAGATTTCTTTTAAGTTTTCATAACCGTATGCTATGATACCAACTTGTAACATCCCCCACTTGGAGGCCCAAAACTAACGGCTACGGATGCTAGAGTCATCCGTAGTTATTAATTCGCGATGACCAAATGCGGTAATGTTAGATACATCGATATAACAGAAACACATGGATATGAAAAAAAATTAAAAACATTAAACTAATTTCTCATTCCATTTCAATCATATTTGAAATTCTTTACATAATCCCATACTCGAGATTCACGTTCAGAGAAAATATAATAATTATAAACTATGCCAAGAGCGACATATGAAGATGCCCCATTGGATATCAGAGTCTAAACATAGGCAATTAAACAACTTTTCCGTTACATCAAAATACAAAGGAATCAAATAGAAAAGAACTCCTATTAGCTAGCTTGTCTCCTGCACGTCTCCGAAAGCTTATTCGTCTAAAGGAGAACTTGAAAACCTCAACTATCAAACTACTCAAAATAGATTAAGCATCCAAGAGTTTAAGGGGAAAACATAAAATTTGAGTCAGACATAAAACCTGGTATAAATAATAACCTACCATCTCGAACCATTTAGATATCTAGTGAGACCACGCCACTTAGCGGAATGGGTTTTCCCCTCACTAGTATCTTGCACAAAAATTTATAATAACCATATACTGTACTCCTGCATCCACAATGGTTAAAAACATAGCAATTTAAAGTATCATGATGGTATGCAAACAAGAAAAATATCCTGGATTCCCCATCCCCATTTATTTGACTATTTATCTCAGTTATAGTTTCTAGGGTCACTATTAACCTATTAGTTTTCATGGACTGACTAATAACCGATTTAAAGCTTATGGACTATCTGTCTAGTCTCATAGTTTTCATGGGATCACTAAGAACCTATTGGCCCCTGCCAATAATTTCATTCAATTATTCCATGGATTCTCCTTGAACCTATTGGTATCCCCAATAACTTCTCTTATATCATAGTTTTCATGGGTTGACTATAAACCTATTGACTTCTATCAATAACTTTATCCGAATATAGTTTTCATGGGATCACTACAAACCTATTGGAATCTCCAATAACTCTCCCCAAACATAGTTTTAACAGGTTTATATGAACCTGTCTAAACTAACAACTTCTTGATCAGTCTTTGGGTATCCTATGTTCTGGTCTACCTGACCTCCTGGATGTAATTCTACTCATTCAGGAGTTAACTTAATTTATATTCACTACTAGATCAACCTAGCTGGTTATTCTGCCCCTTTCTCTCCAAAATACAGTTATGGGCCCATTATACAGTGAATAGGTTTATAGAAGAAGCATATAGAATAACTGATCATAACATAATAATACCAACATTATGGTTTAATGTCCTTAAAATCATTTTCACATAAAGTATGGTTAATACCTTTAACCCACTATTCTTATCAAGAAAAGCTTCTTCAAAAACTAAAAATTAAAGCCATTTCAAAGCTCTTTATATTGCCGTGGGTTTTACTTTAAAAATAAGATTGGATTCTTTGTTTTGAAAACTAAGGCTTTTGAAACCTTAGACCTTTACTTTGGAAACCATTAGAATATCTCTTTCGAAAGCATTCAAGCCTTCTTTCCAAAACACTTAAACATATGCCTCTCGAAACACTTTAAAATATCTCTTTCGAAAGGATCAAAACCTTCCTTTCAAAACCATCAAAACATTCCTTTCGAAAGTATTAAAGCATATCTTTCCAACTTATAGAAGCATAGCTTCGAAACCATTTGAAAGCACCTCTTTTAATCTTAAATATAACTTTTGGGTCAAAGTGAACATAAACGAAAGTAACCCTTTCGAAACCATTAACCTTCAAATAAAAGAGTTTGGGAAAAACAGATGGCTTCGGAACCATCCCTTCGAAAGCTTTAATCTTTAAGGAAAATGATTGGAAGGATAGCTTCGAAACACCTTTCGAAGCCATTGCCTTCGAAACTATTAGTTTAAATGGCTACTGGAGCTCTTTAAAAAGCATTAGGAAGTGGCTTGTTATATTTATAAAACAAAAACTTGCCTTTCGAACTCATTGAAAACTTTCAACATATTCGAAAGGTATGAAGATGGCAGCAAGGCTTCAACTTGGTTCAAAACTAACCTTTCGAAAGCTTCTCTTTAAAACATAATATATGGAAACTCGTTCGAAAGCTACCCTTTTAAAAAAGAGGTGGCAACCCCTTCGAAAGCATGGTTTCAACTCTATACCTTCCGATTTTCTACAATCCACTACGTACCAAAGCATTGATACCATGTGTATTAGTTTCGACTTGGTTAGGGATGGAAGTATGGGATCGAAAGGTTGCTACTGGAAGTGGCGAAACGATAAATCTTTACAAAACTGTTTTGTTTCCTTTTTAAGTAAATGTTTTTCAACTAACTTGTCTATTTGTAAAAATATAATTGGTTGCCATAACCTTTACAAAAATATTTTCTGAAAGACTGCCGAATTCGTCCAGAATTAACTAAAAATATTTAACAAAGAAGCCCTTCCCTTTAGCAAAACAATTAAGACATTTAAGTCCTCCAACTTAATTAATTTAATTTACATAGTAAATTACTTAGGAAAAATCCCAAAAATCATCAAAATTCACGTTTAATATGTTGTCTAACATATACAAATTTCATACCCAAAATCCTTTATATAATAGCCGAAATAAATTATAAAACCAATTATTTATTTCTTCCTTCAAAAATTCATAGTAAATTATCCATAGCTTGGATAATTACGAAAATTTAAACCCATCTCCAAATAATGTTTTACATAACATATTAAATCCTCAAGGCATTCGAAACCCAATAAATACGATTTTAGCCTTAAAATCGAATAAAACATTTATGAAACTGACGCAGCGGATTACACAAAACAAGGTAGAACGATGAAAGTGGCAGTCGGTGGATTGATGAATAATGAAATGCCCAAATTCGTTGATCCGAAGATACCGAATTCTAGCTATCCCAAACACGTTGATCGCGCACGATACCGTGTTCAAAGATCTGCGATTCTTCGCACGTTGATCTAGCGCACTAGATTTCGTGAATCGGCTTCTGCAGTCGTTGAATCGAGCGCACTCGATTAACCGAAAGAGGAGATAGGAGATTACACTCAACTACCAATTTAAGAAGAGGCACAAAGCTCTCAAACAAGAATTTTATTTAAAAATCAACAACCTATTACAAATGGCACCACCGGCCTATTTATAGAAGTTACAACACATGCCATAGAAAAACTGTACAACTCCTAAGTCGGCCACGACTTAACACATCACGACCTAAAAGTACACGACCTAAAACATCACGACTTAAAAACAAAGTACAACATAAGCAATTACAACACAATGCTTTACAACACATAGGTCGTAAACGACCCAAAACTACACGACTTATCCTTTGAACGATCTAAAACAAGGCAGCATCTTCCAAGAATCCAGGCGGCAGCGAACTGTAGCAATCGGCGATCTAAAGTTCTCGCGACCTAACTTAGGTCGTAGGTCGTATGCGACCTAACTTAGGTCGTAGGTCGAGGCATTCTTCATTCTGAATTTCGGAGCGACTTACCTTAAGTCGTAGGTCGTTTACGCGACCTAACTTAGGTCGAATCAAAACTCCGCGACCTAACATAGATCGAACTTCAATCTCGTGACCTAACTTAGGTCGTATCCTTTTAGCTCGTTCGCACTCCTTCACACTGAATCCAGTAACTCGTGTGCCGTCTTCACTAAGTCGTGAGCGACCTTCACTAGATCGTGAGCGACCTAAGACTTCGACTTTCCACGACTTATCTCCAAGATCTATTTCGTTAACTCGTGCTTCTCCACTAGGTCGTTGCCGACCTTCACCAAGTCGCTGGAACGACTTAAAGGCCTCGTTAGGTCGTACACGACCTAAAACTTCAACTTCCCACAAGTCTTTACGAAGTCTTAACTCGTTAGCCTCCTCTTTAAGTCGTACCCGACTTACAAGCATGTTAGGTCGTACACGACCTATGTCTTCAACTTTCTGGGCTGCATCATCCTCCCCAAGTTGAGAAAAATTCGTCCCCGAATTTGCACCCTCTTCTTCCACAACAGACTCGTCCCCATGATATGGTATAAGATGTTTAACATTGAAAACATCTGAAGTGTATACATCTTCCGACAGCTTCAATCTATAAGCATTTTCATTGATCCGTTTCACAATCTTCACAGGACCAATCTTTCTGGCTTTCAACTTGTTGTAAGTGCCTACTGAAAACGATCTTTTGTTAGCACAGCATAGACTAAATCTCCTTCATTAAATTCAACGCTTCTTCGCTTCAAATCTGCAGATCGTTTATACTTTTCATTTGCTTTCTTTAATCGTTCCTGAATGATTTTATGACATTCCGCCAATCCATCAACAAAATCAACAGCCCGTTTAACGGTCCCCTTTGGTTGTGGTATTATTGTCAAATCCAACGGCCCCTTTGGTAAGCTTGAATACACTATCTGAAATGGACTGTAACCAGTGCTTCGGTTAACAGCATGATTATGAGCAAACTTTGCCTGACACAACTTTAAGTCCCAACTCTTCAAATTGTCTTGTACAAGACATCGCAATAAGTTTCCCAACGATCTATTTACCACTTCTGTTTGCCCATCTGTTTGAGGATGATAAGCACTACTAAATTTCAGCTTCGTTCCCACCATCTTCCACAAACTTAGCCAAAAATGACTCAGAAAACGAGTATCCCTATCCGACACAATAGATTCTGGCAATCCATGAAGTCGATATATCTCTTTGAAAAATAACTGAGCAACATGAACAGCATCCGCCGTCTTCTTACAAGCAATAAAATGTGCCATTTTCGAAAATAGGTCAACTACCACATAAATGGAATCGTTTCAGTATCATTTTGTGAAATTTCAACTGTTTTAATAACGTAATTAGCTGAAATTTTGTGAAATTTTAAACGATAAAATTTTGAAATAAAAATTTAATATTTGAAATACGTCTAGTTAAACATAACAACTGGTAAATTTTCGTCCGAAAATATGAAAGTTTATTTCGCGCGTAAATTTACTTCAATTCAATCAGTTAAAAAAACAATGAAAATAAAATGTTTTCAAAACCGAAATATTTTTACATAGAAAAATTCTAAATCATCTTCTGAGCAAGATGTCAGTTTGTCGTTTTTCAAAATTCGGACATCTTTGGCTCCGTCGATCTTATTTTTCAGCGTTTTTCTTGCATTTTCCGTCAGTAGAAATTTTCAAATTTTTATAATTCGATTGAATCACTGACATCTGTATACCGCTTTGATCGTTTTGTCGTGCTGATCTTTATGGTATAATTATTCTGTGTTTTGAAGTCCGGTACACAGCTGAATCCACCAAAACGGTTAACCGTTTCAGTATCATTTTTACACTTTTGATGTCTATTCAAATTTCAAATTGAAAATTAACTGCCACTATTCATTATTATTTGCAGAATTTAAATGGCCATCTTTACACTTCCCGTCATTTAAAATTTATTTATTGTGTTTGTTCATATTGGATCATGCTCGCTTGCTCATTTACTTCATTACTCACGTTCACTCCTTTTACATGAGCCAACCTGTCTCTTTGTTTCCCAAAGCAAAATGAACACTTCCTCTGCCCATGCTTTATACCAGCTGTTACTTTTAATGGATGTAGTACCTGCTCACGCCACCAAGCCTAACTATTTTCCAACTTAGCTGCTAACCCCACCATTCGGCCTCCCTCCACCGTAGCTTCCCACTCCCTCCCATCCACCTATGAGCCGATGCATCCATTACCCCTCACCGCATTCCATGCTCGGCCACGACAACACCTTCGTGTGCCATCACCCAATAGCCGAAGCAACCCGCCACCGTTCGCTCCTCTCCGCCGACCCAAGGCGAGCTTCTCTCCTCCTCCTCCGCCTTTCTTCCAGCCGCGCTCCTCCTTGTGCTGTGATCAGCCACTGCTCCAAATGCCGAAGTCGACATGCCAACTCATCGGCCACATACATCACCGAATACATCTCTGCTATAATTCCATTTTCTGCGGTGAGTAGTTTTCTTTCTTCTTCTCATGCGTTCGTATATATATAACTATTGATATTAAAATTTACTATGTATGTTATATGTTATTCTTGTATGAGAGTAATAGTTTGGCCAACGGTATATTTATAAGCTCATATTAATAATAAAGCTTATATATGTAGATGTATTATGAATATTCTGTTGCTTTAGAATTTTAGCTACAGTATTTTGTATAATATGGTAAATAGTAATATAGTTATTTTATAAAGCTGTTTTAAACATGATTTACTTTGCCGGCAGTTTTGTATTACATTATATATACAATGTATGCCTGGATGTATTATAGTTTATATAATGATTTGTTTACTGTTAGTTGTATGGCAGTCTATAAGGTTCTTCATATTTCTGTTATAGTTGAATTTATATAAGTTACATTTTACATGTTAGTTTAAGTATATATTGCAGTTTGGGGTATATCTAGTTATATATTCTGTGAGTTAGTTATACATGTTTACGTATAAAGTTGTATATACATTTGCATATGAGTCGGTTTATATTTATAATGTGCAAAGTCTACTTGATTTTACATAAAGGTTTATAGCTGTACATTAGTTTTGATTGTTCACAGTTATATAAATGCGTCTTCTAGTACAGTTAAAAGTCTATAGGATCATAGAGTTATGCATATATAAGTTGCATTGTATTTTAACAAATCTAGACTGGGTTATATACTATAATAAGCAAGTCAGTATATAAGTTATATAAATTTATGTGAGTTATGCGTATATATAGAATATACAGTAGTTTGCATAAGTTTGTTTTTCCATATGTATATTGTATATATTTTATGATATAATGAATATGTACATATTATATATATACTACTGTAACATTTGTAAACAGGTAAAAATATGTTAGTTTACGTATGGTATATTGGCTTTGAGGAATAATTTCATGTGGTATATAGATATACATTGACTTTTGAATTAGATTTTTTTTTTAAAGTTCTTATCCAATATTGTTTTAAATGAAATATATATAGTCGATACATTAGTTTATATCAGTGTACAATGTTTGGTTTTTGTAAAAAAAAAGAAAACAAAAAGAAAAAAAAATGGATTGATATTTTATGTGTTAAAATTTAAATTTTGATTTGGATATATATAGGGGTAGCCTGCATGAATGCACATATATATATATCTTTATCGGTTGGGATTTAATAATATTTGAAAGTTATATTTTTAATATTTGTCTTGAATTGAAATATTGAAATAAATAAATAATATAATATAATAATAATGTATATATTTTGTTTACATCAAAACTGATTCTGATTGATTCGCATTGATTCCCATTTTTCAGCTTTTGGTCCGTCGTGTCTGTTCCTTCATCGAATTCGTGCCCAATCTAGCTTTGCTTTGGAATTCGTAGCTTGTTGTGTTGTCTATCTTCTCTAGCCTCGAAAGGTGAGCACTCACTCACGATTAACGTTCTTTTATTTATTAAATTTGATTTCAATTGAAACGACAATTGAAATATTGCTGCTGTTAGTTATTTACACTGTTATTACCTGTATCAGTCCACCTGTGACATCTGACACCATTATCTGTTAATTATTTATGCGATGATAATACAGTTTGGCTGTTAATTGATTGATGGATTGATGTTTATATTGGATGTAAATTTTAATGTATAAAGTGATAAATATTATGCAACTGAATTTGTCGTAGAATAGTTAAAATTTGAATCGACATATGTGTTAAATTTGGTTAGTTAAATTTGTTTAATCTGACCCCTTAAATGTTTAATTATTTGACACGTAGAAAAATAGTGTTAACTACACCTTGAACCATCAATTGTATGTTGTTTAAACTGATGATGTATGAAATTGTAAATAGATGACAAGTGAAAACCGTAATGTAATAATCTTTAATCTACGTGAAATGATAGTGTAGATTCTAGAAATAAGTATATTAATTCGTACAAATAACAATGCGAATTAATACGGTTATTTCGGGATTATTTTAATTGATTATTGGATCGTTATTGTTCGTTGTTATTGCTTGTTTATTTACTTTGACACCATTCCAGTTATCACACTGCAAGTTCCCTTTGTTATGTTTTGATTTTGAATTGAATTGGAATCGGGTTGAAATGATAAATACCCAAAATTAAAACTTTGACCTTAGATATAGAGAATTAAATAAAAACCCGATTGGTCAAAAAAATTTGACTTAAAAATAAAATAAGGATTTTATTTGAATAAATATTATGGTTTTGAAATGAAATTGAAATCTGAATTTTAATGAAAGGAAATTGTAATATTTAATAATCTGAAACAAATATTTACAATGTAATTGATAAAAGAATGTTGTTTGATTTGAAATTATTGAATTAAGTTTGAAATTATTAAACTTTGAAATGATTTAATAATTAAGTTTGAAATTATAATTAACTTTGAAATTATTTAATAATTAAGTTTTGAATTATTTAATAATTAAATAAGATTGAATTATTTAATGATTAAATTGATTTGGATTCTTTAATAAGAGAAATTGAATTTTTGAATAAGTGAATATTACTTCATAATAACTGAAATTGAGTTTCTTTATTAATTAAGTTTTGGAAAATTATTTAAGAAAGTAAATAAGTGAAATTGAATTTCTTTATCAAGAAATAAAATGTGATTTATTGAAATTAATGCAAGACTTGTAATTGAAAGAATTGATTTGATGAATTCAATTTAATTCAAAATTGTAAATTTTGATTTAATGAAGATGAACTTAGGAATTGATTTAATGAATTGGAAATTTAATGGAAATTGTTTTGAATGATAAAGTAACTTAACGAATATTGAATAAAATCGATAAATGAAGTTAAACTGATTTGAATGATAAATTAAATTGATTTAAATGATTTTGGAATGAACCTTATATACGAATTTAAATTGATATTTGAATTGTTTTAAATAGAAATTGAATTTGAATTATAAGATTTTGAAATGGTAATTTGGAAGTTTTGAAACGTAAATTATTGGAAATTGGTTTTGAAAGACAAATGAATTGTCGATTTACGAATTCAAATTGAAATTGAAATGGTTTTGGTTTTGAAATAAATAAACGACCAATCGGTGAAATAATTATGGAAGTTATTAAAGAGACCGGGATCGGTAATGGATATACTCTCTATCTAAACCGAAAACCACTTTAATAACTATACGCGGAGTGATGATCCAGAATGAAGTGGTTGGAATGATGTACGTGATGACTGAAGAAAGAGAACGATAATGGATAGCCTTGACACTTGTGTCAAATTGGAAATGACTAAAACAGGAGCTGTGCCGGGCCAATGGAGGATTAGCTACCTCAAGTGGACACACTTCTTCGAACTATTTACTACTTGTTGTCGATTGGTGCACCCTTGATTTTGGGAGTGTTGTTTCACGGTGTTGCGGGCGCTGCGGCGTTGCGTTCTCACCAGTCCGGATCAGGCGAACGGTAGTATCACTACCTTGGGTATTGCCTCATGTGCCTTGTCATACTTGTATTCCATTTATGCGCGACCACTACGATTTTGATTTGTACCTTTAGTATATGGATTGCCCTCTGGTGACTTCCGGTTTTGGGGAAACTACGGTCTTGTATATGCTTGTGGGAATAAAAATGTGTTAAGGGTGGAATGGGCCATGACTTAACGCTATTTTGATATCTTTTATATTACTGATAGACATTATCTACTTATCGTACACTACTATTTAGTAGATAGTTTAACGGATCCTTAAAGGATGGTTATTCCAAACATCCTTTGAGTTACTTGTATTTCAATTGCTATTTCACTTGAGTTGGATTTATTAATATAAGAATGTTAATCCTGACTCGAGTGTCTTGTGTTTTTGCTTTACGCTCGGGTCAGACTGAGTAGTTTAGCTTTCGAGGCTCACTTTTGGAGTTGGAGCTTTGCTTGAAGATCCAGCCATCTATTCTGCTTTCAGATATTCGATGATTCCAGTGATGCATTCTGATTTGAATCTGATGTATCGTGTTACTCTTCCGTTGTATCTGGTTTAACTCTGATGTATCGTATTACTCTTTTGTTGTAAACTCTGATGTATTTTATATATTCATATAGTAGCTTCATGAACTACTATCTCTTTTATTTCCGCTGCATTTATTACTCTGTGTCTGTGATCTGTGATTATTTATTTACTGTATATGTTCAGTTTTGCCAAATTTAAATTAACAACGCGGTATTTTGAGCAATTCAATTCCGGCATGAGTGTCTACCTATACACTTATAATGGATGCGAATGGTCCAAAATTCTGGGTCGTTACAATTGGTATCAGAGCTTTGGTAGCTCTAGGCAAAACTTAACATATAGGGTAAATGTATTTACAGAATCACTCTCATTCGAGTTTAAATCTCTTCCCTTGACTCAATTCCTTTGAATTTTGGAACGTTCTCCTCGGTTCCGAAATTCATTCGTGTCCCTCACTATTCGTCTTCTTTCAATTCTGGAGCACCTCATAACTCCATTTTGAATGATATCTATAATAGATCGGCGGTCACGCCAAACTTCGAATGATTTGTAAAGGGGTGAAACTCCTTTACAATAGGCATTGATTTACCAGAGATTTCTGTAACCTCGGTTTATGATGCTATCTATCTCCTGCTACACCTGAATTCTATTTCTTGAAATCGAATGTCGATTTACCTCGGAATTCTACACCGATCTTATATTTGAAGTTACGGACGACCCGGTTAAGGTTGCCCGTGAATTAAATAAACTCATCCATCTCCCGATTGTGATAATTGAATTATCTTATCTTCTGTTTCAAACTTATTTTCGAATCAAAATTCTCTTTGATTTGAGTCAACAAATTTGAATCCCTATCCTTATTTTGAAAATTCATTCCTGTATCGTCGAGCAAAGAAATGTATTTGTAAACTAATATATAAATGTTTTAATATATATTGTAACTCAAACAACAAAGTATATATTATTTTCAAATTTGGAAAATGAAATAAATTTGTTTGATTATATTGTGAAAATATAAGTAAAAATTTTCTGGAATTTAATAGGTTAATAAAAATTGTTTGTTTGAAATGATAATATTTGATTATCATTTATTGTTCTAAATAAATTTATAAATACGGTTTATAAATTGATTTGGAATTTGAAATGAATTTAATTCAGAAATTTGAGAATATTAGTTTCCGGTGATTTCAAACTTTGGTTTTTAAAAGTTTTAAAGTGTATAGTATTTAAATATTTTCAAATAGAAATCGTTTTCAAAGAATTTTTAAAATGTTGAAATCAATACTCTTCTCTTTGTCGCTGGAAAATAATTTCGGTGATGGCGGCCGCATCATCGACGTTCATTTTCGAGTTTCGAAGTGGAGATACTATTCTGTAGCCTTGCTACGGTTTTGTTTTGAAAAATATTTTGATTTAAATTTCTTCAGTATAATTTGATTTATATATATAGGTATCTTATTTTAAAATTAAATTTGATTTGATATAAATATATTATATATATCTCTAAATTGTTTAAAGTTAATCGGAAATCAAATTTTTAAATTTTGTTAAAGGATGATTTTAATTATAACTAAAACCAAAATTTGGAATAAATATTTAAACTTGAATAATTGAATTGGGAAGATTTTATTTGTATATTGTTCAACTGCATTCTAACACAACTTACCTAAATCATTCAGAAGATGAATATGTAATTGGATAATATACAATATAAAATAATTTTAGAAATAAATTTTGAGTGTTTATATTAAATGTTATACACTAAATTTTGATTATAAAGATGTTACTAGAGTTAGATAGAATAATAAATAAAACTCAGTTAATAATGAAATAAATTGTTTTGAAAGAATTAATAAATTTGTTTTGAAGAATTAATAAATTGAAATTTGATCAACACATGAAAATACCTTGAATTTAAAAGAAATTAATAGATGTAAATTAATTTAAATCGAAACTTTTATGTTTTAAATTAATTTATATGGGTTAAATATATGTGATTAGACATATTAAGTAGAATAAATTTAACAATAATATGGAATAAAGAAGAATTTAAATTGCAGAAAAAAATTTGATTATAATAAAAGACTATTCAAATTTATTTTTAGAAATTGTAAATTGAAGAAAATAGGATAATAAGATAATGAATTTAGAAATAGCGAGATTGATTTTAGTGAAATCAAATGGATTAAATCAATTATTGAATATCAATTAATTTAAATTTGAATTTATATGGTTTAAATTAATTGTTATTTTGTATTTCAAATCTGTTTTTCTTTCTGGTTGTATCTATTCTCCTACCTCGTTCCTTTTCGGGGACGAAAAGTTTTGAGTGGGGGAGAGTGTAACGACCCGTAAATTTCAACTGTTTTAATAACGTAATTAGCTGAAATTTTGTGAAATTTTAAACGATAAAATTTTGAAATAAAAATTTAATATTTGGAATACGTCTAGTTAAACATAACAACTGGTAAATTTTCGTCCGAAAATATGAAAGTTTATTTCGCGCGTAAATTTACTTCAATTCAATCAGTTAAAAAAACAATGAAAATAAAATGTTTTCAAAACCGAAATATTTTTACATAGAAAAATTCTAAACCATCTTCTGAGCAAGATGTCAGTTTGTCGTTTTTCAAAATTCGGACATCTTTGGCTCCGTCGATCTTATTTTTCAGCGTTTTTCTTGCATTTTCCGTTAGTAGAAATTTTCAAATTTTTATAATTCGTATGAATCACTGACATCTGTATACCGCTTTGATCGTTTTGTCGTGCTGATCTTTACGGTATAATTATTCTGTGTTTTGAAGTCCGGTACACAGCTGAATCCACCAAAACGGTTAACCGTTTCAGTATCATTTTTACACTTTTGATGTCTATTCAAATTTCAAATTGAAAATTAACTGCCACTATTCATTATTATTTGCAGAATTTAAATGGCCATCTTTTACACTTCCCGTCATTTAAAATTTATTTATTGTGTTTGTTCATATTGGATCATGCTCGCTTGCTCATTTACTTCATTACTCACGTTCACTCCTTTTACATGAGCCAACCTGTCTCTTTGTTTCCCAAAGAAAATGAACACTTCCTCTGCCCATGCTTTATACCAGCTGTTACTTTTAATGGATGTAGTACCTGCTCACGCCACCAAGCCTAACTATTTTCCAACTTAGCTGCTAACCCCACCATTCGGCCTCCCTCCACCGTAGCTTCCCACTCCCTCCCATCCACCTATGAGTCGTTGCATCCATTACCCCTCACCGCATTCCATGCTCGGCCACGACAACACCTTCGTGTGCCATCACCCAATAGCCGAAGCAACCCGCCACCGTTCGCTCCTCTCCGCCGACCCAAGGCGAGCTTCTCTCCTCCTCCTCCGCCTTTCTTCCAGCCGCGCTCCTCCTTGTGCTGTGATCAGCCACTGCTCCAAATGCCGAAGTCGACATGCCAACTCATCGGCCACATACATCACCGAATACATCTCTGCTATAATTCCATTTTCTGCGGTGAGTAGTTTTCTTTCTTCTTCTCATGCGTTCGTATATATATAACTATTGATATTAAAATTTACTATGTATGTTATATGTTATTCTTGTATGAGAGTAATAGTTGGGCCAACGGTATATTTATAAGCTCATATTAATAATAAAGCTTATATATGTAGATGTATTATGAATATTCTGTTGCTTTAGAATTTTAGCTACAGTATTTTGTATAATATGGTAAATAGTAATATAGTTATTTTATAAAGCTGTTTTAAACATGATTTACTTTGCCGGCAGTTTTGTATTACATTATATATACAATGTATGCCTGGATGTATTATAGTTTATATAAGGATTTGTTTACTGTTAGTTGTATGGCAGTCTATAAGGTTCTTCATATTTCTGTTATAGTTGAATTTATATAAGTTACATTTTACATGTTAGTTTAAGTATATATTGCAGTTTGGGGTATGTCTAGTTATATATTCTGTGAGTTAGTTATACATGTTTACGTATAAAGTTGTATATACATTTGCATATGAGTCGGTTTATATTTATAATGTGCAAAGTCTACTTGATTTTACATAAAGGTTTATAGTTGTACATTAGTTTTGATTGTTCACAGTTATATAAATGCGTCTTCTAGTACAGTTAAAAGTCTATAGGATCATAGAGTTATGCATATATAAGTTGCATTGTATTTTAACAAATCTGGACTGGGTTATATACTATAATAAGCAAGTCAGTATATAAGTTATATAAATTTATGTGAGTTATGCGTATATATAGAATATACAGTAGTTTGCATAAGTTTGTTTTTCCATATGTATATTGTATATATTTTGTGATATAATGAATATGTACATATTATATATATACTACTGTAACATTTGTAAACAGGTAAAAATATGTTAGTTTACGTATGGTATATTGGCTTTGAGGAATGATTTCCTGTGGTATATAGATATACATTGACTTTTGAATTAGATTTTTTTTTAAAGTTCTTATCCAATATTGTTTTAAATGAAATATATATAGTCGATACATTAGTTTATATCAGTGTACAATGTTTGGTTTCTGTAAACAAAAAGAAAAAAAATGGATTGATATTTTATGTGTTAAAATTTAAATTTTGATTTGGATATATATATGGGTAGCCTGCATGAATGCACATATATATATATATATCTTTATCGGTTGGGATTTAATAATATTTGAAAGTTATATTTTTAATATTTGTCTTGAATTGAAATATTGAAATAAATAAATAATATAATATAATAATAATGTATATATTTTGTTTACATCAAAACTGATTCTGATTGATTCGCATTGATTCCCATTTTTCAGCTTTTGGTCCATCGTGTCTGTTCCTTCATCGAATTCGTGCCCAATCTAGCTTTGCTTTGGAATTCGTAGCTTGTTGTGTTGTCTATCTTCTCTAGCCTCGAAAGGTGAGCACTCACTCACGATTAACGTTCTTTTATTTATTAAATTTGATTTCAATTGAAACGACAATTGAAATATTGCTGCTGTTAGTTATTTACACTGTTATTACCTGTATCAGTCCACCTGTGACATCTGACACCATTATCTGTTAATTATTTATGCGATGATAATACAGTTTGGCTGTTAATTGGTTGATGGATTGATGTTTATATTGGATGTAAATTTTAATGTATAAAGTGATAAATATTATGCAACTGAATTTGTCGTAGAATAGTTAAAATTTGAATCGACATATGTGTTAAATTTGGTTAGTTAAATTTGTTTAATCTGACCCCTTAAATGTTTAATTATTTGACACGTAGAAAAATAGTGTTAACTACACCTTGAACCATCAATTGTATGTTGTTTAAACTGATGATGTATGAAATTGTAAATAGATGACAAGTGAAAACCGTAATGTAATAATCTTTAATCTACGTGAAATGATAGTGTAGATTCTAGAAATAAGTATATTAATTCGTACAAATAACAATGCGAATTAATACGGTTATTTCGGGATTATTTGAATTGATTATTGGATCGTTATTGTTCGTTGTTATTGCTTGTTTATTTACTTTGACACCATCCCAGTTATCACACTGCAAGTTCCCTTTGTTATGTTTTGATTTTGAATTGAATTGGAATCGGGTTGAAATGATAAATACCCAAAATTAAAACTTTGACCTTAGATATAGAGAATTAAATAAAAACCCGATTGGTCAAAAAAAATTGACTTAAAAATAAAATAAGGATTTTATTTGAATAAATATTATGGTTTTGAAATGAAATTGAAATCTGAATTTTAATGAAAGGAAATTGTAATATTTAATAATCTGAAACAAATATTTACAATGTAATTGATAAAAGAATGTTGTTTGATTTGAAATTATTGAATTAAGTTTGAAATTATTAAACTTTGAAATGATTTAATAATTAAGTTTGAAATTATAATTAACTTTGAAATTATCTAATAATTAAGTTTTGAATTATTTAATAATTAAATAAGATTGAATTATTTAATGATTAAATTGATTTGGATTCTTTAATAAGAGAAATTGAATTTTTGAATAAGTGAATATTACTTCGTAATAACTGAAATTGAGTTTCTTTATTAATTAAGTTTTGGAAAATTATTTAAGAAAGTAAATAAGTGAAATTGAATTTCTTTATCAAGAAATAAAATGTGATTTATTGAAATTAATACAAGACTTGTAATTGAAAGAATTGATTTGATGAATTCAATTTAATTCAAAATTGTAAATTTTGATTTAATGAAGATGAACTTAAGAATTGATTTAATGAATTGGAAATTTAATGGAAATTGTTTTGAATGATAAAGTAACTTAACGAATATTGAATAAAATCGATAAATGAAGTTAAACTGATTTGAATGATAAATTAAATTGATTTAAATGATTTCGGAATGAACCTTATATACGAATTTAAATTGATATTTGAATTCTTTTAAATAGAAATTGAATTTGAATTATAAGATTTTGAAATGGTAATTTGGAAGTTTTGAAACGTAAATTATTGGAAATTGGTTTTGAAAGACAAATGAATTGTCGATTTACGAATTCAAATTGAAATTGAAATGGTTTTGGTTTTGAAATAAATAAACGACCAATCGGTGAAATAATTACGTAAGTTATTAAAGAGACCGGGATCGGTAATGGATATACTCTCTATCTAAACCGAAAACCACTTTAATAACTATACGCGGAGTGATGATCCAGAATGAAGTGGTTGGAATGATGTACGTGATGACTGAAGAAAGAGAACGATAATGGATAGCCTTGACACTTGTGTCAAATTGGAAATGACTAAAACAGGAGCTGTGCCGGGCCAATGGAGGATTAGCTACCTCAAGTGGACACACTTCTTCGAACTATTTACTACTTGTTGTCGATTGGTGCACCCTTGATTTTGGGAGTGTTGTTTCACGGTGTTGCGGGCGCTGCGGCGTTGCGTTCTCACCAGTCCGGATCAGGCGAACGGTAGTATCACTACCTTGGGTATTGCCTCATGTGCCTTGTCATACTTGTATTCCATTTATGCGCGACCACTACGATTTTGATTTGTACCTTTAGTATATGGATTGCCCTCTGGTGACTTCCGGTTTTGGGGAAACTACGGTCTTGTATATGCTTGTGGGAATAAAAATGTGTTAAGGGTGGAATGGGCCATGACTTAACGCTATTTTGATATCTTTTATATTACTGATAGACATTATCTACTTATCGTACACTACTATATAGTAGATAGTTTAACGGATCCTTAAAGGATGGTTATTCCAAACATCCTTTGAGTTACTTGTATTTCAATTGCTATTTCACTTGAGTTGGATTTATTAATATAAGAATGTTAATCCTGACTCGAGTGTCTTGTGTTTTTGCTTTACGCTCGGGTCAGACTGAGTAGTTCAGCTTTCGAGGCTCACTTTTGGAGTTGGAGCTTTGCTTGAAGATCCAGCCATCTATTCTGCTTTCAGATATTCGATGATTCCAGTGATGCATTCTGATGTGTATCTGATGTATCGTGTTACTCTTCCGTTGTATCTGGTTTAACTCTGATGTATCGTATTACTCTTCTGTTGTAAACTCTGATGTATTTTATATATTCATATAGTAGCTTCATGAACTACTATCTCTTTTATTTCCGCTGCATTTATTACTCTGTGTCTGTGATCTGTGATTATTTATTTACTGTATATGTTCAGTTTTGCCAAATTTAAATTAACAACGCGGTATTTTGAGCAATTCAATTCCGGCATGAGTGTCTACCTATACACTTATAATGGATGCGAATGGTCCAAAATTCTGGGTCGTTACATCCGCCGTCTTCTTACAAGCAATAAAATGTGCCATTTTCGAAAATAGGTCAACTACCACATAAATGGAATCGTTCCCCCTTTGAGTTCGCGGTAACCCCAAAACAAAATCCATACTCACATCAACCCAAGGCTTGTTTGGTACAGGCAACGACATATATAATCCAGCATTGGTCGCACTTCCTTTCGACACCCGACAGATATGACATCGCTCCACAAACCTTTCCACTTCTTTCCTCATTGATGGCCAAAAATAAGATTGAGAAATCAACTGTAGCGTACGGTCTCTACCCACGTGGCCTTCTTCATGTAGCTCCTTCACAATCTTCATTCTCAAACTACAATCAGGTATGCACAATCGATTTCCTTTGAACAGAAAACCATCTACCATCAAAAACTCATCCGTCTCTCCCTCCTTGACTTTATCAACAAACTTTGCAAAGTAAGGATCATCGACAAATAATTCTGGCAACACATCAAACCCCGTCACTTCAACCTTCATTGTTGTTAATACTCAAAGCATCAGCCACACGATTCGTCACTTTTGACTTGTGTTTGACAACAAAAGTAAACTGTTGTAGGTACGCAATCAATGATGCATGTCTCGCTGAAATCTTGTCTTGCCCTTGTAAATGCTTCAACGCCTCATGATCGGTGTAAAGAACAAACTCTTTCTGAAAGAGATAGTGTCTCCAATGTTTAATAGCTTGCACAACAGCATAAAATTCCACATCATATGTACTATATCTCATCTTTGCTCCTGATAGCTTCTCACTAAAATATGCAATAGGACGTCCCCTTTGACTCAACACTCCTCCAATCCCAACCTTAGATGCATCAGTATGTAGTTCAAATACTAAATGGAAATCTGGTAATACTAGAATTGGTGCAGACGTCAGCAACTCCTTGATCTTCCCAAAAGCATCCCCTGCTTCCTCTGACCATGAAAACTGTTTACCCTTCATACAATCTGTAACAGGCGCCATCACACTACTAAAGTGTGGAATAAATCTTCTATAAAATGAAGCCAACCCATGAAAACTCTGAACCTTTGTTATCGTCTTGGGCTGTGGCCAATCTCTAATCGCCTCTACTTTACTCCGATCCACCTGTATCCCTTCCTCTGATACAACATACACTAGAAATAAAACACTATGCGTCATGAACACGCATTTCTTCGTTGCAGCATAAAATTGTTCTTGTCGCAGTACCATCAGCACTTCTCTCAGATGATTCAAATGTTCCTCTGGACTTCCACTATATATCAGAATATCATCGAAATACACCACCACAAACTTCCCAATGAATGGTCTAAAAATCTGATTCATCACCCGCATAAATGTACGTGGTGCATTTGATAAGCCAAATGGCATTACCAACCATTCGTATAGACCCTCCCTGGTTTTAAAAGCAGTCTTCCACTCATCACCTGGCCTGATACGAATTTGATGATATCCGCTCTTCAAATCAATCTTCGAAAAGATAGTAGCTCCGCTCAATTGATCTAGCAAGTCATCCAACCTCGGCATTGGAAATCTATATCTCACAGTAATCTTATTCAATGCTCGACTGTCAGTGCACATTCTCCACGTCCCGTCTTTCTTCGGTACTAACAAAGCTGGCACAACACACGGACTCAAGCTTTCCTGCACACGCCCCTGTTCAAGCAATTCTTCCACTTGCCTCCTCAATTCTTCATGTTCCTTCGGACTCATTCGATAATGTGGTCTATGTAGCAACATTGCTCCCGGAACAAGATCAATTTGATGTTGAATGTCTCTCAGTGGCGGTAACTCCTTTGGTAACTCCTCTGGAAATACATCCTCAAATTCTTTCAATACTGGTTTCACTTCTTCTGGAATTTCAACCTCTTCACTGCTCTCACGCCCAATTAACAAGAACACTTCCAGCTCTTCCTCAACCTCCTTAACAAACTCCTTCAAATATAATAAAGTTTTCAGCTCTTCAATCTCCTCTAGTTTGTTTTCTTCTTGTTGTCGCTTCTTTGAAATTAGAGTAATCTTCGTGTCTTCAAACATGAAACTGTAACTGTTGGTACGCCCATCATGTTGCACAGCCCTATCATACTGCCACGGTCTCCCCAGCAATAAATGACAGACATCCATATCTACCACATCACACCAAATTTCATCTTTATATTTCTTCCCAATCAAAAATTTAACTCGAGCTCTTCGTCCAACTTTCACCTCCTCGCCTTTTCTCAACCAAGCCAACTTGTACGGTTTCGGATGTTTCTCAGTCTTCAATGCCAATTTCCTCACAGCCTCTGAAGAAATTATATTACCACAGCTTCCAGCGTCAATAACAAATTTACAAACTTTCCCCAGAATAGTACATGTCGACTGAAAAATATTGCTCCTCAACCAACTACAATCCTCCTCTTGCTTGGGTGTCAAACAAGACCTCCTCATCATCAGATTACAACCTTCGTCTCCTGACACTTCTTTTTCCTCCTCATCAGGTGGTGAATTGGAACATTCAGCTTATTCATCCTCATCCTCAACCTCTGCTATCATAGCTCTCTTCTTCGGCTTAGGACATTCATTACTTTTGTGGCCCATTTCTTGACAATTATAACACTTGAAACCATTATTGACTTTCATCTTCCCAACCTCATTCACAACTGGTTTTGCAACAGCTTTTGAAACATGAGAACTTCCACTAACACCCTTCACTGGATTGTTGGAATTTGTAAACACACCCCCTCCTCGTCTTCCCTGTTTCTCCCAAGCCAACGCCTTCTGGTGTGCTTCCGCTACAGATCTGGGATCAAACATGTTAACCATATCTTGAATCTGCATACGAAATCCCCCAACAAATCTAGCTGTCAATTGTTCCTCTGTCTTCATAATATCGTTCCTTGCAATCAGTTGATAGAATTCGTCAGCATAGTCATTAACAGACTTCGTTCCTTGCCTCAAGTTTTGCAGCCACTGATACATAAGCGATTGATAATTGTAAGGTAAGAATGTGGCTTTCATCATTTTCCTCATCTTTTCCCATGATTCAACCTTTGACTTCCCCATCCGTTCACGTGTAAGTTTGGTTTGCTGCCACCACGCCAAAGCCCTACCCCTCAACCTTGTAGCAACCAACTTCACTCTACGATGTTCTGGAACTTCCTTGAAGTCAAAAATCTCCTCCACATTAGACAACCAGTCCAAAAACTCTTCAGCTTGCATACCACCTTTGAATTCTGGTATTTCAGTCTTCATCCCAGACTCACACTTGTGATCATACTCCGACTGATTTCTTCCTTGTCTACGTCCTCGTCCATGAACACTACCACCATCATACTCTTCTTCACAATCCGATGTATATCGATGTCGATCCTGACCACCAACATCTCTACTACCATCACGTCTACCACCAACATCCCTTCTATCTACATTCCTCCGTTCTCGATCATTCACATTCCTCTCACGTCTTCGATCATCATCATCTCTATAACAATCTCGACTCACACTTCTATTATCGTTATCAATACTTCTCTCCCGATTGGAATGCGGTGAGACTCTACTTCCCCCATGGTTAGATTCAGGTGAAACCCTTCTTCGATTTTGATTCATCTCTAACATTATCTTCTCTAATCGTCCAATCCCTTCATTAAGCTTCTCACTAAAGTTTTCATTAATTCTTTGCTCCATCTCATCAGCTTCTTCTCTTTGATACAAAGCTTCTACGTTTTGGTGACGATTAGCTCTTCTCGGCGGCATGGTTGATTCTTCCAAACTTTGACTTTCGGCTCCAACTTCAAATTTCAAACACCTTTCGAATTTAGATCCAAAATGAAATGGATCGAAAACTCCCACTTTGTTGCAATTTGCGAAGAACACGATGAACAACAACTTCTCGGCCTTGAATGAAATAACTCGGCTCGACTTGATCTCTTCACACTTCTTCAAAAGAATTGGCTCCAAGGACTCGATTTAGCTATGATTGGCTAAAACAAGCTCTGATACCAAACTGACGCAGCGGATTACACAAAACAAGGTAGAACGATGAAAGTGGCAATCGGTGGATTGATGAATACTGAAATGCCCAAATTCGTTGATCCGAAGATACCGAATTCTAGCTATCCCAAACACGTTGATCGCGCACGATACCGTGTTCAAAGATCTGCGATTCTTCGCACGTTGATCTAGCGCACTAGATTCCGTGAATCGGCTTCTGCAGTCGTTGAATCGAGCGCACTCGATTAACCGAAAGAGGAGATAGGAGATTACACTCAACTACCAATTTAAGAAGAGGCACAAAGCTCTCAAACAAGAATTTTATTCAAAAATCAACAACCTATTGCAAATGGCACCACCGGTCTATTTATAGAAGTTACAACACACGCCACAGAAAAACTGTACAACTCCTAAGTCGGCCACGACTTAACACATCACGACCTAAAAGTACACGACCTAAAACATCACGACTTAAAAACAAAGTACAACATAAGCAATTACAACACAATGCTTTACAACACATAGGTTGTAAACGACCCAAAACTACACGACTTATCCTCTGAACGATCTAAAACAAGGCAGCATCTTCCAAGAATCCAGGCGGCAGCAAACTGTAGCAATCGGCGATCTAAAGTTCTCGCGACCTAACTTAGGTCGTAGGTCGTACGCGACCTAACTTAGGTCGTAGGTCGAGGCATTCTTCATTCTGAATTTCGGAGCGACTTACCTTAGGTCGTAGGTCGTTTACGCGACCTAACTTAGGTCGAATCAAAACTCCACGACCTAACATAGATCGAACTTCAATCTCGTGACCTAACTTAGGTCGTATCCTTTTAGCTCGTTCGCACTCCTTCACACTAAATCCAGTAACTCGTGTGCCGTCTTCACTAAGTCGTGAGCGACCTTCACTAGGTCGTGAGCGACCTAAGACTTCGACTTTCCACGACTTATCTCCAAAATCTATTTCGTTAACTCGTGCGTCTCCACTAGGTCGTTGCCGACCTTCACCAAGTCACTGGAACGACTTAAAGGCCTCGTTAGGCCGTACGCGACCTAAAACTTCAACTTCCCACAAGTCTTTACGAAGTCTTAACTTGTTAGCCTCCTCTTTAAGTCGTACCCGACTTACAAGCATGTTAGGTCGTACACGACCTATGTCTTCAACTTTCTGGGCTGCATCAGAAACATACTTGTTTGAATCAAACATATTATGTAATCCAAGCATATCATCATTAAAATCTTCATAAAGGTTTTGAACTTAAAACCCAAAATCAAATGTTCTTTAAAAACGAAAATGAGATGTTTTGATTATTATTCACCTTGCTTTGGATAAGGAAGTTGAGATTTGATCTTGCTAAATCCTCCTTTGCTTGAATCCTAAGCTTTAGTAAATTTTTAACCTCCTTTTCCCCTAGGTTATGACTGGCTTTGAGCTCCCCTTTTCTTATGTTTTTAAATTATGAACATATGGAATGAAAATGAGAATAAGAGTTTAGGGGTTAAGGATTATGGTGGACGGCTATTCCCCATAATACCCTCACCTTATTCTCTTATTAGTTAACTTACAAAACCATTTCCATAAACTCATTCTTTTAATTTTATTTAATTAAGCATGGCCTTTATTTAATTTCCAAATCTCAATCCCCTTATCACTCTAATCTTTACACTATTCTATTTAATTTATCTAATTAAATCTCCTGAATAATGTTATTTAAAATTAGTGGTGTTACAGGCTCCCTTCCTTAAAGAATTTCGTACTCAAAATTCAGTAAGGACCATATACTAAGCATAGCAATCATCTGTAACATCTCCTAACTACCATTCCCTGCAACAGTGTGGATGGTTATGTCAGTGCAATCCCTGAACCCGAGGCAATTTTATTTGTGGTGGGTTCAAATGCAACAGTGTGGATGGTTATGTCAGTGCATTTATGTCTGTGGTTTGAGGAAGTATGTGAATTGCTGGTGGTCGGTGATGTATGGTAGGAGAATGAAGTGAAGAAGGAGATGAAAATATGCTTGATGATGGAGAAATGCACTACTGTGCAGAGTTATGTTATGGACAAAGAAAATGTAGGTTGAAGCACTGTATGTTTGAAGTTTGGCAAGTGTGATGTATAAAGTTGGAATGAAGTTTGTATGGTGATAAATGTGACTGTGAATGCACAGCTCTGTGAGGGGGTAAGTGCACTGATATGTGCAGTGCAGGAGAAATGGCAGTTTGTAGTGGACAGTGTAATAGAAAATATAAAATGGACAGTGTAGTAGTTGAAGAAATGTAGAAAAATATGAAATGTGTGGCAAAATCGTAAAAAGAAATTGTAAATGCAAAATTGTAAAAGAAAGTTGTGAATGCAATATTTTTTTTTCTTTTTCCAAATGAACTTGTGTATTTTTTTTTAATATGAAAATGCAAAAACAAACAGGAAAACAACAAACACACAATCAAAATGCAATTAAAAATCACACAAACACACACAACACAATTTATTTTTTAAATGCAAGTTAACACACAAAACAAATACACAATAAAATCAAATAAAAATAATTCAAAGAATGGAAAATTAAAATCAAATAAATTCCCCGGCAACGGTGCCAAAAACTTGTTTAACGACGGTTTTCTATAAGTTAAGAAAATCGTCGAAAATTTTTAAATAAAAATTAACCGCAAGTGCAAGGCGTACAATTCTAGTACGTGGCGAATACGGATCGATCCGCAGGGAATTGTTTAGATTTAAAAATTTATATTCAATCAAATTAAACCAAGATTTGAAATGTTTTTAAGCTAAAAATGTAGATAAACTAGCAAAAGAAAATGGATAAAAATATGAGAGTAGAAGGAAATTTAGAGATAAATCCACTCTCTTGATCACATAAATCAACACAACATGAAATTATGATCTTTTTCTTGGTCATTAGTGAATTTAATTGATGTGTTTATCGTAAGTATGGAATATTTGTGCTATTAATTAGCCCAATATAAACAATCAAACTATAACACACCCATTAAACCACTTCTTAATTCTCATGAAAATGACAATGGACTTGAAAATAAAATCTATTCTAAGCATGATCTATTAACTATTGATTAGAAATATAGACTATCAAATTTTGATTTTAAAATTCACTTCATTACCATAATCATATGTAGATGAAGAGGTAATTTGTGTTTTTGTTTGCATAAGGATAGCCTATTTGGTGTCAACAACATAGGCTATCAAATTCAAAGCTAAAAAAACAAAGTTTAACCCATTCAAACATTTCTATTAAGCACAAAAAAGATCAAATATTATCAAAATGTTGAATCTACATGATAAGAGAGCTTCATTACCCCTAAATTCAAGGGGTTTAGCCTCTCATATTTGTTATCATTTCAACAATTATAGATTGCAACATGAAACAAAAAACAAGAGGAAAGTAGAGAGTAAATTAAATAGAATGAGTAATTAAAATGAAAAAAAAGCAATTATACTTGCATAAGAAATGAAACTACACTACTAGCATAAAAAGAAATAAACAAGAAAGGAAAAGAGTATGTACTAAAATTGCATAAAAAGAAAATTACATGAAAAGAAAATGGCTAAGTAACCATGAAAAAAAAGTGAGTTTATATTTTATTTTTGAGCCTAAAACTATACTAAAGAGGAGGCTCAAGGGAGGCTAAGAGAGCTAAGAGATTTATTACATGAACATGGGGTATTAATACAAGCCTAAAACTCAAATCTTGTTTTTGGGAACTACCCAAACTACCCTTGAGGAAGTGTGACCTCCAAGTTGTCATTAGCAAGAGCATAATCCAACATTACATGTGCATGTAACTTTAATCTTCATTAGCATGTGCATTAGCTCCTAAGTGTACATGATGGTAAGTGGGTAGGTGGGGTCCTCCATGATACATGGTTTGAATTATTTCCATCTTCATTCCTTTGTTTCCTCTTGTGCATGCATATCTTCATGAAAACCCTCTTCCATTTTGTCATTCAATTTCCTATAAATACAAATAAAATATGCAAGTAAATATTCTCAAATTAAATTTTGCACAAAAATGACCATTTTGCCACTGTATTAAGATGAATAAATGATGATTTGAAAATAATTTGAATTTTGGTTTAAACATGTTAAAATACCCTATATGCTCATTTATTTAATTAAATTAGATTAGATATGGAAGTAAAAATATGCACATTTACGTGCACATCAAATACCCCCACACTTATCCTTTTATTCGTCCTCGAATAAACTAAAACTAAGATAAATCCGTTTTCGTAGAGAGCATGATTGCATTGAGCTTATGCAACAAGTCATTAAATCTCTAGGTGTCCCTAGTAGGACGAGTGTTGTCTCGTGAGGGTTTTCAGCGGATACTAACCACAAAATCCAAATGCAACATGAAAATATTTACAAAATGAAAAATTTCTAAATGCAAGATTTATTTACAAAGGTATGAATGCAAGTTTTTGAAAATATTTACAAATGAAGAATTTACTTTTTAAATTGACGCGAATAAGTTAAATATAAGTTCTGGTCATTATCTTCAAAATTTCAGTCATTTTACTCGTCAAAATTTCCAATAAAAACTAAGTTATCATCACAATTAAACTCTAGTTTGGCTAGTTGTTTTGGTTGATAACATAATGCAACTATGAAATAGATCCTTAGTTGATTATCAAAGTTTTTCAAAGTGGTATTTTCATTTCTTTTGAATAACAAGTCAAATCAAATAAGTAAAAATAGTGCTTGGATTTTAATTGCTTACTCTCTCTTATTTGAAAATTTTATTGATATTAACAATATTTACATATACCTAACTCAGATAAACTGAGGCCAGATATATCACCCATGCACTGCCTTTCGGACTTACGTGAGGGGAATACAGAGCGTGGCGAGTGAACACATAAGTGTGAACAACTATCGACTGTAGGCATTATTAATAAAAGAATTTTTTATATACATACACCTAACTCAGATAAACTGAGGCCAGATATACCGATCATGCACTGCCTTTCGGGCTTTCATGAGAAGGGTACAAAGCATGCCGAGTGTACACACAAGTGTATACACATGACTCTAGGTGTTAATAATATATATATATATACACACACAAATATATATATATATATATATATTTTTGTCTTATATATATATATATATATTTTTGTTTTTTTAGGAGAGAGTTTTGCAAAATCATCTAAGCACAATTTAACTTAGAAGATAAAAATGTTATATCCTTTACTTTAAATCCACCACTTTTTAAACAAAGATTTTCCATTAGGATATACTTCATAATTATCGCCCATGAACCTTCCTATATACTAGTTAAACCATCGTTACTTGTAATAAAACTTCATTTTTATTTTTGTTAAGACAGATAAATTTTCAAAAATTCAATTTAATAACCAAAACCATATATTTATCCTATAGTGTTTCTTCAAAAGTAATTGAAAAGAGAATTTGTTTTTGGGATTTTTTTTAAATTTTTTTGAGTTTTGAAAAGAAAATGCAAAAAATAAACCATAAGAATAAAAAAAAGATGAGGCTCCCCCCCACACTTGATTTTGAGTGCGTCCCCACAGTCAACCCAAGTGGAAGGATAAAAAAAATAAAAAAATATGACCTATATTTACATGAAACGATTATTATTTACAAGACATCAGAAAATATATCGTCATAGAGTAAATAAAACGGTCTTCCAAAGACCAATTCATTTTTATCATCAAGTATGCGAGACACAGCTTTCGCTGAAAACCAAACCATAAAAGATTTCAAAGTTGAATGTTGATTAGGAAAAACAAATGTCGTTTTTATTAAAAATCGTATGAGTTGTTTTATTTTCGATGATTTTTGGGGTTGATAGAATAATTGACTGAAATTCAAGTTTATTTTCACTAGATTGAAATTCATACTTATCATTGAAAACTTCTTCAAAATTATTGATTTCAAAATCAAAATGGTGATTTAAATATTCCCCTTCAGAATTGAATAACTCATCTTTGAAAAGTCCAAAGAATTTGTGTTCATTGAATTCGTCTTCCTTTGTTGGATTATCAACAACTTCATCGCATATATCGATTTCAAAATCTAAAGTTGTTGCATTCAATTTTTTAAAATCGGGAAAATGAAGATCGAATTTTAAATTGAGTTTCTCACCCTTAAAAGAATTGAAGTCCAACTCAATTACCGTATTTTCAACAACTTCATTAAGATTGTCGTTTTCAATTTCAAAAGTTGTTACTTGGAGATCGTCAATTTTGGTAAAAGATGGATTATCACTTGACTCGTCACACGTTGGGATTTGATTTTGTTTCTCACGTTGTTTCATATATGTTTCAAACAACAAATCCGTGTGATCTTTGTGAATTTCGTTCATTTGCTCAACAAAATTAAATTTATAATTATTAATTTGAAATTTTTTCAATTTGAACTAGTTGATAATGAAAATTATCAATCGCATCGTAGTCGAGATTATTTCCATTGCCAAAATTATTTGAAAAGTTGTTTCCATTTTCATTTCGATTTTGAAATTCGTTTTGGAGTTCGAAATTGAATTGGGATGGGTTATAATCGAAATCATTTGAATTTTGAATTGAATTCAAATTTTGATCATTTTGAAATCCTTGAATTGAATTATTGCACAAATATGAATTACACAAATCATTTATCTTTTGATTTTGTTGTGTCGAGAGTTCAAGTAAAGATGAAATAGTTTCGATACTCTTTTCAAGATTTGAGGATTGGTCATCGTTTTGAAAATTTTGTGGTTCAAAATTTGAATTTTTTACACAATAGTTGTTATTAAAATATCCATAAGAATTTGATGTGAAATTATATGGACTATATTGATTTTCACAACTATTGAAAAACTCTGGCGAGTATGAGAATTCGGACATTTTCAAATTTTTTTTTGTAAAGGAAAAGAAAATAAATATTTACCAAAGGGAATTTATTTAAAAAGGGAAATTTGATTTTTTTTTTCATTTTTTTTTGTTTTTGAAAAGATTATTATTATTTTTTTTTGAAAAAAACTAACTTAAATTTTTTTTTTAGATTTTTTGACTTTGATTAAAAAATTTCAAAAGAATGGATTTAAAAACTAAGTTAAGGAATACTTACAATTTTTTTTAGTTTTGCATTTTGAAATTTTTTTAAAATATGCATGAACTAATGCAACTAAATGAATGCAAGGATTTAATTACAAATTTTCTATCCTAAATAGCTCCTAGCCCAAGTTGTATAATCAACTTTGTCTTAATCCAATACGATAGTTCTTAGCCAGGTAACAGACATGATTTATCGGTGCACCACAAATCATTGTAGCAACGCAGCCGAAGGTTTAAGTACCTTTAGAGAAACAATGAGTATAATATTTACGAATCACTGTAATATTTATAATTGATTATTGCTCTGCTGTAGCCTAAACACCAAGAAATTAAATTGTCGAAAGAGGACAACTTGTCAATATACAATTAAGCCCTAGGTGAGCTCGTGGCACCCTTAAGTAAAGTGTCTAACCGTTATTATTAATAAATTTAAAGATGAAATGCAAAACTGAAATTAAACGTGTATTAACAATGCAACTACGAATGAATTTTTGTTTTTGAATTTTTTTTATAAAATGCAAGCAACCAACAATGCAATGCAATAAAAATAAGAGATGAGGGAACAATACCAGAGCGTGCAGAATTATTAGAAATTTATTTTAAAGCGGCAAATGTATTTTTTTATAAGCAAGCAAGAATTTTTTTAAGCAAGCACTTCTTTTTTTTTGCGATTTTCTGCTTTAGTAACCTGAAATTTCAAATAAAATATAAACAATTGTTTTTTTTATAATAGAAGAAAAACTAAAACCAAACAAATCAAAACAAATATATACAATTGAAACCTTTTTTTTGTAATTTTTTTAATTTATATATCAAAGAAGAAATTAAATCAAAACACAACAAACAAATGAAAACAAAACATACACAACAAATTGAAAATCAAACAAATTGAAACTTGTTTTTTTAGAGAGAAGAAACTTAAAAATGGAAAATAGAAACTAAACAAACAAAATAATAAAAAAACAAAGAAAAACCCAACCAGCCTGTTTCAAGGCCCACAACTCACTCTCTTTTCAAACCAAATCAAACGATGTATTAAACTAATCTCGTTTCTCTTTACAAGGAAATTGAAATAGATGAGGCAATCACAGAAGCTTTAAAAAAATTTGCGAAATCAAGGGAGAAAGAATTCACGTGTGTTCGACGTTGAATTGGGATATGGTTGATTTAATTAGGTAGCGGGTTGGATTGATGGTTTGGGTCGCGAAATCAAATTCGGGTTCAGAAGGGTGTGATTAGAGTTCGATTGGCGGAGGTGAAGTGCTGTAGAGTTCGATTGAGGTTACGGAGATGAAGTGTTGTAGTTCGACTTTGGGTTGCAGAGTTGTAGAAGAAGGTCTGCAGAGGTACGGAGTATGTGATGTGTGTGGTTATGGCAGGGGTGGAGCAGCTCAGATGGGAAAGGTAGTAACAGAGGTGTATGTTTGATTTTTGGTGATGTCTGGCACTGGTTTGTGAATGTGTTGGGAAGGCTGGAAATTGTGGGGCTGGTAGTAGGATGACAAATGTGTAGTTGACAGCAAGTTGAGGTGGAGGAGAAGTAGTTTGTAATGGCCCTGTAAGGTGGGGATGATGATGTTACTGGTAGTAGTTTGTAATGCAGTCGATTGATGATTTATGAAGCAGTGATAATAGATGGCAGCAGGCGAGGGAGGCAGATGTGGTGAATGATGTTGAATATGAGGTATGTGTTGATGAGGAGGTATATATGGCAGATGTGTTGGTGGACAGTTTGATAATGAAGTTGAGTTGGATGTGGTAACTGTATGATGGTTGATGACTTTTTGTTGTGGAGGCAGTGAGGGAGGTTGTTATGAGATGGTGCACTGTTTGTTCAAGAAAGTTAAGGCAGTGTGATGGTGCACTGTTTGTTTTTGGTTAGATGAAGGGTAATGAGAGGCAGCAGTTATGTTATGTGGTGGGAATGGCAATTAATCAGGTGAACTGAAGTGGTTGTAGTTTGTATGTGAAGGCTCAATGGTAAGGGGGGACAAGTTTGGAATTGGCAAAGGCGACAAATAAGCAGCAGTTTGGTGAATATGTTGTAGTTGATGGTGGTGGACTGATACTCGGAGGTTGTGAACTGCTGTTGTAAGTGTGATGAGTGGCAGTGGGGTTTGTTGTGGGGTGTAGGCAGTGAATGGTATGTGATGTAGTATAGTCAGAGGAGAGAGGGTTGGAGGGAGTTGCTGGAATGTATGAAGTGATTTGGTTGACGTAGATGTCGTAAAGTGGTTGACAGAGGAGGGGAATGCACAGTTTTATGTGAAGGCAGATGTATGAAGTTGGTCAGTGAATTGCAGTTGTGAGCAGTGTTATGGTGGTGAACTGTAACAGTGAGGCAATGATGTAGTAAGTGTTGTGAATGGTGTACAAGGGTGATGTATCAGAGCAATTTGTGAAGTATGGTGGTGTATGAGTAATAAAATGCAGTGGCAAAGGTGAATGGTCAGTTGTTGGAATGACAGTGTAGTATGTTGTAAGAGTGACAGTGGTTATGTTGTTTGCGATTGTCAGGGAAGGTGATGAAGTTGATCAGGTATGGAATAATGAACCAGAGGCAGTTTTGTTTGTGGTGGGTTGAAATGCAACAGTGTGGATGGTTATGTCAGTGCATGTATGTCTCTGGTTTGAGGATGTATGTGAATTGCTGTTGGTCAGTGATGCATGGTAGGGGAATGAAGTGAAGAAGGAGATGAAAATATGCTTGATGATGGAGAATTGCACTACTGTGAAGAGTTATGTTGTGGACAGAGAAAATGTAGGGTGAAGCACTGTATGTTTGAAGTTTGGCAAGTGTGATGTATGAAGTTGGAATGAAGTTTGTATGGTGATAAATGTGACTGTGAATGAATAGCTCTGTGAGGGGGTAAGTGCACTGATATGTGCAGTGCAGGAGAAATGGCAGTTTGTAGTGGACAGTGTAATAGAAAATATGAAATGGACAGTGTAGTAGTTGAAGAAATGTAGAAAAATATGAAATGTAATTGCAAAATCATAAAAAGAAATTGTAAATGCAAAATTGTAAAAGAAAGTTGTGAATGCAATATTTTTTTTTCTTTTTCGAAATGAACTTGTGTATTATTTTTAAATTTTTTTAATATACAAATGCAAATGCAAAAACAAACAAGAAAACAACAAACACACAATAAAAATGCAATTAAAAATCACACAAACACACACAACACAATTTTTTTTAAATGTAAGTTAACACACAAAACAAACACACAATAAAATCAAATAAAAATAATTCGAAGAATAGAAAATTAAAATCAAATAAATTCCCCGGCAACGGTGCCAAAAACTTGTTTAACGACAGTTTTTCTATGAGTTTAGAAAATCGTTGAAAAAATTTAAATAAAAATTAACCGCAAGCGCACGGCGTACAATTCTAGCACGTGGCAAATTCGGGTCGATCCGCAGGGAAAATTTTAGATTTAAAAAAATTTATTCAATCAAATTAAACCAAGATTTGAAATGCTTTTAAGCTAAAAATGTAGATAAACTAGAAAAGAAAATGGATAAAAATATGAGAATAGAAGGCAATTTAGAGATACATCCACTCTCTTGATCACATAAATTAACACAACATGAAATTATGATTTTTTTCTAGGTCATTAGTGAATTTAATTGATGTGTTTATCATAAGTATGGAATATTTGTGTTATTAATTAGCCCAATATAAACCATCAAACTATAACACACTCATTAAACCACTTCTTAACTATCATGAAAATGACAATGGACTTGAAAATAAAATATATTCTAAGCATGATCTATTAACTATTGATTAGAAATATAGACCATCAAAATTTTGATTTTAAAATTCACTTCATTACCATAATCATATGTAGATGAAGAGGTAATTTGTGTTTTTGTTTGTTTAAGCTTAGCCTATTTGGTGTCAACAACATATGCTATCAAATTCAAAGCTAAAACAAAAAAATTTAACCCATTCAAACATTTCCATTAAGCAAAAAAAAGTACAAATATTATCAAAATGTTGAATCTACATGATAAGAGAGCTTCATTACCCCTAAATTCAAGGGGTTTAGCCTCTCATATTTGTTATAATTTCAACAATTGTAGATTGCAACATGAAAGAAAAAACAAGAGGAAAGTAGAGAGCAAATTAAATAGAATGATTAATTAAAATGAAATAAAAGCTATTCTACTTGTGTAAGAAATGAAACTACACTACTAGCATAAAAGGAAATAAACAAGAAAAGAAAAGAGCATGTATTAAAATTGCATAAAAAGAAAATTACATGAAAAGAAAATGGCTAAGTAACCATGAAAAAGAAAGAGAGTTTATATTTTATTTTTGAACTAAACTAAAGAGGAGACTCAAGGGAGGCTAAAAGAGCTATGAGATTAATTACATGAACATGGGGTATTTATACAAGCCTAAAACCCAAATTTTGTTTTTGGAACTACCCAAACTACCCTTGAGGAAGTGTGGCCTTCAAGTTGTCATTAGCAAGAGCATAATCCACCATTACATGTGCATGTAACTTTATTCTTCATTAGCAGGTGCATTAGCTCCTAAGTGTACATTATGGTAAGTGGGTAGGTGGGCCCCTCCATGATACATGGTTTGAATTATTTCCATCTTCATTCCTTTGTTTCTTCTTGTGCATGCATATCTTCATGAAAACCTTCTTCCATTTTGTCATTCAATTTCCTATAAATACAAATAAATTGTGCAATTAAATATTCTCAAATTAAATTATGCACAAAAATGACCATTTTGCCCCTATATGAAGATGAATAAATGAAGATTTAAAAATAATTTGAATTTTGGTTTAAACATGTTAAAATACCCTATATGCTCATTTATTTAATTAAATTAGATTAGATATGGAAGTAAAAATATGCACATTTACATGCACATCATCTGGTTATTTCCGAAAGAACCGGGGTTGGGTTTACTAGAAACTATCGAATGTTGTTTTGAAAAGACCGGGATCATATAAGTATAAATTATCTGAAAACCACTTCGAACCAACTCAAGCGTTTAAATTGAAGACAGCTTGAAGATGATGGGATCGAAGACGGAGCTCTTGAAGTGCAAGTGCTACTTGCTATTAATCCTGAGGATTATTCCAAAATAGAAATAGTAGAAGCAGTGCCTTCGGTTTGCTCATATCCTGAACAACTTGTATGGACGAATGCTGACACTGCATTGCTGCCGGGAGGGCAGTGTTAGCATTTTAAGTGGGATTTCTATGTAAAAGGTAAAATGTAGCCTCAAGCCTCATCAACCGGTAATGACTAAAACCAAGGGAGATGCAGCAGGGCTAAGTAGGTCGCATCCATTAGGGTATTCCATCACCCTTCTGGATCTATATATTTATGGATTTGGTTGTGCATGAAAGCTCTCGGTAAAAGGTTGCAAAGCAACCGGGATAATGACATATTCGGTACTATCCAATTCGGGATAAGCCAGTCCTGTGTTGGTAGGGGGGTCTAGACGAGTCCCTCAGTACATTTTCTAGGTGTATACCGTGGTAGGTGGTTCCCGAGTGCCTTGTCATTGTATGGAATCCATTCTCCAAATAAGCGCCGTATGGATTTAGTTGTGCCCAACTATGTTGAAATGTGAGATGCAAGCATTTCGGTTATTTTATCTATTTATTTTCATCCCCTGGACATTATTATAATATCACTAGATTTTCTTTAGAAAATGTTTTAGTTATCGTATAGTAAACACCCGTTTGTGTTTATGTGCGGCGTGGTCTTACGAGATAATTTTCTTTTCAAAGATTTTCATAACATTAATAATCCATTTGATTGTGTTTCTCATCTGGTTATACCAGACTAATCCGGCTTTGTTTTCTTATAATGCTCGGGTCGGTTCGAGCATATTTTCCAGATTTAGCTAGACACTTTGGAGCTTTTAGGAGACGAGTTGGATGCCTCCAAGATGTACTTCCATATTTTCTTTATTTTCCGCTGTTTGTTCCTGTTGTAATTATCAAAGATTGTACGGACAGGTTGTTATAACTGTTCAGGAGCTGATGATAGGATAATTGTACTCTGATTGATGTATGTATATCAAAGTCTCTTTCTTAGTGTAAATACTTGTTTAGTATTATGTATTACTTGTCATGTTTTTGTGAGATACCATCTTTCTTCTTCTTTTCTTTTTCCCCAACAAGCTGTCTTTTCGGACTTGGATGCTCGGTATGTGAATACCATGGATGTATTAGTGTCGACTCCTGAGGGTCAAAAAGGTGGGTTGTTACACTTTGAGTTCAAGATATTTGATTAAAGAACTCACCGCTGTAAACTAGTTAGAGTATGAAATAAATAATTTATATTAAGTGTATGATTGACCTTCGAATCCAGTACACTATTATAGTAATGACGGAAATAGTGGGAACATACCATATAACACTTATTGATTGTGTAACGTCCCGGATTTTCGACTTCCGAAAATCGACATTAATACGTCCACTGTATCAACTGCCGAGCAATCGAATGCCGGAAAACCTGAAATTCTGGGTATTTAATTGATTTTAAATATTAACAAGTGAGATTTGTAAGTCGAATAAATTTTATTTTGAATATAGTGATTTAATTGTTTAATTAAATCGATAATTTAATATTTGAAATTCCAGAAATAATTGGAAATCGGGTTTAATGTGTATAAAAATGATTTATAAAGTTATATTAAATCATATTGGAGTTAGAATAATGTTATAGAACTTTTAAAATTGAATTTTAAGTTAAATTGTAAAAATTTAATATTTTAATATTTAATTGACGAGTAAAAATGACCATTTTTCAAACAGTCTCGGATTTCGACGAAACCAGTTTCATCGGATCCGTAATGTGATATTATTGTAAGGTTTTAAATTTCATGTCAATCGGATTTACGGTTTGTCCGGGGTAAGCCAAAACGCATCGAAATCGTTTTAAATCGGTTTAATTTAAATTTGATCGTTTATTTCCGTAACTCTCACATACGATTGAATTAGCTCCCGAAACACGTGCTATTGTGTCCGGAACGCGAGTAAAATCTTAGAAACGCCAGCCGGCATGCTCAATTTGGAGTTCGGAAAATTTTCGATGAATAGTGTTTTGGCCATTTTCTATAAAAGGACCTAACTTTTTCACATTTGCAAAGACATTAGGGTTTTAAACCCTAGCCGCCACTTTTTCGTTAATGGCCAGAAAGTCACGATCTTCTTCCTCTATTATATCTCAATCCATCAACTTTTAGAAAATATCTTCAACTATAATGTTGAAGAGCTTCACGAGATCTCCACATCCATACGGTGGGTCATCGTAAAACGCGACAGTGGTGGAGGAAATTTGCCGCGTTCAGTTGGAGTTTGCGTGCGTTTTTCGACGCGTAGGCGTGGCCGAGTTCATCAATGTCCATGGTGGTGGTGGAGCTCGCTATGGTGGTTTGAATGGTGGTCGTTGATTATCGCGTAGATGATCGGAGTGCGTGCGAAAATTGATGAAAGAAAGGCGGCTATGGGTTTGTTTACGTTCGAATACCTGGTGTTGGAGGAAGAAGGGATGCACGGCCCTGATGTGTTGGGGGCAGATCTAACGGCCGAGATGAGTAGTGTTTTTTTTTTAAAAAAAGAAATTGTAAAATTATTATCTTTTAAAATCGTTCAAACTTTAAACTATCATATCTTTTTGATACGAGGTCGAAAAATTACGAAACAAATTGCGTTGGAATCATTTCGACGAGCTCTTCGCAATGGAGCTGGATTGGAGTCGGTTGGAGCTAGTGAAAATTTTGAGTAAAATTAAACGTGCGTTTAATTTTATTCGAAATAAAATACTGCAACCGTTATTGAAAGCAAGGTAAGAACTCCTCACTCAATCGAAATTGTTTCGATTTAAATTTAAAATAGTTAAATTGCTTGATTGTGTGAGTTGGATGATAAATTGTTATCTATTGTGTTAAATAGACCCTATACGCCGTATATTAAGCGGAGGTTATTTATTAAAAACATATACCGCGATAATTCCACCGTGAAGTGGAATTGGTATTATATATGTATTTGGAGTTGATTTCCCGCATTATATAGCGGATGAGACCCTATTGCGCCGCATAATAGCGGATAGTATTTTATAAATCCCATATACCGCGATATTCCACATCGAAGTGGAATTGGTATTGTGCTAACATCTGTGGATGCAGGAAAACAGGTTGGAGGGATCCAACTGGATTCCTCAAACATTTGAATTTATTTCAATGTTGTGTGTTGATTTATTTATAATCGCCGTGTGATTATATTGTGTTTGAAATTGTTGACGGCTATAATTTAGCCGAATATATTTCGGTATCGTTGGATACCATAAATAAATAAAATTGGATTTTCGAAATTTAAGTTGAAAATTTATCGGAATATTTATTTTTGATAATTGGATAAATTTAAAGGGAGTTAAAAGATAAAAGTCTTATTTTTGAGCTGTATTGAATTAAATTTCAAATTTGGAAAAAAAGGGCTTAATAAATGGATTTCGAAAATATTATTTATAAGTTGAGAATTTATTTAAAAGTTGGATTTTTGAATAGTTTGGAAAATAAAGGAATTTATCTTCTTAAAAAGGAATTTATTTTAAAAAGGAAATAAATTTAGAAATCCATTTGGTAATTGATTTTTGGTGATTGAAAATAAATCATTTGGAAATTTATTGAAAAATTGATTTGGTGTTTTGAAATAAATTTGAAAATGTTTTTGTAATTAATTGATTATTATTTTACCATAACCAGTAAAAATTTATTCGTAGAAATTTATTTGATTTAAATTAATCAGATAATTAAATTAATCCTACTTATGGATGTTTGGATTATATTGGATGTTGAATTGTTTGAGATCTTTGATGTGTGATGCTTTGTGATATATCCTGATTTGTGTTGTGATTTGTAATTTGTTTATTTGTGATATATCTGTGATCTGTGAATGATAGATAAGCGTTATAGTTTATACCGCTTATCAAATATATTGTTATATTTGATCTGTGATGGTTGAATATTGTTGCACTATTGTGTTAAACCCGTGGACTACACAATACACACACAAATGTGGATTTCACGTGGAAATCAGTTAAGTCACAGATTTTTATCAATTTTGGAAAATTGATTTTTTGAATCCAAAATGGTTTTGAAATTGAAATTGAAAGTTTTTGAAATGAGTTTCAGAAATAAAAGTTATTTTAAATAACTTAATAAAATTGAAATTTAAATCATTTGATTTAAATTTTGAATTCAATATTTTGAATTGAATTCAATAATTTAGGAATTTTAGTTTAAAAGATTTTATAAGTAAAAGGTGTTTATATGGGTTTTTAACCATTTAAAATATGGTTTTGGAAATTTAAATTTAAATTCAAGTTTTATACTTGAATAGCTTTAACCTGTGTAATTATAACCAGTTTTTCCCAAAACGAAAACTATTTGTTTTCAAATGATAATAGCTTTCATAAAGTGAAAAGATTTCCAATTTGTATCGAAACAATTCAAGTTGAAATGAAATTGTAAATAGTTTGAGAAAAACTATGAATTAACTTTTGTGAAGATGATTAAACTTTATTTTGAAATCAAAGAAGATTTCGAAAGGTGTATCTTTTATATTATAAAAAGACTTGAATTGTGAATAGTTTTGAATGCTATAAATTAAATCTTAATTTAAAGATTTAATGGGTTAATCCAATTGAAATGGAAATTGATTTGGAAATCTGTGAATGAATCTTTGTGAAACTGGGTAAACTTTGTGAAGTAAATCTTTTTGTTTAAAGATTTAAAATGGTAATTTGTTTAAACCATTTAAAGGAAAGGATTTGGGTAATAAGTTGTGACTTAATTGAAATCCCAATATCCGTATGTTTTTAAATATTGTGCTCACTATTCGGGTTAGCCGGGAAAAGACCTTTGTGTCATATAACCCATTCCGAATTAGTGATACGTCGTGAATGGATAACATTTAAAGACCGGTGTGAAGACCGGGTATTTTCGAAAATGAAAGGAAAACCTATCGAATGTCTCTACACCGAGTTTCTCCGGTATAGAGATTTATATTACTCTTCTTGTGATGGGAAGTCCGGACGTGATTAGTGAATACCCGGATTGCATGGACTTCTTTGGAAGTGCCTTCGGTTCTGTTCGATCCCGGAACGGACTTGTATGGATGTGTGTCTGACGTTACACTTTGAGATGTAAAGCTGGTTTCTATCAAATACATTTCTGTTGGTGGTGGAGAATTTATTCTCTTAACTTAACACCCTTCTCTGAGACGTACGAGCTCAGAGGTTATGTAGTTGATGGTTACTAGTGATACATTCCCAATTTGGTAATGTGGCATACGAAGTGTTGTTGATCAATTGTTGATCAAAGCATGGCTTTGTGAAAAAGCGTAGCTTTCTGGACGAGACTTCGTCGAGCCTCACAACCCGGTAATGGTCGAAACAGGAATGTTGCGGCAAGGTTGTTAGGGGTCGCGCCCCTAGGGGAATGTCATTTCCTTCTGGATAAAAGGTGATATCATGGTATGGAGCCCAGATATTTTACTTATGTTGATGCTGCAAATTTATTATAATTTGTGGTTGTTGCTTTGTGGTTGAGGATCCTCGGATAAAGGTCGGTAACGACCGGGGGATGGCATAGCTCGTGTGTTAGCTACCTAGTTACAACTGTATAGCGTGAGGTAGCGTCGGCCTTGTGTTTGCAGAGAGCAGGTTGACTCTCGGGGCGTCTTTCCAGAGGCGTTTCCATTTCGGTGTAAGGAAGTTCCTTATCCTGACCATTTGTTGGAAATCCAATTTCCAATACGAACCCTGTACGGTTTTAGTTGTAGAACCTGCCATTTACTTATGGCGGTAACCTGCTATTGAACATAGTAGCTATAGTATGCATACAATAATGGTTGTATGTTGGCTAAGATTAATATTATACTTTCGAAATGTTTTCCACACTATGCACTAGTAATAATATCAAAAGAGTTTTCTTTTGCGTAGTAAGCATGTTTGACTATCATAAGAAGAAATCTTCTCCAATTCTGCGTTTGCATTGTGTGTGTGGCGGGAGGTCTTATGGTAGTTTTATTTTCCAAAAGCATTGCGGATGTCTTTTACTTCCTTTGTTGTTGTTTGTTTAAAGATAAACTGTTTTAAGTTCTCACACCAGTCACCATGACTGACCTGGAGTTTATTGTTTCCTTCCTAAACTCTGGGTGCCCACCAATTTCCACACGGGCAGTCTAGAGTCAGGTTATCAGGTCATTCTGGATTCAGGAGATGCTGTGGAGCTCAGTGGCGAGCTGGATGGCGAGACGTATCACTTGTATATGATATTATTATTCCGCTGTGTATTCTGTATGAGGACAAGTTTGTATAACTGTCCATTGATGTATAGTGTTGTTGTAAACTCTGATGATGTAATGTATAAAATGATATAGTTCTTTGATTTAAAGATTATTCATTTATCTATAATATGTTATTCCGCTGTGAATGTGAGATTCTGATATTGTTTCTATTGTTTCTTCTTTCTTTCTTTCTGTCTTCTTCTACCTCTTTTTTTTCTCCATAACAATTCGGTTTTCCGGCATTCGATTGCTCGGCAGTTGATACAGTGGACGTATTAATGTCGATTTTCGGAAGTCGAAAATCTGGGACATTACAGATTGCATCAAGTTACGAAAAATGTTTTCGTAAAACATACCGAACATTATTATGAAATAATGACTATTTTTCGATGCCTACTAAAAACAGACATAGTATATTTCAATATGAATATTATGAATATTCATAATGAAATACGACTACAATATGGTATTTGTTTTCATAACAAAAGTGATGCATTAGAAAATATAGAAGTATCTACAATTATTTTAGACTAAGCCGTAGTTATAAGAAATAATTGCATTATATAATTATGAATCATATGATATTGGTTACGTATATCTCAGACAATTAAGGGCTATGCACCCATTTAGTGGAAGCATCATAAGAGTTGATGAACTCTTTGGATTGATACATATAGATGTATGCGATCATAAGTCTATTAATACCAAAACAGTTCCATATACCTTGTTATATTCATCGATGAGATATCACAAACATGAACATGTGTATTTGATACACATGTGTAAGTCCATGATAAGCTCATGGAATATAAAAACGGAAGTAGATAATATAACATGCAAAGGAATTAATTCGATTTGATCATGTGAGTAAGTATATTGGAAAGAGTTCCAAATGTACATAAAATGAATAAAGATTCATTCTCAAAGTAACTTTTCCCTATAATACATAATGATTTATTGATAAGGAGCAGTCAAACTTTATTGGACAAAGTACGATTAATTATGAGTGAAGTTGAATTAAACTCTTTCTATAAGGTGTGTACTTAAGAGTAGTACACAAGGTTAAAATTAATATCATCCAAAGAATAGTTTACAAAATCATACAAGATATGGGTTTATAAGAAACCTTTATCATGTCCTAAACCAAAGTGTTGGCAGGTTGTATGAGTCAAAAGACTACATGTAATAATTATACATAATGATCTTGTATGAATCACCCAAAGGAAAGTTTAGAAACAACAGTCATTGGATGACTAATTTATGTTATGAACATAAATATATAGTAAACTAATGCAAAATCAGTTTTATATAAGGCAATTCGTAAAATGTTTATGATTGCATATTCCGTTGCACAAAGAAATAATTGTTGTTTCAAGAAATACCAACTTCATAGCGAATGAATTTATTTAAGAAATCATTGGCATGAAAATTGATTTGGATACGATCCAATGATAAAACTGGTTACAAGGGTTGAAATGAAACTGACCAAAGCTAAATGAAACACAATTACATTAGGCCGTCTAATGAGTATTCTTGTACATTAAAGAGAAAATGTGATTATCAATATCAAGAATAAATATTCCTCGGTTGTTTAATTATACCATTCAGAGTATTGACTCTATGATATGGTACGATGCGAAAATCCGAAATAGATTCCAAGTACATTATCAGAATATTATTTTGACAGTTTTATCCAAAAGGATATGATCCTTTTGGCCGCAAATGTGTTTTTAAGAGGAAAAAACATAGTTGGAATATAGTGAGCCATATTGATAAGAATAATACCGTAAATTTCAATTGTTGAAATTAATGTAATAGATTCACCATTCGATGTGCTCAGGTAGGTTTGAATTTTACTCACAAAATTATCGCATAGTACGACTTTATGTTTCAGTACATATGTTTTGAAATAGAAAATTCTAAATAATGATTTAGAATAAACTGTTTACACATAATAACCAAAGTGTCTCGAAGTTAGTGGGAGCGATATTGAGTTTGTGAGTTTTTGGATATGATCCAAGAACATATATGAAAGTGTCATTCGACGAGCATCAAAATCAAACAAACGTTTTGATAAGAACATCAAATAATTTGATTGTCAATCAAAATGCAAAGGAAATGTGTGCTCAAAAGAAAGAAAATTAAAAAGGTACATAGATATTTCTAAACCATAATTAGAAAACACATCGTTGATTTTTAACGATGTACTTGTATTAAAATCGGCCTTAGTTGTTTTAATAATCAATGTTGGATTTGTAAATGATGTCTTCTATAGTATGTATAAAAGATGTTGGGAATGTCCCAAACGATATGCAAGGACACCTTATTAAAATATTTAATACGAAGCATGTAAGATGGATTCCTTATGCATTAACAATATGAATTATCATACATGTTATGTTATAAGTGATATCGTGATTTGTTTATGTATTTGATACATGAAGCAAATATCAAATACACATAGAAATCACTAAATGGTTATTTGAGGTGTTCTCGTGTATTTTTGAAATACTAGAGAACTGTTTACAGAAACAACGAACACCTTATGACGAAGTGTTCGGACTCAAATTTCATAAGTAGTATTAAGTATAATATGTCAATAATAAATTCGAGTCAAGAATCTTCAAATTGAAAATGTTCCAAATGAAATACTATGGCCGATTCAATGAAAAGACTAAGTATATGATAACAATTGGTGAAATACATTGCCTTGAATTGTGCCACAACAAACACAATGTATATAAATATAAATGCACAAAATTAACTGAGCTGAGGGAGATTCAAATGTTGAGAATCACATAACATCATTATATGATAACAATGCCGCGATATAGTTTGTAACAGAACTTAGTGCTCACAGGAAGTTTAGAGACATACTCCGAATTGTTCTCCATGATAAAGGTAGTTTATCACTGTCAAAGAGAGTAAATTGACAAAGTAGATAATGGAAACATAATAGCATACCCGTTCACTGAGGGACTGACCTATTTGGTTTGAAGGAACCAATTGGTGAAGTTAGAATAAGATTCCATAATTTAGCTTAGGTACAAGTGGGAGATCAGTAGAGTTAGCAGTTTGCCCTAGGGGCAATTATGTAATTTGTTACATATATCTAACTCAATAGTCAATTTTGTCCGAAATAAAAGGTGTTTTCTTTCTATTATATGCTTGATATAATGTGTTATATTAATTGATTAATTTATTTAAATGTATATTTAATAGAAAATCAATAAATGGTATATTTTATGATAGTAGTTACAAAGTGTTGTAACCATGAGTAATTTATCACAGTGAAAAATTAATATCATTTTAAATGTTCATAGTCAAGATGCATCGAGATTGGATATCGATGTATATGTTGAGTATAGAGTATGTAACGCTCTCCAAATGTTCGGTAGTGTATTACTCATGACTGCTGGGGGCACTTAGGGGTTACGTACTAATAGATATCGAATAACTATAGAACGACTCGCTCGATAGTTTTCTATTGGTTAATATAACTAAGGTCAAAACAAAAAATATCGACGTGACTGATTTACATAGTTCTCCCGAGTCGAGAATACCATGAATCTTCAATATGATAGCTTTAGTTTGATTATGGTCAAATCATGGCATGACGCCCATCGAGTGACTATAATTGGGTCGAGTGGAAGTATTGGAAGCGAAGCACTATTCAAAAGAGGATTCGTCTCCTAGGTTATGTTGGGTTAGTATCACGATCAACTCAAAGTCAAAGTCTCTAGCTAGAACAGTCCGGTTAATAATAATTGTTATTATTGAACCAAGGACTTTGTGTTTAGACTGCAGAGTTGAATATGGATGATATTGGATTTTTGACCTTTACCAAATTCCTTAAGTTCAAAGTGATATAGTTTTGATGAAGATAATTGATCTAAATAATGTCACAGCCGGGTAACGCTTAATAATATAAAATTGGACTTTACCAAAACTAAGTAAGCAATAAATTTGGCCAAAATGTCACACCACCTGCTACGTGATGTGTGAATATTAACATTCAGATAGTTTGATGTTAATCACTGACAGAATTTACACCTAACGAGTCACACAACTGGAATGATGAATTCTCTTTAGACCAAACGATTTAATTAGTTTATAATTGTTATAAATTAATTAAATTAATTAATATTTATGAATTATTAATTATATAATTTTGAATATGATTTGAGGAACAAATATTGTTGTATGTATTTATAATAGTTATAAATATATCGATTGATACGCGATATCAACAAGCAATTAAATTAGATTTGATTAATAATATTTATTTAGGCCTAATGGTCTGTTAGCCCATGATGTTAAGATGTTATTTCGGAAGTAATAGGGCTTGTAGGAGGTGGCTAAAAAGAATAGGGGTGTTTGGAGATTGATGGTTGAGATTTTATGAGAAATGGTATTAGATGTGATCCATATTTCTCTCTATTTCTTCCACTATAAAAGGACCCCTAACCCTAATGCAAAAACACCCCACACCCCTTAGTATACCCAAAAAGGGAAGACTAAAGAATGTGGTGCGTTATAGGTATAGCTAAAATATCACAGAGACTAAGATTCATAAGACAAATAAAAAAACAGCGGAAACATTTAAATAATAACTTGATATTCAAAATTAAACTTCATAAATTAATGTCATAAAACAAAGTATGTCTCAAATACCAAATACACATGTCTTATGAAAAATATAATCTCAGTTACATCATCAGAGTACATAAACAAAAAAATCATCCCTCTCATAAAGCACCAGTACATCCAGAGTCAAATGAAAAGAAAACTGAAAGAAGAAGAATACATGAAGAATGAGAAAGCTCTGCAAATCGGTCTCCAAGAAATCTGAATCTACTATCCTTGCCTCTACTGGCCTATGGGGGGAAAGGGAAAATAGAAGAGTGGGATAGACTATAAGTCTGGCGAGTGAAAGTAACAACTAGTATTTTTATGTAAGATAAAGATAATAGACTTAGCAACAGTTCTAGTATAAAAGGAAATAAAGGAAAGATAAAACTAGGATAAAATACGGTATAACTATTTGATTTGATTGTGATTGTTTGCACTTGTCTTAGATAGTTGCTCTGATTAGGCTGAAATTCTAATCCTATTTTAATTAGGCTGAAGTCCTAATTCTACCCGTAGATCGGCCTTCTATCTCTGTTGTGCCACTGTGAGCTAGTCCCATCCTGTGAGTCCCACAGCAAAAGACACCTGTTTAGCGCTTGGAACGCAGTAGTGAATTACAACCCTAATCGATGTCGCACGTTCGATCACCGTTGGTACACACTCACTATCGCTCCCCTCTTGTGACCTCTTACTCACCCTGTTAGCATAAGCGTGCCCGGCCTCACCTAATCTGTTGTGAGACCATCAGTCCTAGCCTGAAAGGGTCCTGCCCAGCCTCATCTAAGTATTTTGTGAGACCATCAGTACTAGTCTGAAAGGGAATGCTGTTGGTACGGGTCCTAACAAACAAAATCTAGTTGTGCCCTTTACCCAAATCCCCCGATTTGAGCTTCTATCTATTGACCACTTATTTACCCTGTGTCCCAGCCTCACCTAACTATTGTGAGACCATCATTCATAGACTGATAGAGTCCTGCCCAGCCTCACCTAATCTGTTGGGAGACCATCAGTCCTAGTCTGAAAGGGAATGCTATTGGTATGGGCCCTATTTCTGTTCTTGCTTATTAACTTAGTGTAAGTTTTAAAATAAGCCTCTTCTGTTATTTCTACTCTGTTTGCTTATTAACTTAGTCTAAGTCTTAAAATAAGCCTTTACCGTTCATTCTGCTTAATTATAACCTATGTTATAATTGTTATTCTTCTTTTCTATCTTTTTAGTTATGACCACTAGTTATAAACATGCTTGCAAATGTCTCATATTTGCTTATTTCAGTCTATCTTCTTTTTATTACAGTCTTTCTTATTTTACATCTAGTTTCTATAAATTTAGTGTTTAATTCTATTTAATCCATATTTTCGAATTATTCTCTTTTTATTATTTTATTCGCGTAAAAAGGAATAAAAAGAAACTAACATTTACAGGCTGAATTCGAACATACAATAGATGTAAATAACTGTAAATAATTGTAAATAACTAAATAAAATAGCTAAATAAAAACAGCTGAATAAAATAGACTGAAAAGAACTTTAAAAATTAATTGCAAATAACTTAAATAAAAATTGTCTCAAAATTGTAGAAAAACTACAACTATTGAGAAACCTATTATTTTAAATTACTTAAAAATCTAAAATAATTACTAAACACTCACCTGTGGTCCTTAGCTCTATTTCTTGGTCTTCCTTGATCCACTTCTAGAGCGTAGAATATTTTTATCGAAAAGATCTTCTCCTAGGAAAAATATTCTATTTAGGGTCCAGCCTCAGACAATGAACCCAAATAGGATAAAATCTGAATGAGAAAAATAGTTAGGCCTAGGGTCTTATTTATAGTGTGGTTTAGGGATCTCAAACAGTTGGATTTGAAGATTAAATTTGGTGCAACCACGTCATAGGCTCACTGGGAACCATTGGATGGAAGCATGAACGCACAGGATTGGAGAAAAGTTGAAAAACACGTCATATACGAAGCTGGACGAAATGTCGTCCAAATAGAGGGGCGGGTCGACCCAGGCATGCTAGGGGTCAACCAAGCATTGGTGAGGGTCGACCCTAGGGTCGACCTGACCTTATATATATATATATATCGTTTCTTGTTTATTTCGTACCTTCTTCGTTTTAGCTCGGATTTTGACAAACTATATATGGAAATTGATCAGAAAATTGCCACAGACACATTGGTGCAACTCCTGTTGCTCGATTCTGATAATTTCACAAACTTATTTTATTATTTTATTAATTTTTTAATTAATTATTATAGCTTAAATTTTGGGTTGTTACATTCTCCCCACTGCACCTTAACCAAAGGTACTTCCTTATTCCTAAGCTTCTTGATATCACGCCCAACGATCTTGGTAGGAATGCAACGAACCGATGCTTCTTTCTCCCCACTTCAACTTCTTCAAGTTGACTAGGTTCCAATACCTTTGCTGAATCATGTAAGCAGTTTCTCAAGTGCGAAACATGGAAAACATCATTAACTTCAGCGAGCCTCTCCGGTAGCTTTATCCGATACGCCATCTTCCCTACTCTTTCCACAATGGGGAACGGTTCTACGAATCTAGGAGCAAGTTTCCCACTTGATCCAAATCTCACTACCTTTGTTAGTGGAGATACCTTAATGAAAACCAAGTCTCCTACTTCAAACTCAATATCCCTTCTCCGCTTATCCGCATAAGATTTCTGCCTCTTGGGCCGTCTTCATTCTCCTCCTAATCAATTCAAACTTTTCTGAAGTCTCTCTAACCATGTCGGGACCAAGTAGCAATCTCTCTATAGATTCCAACCAACACGAAGGTGACTTGCAAAGTCTTCCATAAAGAGCTTCAAAAGGTGCCATCCCAATGCTAGCTTGAAAACTATTATTATAAGTGAATTCCACTAAAGGAAGATGCTCCTCCCAAGTTCCTCCAAAATCAAGAATGCACATGCTCAACAAATCCTTAAGAATTCTATTAACTCTCTCTGTTTGGCCATCCGTCTGAGGCTGATAGGCCGTACTCAATCTAAGCTGCGTCCCTAAAGCCTCTTGCAAGCTCCTCCAAAACTCGCTAGTAAAGATAGGGTCTCTATCGCTCACTATGCTAGAGGGAACTCCATGAAATCGGACTATCTCACGAACATATAAGAATGCCAAATAAGGTGTTCTCCTCTTACTCTTGACCGGAATAAAGTGGGCGCTCTTAGTCAAACGATCTACAATCACCCAAATACTGGTATTCCCCATCCTAGATTAGGGTAAACCATCTATGAAGTCCATCGAAACACTATCCTACTTTCATTCGGGTACATCCAATGGTTGAAGTAATCCACCGGGCTTCTGCTGCTCTGCCTTAACTCTTTGGCATACAAGACACTTAGCCATGAACTCTTCTACATCCTTCTTCATGCCACTCCAATAAAACACTCTCTTCATGTCCATATACATCTTATCACCACCCAGATGAATGGTCATTCGAGAATGGTGTGCTTCTTCTAGAACAGCTCTCATCAAATCACTAGTGCGGGGGACACAAAGTCTTCCATCTCTCCTTAGCCACCCTTTACTATCTATGGAATAACATTGGAGATGTCTAAAGACCTCTCCTCTGCTAATCCCCTCTAGAATATCCATAAGCTCTAAATCCTCTCGCTGCCTTGAGCCAATCCGATCTATGAGGGTAGGCTTAACCTTAAGTGCTGCTGATAATCAAGGGGTAGTGTCCGTATAGGGCTTAAAAACAAAGGTGGAAATAAACTCTAGGCTTTTCCATTCCACGAACATTAGACTAAGGGTTGCTTTCTTCCTACTTAACGCATCTGCAACCATGTTCCCTTTAGCAGGGGTATAGGCTATCTCAAAGTCATATGATGCTAGAAACTCCATCCAACGCTGCTGCATCAAGTTTAAATCCTTTTGTGAGAATAGGTACTTCAGTGACTTATGGTCAATGAAAAGCTCAAACCTTTCTCCTAGCAAGTAATGTGTCAAAGACTTGAGCGCGAAAACAATAGCAACTAACTCCAAATCATGGGTAGGGTAGTTCTTCTCATGAGTCCTCAACTGTCTACTTCCATAGCATATTACCCTTCCTTCTTGCATCAATACTGCCCCAAGACCCATCCCACATGCATCAGTGTATACTGTAAAAGGCTTAGCTCCATCGGGTAAAGCTAACACTGGTGCACTAGTAAGGGTCCTCCTTAGCATCGTGAAGGAATCCTCACAATCTATGTCCCACAAAAATGCCGCATTCTTCTTAGTGAGGCGAGTAAGCGGTGCTGAAATCTTAGCGAAATCTCTTATAAACTTCCTATAATAGCCAGCCAAACCTAGGAAGCTTCTAACTTCAGTAGCATTCTTAAGGGCCTTCCAATCTTGTACTGCTACTACCTTAGCGGATCAACAGCTAAACCCTCTCTTGAGACTACATGCCCCAAGAAACGCACCTCCTTATGCTAAAAGTGACACTTCGAGAATTTTGCCTTCAACTGATGAACACAAAGTATACGAAGAACCTCCTCAAGATGAATATCATGCTCTTCCATACTCTTGGAAAACACCAAAATGTCGTCTACAAATACTACCATGAACTTATTTAGGACATCTCGAAAACCACGGCTCATCAAATCTACAAAATAGGCTGGGGCGTTGGTTAGTCCAAATGGCATAACCAACCACTCAAAAAATCCATCGGGTTTCCTAAATGTTGTTTTATCGATGCTATCGTCAACAACCCTAAGCTGATGAAATCCAGTGGCTAAATCACACTGAGAAAATACCAAAGAGCCAACCAACTGATCAAAAAGATCATCTATCCTAGGAAGTGGGTAACGGTTCTTCTTCATGAGCTTATTCAATTCTCTATAGTCTACTCAAAGTCGAAGGGAACCATCCGCCTTTGTAGCGAAGACGATTGGCGCTCCCCACTCAGATATGCTCCGTCTGATGAAGCCTTTCTCCAATAGCTCACTAATCTGCTTACTTAACTCCTTCCTCTCCCTAGGAGCCATATGTCTCACGGGTAATGCCACTGGCTTAGCAATGTAATTCAGATAGATCCTAAAGTCGATCTCTCTCTTAGGGGGTAGTCCCCCAACTTCCTCAAAAACGTATGGGAAATCTCTAACGACTGGGATGGAATCTAACTCTCCTAGTGATGAATCAAGGGAATAAAGGAAGCTCAACATGAATGACCCCTGTGGGTCATAAGAAACCTCGAGAGTCCTTTCGCTGCATGTCTCTAGTCTGACGACTCTCCTCTCGCAGTGTAATATCACTCCATAAGTGGATAACTAATCCATACCCAAAATCATCCCCTATAAAAATTTCAAACTCCTACAAATCATGGATAAATGTGCCAATCCTCCTATGGGGTTTGAAACAACTATAGGGTCTACTACTAGAGAAATATCTAAGTGCAAACAATCAACCAAGGAACTAGAAATGAAATAATGCGATGCTCGGGAGTCAAAAATAGTCCGAATAGGAAAATCTGAAATAGAGATCAAACCTTCTACAGAGACTTTCCTACCTCTATCCAATCCACTGCTATAAGGTGCTGCATCCAAAGCCTGCACTTGCGCTATAGGTGCGCCTGCTCTCTGCCCCATCCTCTGAGGACAAGCTCTACTAAGGTGATCAGGCTGACCACAATTGTAACACCTCCCATTTATCGTATCCTTCTTGCAGTCCTTTGCGAAATGACCAACCAATCCACAGCTATTGTATTTCTCGCCTTTCTTGATCTGCTTTTGAGGGCCTCCTCCTTTCCTCTTATCTTTATCCTTCTTGTTCTTCCACCAATGCTTCTTAGAATTCTCTGACTTAGGAACCTCCTTAAGCTCTCCTTCCTTAACAGCATCATACATGAGCGTCATCTCCATAAGTGACTCATACCTCGCTCCCATCGGTACATGAGCCAATAACTACCCTTGGAGGGGCTTATTCAATCCCTTAGCAAACTTCATGGCCTTCTTGTGCGGTGTATTAACAAGCTCCATCCCAAACCACGACAACTCATTAAACTGATTTATATACTCCTTCACTGAAAGACTCCCTTGCTTCAGATTAATAAAATTCTCCAATTGCATGCTTTCCTCCGCCTGTGATAAGAACTTTCTCTCAAACCTTTCCCTAAATCCAAACCAACCAATGTCTCTTCCTTCCATCTCTATGATCTCCCACCAATAAGAAGCTTCTCCTTTCAGCTGCCAAGATGCAAGCTGAACTCTCTAGCGGTCCTCCAATCCTAACAGCCCAAATATCCGCTCCGTATTCCTTAACCAAGCTCGTGCCTCCATGAAATCCTCTAAGTCGAAAAACGTCTTTCCTCCTAGATTAGCGAAGTCCTTGCATAGCTTAGAAAAATTGGCTGCTGCAGGTGGATTAATGGGATCTCCACCTGGTGCTGGATTGGGTGCTTGCCCTTGCACCTCCGGTGTCGTAGCTTGGAGGTATCCATGAAACCAGCCAGGGACTTGGACACCCTTTGGAAGGTTTGTAGCGTCCGCCATTCTATGCAAAGAAAAGAAAATTTAGGCTCGAAAGAATCGAAAGAAGGTTGAACTGGACTTTGAGGGGATTTTTATAAAAACTCTTTTACACTTGAAAATCATTTCTATAATAAGAGTTTCTTTCTGAAAAATAATTTTAGTTTGAAGATAAGTTATTTTTGAAAAATACTTTACTTTTAAAACAAGTTTTTAGGAATCCTATAAGCTTAGACTCTGATACCAAGTGAAACACCCCACACCCCTTAGTATACCCAAAAAGGGCAGACTAAAGAATGTGGTGCATTATAGGTATAGCTAAAACATCACAGAGACTAAGATTCATAAGACAAATAAAAAAACTGCGAAAACATTTAAATAATAACTTGATATTCAAAATTAAACTTCATAAATTAATGTCATAAAACAGAGTATGTCTCAAATACCAAATACACATGTCTTATGAAAAATATAATCTCAGTTACATCATCAGAGTACATAAACAATAAAAATCATCCCTCTCATAAAGCTCCAGTACATCCAGAGTCAAATGAAAAGAAAACCAAAAGAAGAAGAATACATGAAGAATGAGAAAGCTCTGCAAATGGGTCTCCAAGAAATCTGAATCTACTGTCCTTGCCTCTACTGGCCTATGGGGGAAAAGGGGAAATAGAAGAGTGGGATAGACTATAAGTCTAGTGAGTGAAAGTAACTACTAGTATTTTTAAGCAAGATAAAGATAATAGACTTAGCAACAGTTCTAGTATAAAAGGAAATAAAGGAAAGATAAAACTAGGATAAAATATTTTTTAACTGTTTGCTTTGATTGTGATTGTTTGCACTTGTCTTAGATAGCTGCTCTGATTAGGCTGAAATTCTAATCCTATTTTAATTAGGCTGAAGTCCTAATTCTACCCATTGATCGACCTTCTATCTCTGTTGTGCCACTGTGAGCTAGTCCCATCCTGTGATTTCCACAGCAAAAGACATCTGTTTAGCGCTTGGAATGCAGTAGCGAATTACTACCCTAATCGATGCAGCACGCCCGGTCACCGTTGGTACACACTCACTGTCGCTCCCCTCTTGTGACCTCTTACTCTACCTGTCAGCATAAGTGTGCCCAACCTCACCTAATCTATTGTGAGACCATCAGTCCTAGCCTGAAAGGGTCCTGCCCAGCCTCACCTAAGTGTTTTGTGAGACCATCAGTACTAGTCTGAAAGGGAATGATGTTGGTACGGGTCCTAACAAACAAAATCTAGTTGCGCTCTTTACCCAAATCCCTCGATTTGAGCTTCTATCTATTGACCACTTATTTACCCTGTGTCCCAGCCTCACCTAACTATTGTGAGACCATCATTCAAAGTCTGAAAGGGTCCTGCCTAGCCTCACCTAATCTGTTGGGAGACCATCAGTTCTAGTCTGAAAGGGAATGCTATTGGTATAGGCCCTATTTCTGTTCTTGCTTATTAACTTAGTGTAAGTTTTAAAATAAGCCTCTTCTGTTATTTCTACTCTGTTTGCTTATTAACTTAATCTAAGTCTTAAAAAAGCCTTTACTGTTCATTCTGCTTAATTATAACCTACGTTATAATTGCTATTCTTCTTTTTTATCTTTTTAGTTATAACCACTAGTTATAAACATGCTTGCAAATGTCTCATATTTGCCTATTTCAGTCTATCTTTTTTTTATTACAGTCTTTCTTATTTTAAATCTAGTTTCTATAAATTTAGTGTTTAATTCTATTTAATCCATATTTATGAATTATTCTCTTTTTATTATTTGATTCACGTAAAACGGAATAAAAAGAAACTAACATTTACAGGTTGAATTCTAACGTAAAGTAGATGTAAATAACTGTAAATAACTGAATAAAATAGATATATAAAAATAGCTGAATAAAATAGACTGAAAAGAACTTTAAAAATTAACTGTAAATAACTTATATAAAAATCATCTCAAAATTGTAGAAAAACTACAACTATTGAGAACCCTATTATTTTAAATTACTTAAAAATCTAAAATAATTACTAAACACTCACCTGTGGTCCTTAGCTCTATTCCTTGGTCTTCATTGATCCACTTCTAGAGCATAGAATATTTTTATCGAAAAGATCTTCTCCTTAGAAAAATATTCTATTTAGGGTCCAACCTTAGGCCATGAACCCAAATAGGAGAAAATATGAATGAGAAAAATAGCTAGGCCTAGGGTCTTATTTATAGTGTGGTTCAGGGATCTTAGACCGTTGGATTTGAAGATTAAATCTGGTGCAACCACGTCATAGGCTCGCTGGGAACCGTCGGATGGAAGCACGAATGCACAGGATTGGAGAGAAGTTGAAAGACACGTCATATACGAAGCTGGACGAAATGTCATCCAAATACAGGGGTCGGTTGACCTTGGTATCGACCCAGGAATGCTAGGGATCAATCTATAGGTCGACATAGCAATAGTGAGGGTCGGCCCTAAGGTTGACCTGACCATATATATATATATATATATATATATATATATATGTTTCTTGTTTATTTTGTATCTTCTTCGTTTTAGCTCGGATTTTGACAAACTATATATGGAAATTGATCGTACAATCGCCACAGACACATTGGTGCAACTACCGTAGTTTGATTCTAATAATTTCATAAACTTATTTTATTATTTAATTAATTCGTTAATTAATTATTAAAACTTAAATTTTGGGTTGTTACAAATGCAAGATAACATTTTGGCTTCGATTTCCTCACCATTGCTGGCCGACCTCATCAACAAGGATCTTCAAAAAAATTATCTCAAATCAATTCAAAAGGTGACAGCTATTAGATAGCTAAAGGTCTACGGTTCAAGGTTTAGCAATCTGCCGAATCGAGAAGATTTCCAAGAAGGGAGAATTCATCATTACAAGGCGTGCTCTAAGGCATTATAATTAGGTATGTATTTACTATACTATATGATTTATAATTTATTGATAATATTTTATTATTCATATATATATATATATATCATTATTATATTACTAGTTAGGTGAGATTCTTATATTTATCATCAGTGTTGTCATATATTAGATTGGTTGTATGTATGTTTTAATTTATTAAAAAAACTCATTTTAATATGTAGATTTGAAGTGCACAACCAAATAAATTTTATTTTAATTATTATAATTTTATTAATATATGTATATGTATGTATGAATGCATGTATATATGTATGTTTGTGTGTATTAATATACTACCTAATTTTTTAGCATATGAATTAGTTAGAAATTTTAATAAAAAAGGTGCTGATAAAATATGCCTTAAGGTTGACCTCCACAAGGCATATGATAAGATAAATCGTAATTTTATTCTTTATATGCTTAGCTGTATGGGGTTCCTTAAAAATTTATGGATTTTATTAGAGATTGTATCACTACCCCTACCTTCTCCATCGTTATTAATAGTGTTCCCAAGGGAATCATTAGTAGTAACCGTAAAATTAGGTAAGGAGATCCTTTATCGCCCTACTTATTTGCTGTAGCCATGGAATACTTTACCCTCCAAATGGAGTTGGCTATACACAATAAGAAATTCCAAACTATACATAGTTTCCATCCTAGAGTGAGCCACATGTTATATGCCGATGACCTGATCATATGCATAAAGTCAAGTTGAGAAGCAGCTAAGGTGATTAAAGATATTTTTCAAAACTTAGAAAGGCGGGTTGGACTCAAGCTGAATGAGCTAAAGACTAAGTACTACTTTAATAAATTTAGTAAGAATAAACTTAAAGTACTGGACATTTTAAATGTTAGGGAGGGAGAACTTCTAGTAAAAATACTTGGGTGTACCTCTCTCGTCGAACAAAATTACAGATAGAGAATGTGCTGAATTGATTACCAAAATCAGGGATAGACTGCAAGGTTGGAGTTCTAGACTACTATCGTTTGCGAGAAGGATAGGACTGGATCATACTATGATTCAAGCTAAAGTAAACTTCTGGCTGCAAACATTTAAATTGCCTGTGCTTCCCTGGAGAAAATAAAGAAAGTTTGTGCTGATTTTATCCGGAAGGGAGGTCTTAACAAAATTAAATACCATGATCTATGTAGGCCTAAGACAGAAGGGGGAGTTGGGTTAAGGTGACCACTACAAGAAAAGTTGGTTTTATAACAGCAATAGATAATGCTTCATTTTGTAGTATTGTTATTTTCTTTAATTTGTTCATCAAGAGTAGGAACTGTGCATGAAACGCTCTTACAGAGCAGGAATTATTTAGTTGGTCGCGCCTTCCTCAAATTATTCCACTTTCCCTCTTCCTCGGTTATTTCCCTCTTCTCGAATCATATACTCAAATTTTATTCTCTCTTTTCTTCAACTACCTACCAGTTCGGATAATTTCCTCTTCCTTCCAAGTCTAGAGTTTCTAACCAAGCATAGGGTAAGTTGATTTCATCTACCATCTTCTGAATTCTGATAATATGATAACTCACCGCTTACTGCGAATTTCTTCCCTAACTTTGTTTTCTTAGATCCCTAATTGACAACTGCCACCTTATTCTCCCTCACTGATATCATCAGCCGTTCAAATCTATAATTCATATCATACAAAAGAGTTGAGGGTTCAGTATAGGCAAAGGGATTTCATCTTCCTTCTTCTCCTAATAAGATTATTTAATGATTGCATTATTGAATTATAGATCCCTCTTCTTATATTCAAATATATGTTCATTTTTTTAAACATTGTTAAAGCTGAATTCTATGCATTTGTCATACAAATTTGTTTATTATATAAAGGTTCATGTATTTCAAGTCTCATTCGCCTTCCCATACTTTTTATCTCCTATTACTACATGTATTACATTTTTGTACAAGATCTTACTAGTTCAAAGATGGTTACAACTTGTATTCTGCCTTTTTGTCAACAATAGCCTATATTTCAGAAACCATTCTAGATTGTTAGTATAAAAAAGATTAGAATGAGATATAGTTCCTATAGCCAATATTTAGTAGATTGTTATATATTTTTCTCCACTGTACCAAATATGTTATGTTTTTGGATGGATTGATATAAGCATATCGCATTTATATTTTAAAGATATGTACATGTGTATCTTAACATCCATTTCATGTTGTGTTACTACAGTTAAACATAGTAAGATGTTGATGTGGATTAACAACATTGGTTGCACAAAATTATCATGGATTCATGACATGGAAAACTGATTGGTCCAGATGATTATAAGTATTATAAGCCTAGAACAAAAATAGGTCACATGAATTAGACGTATCAAAGGCCGTGATGTACTTGTTGTTCAACCTTTCATGGTGTTGCCATGAGGATGTTCATAACTGCCTTTTGTTTTTTTATTTGATGTGCTAAGAAGAACATCAATTTTTCACTTGCCTTGGAATGCATCATCGATGATAAGTGTTTGACAGGGTCGTATATATAGTTTTGTGTAGAAGGGAAGCTACATTGCGAGTAGATTACACGAGCAGAACGTGTATGTAGAGTATGTGAGCATAATCGGTGCATGTTAGATTACTTATTTTTCATGTCTTTTGGTTGATGTAGTGTGCCTATGATGGTTGAGCATATGTTTCCTTTACTGGTAAAAAATAAACTGTTTAGTTTGAGTTAAGTGCATATTAAGGAAACTGTAATCATTCAAGCAACCACATGCAGACTATTTGGATGTCACTTTATATTTTGAATTACTTAATTTCAAACTTAGCACTCGGTAGGTCTCGCATCTCTATATTGATGTAATCACGTTGGTTGAGTAAATTAGGAGACATCAAGCAGATTATGAAATTGTGAGTAGACTAAGTTGCACTGGCATTAGATGGTTAATTTGGTCTAGTGTTCTTAGCGATGAACGTGTTAATATAGACATAGACTGTCACTTCACCAAAAAATTTGCATTTTGGTAGGCCAAATATCTTTGAAGCAAAGATTTAGCTTATAGCTTTCAAACAATTCCATTTTAAATGGTTTAAACAAATCACCATTTTAAATCTGTTAAAAATAAATAGATTCAATTCATAGCTTTTAAAAAGAATTTACTCATATCTTGGAAAAACCATTTTTCAGTTCAAACTTGAAATTCCTTTAATTAAACGGGAATTTCATTTCTTATCTGAAAGCTTTTATTCTTTTTAAAACAAACAGTTTTCATTTTGGAAACCTGGTTCATTTATACGAGTTAAGGTTCTTGGGTTAAATCCAAATCCTTAAAATTATACTTTTAAAATGGTTTAACTTCATATAAACACATTTATATCATCTTTAATCAAAATTTCCAATCATTGAATTCAATTCCAAATATTGAATTCAAATTCAAATTAATTTATTTAAATGGGAACTTTACCAAGTTATTCGAAATAACTTTTATCTTAAAAACTCCTTTTCATAAGTTTTAACATTCAACCCAAATTCATTTCCAAAATCAATTGAAATTAAGATTTCAATTTCAAAAAAACATCAAATTTAAATCATTTGTGACTTAACCGATTTCCACGTGAAATCCATATTTATGTGTATGGTGTAGTCCAGGGGTTTTACACAGTATAGTGCAACAACATTCAATCATCACAGATCAGAATACAGAAATATAGTTGATAAGCGGTATAAACTATAACGCTTATCTTTCATTCACAGATCACAGATATATATATCGCAGATAATCAATTACATTCATCCCAGATAAATAAATTACAGATCACAACACAAATCAGGGTATATCACAAAGCATCACATATCAGGGATATCAAACAATTTAACACTCAATAGAATCCAAACATTCATAAGTAAGATCAGTTAATTGTCTGATTAATTCAGATCAGATTAATTTCTTATGAATTACTAATCCTGGTTAATCAACATTAATTAATTACAAATCATTCTGATTAATTATCCTTTAATCATTTAATTAATCAATTTTAATTATTTAATTACTTTTAATTAAGTAATTATCTTCACGTAATTAATTACCTTTAATTACTTATATTAATTAATCTTAATTAATAAATCAACCTTTAATAAATCACATAAATTAATTAATTCTTAATTAATTATCCTTGAATTAATTACCTTAATTTATCAATTAACCTTAATCATGTAATTAACTCAACCTTAATCAATCTTTAATTAACCTTTAATTAATCACATAATAAATTAATCTTTAACTACTCAAGGTCTTAATAAACTTAAGATAAACCATTTATCTTACTTTAATTATTATTTAAACTTTTAAAAATAATCATTCCAATACCATTTTTTTTCAAACTCAAACCAAATTTAAACATACTTTAACTTAAAGATCAAATCTTTAAAAATCTTGATTTAAACTGAAATTCGAAACTTGTTCAAATTTTAAAAATTTAAAAGTTGTTTTCAATACAAACTTTCCAGACCCGAGAAAAACATCAAAAATCCCGAGACACTCTCGAGTAATCACGCAAACCACCTTGCTTTGAGTCGAACGCGATTCTACACGAACAAAACCCTGAGCCATCTCTTTCTTCTCCAAACCCACTGACACTAGATACTTGAAGATACTCGTGCACGTGCACCAGAGCTCAGACGAGCTCCAGTCGACTTCGCCGCCCTTCTCAAGTTGATGATCATATACCCTATCGTTCTGACCACCCAAATCTCATCGTCAACTCGAATTCGAAAACGAGTTCGAAATTCGAACCTGGAAACACAAACAGCCATTACCACCTCAACCTGTCATCGCCCTATCTCATCGCCTCGGCCACCAAAGACGCTGAATTTCTGGCCATCACCTCGTCGACGTACCCTCTACCTTCCCTCAAGAGCACGTAACGCTCGATCGCACAGAGAGGGAGAACGAATCGAAGACTCAGCCTAAAAAAATTAGGTTTATGAAAAAGAAACCGCTGTCGTCGCCACCACGTCGAACTGAAGCACTTTCCACCATTTTTCCCTGGCACACAGTACTCCCCTCTACCTTCACATAAAGCCTCGAGCTCCACGAACTAGTTGATCACCGGAAATCGCTAAGTCAATGATTTCCAAACAAATATGAACTGCTTTTAAATCCTAACACTAAAAATTATGATTTAAGTTTTAAAAATCATATTAAGGTGTACGAATTCAATTTACATGCCTGAAATCGTAAAATAAAATGTTTGAATTTTGACTTGTTTAAAGATTTTCTCAGATGTTTTGATTTCCAAAGGTATTTACAAGTTGCTTTATCTTAAATAAAATTTAAAAACTTAGTTTATAATCAAACAAACAACTTTTGTTTATATTTTAAGTTCTATCAGTTATTAAATCTAAGGAGGAGAATTTGTTTGCAAATCTGGTCTGGAAGAAACAAGAACAGAGGTAACTAAATTTGTACAGGCAGACATATATATTTAAACATCAACATACATACACAGGAATGCATAAATATATATATATATACACATCTCAGACAATAATTAAGCAACATATATACTTAAGTATTTTAAAATTTAAGTTACTCACTTTTGCTTTTGAGAAGAACAGAGCTCATCATTTATGTTGAACAGGCTTTGAAATCTGTTAGCTGAAACTTCTCCTTAATCTCTGGTTTGATCTTGATTTGTATTGTTGTTGAATCTTTGTTTCAATTTTAAGATGATATTTACTTTAGAGGTTTGCTTAGTTTTGAATGATTTCAATTTCAGATTTTCTTCTCAGTTTTGAAATGAACGAAAAATGAAATGAAAATTTTGATATATAAGAGATAGGTTTACTGGGTGATGATATTGTTTTGTACAGGGTTATAATATGTTTTGTACAAAAGAAATCAGAGATTTTTTTCTTGCTTTGTCTACTGATGTCTGGTTTGGTGGCTAAAGATATACGGCATTAATTGCCTAGTACTTTATGTCTCCATACTTGTGATATTTACATTTCCTTTGGCTTTGCATTACTTTAACTCGATTGTACAAATATTGTTTTGGTTGACTTTATTTTCATGAGTACTACTTGAATATACTTCTTTTGCAAGCTTTCTTGTATATATATGTTTCTTCTTTTGTGGCTGAAGTGATGTTGTCTTCATTTGTTTCTTTGCATACTTATGTGTTTACTTACTCCATTCCATACTTATCCAATCTTTGTTTATACTTGACTGTATATTTAGTTTATTTTATTTATTTTCTTGTTGCTTTACAATATGAATAAAGTCCTATTTTCATTAAGTTATAATATAGCTAATTTGTTTACTTTCTATTTTACAAAATTCATTAATATGTTGTTTGCTTTTATTTATAACTATATAATTTATCTTATGTAGATTTATTTATAATTCTAACTTTCATACTTATTTTTAACTTAAATATTCATTATCTTGTATGTCTACATATATTTTTATTTTCATTATCTTATAAATATACTTTGTTTTATCACTTTGTAGTATAGGTGAGATTCTATTTTATTTGTATTATTTTGTATTGATTTATTAATATTTAGATTTACTTTATCATTTAATTTTTTCAAATTTTTATTCAAAACTAAATTAATTATCAATTTAAATTTATATAAAATTCGGGGTCGTTACAGACTTCCCCCCTTAAAAGAATTTCGTCCTCGAAATTGCCATGGAGACACAAAGATAGATGAAGAATATTTCATCAAATCAACTGAATATCTATTCTGCATTTGGCTTACCAAATCAGAATATCAATAATAGATACAAGAACGAATCTATTTGACACTCCACAAAATACTCGGGTTATCCAGATCTATGAAGTATGCAGGGGCATTGGTTAGTTCGAAGGATAACTAACCATTTGTAGAATATATTGGGACCCAAAGAATAGATAGATATATAGATAAAATTTCAAAACTTTTAGTTAAAACTAAAGTATACCTATCACCCATAACAAAAAAAAGCAACCAATTCATCCAAAGAAACAATTTTGGTCCATCCGGAGTTTATGTCCCATATTAATATATCGAATCTCTTCCTGGATCTACCAGGAACTATCGAAGAATTGAGAAAAGGTGTTGAACAAAAGAGATTGATAGAGAAAAGATTGTTTCCTTGTTGTCATAGGATATTGACTATTTATAGTCGTATTCCCCTGTCCCCTATCTCATCCTCTTCTTGCACTCATACTCACTATCAGTGGATAGTAAGAGAATTTACTGAGGCATTCGAATGGATATCTGAGAATTACTCATTCTAGGGTATACTTCACCCTATCTCTAATGAGCTACTTAATGTGTTATACTCCTGAGCTAAAGTTTAACCCTCAGCTCTGATACAAACTGTAAAGATCCAAAAACTCGGCCTTCGAAAATCGGCACCCATACTTCACTTGTACTCAAAATGCCGTAGATTCAAACGCCGAATCTGGTTCTCCGGAGCTTATAACACCATTAAGTATAACAACACAGTGGAATAAAGAAATAGATGATATCATATACAACTCCAATGAATACAATATTCAGTATGATACACAATAATGATATCAATATGATACAACAATATCAGAGATAAATAATGATATAGCGGAAAATATAACAATGGAAGAGATCACTCCAAATGATCTACAAAGGAGAATGAATCCAACAACTCCAACATCAACTCGAACCACCATCACGTTGCGACAAGATAAGTAACGTCAGTCGCGATCTCCAAACACTGAAGTAGCTCCAACTAGTCTACTAAACCTGAATATCTGAAAACCCCAACTCTAGACTTCCCGTGTGGAAAATGGTGGGCACCCAGTGTTTAGGAAGGGAACAATAAACTCCGAGTCAGTCGTGGGACTGGTGTGAGCAACAAAAATAGTTTATCTTTAAAACGATCAACACAAAAGAATTTTAAACATTGAAACCCGCAATGCTTTTAGAAAATGAAACTACCATAAGACCTCTCGCCACACACACAATGCAAATGCAGAATTAGAGGAGATTTCTTCTTATGATAGTCAAACATGCTTACTATGCAAAATCATTCGATATTATTGCTAGTGCATAGTGCAGAAAATATTTTGAAAGTATAATATTAATCTTAGCCAGCATAGACATTCCGAACTATGCCTACTATAGCTACCATCTAAATAGTGGTAACCACCATAAGTAAATGGCAGGTTCTACAACTAAAACCGCAAGTTCCGTATTGGGAAATGGATTTCCAACAAATGGTCGGGCTAAGGAACTTCCTTTCCTACTGCCGAATGGGATCGCCTCTGGCTGGACGTCCCGAGAGACAACTGCTCTTTGCCAACACAAGGCCGGGTTACCCCTGTAACTAGGTAACTCACGACTATGCCATCCCCCGGTCCTTTGGGACCTTTATCCGAGGCGCCTCGATAAACACACAATCACACAATAAATGAGATCGGAGTATCCACATAGGTTAAATACCAGGGCTCCATACCTGATACCACCCTTTTCCAGAAGGAAATGACATACCCTAAAGGGCGCGACCCTCATAACCTTGCCGCATATTCCTGTTTCGACCATTTCCGGGTTGTGAGGTCTGAAGAGGTCTTGTCCACAAAGCTACGCTTTTTCACAAAACCATGCTTTGATCACAAATGATCAATAAATGATCAACACACAGCAACACTCAGCATGCCACATTACCAAATTGGGAGTATATCACTGATAACCTTCAACTACATAACCTCTGAGCTCGTACGTCTCAGAGAAGGGTGTTAAGCTAAGAGAATAAATTCTCCGCCACCAAACAGAAATGTATTTGAAAGAAATCTGCTTTATATCTCAAAGTGTAATGTCAGACATGTAACCATACAAGTCTGTTCCGGATTCGAACAGAACCGAAGGCACTTCCAAAGAAGCCCTTGCAAATCCAGGTATTCACGATCCTGATCGGATTTCCCATCACTTAGGGGATCTCTATACCAAGAGCTACCCAGTGCAGAGACAATCGATAGGTTATCCTATCGTTTTCGCAAACACTCGGTCTTCAACACCGATCTTCAAATGCTATCCATATACGACGTATCACTAATTCGGAATGGGTTATGTGACACAAAGGTCCTCTCCCAGTTGAACTGAATAGTGAGCGTAATATTTTAAAAACATATGGATATTGGGATTTCGTTTAAGTCACAACTTATTATCCAAAACTTTTCTTCCAAATGGTTTAACAAATTACCATTTTCAATCTTTAAACAAAAAGATTCATTTTAACAACCTTCAACGGTTTAAACAATTTCCACATTTTAATCTTTTAAACAAAAGATTCATTCACAGATTTTCCAAATTAATTCCCATTTCAATTGGATTAACTCATTAAATCTTTAAAACAAAGATTTAACTTATAGCTTTCAAACAATTCCATTTTAAATGGTTTAAACAAATCACCATTTTAAATCTGTTAAAAATAAACAGATTCAATTCATATCTTTCAAAAAGAATTTACTCATATCTTGGAAAAACCATTTTTCAGTTCAAACTTGAAATTCCTTTAATTAAACGGGAATTTCATTTCTTATCTGAAAGCTTTTATTCTTTTTAAAACAAACAGTTTTCATTTTGGAAACCTGATTCATTTATACGAGTTAAGGTTCTTGGGTTAAATCCAAATCATCAAAATTATACTTTTAAAATGGTTTAACTTAATATAAACACATTTATATCATCTTTAATAAAAATTTCCAATCATTGAATTCAATTCCAAATATTGAATTCAAATTCAAATTAATTTATTTAAATTGGAACTTTACCAAGTTATTCGAAATAACTTTTATCTTAAAAACTCCTTTTCATAAGTTTTAACATTCAACCCAAATTCATTTCCAACATCAATTGAAATTAAGATTTCAATTTCAAAAAAACATCAAATTTAAATCATCTGTGACTTAACCGATTTCCACGTGAAATCCATATTTGTGTGTGTATGGTGTAGTCCAAGGGTTTTACACAGTATAGTGCAACAACATTCAATCATCACAGATCAGAATACAGAAATATAGTTGATAAGCGGTATAAACTATAACGCTTATCTTTCATTCACAGATCACAGATATATATATCGCAGATAATCAATTACATTCATCCCAGATAAATAAATTACAGATCACAACACAAATCAGGGTATATCACAAAGCATCACATATCAGGGATATCAAACAATTTAACACTCAATAGAATCCAAACATTCATAAGTAAGATCAGTTAATTGTCTGATTAATTCAGATCAGATTAATTTCTTATGAATTACTAATCCTGGTTAATCAACATTAATTAATTACAAATCATTCTGATTAATTATCCTTTAATCATTTAATTAATCAATTTTAATTATTTAATTACTTTTAATTAAGTAATTATCTTCACGTAATTAATTACCTTTAATTACTTATATTAATTAATCTTAATTAATAAATCAACCTTTAATAAATCACATAAATTAATTAATTCTTAATTAATTGTCCTTGAATTAATTACCTTAATTTATCAATTAACCTTAATCATGTAATTAACTCAACCTTAATCAATCTTTAATTAACCTTTAATTAATCACATAATAAATTAATCTTTAACTACTCAAGGTCTTAATAAACTTAAGATAAACCATTTATCTTACTTTAATTATTATTTAAACTTTTAAAAATAATCATTCCAATACCATTTTTTTTCAAACTCAAACCAAATTTAAACATACTTTAACTTAAAGATCAAATCTTTAAAAATCTTGATTTAAACTGAAATTCGAAACTTGTTCAAATTTTAAAATTTTAAAAGCTATTTTAAACACAAACTTTCCAGACCCGAGTAAAACATCAAAAATCCCGAGACACTCTCGAGTAATCACGCAAACCACCTTGCTTCGAGTCAAACTCGATTCTACACGAACAAAACCCCGAGCCATCTCTTTCTTCTCCAAACCCACTGACACTAGATACTTGAAGATACTCGTGCACGTGCACCAGAGCTCAGACGAGCTCCAGTTGACTTCGCCGCCCTTCACAAGTTGACGATAATCTACCCTGTCGTTCTGACCACCCAAATCTCATCGTCAACTCGAATTCGAAAACGAGTTCGAAATTCGAACCTGGAAACACAAACAGCCATTACCACCTCAACCTGTCATCGCCCCTATCTCGTCGCCTCGGCCACCAGAGACGCTGAATTTCTGGCCATCACCTCGTCGACGTACCCTCTACCTTCCCTCAAGAGCACGTAACGCTCGATCGCACAGAGAGGGAGAACGAATCGAAGACTCAGCCTAAAAAAAATTAGGTTTACGAAAAAGAAACCGTTGCCGTCGCCACCACGTCGAACTGAAGCACTTTCAACCATTTTTCCCTGGCACACAGTACTCCCCTCTACCTTCACACAAAGCCTCGAGCTCCACGAACTAGTCGATCGTCGGAAATCGCTAAGTCAATGATTTCCAAACAAATATGAACTGCTCTTAAATCCTAACACTAAAAATTATGATTTAAGTTTTAAAAATCATATTAAGGTGTACGAATTCAATTTACGTGCCTGAAATCGTAAAATAAAATGTTTGAATTTTGACTTGTTTAAAGATTTTCTTAGATGTTTTGATTTCCAGAGGTATTTACAAGTTGCTTTATCTTAAATAAAATTTAAAAACTTAGTTTATAATCAAACAAACAACTTTTGTTTATATTTTAAGTTCTACCAGTTATTAAATCTAAGGAGGAGAATTTGTTTGCAAATCTGGTCTGGAAGAAACAAGAACAGAGGTAACTAAATTTGTACAGGCAGACATATATATTTAAACATCAACATACATACACAGGAATGCATAAATATATATATACACATCTCAGACAATAATTAAGCAACATATATACTTAAGTATTTTAAAATTTAAGTTACTCACTTTTGCTTTTGAGAAGAACAGAGCTCATCATTTATGTTGAACAGGCTTTGAAATCTGTTAGCTGAAACTTCTCCTTAATCTCTGGTTTGATCTTGATTTGTATTGTTGTTGAATCTTTGTTTCAGTTTTAAGATGATATTTACTTTAGAGGTTTGCTTAGTTTTGAATGATTTCAATTTCAGATTTTCTTCTCAGTTTTGAAATGAACGAAAAATGAAATGAAATTTTGATATATAGGAGATAGGTTTACTGGGTGATGATATTGTTTTGTACAGGGTTATAATATGTTTTGTACCAAAGAAATCAGAGATTTTTTTCTTGCTTTGTCTACTGATGTCTGGTTTGGTGGCTAAAGATATACGGCATTAATTGCCTAGTACTTTATGTCTCCATACTTGTGATATTTACATTTCCTTTGGCTTTGCATTACTTTAACTCGGCTGTACAAATATTGTTTTGGTTGACTTTATTTTCATGAGTACATACTTGAATATACTTCTTTTGCAAGCTTTCCTGTATATATATGTTTCTTCTTTTGTGGCTGAAGTGATGTTGTCTTCATTTGTTTCTTTGCATACTTATGTGTTTACTTACTCCATTCCATACTTATCCAATCTTTGTTTATACTTGACTGTATATTTAGTTTATTTTATTTATTTTCTTGTTGCTTTACAATATGAATAAAGTCCTATTTTCATTACGTTATAATATAGCTAATTTGTTTACTTTCTATTTTACAAAATTCATTAATATGTTGTTTGCTTTTATTTATAACTATATAATTTATCTTATGTAGATTTATTTATAATTCTAACTTTCATACTTATATTTAACTTAAATATTCATTATCTTGTATGTCTACATATATTTTTATTTTCATTATCTTATAAATATACTTTGTTTTATCACTTTGTAATATAGGTGAGATTCTATTTTATTTGTATTATTTTGTATTGATTTATTAATATTAAGATTTACTTTATCATTTAATTTTTTCAAATTTTTATTCAAAACTAAATTAATTATCAATTTAAATTTATATAAAATTCAGGGTTGTTACAGTAGACATGAGTTTCTGATATGAAACTCTAGACAAAAAGAATCCATCCACAATAATAACTGGAAGAAGAGAAAGTTCAACCATTTTGGGAAGAAGACATGGCAAGCCAAGCCAGAAGGAGGTCCGCTAGAAAAAAATTTGAAGGATATTACTTATTATAATTGCCAACGTAAGGATCATTTTGCCACCACCTGTAAGAATCCTAAGGCTCGAGATAGGAATTGGTACAATTGTCACAAAACAGGGCACCAGAAGAAGGATTGCCCACTGATAAAGAAAGGAGAACAAGCCAAAGTTTTTGCCATTAAAGATGAACCCTCAACTTCGACTAATGTGATGGGTAAAAGAGTTCTTGCGGGTAATATCTGCATTAACGAAAATCTAGTTAGAGTATTATTTGATATTCGGGTTTCCCACAGTTTTATTTCTAAAGAATTAGTTGATAAACTGAAACTTATCACAAAAATATTAGATACCTCTATCTATGTCTCTAACCCCATAGGTGGTAAAACTAATCTCCGTATAGTTTATTGAAAAAGTACAAGTTGCCTACCTATCCCAAAAAAAATTAATGTGACCTAATCGTCCTTAATTTTATTGGATTTGAGGTTATACTCGGTATGGATTAGTTATCTGAATATAAGGTTGTTCTTGATTGTGTTAAAAGGACGGTGCATTTGGAAAATAAAAGAAGTGAACCTTTTAAAATAACGTGTGAAGAATCAAGTCTAGTAATGGATAGTTTTATGTATGCCCTAAATTCATTCCAAAAATATCTAAAAGAAATACTAATTATTAAGGAAGTTTTTGATGTTTTTGAGGAGGTTAAAAGTTTACCCCCACATATGGAATTGAATTTCGAATCGACTTGATTTCCGGTGCGAGGATTTTTTATTCTTCTTGAAGAATGGCCCCCAAGGAAGTGAACGAATTAAGGAATCAAATGGATGAATTGTTAAAGAAAGGACTAATTAGACCAAGTCTCTCAAGTTGGAGCGAAGCAGTAGTTTTCGTTACAAAGTCAGATGGCTCCCTATGACTTTGTGTAGACTATCGAGACCTAAATAAGAAAACGATTAAAAACAAGTATCCTCTGCCCCATATTCGTGACTTGTTTGATCGACTTCATGGTGCTCGAATATTCTCCAAAATGGACCTAACTACCAAATTCCATCAATTAAGGATAGCAGAAGATCGCATTCCTTTAACTATATTCAGAGGACCAAATGATTCCTATGAGTGGTTGGTTATGCCTTTTGGGCTAATTAATGCTCCCGCTTATTTTGTGGACCTTATGAATAGAGTACTCAGAGATGTGCTCTGTAAATTCATGTTGGTTTTTATTGATGATATTCTTATATATTCAAAGATTGAAGAAGAACATGAAAGGCATTTAGAGATTGTACTAGAAATATTGAGAAGGAATTTGCTCAAGGCTAAGTTTTCAAAATGCCACTTCTGGGAAGAAAACATAAGGTTCCTTGGACATGTTGTGTCAAAGAAAGGAATCTCAGTTGATCCCGAAAAAATTACAGCCATTGTAGATTGAAAGAAACCACAGACTCCGAAGGATATTTGCAGCTTCTTAGGATTGGCAGGATACTACTGGAGATTTATTCAAGACTTCTCTAAGATTTCTCATCACTTAACGAAGTTAACTATGAAGGATGTTAAATTTGAATGGACACTGAAATGTGAAGAAGCATTCCAGGAACTTAAGAAAAGGTTAAATACCGCTCCAGTCCCAACTATTATTGATGAAAGCGCCGGTTTAACTGTTTATACTTATGCTTGTGGTGAAGTAGTGGGTGTGGTACTGATGCAACATGGAAAGAGTATCGCATATACTAGTAGGCAGTTAAAGATGCTTGAGCAAAATTATGCAACACATGACTTAGAACTATTAGTCGTGGTGTTTGCACAAAAGATTTAGAGACATTATTTACTAGGTAAGAATTTCTCATAGTTTATTTTGATGAACTTTGTTTGACCTTGGTAAATAATATTCCTTCTTTAAATGGGTGAGAAGTTCGAACTCTTCATAGATCACAAATCGTGCGTCATATGATTTAGATATCCTATATATGCCCGGGAAAGCCAATGCGTTAGCGGATGCATTAAGCAGAAAGCATGCCGTTATAGCTTATTTGATAGTATATCCAACTTTGATTAACGATATAAAAGAGAACTAGCTCAGAGATCCGTTTATTCCAGAGATGGTCAAAGCAGTGGAGAAAAACATAGTACTAGGAAAATGGTAGGATTCAAGGTGGATGATCAAGGAATATTAAGGATGAATAGAAGAGTATGTGTTCCAAATGTCGATGGGATAAGACAAGAAGTTTTAATAGAATGTCACAATTCTTGACTTTCGGTACATCCTGGAGTTACCTAAATGTATCAAGATGTGAACAGGTCTTTTTGGTGGGATGGTATAAGGAGGAAATCTCTATCCATATTAGCAGATGTGCAAATTGTCAATAGATCAAAAGCAATTAGCAAAAGACTGCTGGATTACTCCAATCTCTTGAAACTCCGACTTGGAAATGGGACCAACTATCAATGGATTTCATCAACAGCTTACCATGATCAATTAACCAAAAGCGCAGGATTATCGTAGATCAATTAACCAAAAGCGCACACTTTATCCCAATAAAGCCAACAAGAACAGCTACAAGTCTTGCAAAAATATGCATAAGGGAAATTGTTCGATTACATGGTGTCCCAAGCAGCATAGTCAGTGATCGAGACCCAATCTTTACCGGTAAGTTCTAGGAGGCATTACAAACAGCTTTGGGAACGAAGCTAAATATAAGCACCACATACCATCCCTAGACCGATGGGCAAACTGAAAGGGTAAATCAAGTATTGGAAGATCTTATGAGAGCTTGTATCTTAGATTTTGGAGGTTCATGGGAATACTATCTTCATCTTGTGGAAGTCTCCTACAATAACAACTATCAGGCAAGTATTGGCATGGTACCGTTCGATGCTTTATATAGCCGTCCATGTAGATCCCCAGCATGTTGGATTGAAACATAAGATCGGTTAGTGCTTGGTTCTGATATGATTCGAGAAGCTTCAGAAAAGGTAGACTTGATCAGATGAAGATGAAAGAAGCCCAGAGCAGGTAGAAGAGTTATGCCGATTAAAGGCATAGAAATTTGGAATTCTCAGTTTGAGATTTTGTATTCTTGAAAGACTCTCCGATGAGAGAAGTGGTAAGATTTGGTCGGGTAGGGAAGTTAGCACCTTGATTTATTAGACCTTTTCCCATTCTTGAGCGGATTGACCCATTAACTTATCGTGTGGAATTGCATGAAAGGTTATATGATGTGCACAATGTCTTTCACATATTCTATCTACGGAAATATATGCACAATCCGGAACAGATTATAGAAACAACTGCCTAGGAAGTTTTAGAAGTAGAACCAAATTTGGCAGTTATCAAATGACCAGTTCGAATCGTGGATCACGATGAGAAGCGATTGAGAAGGAAGGTGGTAAAGTTGGTTAAAGTTCAATGGAGTGGTGATGCCGAAGACTGCACATGGAAAACAAAGGATAGAATGAGGAAAGCTTATCCTGAGTTTAGGATTGATGTATAGTTGCTTGTGGTATCGAGATAGTGTACTCACCGCCTATGTTGTGGTCACTTATCATATCCTGTATATATTTCCCCTTATCAAATATATATATATATATATATATATATTCCTTTTTTGAGTTATTTTCTTCTTATCCTTAATTTCGAGGATGAAATTCTTTTAAGGAAGGAAGTATGTAATGACCCACAAATTCATCACTTAAGAATTGTTTTTTGAAATATTCAAAAATAAGATTTTTTAACATAAATGATAATGGTTTGAACAATAAAAAATATTAGTAATCTTATTTTGAATAAACATTTACAAAAATATATACTTTGGAAGATATATCGATAAATGACCAAAAACCTTTTTACCAATAAACAGCTCTTAGATTATCCGACATCGTGCACGAAGCTGGATACATACGCTTATTTATGTATATGAGTGAGAATATGTAATAAACTTATTTATTTTACTTTTGGAAATAAAATCTCTTTATGACATCATCAATGTTATCACTATTTTGGAATAAATGGTTTTTGAATTTAAATTGAGTTTGAATGATTTAATAATTATTTTAATTATTAAGTAAGCCCTTTTAATTATTATATAATGATAGAAATATTATTATCAAACTTTTTTCTACAAATATATGCATATTAAATAAGAAGTAAACATATTACCGGAAATCGAAATTGGAATCCGTAATGATTCAACGTAGAAAAGTTGTGCAACGTTGTGAATCATTTGAGATACGCATATGCACACATACATATGCACATTCACATGCATATGAATACATATACACATACAAATATACTAATACATATATATATATATATATTACAAAATATCATGATATTTTCTGTATACTTCATCCTTAACTAAACCAAAGTCAAACTCTTACACACTAAGTACAAGCACATGGATACACACACATAGGGGGGAGTACATGGCTGAACATGATGAAGGGGGGTGAGGTATAGGGGTGATGAATGGTAATGTGTTTGTGTAGAAGTATCATGACATTATCCTCCTTATTTTTGCCTATAAATAGTACCCACCTCTCTTCACTTCATTTACACTTCTTCTTCATTAAAATTCCTAAGCTTCTTCACTTCTTAAACTCTACATTAATGGATTCTTGCCTAAAGAAAGTTATGTCAAAAATTATGGCAAAAAGAAATTAAAATTATATAGTAAGTATATATTAACAAAACTCTTCAAAACCAAAGCAAATCCACTCCTTTTCCCTCTCTAAACCTACAGTCACACCATCCACCACCCAATGCCGAGCCCACCTCCATTAGCAAGCATAGGCCAAGCCTTCCCAAAGGTCCGAGACTTGATTCTAGAGGCTCTAGTGAGCCATAGCTATTTTAAAGTTAGTGCGATCGAAACAAGTGAGAAACTCTATTTATAGTTATAAATTGATTATGTGATATGATTTCTATGGTTGTTTACTATGTTTGATTGTCAAGTTCAGATGTTGATTATATATTTAATTTTGAGGTTGAAATGATTCACGTTTAATACACGTCGAATATCACAAAGGAAATCACTTTCCTTTAATAAATGAAATGGTATTTATGATATTGTTAAACCACTTTAAAATGGTTTATAAATGTTTTATAAACATTAAAATCCAAATTAGTGAAATTTTGACAGGTTATGAAGATTGAGTCAAAAATAGGCGCGTCGCGTAACGGTAGTTCACGATTTCGCGTCGTAGAAAGTTAAATTCATTTATACGATGGATTTGGAGTCGGAATTCTTTGTAATAAGAATTTTACGAACTCTTATAATCATAGTCTTCAAAAAAGGAAAAAGATCAAGATTTTGTTTAGTAGATTTTGAAATATGAGAAAATCAAGTTATCAAAATAGTCATGGTTTAGCAGTTCGGAAAACAAAGCGATAAATTATTTAAAATAGATATTTTTAATTCTTTAAAAATATGGAATGAATTCTATAAATATTTTAAAATGTTTTAAAAGCGAGTTGAGTTATAAAAATAGATTTCTAAATCATAGAAATGTTGTTTTGATCAAATAAGCTTTGAAACACTATTCGCAACACTATTCGCAGCACTTTTGTAGCACTTTTAATAACTTTTATATGGCTTTAAACTTAAGTATTCTTTCCCAAATCTTTTATAAATGTTTTTAAATAAATAAATAAGTATTTTAAAGATGATTTTGAGGTTTTATAATTTAGTATAAAAAGTTTAAATAGATGATTTAAAGAAAAGATATTAAAGATCAAGTGATTTAATCTTGACTCTAAAATCGATGAGTAGACTGGATTTTTCTATTCATGAGATCGGGATGTGAGATGCTTAAAATAAGGGGATTTTCAGGAGCAACAAGTGCCCTAAATCACCTAGCCTTTTTCCTGAGCAAGGAATAGATAAGGTCGAAATGACGGAAACGAGGCTAGTATAAAAGATTTAATTTTTCCAAATTTAATACAACTTGGATTGTATAGGGATAATCTTCTAGTAATTGGTATTAAATTCCGAGGAGGGAACCCATAATATCTATGTGAATTTAAAAGTCAATTTCACCATTATTCGATGTATAGTAAAGGTCGAATATGGAGATCGATGTTGAGTAGAATTAGTATAATTTCTGTCGACCCTTTTTAACTCAATAATGTTTTCCAATATGAATTGCGAAAATGATTTGATATTTCCAAAGTTCACTACAAGAAAACATCAAAATAGAGACTGTAAATCAAAGACCGCAAATTTTTAGTCTTTAGATAAAGGCAGACTAAAGACCAAAATTTTCAGTTTCAAACTATAACAGTTAAAGACCAAAATTCAGTTTCAGTTTTGTCTTTAATTTTTGACACTCTTAATGTAATATCCCGGAAATTTTAACAATATCAATTTAATAATCTGTTAAATAATTAAATTGATATTGATGATCTTTGATAATAAGATTTGAATTTAATTTAATAATCTAATTAAAATAGTATTAATTGGTGATTTTATCTTTTAAAAGTTAATAAGATATTTCCTATTTGAATATATATATTTATTTATATATATTGTAAATAGAAGCTTTGGGTAAATTGGGAATTTAGATTTAATTTAATATGACTTTTCAAAGTTATTTAAATTAGTAAATTTATATTTTTAAAATACTTTAATTGCTTAAGATATTTTTACTTAAGTTTAAAATTATATAAGAGTTAACAAAAAGGCTTGTTTTATTTCTTTTTAAAATATTACTTGATAATATAATCTCTTATATAAATAATTTAAATATCAAATATGTTATTTTCAAATAATAAGTATAATGTATTATTTTTATATGAATGGATTTAAAAAAAAAAACTATATGAAATTGTTATTTTAAATTGAATAAATAGTTATATATGAATATATATATATAACTTGACTTTTAAATTGAATCTTAGGATTTAATTAAAATTGAATTTGAAATTAAGTTTTGAAATTCAATGGAATAAATATTTAAATTTGTTGTAGAGTTTAGAAAATTGTATAAATTTTTAGTTATAAATAAATTTAGTTTTCTTTCTTTAAAAAGTAATTTGTATATATATAGATAAGTATTTTATAAATAAGAAAAGGCATTTTTAAAATAAGTTAAATATGTAAAAACTACTTAAGAGACATATGTCATTATCTTAAGTTATTGTTTTAACATGTGTAATGTAAGTAATCAATGAAAGTGACAAGTGTCTTAATTTATTTTTTCTTTTTCTTTTATTTTTATAAAATCATAAATTCACATATATAAACATTTGCATATCTTCTTTATTTCATTCTTTCTATTTTCCTTTTCAAAAACAAGAAACCATCTTCCTCTCTAATGCAAATCTGATAATCAGTAAACAATTATGCCTCCAACCCAAAATCAAAATCACTCTTTTAAATCAAAGATCAAAACCTATCTCATTTTCACAATCAAGTCTTCAGCCTGCTGAAATTCTTTCATCTCTGGAATCATGTTCAAAGCAATTAAAAGCTTCAACAACTCAAGTTTAAAATCAAAGAAGATAAGGAATGCAAGTTTCTCAGTTTCAAGTTTTAAAAGCAAAAGTATCTTTCCAGCAACTCAGTTTAAAAGTCAAATAAGCAAGGCAATTCAAGTTTTAAAATACAAAAGCAGTTTTCAAAAGCTAAAGGCTGCCTCTGTTTAAATAAGGTGAGTAACTTTTAAAAACTTAAAGTAAAATATGGTTGCTTGCTAATATAGTTGAAATGAATAAGTATTGCAAGTATAAATGAGTTTCTGATGTGAATGTTTATAGTGTGTTTGCTATAACAATTAGATGCTCTGCTCTGCCTTTTCAAATCTGTGAGTAACATCACTATTTCTAAAGTTTAAATTTATAGATAAGTTGCATGTTAAATCTCTGTGACAAATATGTATTGCATGTATGTATAGTGGAATCTGCTGTGACAATATGATATATTGGTTGCTCTGTTCTTGTTTTGGTTGCCAGGCTTAAATTTCTATTCGAAATTTCTTATCTCTTGATCCAGTTTTATTTAGGACTTAATTTATAAACAAGAATAGTTAGATTTATCATATACTAATGTTTAAAAATTTAATTAAGTCAAAAAAATAAAGTTAAGTTTCTCTGTAACCAAAAATACCTGTGCATGTACATAAAAGTGAAAATTCAAACTTGGTAATTCATAAATCCAGAATTATAAATTGAATATCTAAACTATAACATGATTTTTAGCATTAAAATCATAATTTTTAGTTCGGTAATAAAGGAGCAGTTCTGGGTTAAACTAAATATGAAGTTTTGGGTAACTCTGTTGGTCTCGATGGTTTGGAATGTTGTAGTTTTCAGTAATGATAGTGGGATTATCAGTGATGGTAGGAAAATTATCAGGAAGGTGTTTAATTCATTGAGGAGGCAGCGGTGGTGAATTCTTTTCTGTAACCCTAGTTTTAACTAGTCTAGATAAATCGATCATCACGGCATCTAGGTTGTATCGAGTTCATCAGAACTCTGGGTATTGGTAGCAGGGAAGTTGGCGAAGGCGTGGCTGGAAGATCAGCGGTTCCGGTGGTCGGAGTCTCGAGTACGAGGAGTTGTTGCCAGGTTTTGGAAGTGGTAGTCTGTGTTCCAGTTTTGGTGGTGCTACTCGATTTCGATTTCGAATGAGAATCGATGGTTTGGGGTCTGGATCGTCAAAGAGGAAGGATCGGCGATGTGTCAGAGTCAGCCTCGTTGGCTGGAGCAGCGTAGGGGGACGGTGCACGTGCACGGTGCACATTTTTAGATTCTGGTGAAGTTTGGTTCGAAGTAACAGAGGAAGGCTACTCGAGATTCTCGAGATTTCTTGCGTGTGAGACTCGAAGCGTTAAAGGTTTCGACTCGAAGTTTTTTAGTGGTCTCGGGTAATTAAGTGTTGCCAGGTTTAAAACCTGTCTGCTTAGATTTTTAAAACTGAATGTAAATTTGTAAAGCAAATATTTAAATAGAAATTTACATCAAAGTTTTAATATAGATTCAGGTTTAGTTTAAATCTTAGATTGGAAATAAATAAGTTTATAAATTTAAATGTTTTAAATAAGTTTAAATGTTAGTTATATTTAAATGTTTTAAATTTAAAAAGGAATTTGATTGAAGCTCTTTTAAAAATTCTTTTATAAGATATAGGAATTCTTTAACATGTAAAAGTTTTTGAATTGGTTTTAAACTTTGTTAAAGACAAATTGGTATTCATTTTAAATCCAGAATTTAAAATGATATTTAAAAGTAAAATTTGAAATGGATATTTTCAAATGTAAGTAAGAATGATAATTGAACCATGAATAAGGAAATGTGTTATCTTAATAGTTTAAATCATTAAATCTTTAAGGTAATTAAAATGGTTTAATTAATTAATGATTTGTATTAATTAATTAAGGATTTAATTTAATTTAATTAAGGTTTAAGATTAATTAAATAGAATAATTAATTTATAATTAAGGATTATAAATAGAATATTAATTAATGTTTAGAAATTAATTAATAAAGTAATTAAAGATTAATTAAGTTATGGATAACATTTAATTAATTTAATAATTAGAGATAAATTAATTTGTTATTAAGATTTATCAATTTGGAATTAATAATAATTAATCCAATTTAATTACTTAAGAAAAGTAATTAAAGAGTTGTTAATTGTTAATGAAGTCATTAACTATAGATTATTAAATAATTAATTAATAGGATTAATTTTGATAATTAATTAGTTTAATTAATTTAAGATAATTAATTATAGAATTTGTTTTAAATGGAATTACTTAATGGAAGTAATTAAGAATTAATTACTTATTGTAATTAATTGAAGTTAATTTGATTTAGTTTAAGTAAATTAATTAAGTTTAATTAATTTAAATAAATCAATGGATGATTTGATAAATAATTACTAATTGTAATTAATAAGTATGATTATTTAAGGAAGTAAATAATTGATAATTACTGGAAGTAATTAATTGATGGTTATGTATTAGGGAAAGTAATTTAAGTTTAATTACTTTGAATAATTAATCAAGGGATTAATTAAGAAATTAATTAAGGAGAATTAATTTAGTAAATGAAAGTAATTAAGGGTAGTTAATTACTAATTGAAGATTAATCAAGGTGATTAATAAATGTTATTTAATTTAAGGTTAATTACTTAATGTAATTAATTTAATTAAGTAATTAATAATTAAGTTGTAATTAAGGATCATTAATTAATATAATTAATGATATAATTAAGATTGATTAATTAAGTATAATTAATAAATGAAGTGATTAATTAATGTAATTAATTAAGGTTTAATATAATTAATTATAGTGATTAATTTAATTAATTATAGTTAATTAATTAATGAAGTAATTAAAGGTTAATTACTATAAGTGGTTAAGGATAATTAATTTAAGTAATTAATTAAAGGATAATTTACTTGGATATAATTAAAAGGTAATTAATCAAAGATGATTAATTTAAATGAATTATTAGAGGATAATTAATTAATTGATTGTAATTAATTAAAGGTTAAGTAAGAAGGATTTATAAAATAAAAGTAATTAATTTAATTAACTTTAAATTAATTAGAGATGATATAGATCATTACTTATGGATGGATGATAATACTGAATGCTTTGCATTTGATTGATATCTCTGATGAGATATATGCTATGTGATATGGATGTTTAATTGAATTGTGATAATATGGATTATCTGATGATATTGATAATGTTGATTATCTATTGTGAATTATCTTTCTAAGTGTATAAAGATAATTGAATTAAATTGTTTTAACCTTTAAAACAACTTGGCCTTAAAAGATACGTTTTGGATTTCGATGAGACCGGGATCGGGTTTCCGTATACCGGATTTCCAGGTCTGGAGACCCGAATACCACATCGATCCAAATTAACGATAGGTCGTGAATCAAGTGAAGATGAAGATTCAGAGTGCAAGGGTTATTGTCGTTAACTCTGAGGGTGATTCCAATACGAGTGTAACGAGATAATGCCTTCGGTTTCGTTCGAACCCGGAACGAACTTGTATGGATTGAATGCTTTCAGCACATCGTCAGGTGGACGATGAGCATTCTAAGTGATGTGTTCTTTTCTAAGGTAATCGTGACCTCAAGCCTCACAAACCGGGAATGGCTAAAACAGGGGAGGTGCAGCAAGGTTAGTGGGTAGCACCCAAGTAGGACAAGATTATCTCTGTCTAGAGGTCCCTTCTTATTATTATTCGGCTGTGTGGGCAGTTGTGAGCTCCAACTGCTGGGATATCTTGTGCGGGAATTATCCAGTAAGGGATGTTCCGGCCTTGTGTTGCAGGGGATTGGGAGTGATCCTCGGTACGGTGATCTAGGCCACGTACTGTGACGGGCGGTACCCCGGTAGCCCTGCCATTGTATGGAATCCAATTTCCAATAAGTGACAACGGATTTGATTGTATAACCCACTTTGTTGGCTAGTATGCTGGAATTTAATAATGTAACAATTTCAGCTATTTCATATTTATTTGAAAACCCTAGACCTATTATAATACAATCGAATTTCCTATCAAATGTTTTGGTTAGCGTAAGGTAAAAACTTACGCATATTTATTGGTGGGGAGTCTTACGTGATATCTTTTCTTTAAAAAGGTTTTGAAGTTAAACAAGTTTAACCTGTTACTCACACCAGACCCATGTCTGACCCAAGTTGTTTATTTCTGTTTTATAAACTCTTGGGTACTCAAATTTTTACGAGTAGCCAAGGGATTCAGGTTTAGCTTTGACGAGTAATCTGGAGGAGCAATGGAGCAGGAGGCTTCGGCGTTGTAGATATAGATAGTAGTTTTCCGCTGTGTTGATCTTTGTATTGATCTGTATTGTGTTGAGATGTAATAACTAGACAGATGTTTATAACTGTCTAGTATGTGATGTGTAATCTGTGTAACTCTGATAGATGATGTATATGATACTATGTAATATTTATGTGATATATTATATTTCGTTTCGTTTCCGCTGTGAGTATCTGTTGTTGTTTTCTTTTCTCTTCTTCTCTTTTCTATTTCTCACCCCTTTCTTTCTTTCTGTCGATGCGATTTTCCGGGAGTGGAAAGCCGGGTCGTCACACGTGGTATCAGAGCATAGGTTGAGCGAATGCCTAAGCTTTTGGTTAAGTGAATATCAGAGCTATTGGTTGAGTGAATACCTAGCTCTGGAGTGGTATCTATCGTGAGAGAGCGTATTTGTAATTTTTATATAACTATATATATATATATATCTATTCTACCTATTTGTTGGGTTACCTGTTCGGGTTTTCCAATATAAGATATAAAGGTAGATAGGGTAGTAGTGTATGAAACACGACTACCAATGGTTGGAATTAAGGTTGGAAGTGTATTTATCGAGACTGTAGACCCAATACTGTCTCGAGTAAGTTTTGCTGTGATGAAGGATTTCATCGAATCTCTGAAGGAAACCTGTTAAGGTTCGGAGTTTATCTGTAAAATTGGATGAGTAGAGTTTGGATTTATCGGTTAGGCAGAAGCAAGTGATGGTATCTTGATACCTCAGGTAATAGTAGCTGTGTGATGAGATGCAGTGACGATGGATGTTTCCGAAGATGTTTTCTTTGGAATGAGTTTAAGGAAGTGTGTCTGTTTCAGTGTTATGGCTGAGTTCAGCATGGTATTTCTGTTTGGTTTAGAGTTCGAGTTTCTCAAAGATCTTTGGATAGAAAGTCCTTGGCATCAGTATCAGCAGTGCAGCTCGGAGTATTCTGTGATGGCAGGAAGTTGTCAGGCTGAGTAGTTTTTCTGGAGGTGAAATTCAGAAGCAGCAGGGTGCATCCATTTCTTCGATGGATTGGATAGTTAAGTATGGGCTGTTCTGATTTGTTAAGAGGAACAGTTTTCTTTGGAAATAGGCTGGGTTGATCGCAAAAGTGACTTGCGATAGTTTGAGTGTTCTCTTGGGTTATCAGAGTTTTTCTGAGTGTCTTCAGAGAAGTCAGGAGTTGTCCGCATCTGAAGGTTGAGTTTTCTTATCGACTGGATTCCAGGAGTAGTACCGGTAGTTCAGTCTAGTTGAAGGATGTTCCTAGAGATGGAGTTGGTGCAGCAACTCAAGTTTTGATGAAGTATCTGAGTTTTATTTATGGATCAGTGAACCTTATTTCTGGAATGAGTTGTCCAATCTGTGCTTGTGTTCTACCTCAGATCTGAATTGAGCAGCGAAAGCAGTTTGGAGTATATCTCTGGATAGGAGAAGTAAGTTTGGAAATCTACTAAAATTATGGAGTAGAGCTGTGTTTTGAATCTCTTCTGTGTTCTGATTTGGATAAGTATTGGGTTTTCAGGATTGAATTGTCTGTTTGGACAATTGGAATTCATTGAGTTTTATGTATCTCTGAGAGGTACGTGTAAGATCTATCTCTGGTTTTAGAATCAGCAGTTCTGGAAGGTTTAATTGTTGAGTCAGACTCGTCTGTAGTCTGATATTCTGTTTAGTTCTGTAGATCTAGATGAGTAGGAGATCTATAGCTTAGTAGTTTAGATTGTTGTAGAGCGAGTATCCCGGTATATATATACTTGGGGAAACTCGAGGAATTCTATCTAGAATTTTGTCTGGATAGTTAGATTTGATTGATTGGATGAATTGGTTGCTATGGTTGTTAGCATATGGATGATAGTATATGCTTGTGTTTTAAAATTTAAAATCTTTAATAAGATTATTAAATTACCTTTGTTTAAATTTCGGGGACGAAATTATTTTAAGGGGGAAGGAATGTAATATCCCGGAAATTTTAACAATATCAATTTAATAATCTGTTAAATAATTAAATTGATATTGATGATCTTTGATAATAAGATTTGAATTTAATTTAATAATCTGATTAAATTAGTATTAATTGGTGATTTTATCTTTTAAAAGTTAATAAGATATTTCCTATTTGAATATATATATTTATTTATATATATTGTAAATAGAAGCTTTGGGTAAATTGGGAATTTAGATTTAATTTAATATGACTTTTCAAAGTTATTTAAATTAGTAAATTTATATTTTTAAAATACTTTAATTGCTTAAGATATTTTTACTTAAGTTTAAAATTATATAAGAGTTAACAAAAAGGCTTGTTTTATTTCTTTTTAAAATATTACTTGATAATATAATCTCTTATATAAATAATTTAAATATCAAATATGTTATTTTCAAATAATAAGTATAATGTATTATTTTTATATGAATGGATTTAAAAAAAAAACTATATGAAATTGTTATTTTAAATTGAATAAATAGTTATATATGAATATATATATATATATAACTTGACTTTTAAATTGAATCTTAGGATTTAATTAAAATTGAATTTGAAATTAAGTTTTGAAATTCAATGGAATAAATATTTAAATTTGTTGTAGAGTTTAGAAAATTGTATAAATTTTTAGTTATAAATAAATTTAGTTTTCTTTCTTTAAAAAGTAATTTGTATATATATAGATAAGTATTTTATAAATAAGAAAAGGCATTTTTAAAATAAGTTAAATATGTAAAAACTACTTAAGAGACATATGTCATTATCTTAAGTTATTGTTTTAACATGTGTAATGTAAGTAATCAATGAAAGTGACAAGTGTCTTAATTTATTTTTTTCTTTTTCTTTTATTTTTATAAAATCATAAATTCACATATATAAACATTTGCATATCTTCTTTATTTCATTCTTTCTATTTTCCTTTTCAAAAACAAGAAACCATCTTCCTCTCTAATGCAAATCTGATAATCAGTAAACAATTATGCCTCCAACCCAAAATCAAAATCACTCTTTTAAATCAAAGATCAAAACCTATCTCATTTTCACAATCAAGTCTTCAGCCTGCTGAAATTCTTTCATCTCTGGAATCATGTTCAAAGCAATTAAAAGCTTCAACAACTCAAGTTTAAAATCAAAGAAGATAAGGAATGCAAGTTTCTCAGTTTCAAGTTTTAAAAGCAAAAGTATCTTTCCAGCAACTCAGTTTAAAAGTCAAATAAGCAAGGCAATTCAAGTTTTAAAATACAAAAGCAGTTTTCAAAAGCTAAAGGCTGCCTCTGTTTAAATAAGGTGAGTAACTTTTAAAAACTTAAAGTAAAATATGGTTGCTTGCTAATATAGTTGAAATGAATAAGTATTGCAAGTATAAATGAGTTTCTGATGTGAATGTTTATAGTGTGTTTGCTATAACAATTAGATGCTCTGCTCTGCCTTTTCAAATCTGTGAGTAACATCACTATTTCTAAAGTTTAAATTTATAGATAAGTTGCATGTTAAATCTCTGTGACAAATATGTATTGCATGTATGTATAGTGGAATCTGCTGTGACAATATGATATATTGGTTGCTCTGTTCTTGTTTTGGTTGCCAGGCTTAAATTTCTATTCGAAATTTCTTATCTCTTGATCCAGTTTTATTTAGGACTTAATTTATAAACAAGAATAGTTAGATTTATCATATACTAATGTTTAAAAATTTAATTAAGTCAAAAAAATAAAGTTAAGTTTCTCTGTAACCAAAAATACCTGTGCATGTACATAAAAGTGAAAATTCAAACTTGGTAATTCATAAATCCAGAATTATAAATTGAATATCTAAACTATAACATGATTTTTAGCATTAAAATCATAATTTTTAGTTCGGTAATAAAGGAGCAGTTCTGGGTTAAACTAAATATGAAGTTTTGGGTAACTCTGTTGGTCTCGATGGTTTGGAATGTTGTAGTTTTCAGTAATGATAGTGGGATTATCAGTGATGGTAGGAAAATTATCAGGAAGGTGTTTAATTCATTGAGGAGGCAGCGGTGGTGAATTCTTTTCTGTAACCCTAGTTTTAACTAGTCTAGATAAATCGATCATCACGGCATCTAGGTTGTATCGAGTTCATCAGAACTCTGGGTATTGGTAGCAGGGAAGTTGGCGAAGGCGTGGCTGGAAGATCAGCGGTTCCGGTGGTCGGAGTCTCGAGTACGAGGAGTTGTTGCCAGGTTTTGGAAGTGGTAGTCTGTGTTCCAGTTTTGGTGGTGCTACTCGATTTCGATTTCGAATGAGAATCGATGGTTTGGGGTCTGGATCGTCAAAGAGGAAGGATCGGCGATGTGTCGGAGTCAGCCTCGTTGGCTGGAGCAGCGTAGGGGGACGGTGCACGTGCATGGTGCACATTTTTAGATTCTGGTGAAGTTTGGTTCGAAGTAACAGAGGAAGGCTACTCGAGATTCTCGAGATTTCTTGCGTGTGAGACTCGAAGCGTTAAAGGTTTCGACTCGAAGTTTTTTAGTGGTCTCGGGTAATTAAGTGTTGCCAGGTTTAAAACCTGTCTGCTTAGATTTTTAAAACTGAATGTAAATTTGTAAAGCAAATATTTAAATAGAAATTTACATCAAAGTTTTAATATAGATTCAGGTTTAGTTTAAATCTTAGATTGGAAATAAATAAATAAGTTTATAAATTTAAATGTTTTAAATAAGTTTAAATGTTAGTTATATTTAAATGTTTTAAATTTAAAAAGGAATTTGATTGAAGCTCTTTTAAAAATTCTTTTATAAGATATAGGAATTCTTTAACATGTAAAAGTTTTTGAATTGGTTTTAAACTTTGTTAAAGACAAATTGGTATTCATTTTAAATCCAGAATTTAAAATGATATTTAAAAGTAAAATTTGAAATGGATATTTTCAAATGTAAGTAAGAATGATAATTGAACCATGAATAAGGAAATGTGTTATCTTAATAGTTTAAATCATTAAATCTTTAAGGTAATTAAAATGGTTTAATTAATTAATGATTTGTATTAATTAATTAAGGATTTAATTTAATTTAATTAAGGTTTAAGATTAATTAAATAGAATAATTAATTTATAATTAAGGATTATAAATAGAATATTAATTAATGTTTAGAAATTAATTAATAAAGTAATTAAAGATTAATTAAGTTATGGATAACATTTAATTAATTTAATAATTAGAGATAAATTAATTTGTTATTAAGATTTATCAATTTGGAATTAATAATAATTAATCCAATTTAATTACTTAAGAAAAGTAATTAAAGAGTTGTTAATTGTTAATGAAGTCATTAACTATAGATTATTAAATAATTAATTAATAGGATTAATTTTGATAATTAATTAGTTTAATTAATTTAAGATAATTAATTATAGAATTTGTTTTAAATGGAATTACTTAATGGAAGTAATTAAGAATTAATTACTTATTGTAATTAATTGAAGTTAATTTGATTTAGTTTAAGTAAATTAATTAAGTTTAATTAATTTAAATAAATCAATGGATGATTTGATAAATAATTACTAATTGTAATTAATAAGTATGATTATTTAAGGAAGTAAATAATTGATAATTACTGGAAGTAATTAATTGATGGTTATGTATTAGGGAAAGTAATTTAAGTTTAATTACTTTGAATAATTAATCAAGGGATTAATTAAGAAATTAATTAAGGAGAATTAATTTAGTAAATGAAAGTAATTAAGGGTAGTTAATTACTAATTGAAGATTAATCAAGGTGATTAATAAATGTTATTTAATTTAAGGTTAATTACTTAATGTAATTAATTTAATTAAGTAATTAATAATTAAGTTGTAATTAAGGATCATTAATTAATATAATTAATGATATAATTAAGATTGATTAATTAAGTATAATTAATAAATGAAGTGATTAATTAATGTAATTAATTAAGGTTTAATATAATTAATTATAGTGATTAATTTAATTAATTATAGTTAATTAATTAATGAAGTAATTAAAGGTTAATTACTATAAGTGGTTAAGGATAATTAATTTAAGTAATTAATTAAAGGATAATTTACTTGGATATAATTAAAAGGTAATTAATCAAAGATGATTAATTTAAATGAATTATTAGAGGATAATTAATTAATTGATTATAATTAATTAAAGGTTAAGTAAGAAGGATTTATAAAATAAAAGTAATTAATTTAATTAACTTTAAATTAATTAGAGATGATATAGATCATTACTTATGGATGGATGATAATACTGAATGCTTTGCATTTGATTGATATCTCTGATGAGATATATGCTATGTGATATGGATGTTTAATTGAATTGTGATAATATGGATTATCTGATGATATTGATAATGTTGATTATCTATTGTGAATTATCTTTCTAAGTGTATAAAGATAATTGAATTAAATTGTTTTAACCTTTAAAACAACTTGGCCTTAAAAGATACGTTTTGGATTTCGATGAGACCGGGATCGGGTTTCCGTATACCGGATTTCCAGGTCTGGAGACCCGAATACCACATCGATCCAAATTAACGATAGGTCGTGAATCAAGTGAAGATGAAGATTCAGAGTGCAAGGGTTATTGTCGTTAACTCTGAGGGTGATTCCAATACGAGTGTAACGAGATAATGCCTTCGGTTTCGTTCGAACCCGGAACGAACTTGTATGGATTGAATGCTTTCAGCACATCGTCAGGTGGACGATGAGCATTCTAAGTGATGTGTTCTTTTCTAAGGTAATCGTGACCTCAAGCCTCACAAACCGGGAATGGCTAAAACAGGGGAGGTGCAGCAAGGTTAGTGGGTAGCACCCAAGTAGGACAAGATTATCTCTATCTAGAGGTCCCTTCTTATTATTATTCGGCTGTGTGGGCAGTTGTGAGCTCCAACTGCTGGGATATCTTGTGCGGGAATTATCCAGTAAGGGATGTTCCGGCCTTGTGTTGCAGGGGATTGGGAGTGATCCTCGGTACGGTGATCTAGGCCACGTACTGTGACGGGCGGTACCCCGGTAGCCCTGCCATTGTATGGAATCCAATTTCCAATAAGTGACAACGGATTTGATTGTATAACCCACTTTGTTGGCTAGTATGCTGGAATTTAATAATGTAACAATTTCAGCTATTTCATATTTATTTGAAAACCCTAGACCTATTATAATACAATCGAATTTCCTATCAAATGTTTTGGTTAGCGTAAGGTAAAAACTTACCCATATTTATTGGTGGGGAGTCTTACGTGATATCTTTTCTTTAAAAAGGTTTTGAAGTTAAACAAGTTTAACCTGTTACTCACACCAGACCCATGTCTGACCCAAGTTGTTTATTTCTGTTTTATAAACTCTTGGGTACTCAAATTTTTACGAGTAGCCAAGGGATTCAGGTTTAGCTTTGACGAGTAATCTGGAGGAGCAATGGAGCAGGAGGCTTCGGCGTTGTAGATATAGATAGTAGTTTTCCGCTGTGTTGATCTTTGTATTGATCTGTATTGTGTTGAGATGTAATAACTAGACAGATGTTTATAACTGTCTAGTATGTGATGTGTAATCTGTGTAACTCTGATAGATGATGTATATGATACTATGTAATATTTATGTGATATATTATATTTCGTTTCGTTTCCACTGTGAGTATCTGTTGTTGTTTTCTTTTCTCTTCTTCTCTTTTCTATTTCTCACCCCTTTCTTTCTTTCTGTCGATGCGATTTTCCGGGAGTGGAAAGCCGGGTCGTCACACTTAACATCGGTCTCTGGTTCAGTTTCTATTTAGCTTTTAAACAATTTAATATCTAACCAATAACATTTATTTTCTTTTAAAATCCAAGGGTCAAAATTATTAATCCATGTGATATATCTTGGAGTATGTACAGATCACCCTTTGGAAATAAACTAGAATCCCACTACCCTTAAATCAAGGCCTCCTGTCAGCACTACCTAGTCCACCTAATACGTTAAATACATATTAAAATATATTCTTCACTTCAACAAGTACCATCAAATCAATGCCCACATATGTTCTCTACCTCCTTATTCATAAAGTCAATTCCCTAAAACTCCAAAACAATCGACTTTCTTGAATTCTTTAACTTCATGGCTAGTAAAACAAAAGATATAGATCTCATTTTACTCATCCAGAGCTCGGATTTCAGATGATGGTTGCTGGGCAAATCATTAAATCTGGTATTGTTCTGCTGAAAAAAAAGCTTCCAATAATGGAGATCTGTAGAGACACATCTTCATAATCTCTAGTCTATTGAAGACATCACAGGACTCATCACTTGATTATGGCAATAATGATCGTGAGTAAAATTTCCAAATCGTGGATTCAAACAGGAAGTTTGTATGGATCTGATATTGTACATGTTTTGCTAAGTTAATATTCTTTTTATCAGAACGGCTTCATCTTTGCACCCGAATTCCAGTGAGGAGGTTTATGAGATGATGTGGGAAGCCATCTCTGATGATGATGCTTAAAGTAAATATGAGAAAGTTTATAACGCTAGGATGGCCATAAGAATAAATCATATTCCCTTCATTGTTACTTTGGTTGATATTTATGACTTTCATGTTAATAAAAGATATTTATGAATTTAATATTGAATGTGGAATGCTTTGTGCTTAAATGTTGTTCATGTGGCTCATAAATGTGAGATTCATGTATTTTATAATTTTTATTTGTATATACCATGGATATATTTCATTATTCATTGAAGTATACCATTTATCTAGCTTCATGTTGGATTGACTAATTTTTTTGGCTTTCTCCCACATTATAAAAAATATTCAAAGAAATTATTTCATGATTTTAAAATTTTATTTACTAAAAAAGATGGAATGTAACTGTTTAAAATTTAAAATTCACGATATTATTTGATATTTGAGACCGAATAGAGACCATATATTAGTCTTTTATATTCTGTCTCAACCAATGTTTGAGACTGATGTTTCGGTCTTTATGGTTTAAAACTGATGTTGCAGTCTCAAATTCAATTTGTGACTTAGAAAATAAAGACTGAAATTTTTGTCTTTAATCGGTCTCAATATTTATTTAAAAGACTGAAATGTATTATTAAAGACCGAACTTTTCGGTCTTTAATTCGTTATTTTTTTGTAGTGGTTAAAGAGAGGTTTAATGATTTCGTATATACCAAAAAGAAATGTTTTAAAGACATATATCTCTGGAAGATATTTTTGATTAAAAGAAATTAATTAATCAATTAATAAGCACCTATTTACTTAACATCTTTTTATCGATGATTGGTTCGAAGGAACCGGGATCGGATTTGAGTGATTATTATCCGAAAATACTTCGAACCAATTTACGTATTCGAAGTGAAGACTTGGAATGATAATAAATGAATGAAGGGCTGCTTGTCACTAACCCTTGGAGGAAATTTCCCATATTACATATATGTGGCAGTAGTATCTTTATTTAATCTTCGATGCAAGGGCTGCTCGCTACTAATCCTAGGGATGATTCCCAACAGGATGTGGTAGGAGAGTTCCTTCGTTTTGTCCTGTTCCTGGACAAATGTCGGAAATTGCATTTCCAACATACACGTACATTGATTTTTACGAACATACATCTGTTTGGTGGTGTAGGAAGTAACTCTCTTACACTTAACACCCTCATCTGAGACGTACGAGCTCAGAGGTTGTACATTTGTGGAAATCAATGGTGTGTGATGGAATTGATAATGTGGCGTTCAAAGTGAATGTGACATGTGAAAGGTAATCGTTACCTCGAGCATCATCACCCGAAAATGGCTTAAACAGGGCATGCCGTAAGGCTATTTGGTTCGCAACCATTAGGGTATGGCCATCACCTTTCTAGATTACTCTATATATGTTGAGTATGTTGTGTATGCTATTGGATCCCAGATACGTCGATTACAACTGGGGCGATGTCATATTTGGTTCTATCTGCACCAGATGGGTCTGCGGGTAGGTCGGTCTTACCAGGTGTAGAGGTTTAAAAGTTGTTGATCCTCGGTACATTCCTCTAGAGATGCACTATACGGAAGGTAGTTCCTTACCTTCCATTGTATGGAAATCCATGCTCCAATAAGTGCTTTCGGACTTGATTGTAGAGCCTAGTATGCTAGAATTTAATAATATAACAATTTCTGCTAAGATTATGTATATTTACTCTCTGGAGTTGCCTTATTGAATTGCCACTTCGCAGTACCGACTGAAGGTGCCCATTCCTTAGCGTTGAGATCTGCTGATAGAACTGAATGAAAATCATAGGTGTCGTAGACCAAAGTGCTTCACAGTTCGCTTCCCTTTCGCTTGAAGCTACGGGCTAAGCCCTATGTTTTATTTTTCTTAAGGTGGGAAAAAAGATAAAACTAAATTTACTTGTTTGGTTGAAAAGCGGCGCCTAAGGGCATATCGGTTGAAGTAGATTCTTCTTTTAAAAACCTCTTCCCAAACTGTACAAGCTTCTTCCAAAGCATACGGCTTTCTAGGGCTTGGCTGGTGCATATCCTAGCTCAGATACGTCTGAAAAGGTTTAAGTTGATGGTTCAAGCTCTGACTGAGTTGATGGTTAAGGGCAGATGCAGATATTTAATTTTCGGAACTCCCATTTTATTCTGCGACTGAGCTGCTGAAATAAGACTCTATGTCCGAGGGAACCGCGCCGCGTCCGCATCAGTCGAAGTGGTGGAACGCCCGGCCAATCTTTTCTTTTTTCTTTTAGAAATTATAATTTGGGGATCAATCTCTCTGAATAACAGCTTATCTGATATTTATGAATTGGGTGCAGGATTCTTCGAAAAAGCGCGGGCTGACTCGGAGACAAAAAGAAGTGCAAAAGCGACTCAACCTCAAAGGAGAGATGCTCTCTCGATCCCAGAGAAATAGGTAAAAGGAATTTCCATCCAAAATTTAAAAGTTGGATTTGATCAAGTCTTGAATAGTCAAAAATTTCCCTATCTTTTTTAACAGAAGGATCCATCCTCCCTTCCCGAAAGGAAGAACGTGAAATTCTTTTTCCTTTCCGCAGGGACCAGGAGCTCCTCCCTCCTAGTGGCTCCTCCCCGTCCCAAGCTAAATAAAAGGGTTCTTTGAGTAAAAACTTTGCTCATTCATTCTTGGAAAGGGAGGGAGCCTCTTCGTAATGTAACCCTCGGTTGGCGTAGCTAGGAGAATGCCGAGAATGGCTAGATGAGTTAGTTTAAAAAGTCATAGCAAAACCCGTAGCTACTTGTGAGAATGCCCAGGTAGTCTTAATAGAGCCAGAATTGTCAATTCCCGGATGAAGGCATAAGATTTTCTTATTTGTTTGCCGAACAAAAAAACTTTTTGAATTCATCGCCCCCCGGGCGGAGGAAGGAAAAGCTTCAAGCCAGTTTCAACAATACCATTGTAACTGCACATCTCGTCTTATCCACTTCTGAATCTTCAGGAAAGACTCGCTAGAAAGCAAGATTTTGGTTATCATAAGGTAAAAACTCATTCCGTGTTGGTCTTATGAGATACCGTTTGTTTTCAAACAGCCGTATTTTGAGTTTCTCATACTAATCCCACGACTGACCCGTAATTTATTTTCTTTTCCCATAAACTCTGGGTGCCCCCATTTTCCTGTCAACCAAGTAGTTAGGTAACTTGGAGCATGGAGCATTTTGGGTTCTTTGTTGTAGTCATCTATTTCTAATTCTACTGTATTTTGTATTAAGTATTTACCGACACTTATGAGGATAAGCAGTTATAACTATCCTAGTTGGATTAGTACTACTTTGATGGAGCAATTTAGAGTAATTGCATGTACTACTCATATGTATAATTAAATATCGAATACGATGTGAGATTCGATTCGTTTTGTCTTCTATCTTTATTTCTTTTAAAAACCCATGATAATCCCCCTCTTCGGCACTTGGATTTGTGGCACGTGAATACCGAGGATGTATTAGTGTCGATTTCTGAGGGTCAAAGAGGTGGGTCGTCATTGTATAATACAAAACACTATCTATTCAATGCATTATAGTTTATCTATTCTCACCTTAGCAGCACAGGTTGAGCTAGGGATGATATTCTGATTAACACCTCGTCCACCTTTCCAGTCTTTTGTTAATGGACCATCAACCGTCTTTTGTGTTGCTGATCAAAAGTGAACATGAAATGTATGTAAAAACTAAATAATGAGAGAGATGTTTTTAATACATGGAACGCTTGCATGGGCACACACAAAGGTTTACGTATGAAGTGTTTTTTATATTGAAGTTATAATGCGACTGAGTTTTTTTAGTACAGATCACTCAAACTATTTACAAAGAAATAACCATATAATACTTGAAACAATTAAGATAACTTTCTTCCATATACAACAGTAAAGGATATACCAAGACCACTACTATTTTGCAATGGACAAGATATATTTTGACACTCATTAGAAAAGATGTCGACGTTCCATATTTTTGGATCCTACAACATCATCATTCTACTTTTGTTGCTATCCACTGCATTATATATGAAATCCCAGTTTGGTTTGAAACTTTTAACAAATGTACGGATAAGGTCATTATTTAGCTTATGCTCAATAAACACACCCCGGAGGTTTTTAACCTATTATGTGCTCAATAACATCATATTTTCTTCTTGGGGAAATCATTCCCTTTAAGTATCATATGAGGAATGATATACTAATTATCGGTAGAAGTAGCTCCTTTAGTTTTATAGTTACTAAGGGAGAACTTACCTTGCTCCTCTTACTTTTCCTTTCTTTCGGCTTGATTTGCGAGACTAAATAAGACCATGTAGAATTGCTAGTTACCTCTTCTGGAGCTGTAGCTTTGAATTCAAATGGAGTGTCTTCAATTGTACTAATTTTTATCTGCCTATATGAGGTAAATATTTGTCATTTTCCCATGTTACTTTTATCATAAAAGTTATTATCATTTCATATTGTCACTTCCTATTGTAACATTGTGATGTTTTCATATATAATGTCAGTTCTTATTCAAGTTGTTGACTTCTTGTAGACATCATAAGCTTGATCTAAGACAATTTCAAGGTGATGAACTACATCCGTATCTTTTGATACTACATGATCTTAGGTTTATGAATTATCGTCTTTTGGATACTAAAAGAATTTATAGCTTAGGTGGCTAAATCAAGTTTGTTGTCACTATTCATGTGTCTTTTCCTTTTGTGATAGGCTACTTTTGTTAATGAAAGATGCTTCATATGCGTGTGCACTAAATTGGCAATGTGAAATCTTTTTGGGATGTAATTAAAACATTTGCTACTACCTTTTGGTATGTGCTAAAAACATATGTAATGGATATTATGTGTATGTTTGAGCATGTTTAATACAATGTCTATAGATATTTGGTATGTTTGATATAATGTGTTTCATTTTGTGATTATTATATTCTTCGACTCTTACATTGTTCATATTGTTATGTGTTTAAAGAAGATTCATATTTTATGTGTTATTACTAAACTGTAATATATAGCAGAATGCATCACACACATAGAAAAATAAACCATGGCGCTTAAAAAGCGCTATAAAAAGGTACTGTAATGCCGGTGCTTATCGTTGAAGGCTAGCGGAACAAAAGTGCTATTGTATCTATGCATTTTATAGCGGCATATACACGCTGTAGTAATATGTAAATAGCGGACATATAGCGCTATATAAAAAGAATATTATAGCGGCCTATATGCGCTATGGAAGCTTACTATTTTATAGCAGCATTTTTTGTGTTATAAATTCGCCACTAGTTTTTTACAACATGTTGATATATAGTGTTTATCGAACCACTATGGTTTTCTTTTATAGCGGTTATATGCCACTACGGATGACTCTTTTTCTTGTAGTGGACTAAAAGACATGAGAGATGCTTTCACACTCAAACAAAGTTGGAAAGTCATTACTGCTAAAGGATTTCGGGCTAGATGGATGAGATAGAGATATATCAATAATAATTTTTGGAAAATGGCTATTGACAATAATGCGTAACCTACATGGAAAGCAATTATGAGGATTAGAGACAAGTTGGCTGTGAACTGTAACTGAGTAATTGCTCATGTCAAACAAACTAATCTTTTGAAAGACCTATGGATTGAAGGAAAATCTCTGGTAGATTTACTAGGATGGGATACTTATTCAACATATGGCTGTCCTAATTCAAAAGTTGACTCTATTATTCAGGAAGGAAATTGGAACTATAGGAATATTCCGTGCTCATCAAAACAACGAGGCCAAATAGAATACATGCCATTATTTTCTAGTAGAGAATCAGACACTTGGACTTCGAAACAAACTAGTAGTGATTTTACTATTAAATCAGCTTGGGAAGCAATCAGAGTTACCGACCTTAACGTAATCTAGAGTAAAATCATTTGTATAACATACCCTACTTTGAGGTCCGAAACTAAGCATTACAGATGTTGCAGTCATCTATAGTGTTAATCTCCGTGACAAAATGTGGGTATTTTAATGGTATCCATAATATCAGAAGCACAAGAATATGAAATGATTTTAAAAACAATTTCAAAGCAAACGTTCACATTTCATTTCAAAGCCATAATCTTTTATTCAGTACATAATCCCCAACGTTGCCTAGGTTCACATGAAATATAATTATTACGAAATACTCCAAGAGCGACATATGAAGATACCCCCTTGGTTGATCAAAGTTACTAAATGGATAGTTACATCTACTGTCAATACATTCATGTAACAACTGACATAATACATCGGATAATAATAATAAATAGACTCCTACATCACTAGCTTTGCCTTCTGCACATCTTTGGAAGCTTTATTCGCCAAAACCTACTTAACCTGAAAAACCCTTACTCCTAACCTACTCAAATCAAATTTTAAGCATCCGGGAGTTTGAGGGGGAAACATAAACTTCGAGACAGGCAAAAAGCCTGGTGTGAATAGTAATATGTCATCTCGATTTTATAGATATTCAGTGAGACCACGACGCTGAGCGGAACGGGTTGTCCCCTTACTAATATCCCTTTTAAAATATATCTTATGCAAATCAAATTCATGCAACAAAACTAGTTAAAATGGATAATATAAACAATAATGTGCATGCATGCTACATGGGTAATCATGACAATTCGTCAAATCAGTGGACTATCAGTCCCAATGTTTAGTTTTCACAGGGTAACTACCAACCAACGTGGCTGACTCGGGCCTACCAGATATACCAAATTTTCTAACTAACTGTTAGAAGAAAACAGGATGGTCCATCCAAATACACTAATCCTAGTGTTCACTGAATATCTTTCAATCTCATAGTTTTGCTAGGCTTACTATGAATCTAAAAGTTTTGCTGGCCAAACTATAATCTATCTATCTTTATGTATTCCTTTCTGTGCGTATACCAACCTTTTGTCTTAGCCTTGACAAAGCCCTACACGTTGGAATTTTGGCCTAACATCAACTAGGGGCTAACAGTTGAAGTATAAGGAACTACCCTACACCGGTCCCATCTGGTTTTCTAATCTCTGAGTTAATTCATCCTATCATAGTCTATCCAAAAGTGATGAGAGTAATAATTCTTTAGTAAAATTCTTGGATAAATACACTTTTCTATTTTCTTGGAAACATTTTCTTTATAAACGATTTAACCCTTGAAATCATATCATTAAAACAAGGGAAATTATAGCCCTTTACTTTATCCCAAAACATTTATGCCACGATATATGCTTTTTTAAAATAATATTGGTCAATCTCTAAATCACTTGGAAGTTAATTGAATTCGAAACCATAGGCTATAAAGCCAAAACAATATAACACCTTTATAATGATAAAGCTCGGCGACCTCATCGCCATTAAGGGTCTTCGCCCTTCTTTAATATAAAAATATGCTAAAGCCGTTAACTTTTAAAACATAAGGTCGTAGAGCCGCTAATATGAACATCGCACTTCATAGAGTGTCGACGTCGTAGGATATAAAACATAGTTTGCATAGTTTATGGTCTTAAAGCTTAATGTCGATATAGTTAAATCTTGGCATCAAATGCCTTAATGAAAAATAGGCGGCTTCATTAGAGCCGAAGTTAACACCAGTGGCACTATATTTCCGTTATCAAAAACAGGTTATAAAGATTGAGGTTGACAATCATTAAGGTCGAAGTAATAAAATGTGGTATCATGTATAGCCGATATAAAATAGTGGCGCATCGCCCTTATAGAAAACACGGCCTTAATAGGGTTGAAGTAGATAAAATGCGGCATTATTGCCTTATAGGAAATAAGCAACCTTACTAGAGCGAAGTTAATATAAGTACTTGGAAAGCAATAGAGTCGAGGACATTATAAATATGAGGCACCATACCCTTATATCTATATAAAGTGGGGCATTATAGCAAAACATACGACAAGGTCGACATCGACGGTGAGTATACCAACTTCGAACCTCGCCATCCTTAGCAAATTCACTTCATACCAATAGTAATTAATATCATGTGCATCACCATTGGTTGTCATCAAAGTCGTAGCAGCGATGAAGAGGAATGGTGTAACAACATGGAATTTCAGACACTTCGTATTCAAATATCTAGATTATTTAAATATTTGAATCCTGGATTAAATGCCATTAAAATGATTTAATAAGCTTCTTAACCTCTTTTTAAATCATAAATAATAATGGTTAACTTATTTTGGAAAAATGTTTACAAAAATATATACTTTGAAAAAATATCGATAAAATGATCGAAAATCGTTTTATCGATAAACAGCTATTTTCTCAACGGAAGTTGTTCAAACTTTTTACACATGTCTAAGTAATTATTATGGAGATAATTAGCAACTAAAAATATTTTCATGTTTATGGCTAACTAAATAGGAAAATGAGCAAATAAGGAAAATGAGCGAAAATGGAAATAATTAACTCTTAAACTAATATCTAATGAACACATTAGCCACTAATCAAACACTCTCCTCTTCATACAAGCTTGGAAGGTTCTAAAAGATTCCTATAGGATAAGAGGTATTATGGTAAGGGTATAATGGTAATTAGCCTAAAGAAGAAGTGATATAAAGTAAAAGTAAGCATAAATGGAAATGCTTAAGTGTTAAGCAAATGATAAAGTAGATGTGATGGGTGGTAAGCCTTCCAAGGGGGGTAAGAGTAAGCTTATGCTTCACCACTTCAAGCCTACAAATAGAGGGTAGAGGTTCACTTAATAAGTACAAGTAAATTCCTAAGCTTGAGATGAAGTAGGGGGATTGAAAATGGTGGAAGTGTTTAAGCACTAATCCACTAATTACTCTCTAACTTTTTCAAAAGTTATCAAAATCTTCTCTAATCTCTTTTAAACTTTGGCTTTGAGCCTAAGACATTATGGGAGGCATGAATAGCAAGTAAGAAGTGGGAGGAGGTGAGAGGAAGAGGGGGGTCTTGGTGGGCTGTGAGCATGGAGGAGGAGGAAGAAGGTGGCTTTGGTTTGGAAGTGCTAAAGGTTGGACCTTTAGGCTTGTGTTGATGGAAGGAGGTGGTTCTTTGGTTCTTGTGGCTTTATGCTTGTATTAGGCATGGATCTAAGTCAGTTTCTCACTATCTCTTAAGTATATATTGTGTATATATATGTTGTGTGCAAATTATAATGTTAAAGTGACATTAACTAATTAAAGTTATAAACTTTGGACCCCTTTTGCTTTTGAAAGCAAATGATAACTGTATATTATATAAACTCACTTCTATTACCCTCTTAAACATGTGGCGTGACCTTGACTTGATGTTTAAATGGTTGTTTAACTTTTGTGTTAAATTGAAGAAAGTATGAAAGTGTTTGAAACGAGAATAGTCGTCATAAGTGCACTTCGGAATCCCTTGTTTTCGAGAATTTTTATAAATAAATGAAAAGATATTCTTAGGGATATCTTTCCATTGTTTTTAAGTACTCTAATGGTATTACTTACTATAAAATTTTCAAGTCTTAAATCAATTTTTTAAGTGGTTAAAACTAGTCGCAAAAATGGTGCTTCTCAATGTTGTTTTAATAAGGACTTTTAATAGCAGTTATAAATGCTCCAGTAAGTCGCTTATGGTTTAAGTGTTTAAAATGCGACGTTTTGGTTTGTTTTTCATGATTTAAACGGTTTCTAAATTCTTTTCTTTATAAAATATTTCTATGGAAGTTATTATAAAATGTATTTAAGTAAGAAAAAAGAGTAGATTTTTAAATATAGTCTTAATGATTATTTGCGAATTTTGAAAGTAAAGTGCTGCAAAATGTAAAACATGTTTTTAATCAAACTTCTAAATTTTTTATTTTCAAGTTATATTTTACATAGATATTTAAAACCTATTTACAATTATTTTTAAAGTATTATTTTATATATATAAGTTTTGACAAAGGTGATTGATTAAGCTTAAAACTAAAAGCCGACGAGTAAACTTATCTGTTTGTGAGATTCAAGAATGTGGTGCTTATGCAAGGCTTGGAGCAACAAGTGCCCAAACTTACCTGGCTTCACTCTTGAATGAGGAACAATATAAGCTGAAATGTCAGAAATATGTTAATCTTGTTGTTTACTTACATGTTTAATTAAAGTAATTAACTTTTCTTAACGCTAAAAGCCGACAAAGCAGGTTTATCTATTTCTAAGAGTTAAAGATTGATGTCGAGTAGGGACGGAGCAATAGAGATCTAACCTACCATCTGCACTCTTGATCGAAGGATAGTGTGAGAGGAAAATATTAGAAACGTGATACGTATAGGAGACTTGGTTTCCATATGCGTTCGCTCTCATTATCATTGGATGACTAAATTTGTCGATTCAGCCTTGGAGAGACCGGGATTGGTAAGTGTTTTACTTATCGAAAACCACTTCAAGACTGAGATATGTGTTCTATTTCTTGGAAGTGGATCTGTTCAAGATGCAAGGATCTATATAGAGATTCGAGATTTGTTTAAGATACTCGAACACATGTAGTGGTTCGTGATCTATTCGGGATGTGGGAATCCATATGTGATTCCAAGATCTATTGAGATATAGGAATCCATGTGTGGTTTCGTGATCTGTTCGAGATGTGAGAATCGAATTTGGGATTCATATTTTGTTCAAGTGATGAAGACTCGTGTGAAAGATGTCGAATGTGACCTCGACATCGAAAATGGCTAAATCCAGAGTAGGAGCATAGCTTGGGGTTTGCTAACCCACGACATGATATTATCACTCCAGATCTAGTGTATGCTTGTCAATGTTGCGCGCAGGAGTAATGGTATTCGAGATCATGTATTTTAACGTGGATCAGTTATGTTTACCTTATGGTGTATTCTATTTAGAGATATACGATGCTCAGAGATAGTTTCCGACCCTTGTGCATGGAGATTGGATTTCGGCTTGACCGGAAGGATCTCCACGGAAAATTCATTATGCGAATGTTCCTTATCAGATTTGACTGTACTCCTAATATGTTGTTGAATGTAACCAATGTAACCATTCCAGCTATGTTATAATATTTATATTCTATACCCTAGACATTATCTATTATATTACCTTATGTATCTATTAGATGGTGGTTGGAGATAATCGTTATGGCATTCCATGCGGTCTCAAAGTACTGTATATGTTGACCGCATATTTCTTGAGTTTCTCATAGCAGACTTATGTCTGATGCTTGATTTTTGTTTTCCCTAAATTCCTCGCATACTCTTTTGAGTAGTTTGAGAAAGACGGGTTTTCGTTGATATTTATTGGAGCTCGAGAAGACGAGCTGGATGTTTCACCTACCGCAGTACTCTTATTTCCGCTACATTACTATATTGTACATATCAGCATTTGTGAGGACAGGTTGTTATAACTATCCGGGCTGATGATGGTACTTAGGTTTTGTAACTTTGAAATTTCGTATCGGAGTAACCCTTTGTACTATTCCTTTGATATTATATGTTATCGTTCCATTGTGAGATTTTGATATTGTGTTCCTTCTTCATTGTTCCTTTTCTTTTTATTTCACCTTAACAATTCGTTCCTTCCGGCACTTGGATACTCGGCACACGAATACCGTGGATGTATTAGTATCGACATTTAGGATCGAGAGGGATGGTCGTTACAAATGGCGACATCATCATTGCCGACATGACATTTCCATAATTAAAATTAAAACAGTTTAATTGCTAATAATTTCCACCAACCCCTGTTGTTTGTCAAAATCTTATTGGTTAACAAATACTTTATCATAATTCTTTTTAGAAATCTTCCTATAACCAGAATTTATCATTTCCAAAACATTTTCAAACAACAGCTTTTATATTAATATTTTAACATAACACTTAAGCTTTTCTTAGCTTAAATAATTCACAATAAATCAAAAACACTTGCGAAAAATCCCAAAAAATCATAATAAATCCAATTTATTATATTCTTTAGCATATAAAAATTTCGGGACCAAAAACATAATTTACTTATTTCAAGTAATCAAACCCGAAATATCTCATTTTCCAATCTTAGTTAATTCACCAAATATTCTCATTAAAACAGAAAATTATGAAATTAAAAACCCACTTTCAAAATAATGTTTCTAACATCATACTGAATTTTAAGTCATTAGGGTGTCATATGACAGGTTTTCTAACTCAAACATATCACTTATTTCATAAATAAATTCTATAAATTTACCAATAAGCATATAATCATTCAAACTATCATAGCATGGTATAATATAAGCAAAAGAATCGGATTTATACTTAAAACCGAAAAAAAAATTAAAATATGAGATGTATAACTATTGTTCACCTTAAATGACTAAAGAAGGTTGAGATTTGTATTTGATTTGACTCCTTTAAGCTTTGATCTTGTTTCCTTAGCTTTACTTTCTATAAAACCCTTGTCAATGGTCAGCCTAACTCTTATCTTTTGTTTTTGTTAATGAAATTTAGGGAGAAATGAGAATATGAGGGTTTAAGTTAAGGAAATATGCACTTTTCCTATTTTGCCCCCTTTCATATCCTCCTTCTTATTAATGTTATAATTAATTCCATTAGTTCATTAATTAGGCTCGACCCACATTAATTACCAAATCTCAATCTTCTTACCATTTTACATTATTTTATTTTATTTATCCAATTAAATCTCCTAGATAATGTTAATTAAATTAGGGTTGTTACAATTTGGGATAGGGCTAATTGCATGAAAATGGCTGCAAAAGTATATAAATCCGTTCTAGGGAGACTGCCAACAAAAGATAGACTTTTTAAATGGGGAATTTTAGATGACAAATTATGTTCTATATGCAATAACCAAGAAGAGAATCATAAACATTTTTTCTTTGAGTGTGAATCTTCTATAGTAGTTTGGGACTATTGTCAACAAGATACCAACTTATCATCTAACACGGGAAATCTACACTAAGTTATAGCCTACTTGATAGGAACTGGGCAACACGAATACTTGAAAACCAAAATGCACACATCACTCTAACAGTGGCTATTTTGAGTATTTGGAGGGAGCGAAATCAGAGATCATTTCAATATAAAAGTCGAAGCGCAATTAAAGTTAGTAAGCTTGCTATTACAAACATGCAAATTGTAAGCAAACAAATCAGTGATAGAGTCATTGCTAGGAATAGGGGTAGAGCAGTAGCCTTGTTTGTAACAGTGGACTGGATGCGGAGAAAGGCAAGAATCCCAGATACGTGCTAAATGAGTTTTCAGCTGACATGATGAGGAGAGAATATGTTTTTTCTTTCTTTATTTTAGATTTGAAAGTTGTAAAGTGGTATAGAAGGAATGTTTCAGTTTGTAAGTACTTTATTTGATTTTTACTTGCGGTTGTTGGACCGATCAATTTGGGCTGAAATACCCTAATAAAATTTTACTAATTTTCAAAAATAAAATAAAAAATACTACCTAATTTTAATTATATGATTTGTATTTAATTATGTCATTATATGTTAATAGTTGAACTTATATGTTATAAATGCATATTTACATGGATTATATTTTTCAGTTGCTGCAAATTAATTTTTAATATTTATTTACTATTATTTAAATCAATATACTAATTAAATAAATCATATAAAATAAAGTATGTTTCAAAAATTAAAATTAAAATTTTACAAATTTTTTTATCATCCTATAAACTCTCATCCAAAAAATCAGAATTTAGAAATCATTTTTTATGTTTTTTAAAAATCAATTTCATAAATGGTCAAAATCAATCAATTAATTAAAAATATTTTTTAGACCGAGAAAATTCTGGAAAATTTTTCGTAACTTTAAAATATCATGCTTTATTTTCTAAAAATTTAAAATTCGAATAATATAACACAAAAATATTTTTTATTACTATTTTATTGTATTTCGAATAATTAATGTATATATATAGCAAAGTTAAGCAGGGTTGACTGGTCCTTTAATAGTTTATTGCAAAAATAATAAAATTGAATCATAAAAAGCTATGATCCTAGTGGATAAGAAAAAAAGAGACTAATAAACTAAGACCAACGGATCGAATAGGCATCATCAAACCCATATGTGCTAGCTAGAATACCACACATAATTAGGCCTGTCAAATTATACCCTAACCCGTTTACCCAACCCAATAACCTTAGTATTAAAAGGGTTGGGTTACCCGTTTAAAACTTTATTTTCTTTTTACCCAGCCTATATACGACCCATTAGCAAACCTACCCAAAGCAATCCAACCCGCGTAACCCTTCAACCCTAGTTTTAGTTTCTTCGTTCTCCAAAAAAGGCGACAAAAGAAGAAATGGCGATTTCTCATAATATTCGATAACAGGTATTAATCTTTTCAATCGTTTAAATTAATCTGATTGATGGGTCTCATTAAACCTGGTTATTCACTATCTACATCTTTACGTAGAGCTAGGGTTTTTAGCCGTCGGTTCTACTTGCATTAGTAAGATCTCTAGTCACGATGTTGTTCGCATATTTTTCTTTTTCCTTTTTTTCATTTTCGATTTCAGTTTGATTTGAGAGTGGGAGAATTAGGGGCGAGGAGATAAAAATCAAATCGACACCATTTTGCAAAAATCAAATTGTTTAAATATTGGCGGCATCTGCGAGAGAGAGGGGACCAAAGGCGAAAGTTTTAGATGATTACATATCAAATAATTATGTATAGAGAAAAATCCTCTGATATGGTTATCGTGAAGAAAATTAAAGTTGGTAACAAAGAAGAATGTATTCGGTTGCTTTGAAGTTGATTCTTTTTTTCTTTTTACCTTTTTTCGTTTACTTCTTTATTTTCTGCAACTTTGCAATAAAGATACCTGCTTTTACTTAATTATTGAAAAGGAAATTGCTTTAAAATACAAGATTATATTCCATCAATCGAGTTAGTGCACATGTTCATAAATGTAAATTTAGTTAAAGCTAGCGTTATTAATTAATTTGCATTGGTTTACAGCTTGTGCTTCTACATTAAGGAACTCTGCATTATTATCAATCAACATGTATATTTAATATAAATGAGCACTATATTATTATTTTTTTGCTTTGCTTATGTGCGCTATTTATAATTTAGCACAATAATAGATGAAAAAGGAGCACTATATTATGTTCAATTTTTTTTTTCATTTTAAATTTTTAGTCTTTTATGACGGTGGACAATGGAAATCGCAGAACATAATGCATCTCTAATATTGGAAATGTAAGAGGTAATTTTATTATGTGGTAATGTCTTTTTTACATTATTGTAAATGGTGTTAATTATATGATTTGTATAGATAAATCAATTATTTTCATATATGTGATCGTTTTTGTGATGATTTATGATGATCTGTCAATGAGAACTTTGATACTGCATGCAATGTAGGGTATATATCTGTAAACCAAGTGGATATTATTCAAAAAAATATGTGGACTAGATATTCAATCTTCAATTGAACAACTACCTAATCAAGTTGACACATCACATGCATTGCATACACAAAAATGGACACTTTCAAAATCAGTATCCATTCTTCGGTTGGACACCGTTCATCGAACTATTTATAGACATTTTTCTGGGTTTCATATGTAAGTGGGTATTTTTTGTACTCTGTATGAGTGGGTAAATGTCAGTACGGGATTGTTATAGTTGTGTTGGGCTGTAAAACTTTGTTTACAATGTTAATTTATAGGCTGGGAAATATGTTTCCCAACCTGGGTTAAAAAAAACAACTAACTGAAGGCAGATCTTATCATACCTGACATCTCATACATTTGGTAAAACTTGCCTTGTGAGAAGTGAGAAACTAATATTAGTAAATGAATAGTTTAGATTAGAAACTACAATTGCATAGTAAATCTTGATCAAAAAAAGGAAAAATTCTTCTCATAATTAGAAACATGTCATGTACTTCTTATATTTTTTGTAAGGAAATTACAGGACGGCTAGTGGAATTAGAAAGAAGGGCTGTTAACAGTGGGATTTTCTTCGCTGTTTTGTTGTGTAATATATTTGTTCTTATTAAAAAAATGTACACGACGAAAGTAATTAATTAGAGTTGCAATTGCATTCTCATCTGATGATTAGTGAAAACTTTAATAGACAGAAAAAATAATCTGGTGACCATCATATGGCACTCTGGGTGCACAAATAGGTATAGTTGAAAGTGCTAAAATAATTATTTTATTGCTGAACTATTTTGAATCATGAAACTAATCGTACATGCTGCATATGCTGTATTTTGTTTGATATTTCATTTTTCGCATCTTGTCCATACATATGCTATGTTTGTTGCTATCTCATGTTTTTTCTTTTACACTACTATTACTATTTCCAGGATGAGTTGAGCGATGTTGTCCTACTTGTATTTACAAACAAACAGGATCTACCGAATGCAATGAATGCTGTTGAAATCACGGATAAGCTTGGTCTTCACTCCCTTCGCCGGCTACACTGGTATGGAATCTGGGTTAATTTATTGTTATATCCAAAATAAGTAAACTACACATTTATATAACCATGAGTTAATTCATAATAAGTAAAATACTTTTTCTATTTTTTCTTTTCTTATCAAAAGTGCACTGCTGCTAGATCGTAATTAATTCCTTGTTTTCCTTAATGGATGCATGTCGCAATATTGTGTCACTATTGTGTTTGCTTATATTCCCCTTCATTGTCTCTGTATATCGCTAAAACTCATAGCAGTTAATATTTATATTCATTTCCATTTTTTGTTGCATGGATATTATGATTGCCAGTATTTTTATATTCAACTAGTATTTGCCTTGGTGGTACTATGTTTCATCATATTTATATTATGCACATGAGACAGGAAGTTAATTTGGATGATATTCGATTCAAATCAGTATGACTAATTATTACGTGCTTACTTGTATAAAGAGGGAGATTTGGGTCATCTCTGCTCCACTTTTCTCTTTGTTTCATGCGTGCATTCCCAGTTTATAAATCGGGCAGAAAATGTAAAGTAAGAGATCTAACTAATATTGATGAATAGTTTGAATTTGACTACCTCAGAGATATTGACCATCAATCTTGAATTTTTGAGTCATTATTATGTACAGTAAATAAAGGAATGGAGAAGACTGTGTATATGGGACATGCATCAAACTGGTTAATTTTGCAGTTTGAAGTTTACGAGCAATTCTATTGGATTTGGTATCCAAGTATCTTTTAAAAATGAGTTGTTTACACTTTATGACATGTTACTAATCAACATTGAAGGGCCAACTAGATATATTGCATGTTTCTGCCTATGTATGCAGCATTTTGAGTGCTCATTTTTACATATGATCTCGTGCAGGCTTATCTAAACTTGTTCTCTTGAATCTGGAGGAATGTCCAATTACAGCTGGTCGTTTGAAATATTTATCAGGTTTAGCTGCTCATTAAGTTTTTGGTTTATATACATCTTTAGTTTAACAGCATATGCTAACAGTTTGCTGATTTTTTTTTTGCTAAAAGGAAAATGGTTTACAAAATATTTTGTGTTGTTTGCTTTGCTATTACAACATTTGTGAACTGATAATTTGTGTTGTTTGCTTCAGGATTACAAGGCTGTGCATAAGGGCTTCAAACTTACAAGACTGCTTCTATGACGCAGAACTTCCAAATATTTTGTAGTTTTATTACTTTATATGACATGTTGCTACTTTTGTAGTATTTGGTTCAGATTATTTCAGTTATTTGATACAGATTTTGTATTCAACTGTTAAGTTTTACTATGCTGAATCTTTTAGTTTTTAAATGTTGTAGTTTGTAATTATACTATGTAGGATCTTCTAATATTTTCCAGTTTTTGTGTTATCTTCTGATGTAATTTTTTTGAATCTTTGATAATTGATGCAGTATTAATGATATATTGGAGTAATTTTCAGTCTTGCTGCAGTTTTTGCCATTGTTTTGTTGCAGTTTTTGTTAAATGGGTTGGGTCGGGTTGACCCTTTTAATAAACGTATCGGGTTAGATCAACCCATTTATTAAATGGGTCAAGCGGGTTGGGTTTATTTATGTCTTGAATTGATCGGGTAAAATTCTACCCGACCCATTTGACAGGTCTACCCATAATAGTAAGCAGTGTCTCAACCCTAAGTTGCATGCCAGTTTTCATTTTCCCACTAAATAATCTTAAATTTCTTTCGAACCAGATCACATGAATGAATTTCTTAAGAATGAAGAGCAGAATAAATGTCTCACAACTCTTCCATCTAGTAGCCTTATAGATCGGGTTCCACTCAATCTCACCGTTCCTACTTGCATTTCATCTATCAGCTTTAATCATCATACCGTTCCAATGAGAAAAAATAACATAGCAATTTATGAAAAGATGCAAATTATCCTCAACCTCATCAGCACAGAATAAGCAAGTAGGGTTAACATCCGTCCCTTTAAGCAAGAGTCTTTCCTTGGTTTGCATGGCATTCCTTATAAATTTCCATAGCAACATGTTATCACTCTCTACAGTGTATGTTCTAAATCCTTTTGTTCCAGAAAAAACAAGGCAGATCAGCATAGTTAGAGAGGCATATGTAGACAGTAGAAATAGAGTGATCCTTCCCCACAGTAGACCAAACCACCTTGTCAAAGTTAGAAATTGGAAGTTGAACTTGCTGAATCACATTCTGCACTCTTCTTATGCTTTGATTACTGGAGTAAGGAAAAGTCACGTCGCCATTGTGTATATAATCTTTGGCCTAAGCATTAAGACCAATACTAGTTTGAGTTAATTATTGATATGTGAATAAGTTCTTGAGTATAATTCCTGTTTCGACCAGGGATCATTCCAGAAACTGACCCTGCCATCAGCAGCTACCAGAGTAAGCCGTGAGGAAGCACAGTAGTTCTTAGGTTAAAAATGGCTCTCCATACCCAACTAAAATTTTAAAGGGATTGCATGGTCTAGAAATGTCTATTGCCAATATTATATTTGTAAGTCCAGCTAACCCAGATGTTATCCTTCTTATTAATAAAATTGTCAAAATGCTTACTAAAAGCAGCCAAGTTCCATCTGTGCAAGTTAAAGAGGCCAAGACCACCAAACTTCTTTTGCATGGTAATCTTAGAAAAAGAAACAGGAGTAAGCTTAGATGAATGATCATTACCAAACCATAGGAAGTTGCTGATAGCCCTCCTGATCATGTGCATTAATTTCATTGGTAATATAAAGGTTCTACTCCAGTAAGAACCCATAGCTTGGATGATGGATTTGATGAGAACCATGCAGCCAGCTTGAGGTAAAAATCCGTTGTACTAGTTATTCATGGACTTGGTGATTTAATCATGAAGGCCAATGCATTGAGAGGTAGTGATTTTTGAAGTAGCTAAAAGGATACCAAGATAAGAAGCAGTATCCGGGACATGCTGCAAACTAGATAGGGTTCTGATGTTAAGGGCGAGATCATCAGAGACAACAACCAATAGCATACCAGATTTTGAGGTGTTAATGCAGAGCCCAGTGCACAAATAAAATTCCAAGAGAACGTGAAGAATACATTTAATAGAATTGATAGTGGATTTGGTGAATAAGATGACGTCATTTGCAAACATCAATGCGGTAATTTGAGGCTCTTTACATTTAGGGTGCAGCAGATAAAGGCCACCAATGGCACATTGATTTATCATACTAGTGAGAACCTTCATGACCATTATGAATAGGTAAGAGGACATAGGGTCCCTTTCCTAATGCCACATTTTCTTCTGAAATATCCAACAGAGATGCCACTAATGCAGGAGGAAGCAGCAGTTGACAAGCAAGCATAAACCCAAGTAGTAAACTACTTGGGAAACCTCATCTTTCCATCACTCTGGTAATAGTGGACCATTGCAAGGAATCAAAGGATTTCCTGATATCCAACTTGATCATTTCTTTAGGTGAAACATTAGCATTACTATATCCTTTTAGCAGCTCACAAGAGAGTAAGACAATATCTAGTATACTTCTGCTAGGCAAGAATGCAGCTTAGTTTTAGGAAATTAAGTTAGGAAGGACCATCTTTAGGGTGGTAGCAGGAATCTTAGAAATTCATTTATATATGAGATTACAGCAAGAAATGGGCCTAAAATCATTAGCAGTGGAAAGGTTATCAGCCATAGGAACAAGAGCAATGTTTGTGGCATTGACACCATTGGAAAGTATACTATGCTAGAAGAAATTACATACAGCCCTACATAGGTCCTTGCTGATAATATCCCAACAAGAAGTATAAAAAACGGCATTGAAGCCATTTGGCCAACCGTAAGAACCCTTATTCATACCAAAAATACTTTTTCTAATTTCATCAGGAATCGTCATAGCAGATATTATGGATATCAAATCATTAGACAAAGTAGGAAGGTCTAAAAAAGAAATAATGTTTAAATCAGGACAAAATTTAGTGGAGTTACCTAGCAAGTCTGACAAATAATTTAGGAAAGCTTCATCAATTTGCTGAGGCCTTGAAGTAAGGTTGCCATGTTGGTCAATGATAGAGTGGATGTAGGATTTAGCTTGCTTGTATTTTATGGTTTCATGGAAATAAATAGTGTTCCTATCGCCATTTAAGTTCCATTGTTGTCTCAATTTTTGCTTCTTCATTTCAGCCTCAATAGCAAGGACTTTAGAACACTAAGATGTCAGCTCACTTTCAAGAATGGAGGCATAAGTATCATCTGGGTTCAGAACAAGGTTGGATTGACCATTCTATAGCCGAGTCTTCAGAGAGGCGAGAGAAGCAACCCTTTGCCAAACTCACATTCTTTGGTTTCTTCTGAAAAATAAATGTAGAGTTACCATATATTACAATAGACCAAGCATTATTGACAATGTCGAAGAAAGAGCTATCATTAATCCATGCATTAAAATTTTTGAAAGAGGGTTTTGCATTATGAGCAGCAACTCCAAAAGATAAAATTTGAAGAGAACGGTCAGATATGAAAGGGAGAGAAGGTGAACAAAGATTGAAGGCCATTTATCAAGGGAACCAAGATTACATAATGTATTATCAATTTTACTCATTGTTTTTATGCCACTCCTACTCTTATTATTCCAACACTACAAGATTAAATGGCTACTGCAACGGCTCGTAGCCGTTGGCGGCCGTTGGAAGCCGTTGGAATAGAATCAACGCTTTCCAATGCTTTCCAACGGAACCAACGGCTATTTTCCAATGAAATTTCCAACGGCCGCCAACGGTTAATAGCCGTTGGAAACCGTTACAAGCTGTTTGAATAAAATGGCCAATAAGCCGTTGGAAACCGTTGGAAACCATTGGAAACCGTTGGAAAATCTGGGTTTATTTTGTTGTACAACAGCAAGCCTATTCACCTTCCAGCCACACCGTTTCCAATCCATTCCATTTCCAATCCATTCCACACATATATATCAATATCAATATAAACAACACACATAAATCAATTAAACACCAATATAAACAAACCAAACCATTCAAACATCATAAACCGTACCATCAACGTAAATACCATCAAAACATGTCAACAAACCACGTACATACCATCAAAATATTGTTCTCACCCACTCCGTACCAATATATACAACATTAAAACACATAATAACCATCTCCAAGTCAATATATACATCGTTCAAACACAAACACTAAAAAGCATACCTCCTCAAGCATCTTCGTCGTCGCCTCCGAAAGCACCAGACGACGAAGGAAAGGTACCGTGATTCTGCACATACTCCGCAAGCTTTTGATTCAGCTACTCCATCTGTACAGCTCGCAGATGATTCTCCTCCTGTAGCTGCTCAATCATAGCTCTAAGCTCCTTAATTTCTTCTTTGTCTTGGGCCTTTTGAGCTTGTCGAGCCTGCAAATAGAAATAATAGCAAAAGGGTTGTCTCAGCATATAAAATATTATAACACTATATATCTAAACGCTAATTTGTTGTACATATGTAAAAGGATTAATTACCGTTACGTTCCCGAAGCCATAACGTCTACTCCGCTGCGTCGGATCCATAACAGCGTCAAATATGTTATCTTGCTCCTCCTGTGTCAACTCATCATGACCAGACTGCTGAAGCGCATAAGCCCGTGCCTCCTGTAACCTTGACTATAATGAAAAAAAACAATTTCAGTTGAAAAATAGTATAATGTAATTTTTATTTTACATAGCTAGTAATTAATAAACTTATCGATGTAAGTATTAGAAATTAAAAAACGCATACATATGCCTCAGTCGCCTTATCCTGATCACCCCACTGATATATGATTTTGCCAGACTCGTCTACTTGCCTAGATGCGTGGGTGTGAGAAAATAAGTCCACTAAGCCAATGGGATGTCCATAAGCTCGTTCATGCAATTGATAATTTGGATGATTTAACTCCACATAATCTGCTTTATCCCTTTTTAGAGATGGATAAGGGGCATAATAAGCTTGTAGGGCTTGTTTGGCTAGTATAAAAGGGTCGTACTTTTGATAACGCGAGGTATGTTTAATTTCTATAAGATTATAATTTGGATGCACGTTAATAGCAGAACCTGGAACATTGCTGAACCAGTTGCATCTAAATAAATAAACATCCTCCGCGGGTCTTGTAAAATATGTCAACTGCAAAATCTGAGTTAACACGCCATAAAAATCATTTATATGATTATTAGGATCATCACTGCCTTTAACAAATACACCAGTATTGTTTGTTAATTTTTCAGCACCAATTTCTTTGGTGTTGAATTTATATCCATTAACAAAAAATATTGGATACGTTTTAACTTTTCTTTTCGGTCCAAACGCCAAATGTTTTAGTCCTTCATCGAGTACATTATTTGTGGGATCAGAAACGTATTTCAAAAACCAAGTACTGAAATATTTGCTTAAATCGCCGCTCGGATTTTGTGATTCAAAAATACTGCAAACACAAACATGATATATTACATTATTATTTATTTACACATGTAGTATTAAATTTAACAAAACTTGGAAGGTGATAATTACCTAACAAATGGTGCAACTTCAGGACAATTAAGAAGAATATATGTGTGTGCTACATGGTAATCTTTATCATCTAGCCATACTTCCACACATTTTCCAGCATGTCGGCCATGTTGTTTAAAAATAGATAATATTGATTCAGAAGAAGAATTTTGTTCAACGGCCTCATCATTACGCGGAACACTTACAAATGATAAGTTCACATGATCATTAAAATAATGAGAGAAAAAGAAAGAAGCTTCTTCTTCGATATATGATTTGCAAATAGAACCTTCAACTCGAGCTTTTTGTCTCACTTTTTTCTTTAAATGATTTAAGTACCTAATAAAAAATATTTCGGTTAAGTATTAACTTCTATTTAAAATTAAATTAACATTTACATACTCAGTATAGTAACATACCTTTCGAATGGATACATCCATCCATATTGCACAGGACCTCGAAGACGTGCTTCATATGGAAGATGAACAGGTAAATGCTCCATTACATTAAACAAACCCGGAGGAAATATTTTCTCCAGTTTGCAGAGCAGTATAGGAATTTCTTCTTCAAGTTTAAGTAAACAGTCAACTTTTAACGTAGTTGAACAAAGCTCCTTGTAAAATAAACTAAGTTCTGTTAGTACCGTCCAACCTTTTGCCGGTAACAATTCTTTGAAAGCGATGGGTAACAAATTTTCCATCATTACATGACAATCATGGCTTTTCATTCCACTCATTCTTCCATTTTTATAGTCGACACATCTACGAAGGTTAGAGGAAATTTCATCGGGAAATCGTAATCCTTCCACCCATTTTAACAGTACTTTAACTTGGTTGATGTCTAGTTCGTAGCATGCTTTTGGTTTTTTACTGTCATTGGGCTTCATATGAAGCTCAGGACGATTGCATATTTCCTCTATATCACGTCTAGATTTCAAATCGTCCTTAGTCTTGCCCTTCACATTCAAAACTGTATAAAACACATTATCAAATACGTTTTTTTTCGTTATGCATCACGTCAATGTTATGACGGATTAAGAGATTTTTCCAATAAGGCAATTCCCAGAATATAATTTGTTTGCACCAACTATGAAACATCGATTTACCTTGAATTTCAATTTGTTGTCCGGTCTCGTGTATCTTTGGATAATCTTTTACAAGTTCATATATATCCTCGCTTGACCAAACCGTTGGTGGTCGTAGAGTCTCATGCCTATTAGCTATGAAGTTTTTTTTGTCTCTTCTAAAAGGGTGATTAATATGAAGAAAACATCGATGACAATCAAACCATGAAATTTTCTTCCCATGCGGTAAGGAAAATGCTCGTGTTTCTTCCATGCAATAAGGACAAGGAAAACGACCGGCCGTACTCCAACCCGAAAGCATTGCATATGCAGGAAAATCGCTAATAGTCCATAACAGAGAAGCGAACATCCGAAAAATTTTCTTTTTTGATATGTCGTATGTTTCAACTCCTTCATACCATAATATTTTCAACTCTTCGATTAACGGTTGTAAGTAAACATCAATGCCCTGTGTCGGATCATCAGGGCCAGGGACGATAATTGTGAGAAACATATATGGAGTTTTCATACACATCCACGGGGGTAGATTGTAAGGTGTGATTATTATAGGCCAAGATGAATATTTAGAACCAAACTTAGAAAACGGTGAGAAGCCGTCTGTACATAAACCTAGTCTAACGTTGCGGCTCTCCGCTGCGAAATCAAGATATTTCTTGTCAAAATATTTCCATGCTTCTCCATCGGATGGGTGTGTCAACGTACCTTCATGAGGTGTTCTCACACTATGCCATCTCATATGATGCGCTATTACAGATGATCCATATAACCGTTGAAGTCTAGGGGTGATGGGTAAATAATGCATACGCTTGTACGAAACTTCTTTTCCCTTCTTTTTCCTCGGTTTGTATCTTTCTTGATTACATATTTTACAATTTCTAAGATTGATGTCTTCTTTCCAATACAACATGCAACCCTTTAAACATGTATCTATTTTTTGATATGGCAAACCGAAAGATGACATAAGTTTTTTCACTTCATAATAATTTTCGCACATTAAATTATCGGGTGGCATATGACGTTTAGCAGCTTGAACAACAGCCGTAAATCCAGCTTCTGTAAGGTTGTATTTTGATTTCATTGCAATGTATTCTGCAGTTACCGATAATTGAGAGCCGCTTAAACATCCATTCCAAAGGGGTTTTTTAGCATGATCCAATAAATCATATATTTTTTTAGCTCCAACATTTGATTCCCCTTCAACGTTAACATCGTCATTATCAATTTCAACGGTAGGGAACATTGATCGTGCTGCATCTTCGACCATATGTTCTATGAGATTCGTACTAACTTCATCACTAGTGACCGCCACCGACTGTTCTTGATTATTAGGGGCTATAATTTCTCTATGACGATCCCACGGCAAATAATTCGGTACGAAACCGTATTGGCGCAAATGAACCTTAGCTATATTCGGTACTAAATAGTTCAATAATTTGCATCTACTACATGGACAACGAATTTCTTCATCGTTTGCAATATTACTTATAGCAAATTCGATGAACACTTATACCCCTTTTAGAAAATGTTTACTTATTGCGCCATTAATTTCCCTTCTTTGATACATCCAGCTCCGACCATTAAAGTAATTGACCATTTTTCCTACTTGAAAACCTATGATAAAGTAAAAAAATTATAAATCGTTCATTTTATATTTTGTTTAAATTTTATTTACTGATTTAGTAAACATGTACTAAATTTTATATTTTTTCTACAAACTTTATTTTAAATAAACAACTATTGATTCATTGCCACTTGTGTGTCTTCTTTGATGGTCGGTCATCCTACTTCCCATTACAAATACAATAGTAATTATATTCCGTAAATCATATCATTTTAAACGATTTCACAAAATTTCGGCAGCATTTCCCCCGTGTTCCTTGTATCGTACACAAATGCGTGTACACAAGGAACGTAAAGGAAATGCCGTCGAAATTTTGTGAACCGTTTAAAGTGATATGATTGACGAAATAAATTACTTTATAGTTTTTGTAACTTGTCCAATACAGGGACAAATCCGAAAAATGATGTATCAGATGAATAGAGTTGTCCGTTTTGTGGAAAAAACGAATATCCCTAAAACGATCATATACAACACTTGTCAGACGGTGCCAAATATATCTAAGGATTTAAATATTTGTTTATATTAAATTTAAATATATAACTCGTTTAATTAATATTGGTTTATATTTTACCGTTTTATTACATAAGTACTAAATTCATTTATACACAAAATTTGTACACAAAATTCATTTATTACAAATTCATTTATACACTAAATCAATTCGCGTGTTCGCACAAATACAAAACTCATATTCGCACAAATGCAATATCTGTTCTAACGGCTTCCAAATTAATAAACTCTATCACACACATACGTTCAATACTAACCAAATCAACATAAACTAATGCAATATCCTAAATTACAAAATTTTCAATCGGTAATAACTTGTTCATTATGGGATAATAGTTGCAATTAGGGGATAACATGATGTAATATGCATACACTAACAAGTAGGAATCAATCACAATTCAAATTAAACCCTAAATAAAAAAAACCAAAATATTAGGTTTAGCAAAATTACCGATTTGGAGAGCTAGAAGGGTGGAGATGGGCTGGAGCAGCTTCTAGATGGCGTCGGAGGTGGTTGGGATGGTGTTTGGGGCGGCGGTAGCAGGCTAGGAGGTGGTGGAATGGGGGAATTAGGTGAAAATATAGATTGTGGAAGAGATAATGAGCTTCAGGTCGACTCTCGGAAAAATATGCAGGAAATTTTCCAACGGCCGCAAATGGCTTCATTCCAACGGTTTCCAATGGCTTCAGACGGTTACGACAAAATCCAACGAGCCATTGGAAGCCATTAGAAATGTCGTTGGAGGTCGTTGGAACATGGGCGTTGGAATACACTGTATCTCTAGGTGTGCAAGAGTATATAGCACCATTGCAGGGCATCTAAAGAAGGGAGGATGAGAAAATAGCATCATTCAGAGGGGACACATTATTATTAGTCATAGGGTTGCCTTCAACCCTATCATTGATTTCAAGGAGACGGTTAAAATCTCCAAGGACAAGCCAAAGATTGCTTTCCTGAGAGAAGTGAGGGAGGTATTGAGCATTAATTGTCTTGAGGTAGGATTGTTTTTTACATAGATGATGTTAATGTACATTGAACTTGAAGAAGGAATGTGAAGCAAATGGCAGTTTATAAAATGCCTGTCAAACGGGATGGGCAAAAGAGAATAGATTAAGGGATCAAACGGTACCATGATATGACCATATGGAGCAAGCTGGAGATTATGGATAGGGGACCAATGGGATTGATGAAGTTGGTAGTGTTGGGGAAAATCCCTTCGGATGATCAGTCTAAGGGAATAAAAAACCCAACGCAACAGAAAAACATAGAACTAGATCGTGATTGTAGTGAGACGGAACAAACAGAGATAAACACCAGAACAGACAGTCACGGATCTATATGCAATACAGAAAAATAAATAACACCAGTATTTATAGTGGTTCCACTATCGCGAGGCAGTGTACGTCCACTTGGGGAGAGGATATTTTATTAATCACTGACAGATTAAAGTTACAAGATTGATTCACTTTTGGATGCTATACACAAGAAGAATTAACAATATAGTCAAAATTCTGTAGAGTTTCAACTCTCTATGATGGCTCTGAAATTGGCTGAAATTAGCTCTCAATTTCGGCTGCCATTGTTGTCTGAAAACTCCTCTATTTATAGAGTGAAGATATGAGAAGTGGTAGCTGCTATATAGCAGCCCTGGGGTATGGTTCGGTATGCATCTGGTTTGGTTCGGCAAAACGCCGAGCAAAAAATTTTGACCGGGATTTCCCTTATTGGAGCGGCATGCTCAAATACTAAACGAAATATTTCGTTCGGCAATTCTTTTTCACCACTCCAAACTTTGTTTCGTTCGGCAAACTTTCCACCGCTCAAAGCTTCTTCTTCGTTCGGCAATTCACAATTCTTTTGGACCGGCATTCTTTCTTCACCGCTTCAAATTGAAGCATCTCCGAACGAACTCATCACCGAACGATAAATCTCGTTCGGTCCTCCTCCATTGCTCAGCAATTTAGAGCGACATCTGCCTCTTCACGCAACTCTATTCGATCTTCCTCCGCTTCTCTTCTAAGGCTTAGGATTAGGGTTTCTTCCTTCTCCCGACTCCTTCTAATTCGGGTATCAATTTCAACAATCTCCACCTTGATACCGAATTCCATATAAGCCTTTCAACTTCATTTACACCTTCATGCTCCAAGCAATGGATACTTACCCAATGAGCTTCGACAATGCCATCACCCATTACACTCTGTCAACGAACTTCGGCAAGGCCACCGCCCATCAACAAAGTGTTCGAAGTACCCAGTCCGTGTAGAACCTATCAATCTCCACCATGAAAACAAACGTCTCCATGAACCATCTCAACTCTCCCCCCGTGCCACCCCGTGACACCTAGCACTTCATTAAGCGAATCAAGTCTGAGCAATGCTTGAACTTAGTAACAGGCAACGACTTGGTAAACATGTCTATTGCATTCTCCTTTGTGTGAACTTTCTGAAGACGAACTAGCTTCTCTTCACTCATCGAGACAAGGAACAACTCTCTTACCTCAATATGCTTCGTCCTTGAGCTGAATGCCAGATTTTCAGCTAAGTAAATTGCACTCTGACTATCACGGTACACATCCATGCTTTCATATACGAAGCCTAAATCACACAACAATCACCTCAAATAAAGCGCCTCCTTAGCTGCTTCAACCGCAGCTATGAGCTCTGCCTCTTTAGTAGACAAAGCCACAATCATCTACAACCTCGCTCTCCAACTGATCGATGTCCCACCAATGGTGAACACATATCCGAAGGTTGACTTCCTTCTACCTCTATCACCAGCATAGTCAGAATTGAAAAATCCAACCAAGTTGAAATCTCTATCTCTGCCGCCAAAGACAAGTCCATGGTTTGGAGTTTCTCTAAGGTATCTGAAGATACACTTCACTGCTTTCCAATGCGTCTTTCCTGGATTTGCCATGAACCTACTCACCAATCCAACCGCCTGTGCAATGTCAGGCCTAGTGCAGACCATGGCATACATCAAGCTGCCAACTTCACTTGCATATGGGACTTTCATCATATAAGCCTTGTCCTATTCCGAGATTGGAGAGCCTTTACTAGAAAGCTGTATGTGCAAAGGCATGGGTGTGCTGATTGCCTTTGCCTCTTCCATACTAAACCGAGCAAGCACCTTTCGAATGTACTCCTTTTGAGTGAGGCTCAAAAGTTCTAGCTTTCTATCTCTTTGGATTTCCATACCCAAAATTTTCTTTGCTTCTCCAAGGTCCTTCGTTTCGAATTCCGCTTTTAGCTTTAGCTTCAAACTATCGATTTCAGCCTTATCCTTGGAAGCAATCAACATATCATCCACGTACAAGAGTAGGTACACCCATCTACCATTCTTTAATTTCTTGAAGTACACACAAGCGTCTTTGATGCTACAATCAAAACCAAGTGAAAGCATAAAAGAGTCAAACCTCTTGTACCATTGTCTAGGCGACTGCTTAAGTCCATATAAAGACTTCTTCAATTTGCAAACCCCATTCTCTTTCCCATCTACAACAAATCCTTCTGGCTGCTTTATGTAGATGGTCTCATCAAAGTCTCCATGCAAGAAAGCAGTTTTCACGTCCAATTGCTCCAGCTCCAAGTCATGAGCTGCGACGATAGCGAGCAAAATGCGGATGGACGTATGCCTCACTACTGGAGAGAATATCTCATCATACTCCAATCCCTTTCTTTGTGAAAACCCTTTAGAAACTTGTCTAGTCTTGTATCTCCCATCATCCTTCACCTTGAACACCCACTTGCAACCTATGGCTCGGCTTCCTTGAGAAGGTGGTACCAAATCCCAAGTTTTGTTCTTCTTCAACGACTCTAACTCCTCTTCCATAGCGCACATCCACTTCGAACTGTCACATGACTTCAAAGCTTCATCAAGGTCAAGCGGCTCCTTAAGAACCACATATAGGACATAGTCAAACTGATCACCAAGGCTAAGGTTCGCAAACTGTCAATCACCATACCATTCAGGCGACCTAATAGTCCTACAACTGACCCGGGTAGGTACTGCTTCGCCTAAACTCCTTTCAGCTCCACCTTGAACTGAACTTCCTTTAGATTCATGCACATCACCAACACTACTAGAAGGTACCTGTGGACTATCTTGTGATGTTTCATCAACTGCGTTTTCCTCGACAACATCAACAATAACTCTACTCCTTGGCTGGAACACGGGAACTTCTTCCATCTCCTTAGGCCTATCAGAATCTTCTGATTTGGTATGTAGCTTCTCCTTTGGATTGAACATAGCAGACTCATTAAAAGTAACATATCTGGAATGAACAATCTTCCAATCAACAGGGATCCAAATTCGATACCCTTTGATACCATCAGTGTATCCCATTAGTATGCTCTTGTATGCTCTAGCCTCCAACTTATCATCACCTGTATGGTGAACGTACCAGGACAACCAAAAATTTGAAAGTAACCAAGATACACTACTTTACCTCTCCACTTCTCCACTGGAATCTTCCCATCTATGGCTGAGCACAGAATTCGATTTATGATATGCTTCGCAGTTGATAATGCCTCAGTCCAAAAGCCTCTAGACAAACCCACCGTCAATCTCAAGCAACGAGCCTTCTTCAGTAGAGTCTTGTTCATCCTTTCTGCAACCCCATTAGATTGTGGATCTCCGAGTGTAGTGAAATGTCTCTGAATGCCATGCTGTCTACAAAAGTCGAGGAACTCCCTAGAGACAAATTCACTGCCATTATCAAATCTCAGCACCTTCAACCTAGAACCAGATTGATTCTCAACAAGCACTTTCCAGTCTTTGAACTTTTCAAAGCTCTCTGATTTGGCCTTCATCACATACACCCATACTTTGCGAGAAAAATCATCAATGAAAGAGATAAAATATTTTGCTCCTCCAAGAGAAGAACTAGCAACTAGTCCACAGACATCTGTATGCACGTACTCAAGTACTTGCCTTGGTCTATGGAGTTCAACTCCAAAAGATACTTTAGTTTGCTTGCCTAACACACACTCCTGGCAAAATCCATCTTATCGAAGCTTTCTCCTTTGATCATTTCCCATCTTTGAAGATACTCTAAGGCCTTCTCTGAAATATGACCCAACCAGAGATGCCAAAGCTTTGTGGCATCCAATGCACAAGAACTATTTACTCCAACACACGACTCTCCAAGAACTGTGGTTCCTTTCAGCAAATACAGATTTCAGAACACATCTCCTTTTATGAGAACTAGTGCACCTCTTGAAACCTTTAGACTATCCCTCTCGATAGTTACCTTGCATCCCGAAGATGCTAATTTTCCTAAAGAAATTAAGGACTTCCAAAGACCTGGAACATACCAGACACCTGTCAAAGTGCGTATCACTCCGTCAAACATCGTGATCCTCACTGTACCTTCACCCATTGCTCTACAGCTAGCATCATTACCCATAAGAATAGAGCTTCCCTCTCGTCCAACGAAAGAACTGAAGTAATCATTATTAGGCATCATATGGAAAGACGCCCCTAAGTCCAGCACCCAATGGTTTGAGACATCCGATATTGCTGCAGACAACACGTCGTCAGATACAGACTTCTCCACCGCAAATGATGAAGATCCGTCTTCTTCCTTCTTCTTCAAATCTAGACAATCCTTTTTTTCCAATGATCAGGTTTCTTGCAGATAAAGCACTTGTCGTCCTTAGACTTTCCTCTCCTGCCATTACCAGGCTTCCTAGACTTGGAATGCCCTCTAGAGTGCCAATTCTTCTTATCTTCTCTACCTCTTTCAACAAACAGGCCGTGATTACTACTTCCACCTCTACTTCCTTCACTTATCTCCTTCATCTGATCTCTCAAGCCCTTAGATAGAAGGCCTGACTTCACATCTTTCACTGTCAATGTGTCTCTAACGAAGATAAGGCTATTAGCGAAACCTGTGTATCGCTCCGGAAGAGAACACAAAAGAATCATTACCATTTGCTCCTCATCCATCTTCAAGTCAACAGTCTTCATCTTCATCACGAGATCATCAAAAAAATTAAGACGTTCCTTCACTGAAGTACCCACTCTCATCCGCATGGTGAAAAATGTCATTAGCAATATCAAACGGTTAGTCAGAGATTTCTTCAAGTAGAGATTTTCTAGCTTGGTCCAAATGCCCCTAACAGTGGTCTCACTGCTAATCTTTGAGATAACATTCTCTCCCATAGCTAGTTGTAAAGTAGTAAATGCCCATTTCTCCATCTCCTTTCTTTTCGCGACTGAGATGTCAGCCGTCAACTCCTCAAGGGCAAACACTACTGGATGGACATCATTCCTCATTAGAACAGCCTTCATCCTCCATTGCCACTTTTCGAAGTCTTTATCCACATTCCATTTCTCAATCGCCAACTATGATCCTGACGCGATATACATCCCTCTAGTATAGGGTCTTGTAATAACTGAGTCGCTTCATCTCCTGCCATAGCGTCTAACACTCCTCAATCAACCTTACAGCTCTGATACCAGACTGTTGGGGAAAATCCCTTCAGATGATTAGTCTAAGGGAATAAAAAACTCAATGCAGCGGAAAAACAACGAACTAGATCATGATTGTAGTGAGACAGAACAAACAGAGATAAACACCAAAACAGACAGTCACAGATCTATGCAATACGAAAAAATAAATAACACCAGTATTTATAGTGGTTTCACTACCGCGAGGCAGTGTGCGTCCACTTGGGGAGAGGAGATTTTATTAATCACTGAAAGATTAAGGTTACAAAATTGATTCACTTTTGGAGGCTATACACAAGAAGAATTAACAATACAATCAAAATTCTACAGAGTTTCAGCTCTCTAGGATGGCTCTGAAATTGGCTAAAATTAGCTCTCAATTTCGGCTGACATTGTTATCCGAAAGCTCCTCTATTTATAGAGTGAATATATGAGGAGGGGTAGCTGCTATATAGCAGCCCTAGGGTTTAGTTCGGCAAAACGCTGAGCGAAAAATTTGGACCGGCATTTCCCTTATTGGAGCGGCATGCTCAAATACCGAACAAAATATTTCATTTGACAAAACACCGAACGAAATATTTCATTAGGCAATTCTTTTTCACTGCTCCAAACTTTGTTTTGTTTGGCAAACTTTCCACCGCTTAAAGCTTCTTCTTCGTTCGGCAATTCACAATTCTTTTGGATCGACATTCTTTCTTCACCACTTCAAATTGAAGCACCTCCAAAAAAACTCACCACCGAACGATAAATCTCGTTCGGTCCTCCTCCATCGCTCGGTAATTTAGAGCGGCATCTGCCTCTTCACGCAACTCTATTCGATCTTCCTCCGCTTCTCTTCTAAGGCTTAGGGTTAGGGTTTCTTCCTCCTCCCGACTCCTTTTTCTTATTCGAGTATCAATTTCAACAGTCGGCTCTGTGAGTGAGGTGGGAGTTGAGCTTAGTTTCCAGAATAGCTAGAAAGGATAAGTGGTGAGTTAGGATTAATTGCTTCAAATGATCAAGTTTAGTTTGACTATGGGCTTCTCTGATGTTCTAGGCAGCAATGTTGCTCAACATTAAAAACAATTGGAGGAGGAGTTGCACTGATTTCTGCCCCATCTAGCTGATAGGGATCTTGTGGATTTATTATCAGGAATAGTGGAGATATCGGGTAGGATGTTAGCTTTATTCAAGTCAGCAGGGTTTGCATTCTTGAGCTTTTTGGCCTTTGAATTGATGATATTACGAATGCTTTGGCTTTGGAGGCAGAAGGTTTAGGAATGAGGTGGTTGGGAGTTGAGGGATTGGAGGTGACATGGAAATCAACCTAACCAGGGAGATTACCAACCTTATCAGGTTGAGAAAGAGGAGGTTGGTAGGATATTTAAACCAATGTCATCAAAGATTGAATGCTAGAAATGATGGGGGGGAGGAGAGGAGTTAATAGACTTATTGGAAGGCAGATTGAGTAAATTAGGTGAGTATTTGCTAGAGGGAATTTGGATAGGTTGCTTTGCATGGATTTTGCATTGGAAAGCGCATGTGAATTATAATATTGGATTTTTTTTGAGGTAGACAGCTATGAATCAATGGTTGAGTCAATAACTTTCCTATGGAATCATACAATAGATTAATGTTTAGAATGTGAGTAGGCTCAGATTCAAATTTGGAAGTTATTATGGGGATAAAGCAATCAAGTGGTGGAATATCTGTTTGGGCATTTAAGTTAGTGGGTTGAAATGAGTTTTTCTTTTGAGGGGATAAATCAAAAGATCTTTGAATCTGTGAGGTTGAATTATCAGTACATGCATGCACATGGGATAAATCATGCACACAGGCAGGAATGGAAACAGTACAATCCACTACATTAATTTTGAGCAAATCAGCATTTGTTAGAACCTTATTAACATCAGAACACACAGCAAGGGTGTGAAACTGATTGTTTGACAATAATCCATCACTCTGAATGCTCAAATTAATGGAATCTTCAGTAAAGCTAGAATTGCACATTGATACATTCCTCTCAACATCAAACCGTTCTACATTAGAATTAACCATAGGTTTCTTATTAATGGTATGATTATTAATCAATCTACTCTCCATTACTTTGGGTTGTTCATATGATCTAATTAACTCATTTTTCTTAGCCATGCTTGACTCAGCTACAGGATTTTTGTCATCGACCTCTGTATTATTAACTTTTACAACATTGTCTACATCCTTTAAGTTAGTTTTGCATTCAACGGTTATATGACAAATGTTTTAAAAACAATACATATGTTAGGCTTCCATAAATAATCAACGTGTATCATCTGCTCACCACCATCCATCAACTTGACAGGAAACACATTCAATAATTCATGCTCAGGAGAGATATCAATCATACACTTAGCATACTCAATACAGTCAAGTCACTCTGTAAATTCATCCATATGTAACAATTTTCCCAATCTATTCACAAGCCAATTATACCAAGATGAGACCAAGAATAAATTGGAATATTCAACAATCGAACCCAAATAGGAACTGACCTGATGCTGCCACAAACATTCCTAATCTCTAGATTCCAAGCTTTGATGAAAAAATTTTGTTGGGCATTATAATTGGGTAACCTTAAAGGATTCTAGATATGTCCTCCTCACAAGAAAACATAAATAAAAAGACAAAACCATCAAACTTCACTTTAACCAAACCTTTAAGTTTCTATAATCGCTTTAAATGCTCAACTACAACCGTGTACGATAAAGACTTGTCAAGGAAGAAGGCCATGACATATTCATGCCACACTTCTCTTCCAGCAGCAATGACATTAGGCGGGGGACAATTGCATTTCCCTAGAAGGAGAGGTCAACATTGATGGGAATATATTTGCCTGCATTTTTTGGCTTATGTTTGAAAAGAGAAGACCACACTGGGGTTGGGGGAAGACTGAAAAGAAAGGAGCAGAGGGAGGAAGAGGGGGGGAACATAGAGGGAGGAGATGGGAGGATATGAGGGAGAGAAGAGGGATGAGGAGCTAAAGGTGGAGGGATCAAAGGAGGAGGAACGGGAGGAAGGGCAGAGGTAGACATGAGTGGGAAAAAGGACAAAGGTTAGGTCAAAAAAGATGGAGGTGGAAAAGAAGATGGAGCAGCTGCCATTAAAGTGAAAAAAGATGGATGAGAATTATAAACTTGAATATATATATATATATAATTTTTTGTGATATGCATTCAATCCGGGAAGGTTTAAATTTTTTTAAAATACATAATTAATATACTATATATATACATATCATATTTAGATATTATAAATATACTTATATATATATAGTTAAATATAATAATAATTTTGTCATTGTAATTCATACATATATATGTATATATGTAAAATGATTTAAAAAAAATTTATATTATGTATATACATACATACATACATATATATATATATATTTAATATTTAATGCAATAGTATATAGATATAAGTCATTAATATTTTTACATATAAGTTATATACATACATACATACATATATTTACATAGTTCTTAATATTTATAAAAATTACAAGTTTACATACATACATATATTTGGACAACATTAATACATATAGGATGAGCTAACATGTCCTTTACGATGTAAATCCCAATATTTATACACGGACATGTTATACCTTGCACGGATTATTATGTTACACATGCACATACATGCATTTATGCATACGATACATATATGTACTTTTATATTTAATTGAATATAAATTAAATAAAATTGTATATAATTTATAAATTTAAATAAAATAAGAAATTTTATTTAAATAAAATTTAGAAATGTTCTAAATAAATTAGACTTCGTAGGCCTAATATAGATCCAATAGGGTAAAAAATTTAAAATTCACGCATAACTTCCACTACAGGCTGGCCTAGTTTCAACAAGGGTAGACTCATTTCATAGCGAATATTTGAGTACTCTGGGTCTAAACCAATTCTGGGCTAAAAATAACATTTTCAACCAACGTGTCTAGACTAATAACATAATATAAATCAAAATTCATTTCTCAAACATTCTGAACGTAATGGAAATAACTAAATTTCTAAAAGGACAATTTTGCTCAAAATTTTATTCTATCATCAATTTAATTTAAATGACTATTGATAACTAATTAATAATTAATGTGTCAAATTTGTATATCATTATAGTTGTGATATAAAGATGTGCACATGCAAGTTTTTTTTTAAATTATGAGTAAATATAATTTTTCCTTTAGAAGGTATTTATTATACATGATGAAATACAATGATTGTTAACTAAATGTGAAATACTCGTTCGATAATTGATTATAGATTGAACTATCATCTTTGCCTTTGAGAGAACATTTCTTTAACTCAATGGTGGAGTTGCAAATTTTATCGCTAAGATATAATCTATTTTTGGATAGAAAGGATAAAATTCCACGTAACTAAATAAAGACTCCATGGATCTATTTATAGCATCAGATGCTAAAAATATCCCTTAATATTTTTCACCAGACCACACTTTACTTCTTAACTAGGTTCGATAGCCAAATTAAATAATAAACCATTTAGCTATTATCTATGGTCAGTCCTCTAATTATTAATCAATATTAATAATTTCAACTACCATAAAAATATATTTTATTATTTAGTAAATATTATTTTTGACCTATATAAATAATTAAAAAATAGATGTTTTATTAGTTAATTTTTTTCAGCCCTCTAATAATATTAATAATAACTAAAAAATAAAAAAAATATAACAATTGTATTCATTTATTCATAATAATAATTTATAACTTTTTTATAAATTATTTCCGGTCAGAAACTAAGAGTTTCGGTTGTGTGATTCCAAGAGTGTGAACTCTTAGTAATATTTAAACAATTTTAATGATAAAGCATGTAGGGACTTTTCTAAAGTACGATAGTTGACACAAGGTCAGTTGCTTATAGATTATCTAGGTAAAATCCAATTTCTGATCTTATAAAGTAACAACCATCCTAGATATATCAATCCTTTTGAGTTCCTTGCAATAATTTCTATAGGTAAACACGCTCGTAAATAGAGTTAAGTTGGGATATTAAACGCTAAATCTATAAAATGACAAAGATCCTGGAAAACCCAACTTGTAGCTTTGCGTAACAAAATATCATAATAGGTATCTTAAACATACCTTGGTTGGGATATTAGAACTTGATCAATGGTCAAAACTCTAGTTATATCTGTATTTAATTGTGATTTTAGCATTAAAGCTCATGGTTTAGTTCGATAACAATTGTCCATTAATAAATTTGCTTTGACTGAAAGCTTTGACTTTATGTTGACTACCAATTTCAATGATACTAACCTTCTATTCGAAAGAGATAAATCCTATCTTGAATTATTTCTTAGTTCAAGTGGTTCAACTTACACCCAACTACAGCCTTAACGTGATTCTCGTTGTCATATGATTAACCAAAATCAAATTTTAGTTTAAAAACTTAAGGCTCACAGTATTCTCCAATCAAATGACTGTTGCATATCGTCATGTGAGATCTTTTATTTGACTTTAAACCCATGAAAGACTCTCGATTAGTTGTTCTGTAATTGTTCCAAACAACTACACATACGTAACCCCTTAGTGTCCCAATGATCATGAATAATTCACCATATATCATATTGAAAGCATTACGTACACTAATCTCAACGAATATATCGATACCCCTTTCTCAATATATCTTGACAATAAACATTTAATGATAAGTATTTATTTTATCGATGTGATATTCATGGTTACGAACACATTCGCAAATGCAGTCGACTAAATACTTTCCAATGATTTCCTACTTGTATATATTTAATGTATTTGTAACATTATTTATATACCAATATGACAATCTATACGGTAGAAAATAAAACTAAAAGGTTATTTTATTTTGAACAAAATTTGTTATAAGGGTTAAGTTATAAAATCAAGTTACATGATTGCCCCCCTTACCTCTATCACAAAATACATGTAATGCAAGAAAAATGATATTGTGACATGTGAATATCTAAGATTTTCTATTGTAGATCAAAATAGATAGCGAAATACGTGTTTTGTGGTGTCGTAATTAAATTTTAGTTTCCTACAATTAATTTGTTTTAAAATGACTATTATGTACGTCAAATGATTTCATAACTTAATGTATGTGTCTTACCACTACACCAGTGGTCATTGACCATTAGATATAATGTAATTATCCATTGTTGTATTAATTCATTATCTTGTTATTTAATGATAAATTTAATTTATTCACTTTGAAAGAATTGATTAATTTTGATTGGTGATTATACATTTTATCACTGATAAATAAAATAATACAAATAACATTAACTCCTTAGAAGAAACTTTAATCTTGATTTGAAACTAAGAGTGCGTTCGTGAATGGTCCGTTTGCTGAAAGGGACAGTTTGCGTTGAACGCCTTTGTTGCGTTGAGCGTGAACTTAAAAGTTTTCCTTTTGGACGAAGCAAACGATGCGTTAAAATCTCAATTTTTCCACCATTTTCTTCTTTTCTCTCTCCCTTTATCATAAATAATTATTCTTGTTTCACATAATACAAAACTGAAAATTTTGAGATACATCTTTGTGATTATAAATAATTAACATTATGTCCCTTTTAATTTTCTTTTATAAATTATATCCGTAATTTATATCATTAATTTTTTTTTTAAATGTGAAATTCACGGGGGTATTTGGATAATTCTACTAATTTTAACATGCGCTGTTATGATATATGTCTGTAACTCATACCCGCTTTAATACACGTCGAAATGACCGTTTTTAAATTTGAAAACGAGAGAAGTGAAAAAAAAAAGAAATTCAAAAAAGAGGGATTTAGAAAATAGTTTCTAAAAGAAAATGATGAAAAACAAATAAGTTTTGGAAAAAGGATGCATATAAAAAAGCATACTACTCCATTGAACTTACCCCATTCTGTCCCCTTTCGCTAAACAAAAAAGCACTCTAAAATGTAGCACGCATTTTCTGTCAAACTTGGGTCAGCCACTATTGTTCAAACAAAGCATATACGTCTCAACGTGCCCCAACAAGCCCAATGGCCCAAACTATAAATTAAATTTAAAATCTCAATCAGATTTTACCTTCATCGTCTTTCTCTGAAAACCTGCTCATCTCAAATTCCCAATTGGTCAATTCTGCTTCTTCAGTGTCAGGTAAAAGCTCAGTTGTTTCTCTTACTTTACCTTCGATTTACTTTTCAACTTATGCTGCAATTTAAATATTTATTCCTATTTGGCACGATTGGATTCGTTGTTTTATCTATTTTTATTCTAGAGTTTGTTATAGGTTTTCTTGTTTGCAGCTTAGTCGAATTTGTATATATAGCTTGGTTTATGTCGTGCTAAATTTAGATGCATTAAAATTTTGGATCATGTAGGATTAAGAACCCAGGATTCAAAAAGTTACTGTGTGTATATTGACATCAATTACACTCTGGTTTTGATATTAGTTCGTTTTAGTAGATTTGTTGCTTGGATGATTGGTTCCGTAACCATATCATCAAGTTCTAAGTATAAATTACCCTTTTTATTAGAGCATCGTGTGCGTGTCTATGTATATATATTTGCTGCGGCCATTTGATTACCTTACTAAGTGAATGTTCATGAATATGGACTCAAATGAATATATAGTGGCATAGCTATTTATCAATAACCATCTTAAGCTTATTTGGAGACTATGACCTATGATGATTATACCTAGATAATCATGTTTAGCTCTCTGTAAACATGGTGTAAACAGAGCATATTTGACCATATGAATCTATATTCATGGTTTTATTTTTTTCCTTGGTATTATTTAATATTTTTGAAATACAGATATGGTACTTTGTTAACATGAGCTGTAGCTTTTGGTTTTTGTACATTTATTGTTATAAACAATGCTAAAGATTGGGCTTTAGGGTTTCCAGGAGAAAGTTTTGGTAGTATTTTCTGTTGTCATCGTGTTAGTTTAATCGGAGAACAACAATACATGCCTTTCACTTTAGTTATTTTCACATATAACAGGAATGATCACGAATGTACAAATAATTGCGCTAGTTCGATAATATCCATGAGATTTGTCTATAACTGATTATTTATTGTTTAAATACTTATGTAATTTCTTATTTACAGAAGAAATCTATGTTGACGACCATAATCGTCTTACTAGTTAATTTCTTTATGACTACAAGTATTGATATAGAAGGTATATTCCCCAATGAAATCATATAAATATTTTTCTGTATAGTCTCTACATTCAAATACAAAAATTCTTTAGAGCTTGCAATTTGTTATTATGGCATACAACTCATAATTTGGATTGATTATAACAAGTGATATAAATACCTGATCCAAAAGCTGAAATAATTTTCAGACTGAAAGCTTTCATTATAAATGATGCTAAACGCACCCTTTTTTTTTACTTCATTTTACTCTCGCTTATTCCACTACCTACTTCATATTATCTAATATATGGATTAATCTTTTACCTGGTTGAGTTGGTGTGGCACAACAAATGCGCTGTGTTTCAGCATTGCGTTGCGCATTTGTTTTATTTTTTCGATCGGTAATATAGTCAATGGTTACATGTTACCAATTACTAATATATTGTCCAGCGACTGGGTAACGTGAAGTATTTCTTCGTTTTCTTTTGGTTTGGTTGAAATGAGCCATTGTTTGAGGCTTTGAGCAACATACAGCATCACTGTTCATTGTTGCAAATTAGTTTTTACTCACATTCAACCGTTTCCAACATTTAACCAAAAGAGTATTATTCATAAAATTTCACTTTACATGTGAACAAATTTATTGCAATAATAGTAATAAATCTTAGTTTCTCAGAGCTCAAAAAAATAACATAATTGGACTCCAGTAAAAATACCTTTTTTTCTTTTGGATTATTTACTTCATCCTAAAGTAAATAACTATATGTAATATTGGATTGATCAAAAGTATCGCAATAAATTTTGTAATTTAGGTATGATCCCAATATGTACTGAATTTCATTTGTAATTATTTCTGAATTTAGGTATTATCCAATAAGTATATGTAATATTGGGTTGTTTACTTCATCCCATATCAAAAGAATATAAGCAGTAACTAGTTCGAAGCGAATTAGTATATTAAAATCAGTAAAATGAGCGAAACAGGATTTCATTTGTGATTGGAGCTTAGGACTCACTTTTTTAGATAGGAGAATGGAAAGGGCAAATGGCAGAAGATATGAAATTTTTACCGACTTGTTGCCTTGCATACATGTAATGTATGTGAAAACCGTAAAATAATAGTTTTTTTGAACTAATCTTATATTTGCTTAAGCCGCTGTATACAGTAAAGAATTTAGTATTCATTGAACTAACTAATAAAGGAAAAAACGTTCTATTAGTATTTGGAGGTCCAGTAATATACCGTATCTTGAGTCAAACACATGAACATTTATATTGGATGACGTGGAGCATATACGGAGGTTAACCACACATATGGAAGGGAGTAGCTTTGATATAATATTAAAGAATCACTAATTGCTACATAGTGAACTGCTAATGTGAATGGTGATCTGCTAGTATTTATGGATGATCAATTATACCATTTAGAGGAATTGGAACTCTTCTCGAAAGTATATTGATTGATAGAGGCTTTAATCAAGTTCAAGGTATAAGGTATCAATTGGTACACTGGAATTCTAATCGTACCGGTTTGGTACTGGTCAAGACGATGGCGGAATTCAGCAAGAATTCCGGTTCCAGTCAGTTCTTTTAGTCCTTATCTTAATTTACTTTTGCACACTCACACATACTCCTATACGCACAAGTAAATCAAAATATTTATGTCAATGGTAATTTTGTTTTTTAGTCCATATGTCCATTAGAAAACTAACTGGAGTAATCTCATCTTGAATTTAACTTACAAGTGCTTGTTGGTTATTTATATTGAGCAATTTTCTACGAAATTTTGGAGTTGAGTGTGCTTGAATTTTTATGAAGTCAGTCAGATTATGGGTTTGAAAAATCACAAAATATAGTCAGACCATCTATACCGATTTGCTGTGTAAAAAAAATAAAAAATAAATTAAAAAAATGGTTACAAAACTCAAAGATAGAGCATATATACATATGAAGTAATAACTGGGTGCAAAATCAAAATTGAACAATCCATCAAACTATCAAGACACCTATACAAATCCACTCTCTTCTGTCATTTCTCTTCTCAACTATCGATTTGTTTGTTTATATAGTTTGCCATTTTAGCAGTCCAGATTTTGCGCCAAAAAAATATAAATAAATAAATAAATAAAACCATTTGCCTTAAATTTACTCATTCGGATGAAATTAATAGTATATTTAGGCTTAAAATCTTAAAGAAATTAATACCTTTTTATATTGTTGGTTCACTACGATATCATATGCTTTACCGATCACATATCTTGACCTTTCTTTCTTTCTTTCCTTTGTTTTGTTTTGTTTTGTTTTTGTTTTTGGTGGATCCATTGTGGAAGCTTTATTTTAGATTTTCTGACTGAAAGACATCAGATACATATTCAGTTGACTTGTCTGAGATCTGTGCGATTGGGAAGGAATTGGAGGTATCAGATGCACGAAATGGCATGACCTTTTTATTTACGATTGTAGATTTGAGGATATATGATGCAAATAATAACGATATAGGAGGGAACTGAACTACATATTGCAGCCTAGAAGTTTGAACAACGGTCAAAACTGGGCTCCAGAATTTTTATCGTACTTGATATTGTGAAGATTTAAAATCTGGAATCAGGAATGTTCATAATCTGATCTTTATGCCACATTATCAAATTGCATGCTTCTTAAAAAAATTCACATACGAATGCGAGTAGTTTATGGAAACTATTGATATGTGTAACCACTTAAATGATGAAATGAATATGGGTAGGTTAAACTATTGGTACGTGTAACCACTTAAATGATGAAATGAATATGGGTAGGTTCTGGGCTATAATCGATAGATTCCACACATGTATAATGTATTCATATAAAATATTTGTTACTACTTTTCTAGTTGCTGCAGTTAGACGTAATTATTAATTTGAAATGTACCCTTAAACTCCTATCCATAATTTCCATATTATATTCAAGTTAAATCAGCTGGAACTCATTTATAATGCAGATACTAAAAGTCTAAAACACAACATCCCAAATTTTGTGCATAATATAGTTTTGATGTGAAAATTGTTTATGAAGGAGATAGTTATATGCAGAGAATGTGCTCTCGCTGATTAATATAATGACGAATCAACATAAAATCAACTTAATGTTCCATGTGGACGTCAACTAATATGAATAGCACAGGAGTTCTTTGGTTTGCTTGTCTAGAATATGTATTATATTATCGTTCACTTTCATTTTACTTTAGGATAGCTAATTCAATTTTTCATCATTACTTTTTGGTTTTCATCAAGTACATTTACATTCTGACATAAAATTGGAAATATAGGTAACTAAAATTTATTAGTTTGTTATGTATCCATTACCACATAAAAGGGAATATCCAAATTTCTGTACAGTTCAATTTTCCATCTTTTATCAACAGAAGTCATATCCAGGGCTATCAATGAGTAGCCGAAAAATCCGAAATCCATCCGTAGCCATATCCGCATTCAATAATTCTGTCTGGTTTTTATCAAGATTATAATTTTTTTTAATTTTAGTACATAAAAGAATGGTCATTTACTATTTTATCTAGGTTAAAAATTCAATATGTGTATAAAAACCAAGATTTAATGCTTAAAATTATTTTTCTTATCATATATTTTTATTTATTTATTTTTACTACCGAAATGGAATTATAATGAATCAAAAATTTACATTTATTTGTTTAAATTTATTAGTTGTGAACTGATCGAAAAATATCCGATAAATATTCGATATCCGTCCGCATCCGCGGATACGGATATCCAACATTCTAAAATGATTTTGGATACAGATATGACACTATCTGAATCCGTATCCGATCGTTTATAGGCCTAGTCATATCAATAGAAGTCGTTTCTAAACAGATGGTGAAGTGTTTCTATTTAATTCTGTTTATTCTATGAGACCAGATTCTTTGCTAGCTGAGAAGAGAGTATAATCTTGCAAGTCAATCAAACTTGTGAGAATTTGATTAGCTCTATCATTCTTCAGAAGGTTTCCTCTACTCCTCGCATTAAGCTTCCAAACATATTTCGAGACAAATAAGCAAGTTGAATGCAAATAAGCATATGTTTATAGTTCCATTTCTCATTTGAGTTTCGTCAATGCAGTATTTACGTTCTGCAATTTACGATTGGGAGAGGTTTGTTAAAGGATGTATTAGACCGACAGCCATTTTGCTGAGCGTGAATGCCTTTTTGCATTAGTGATGTGTGGTACCCTTCTGGATATTTTCAGCCTGAGAAAAATATTAGTATGCTAACCTGTCATGTTGAATACTGTTTGATAAAACATTTCAATCTCCTTGGGTTACCCAACAAAATGTCACGCTGATTGAAATTTTGATGTTATCTGCTTCATTTTTACTGAAATGGCTTATGCTTTTCATCTTTGTTCCTATCCATGTTTGAATTGTTTCCGAATTTAATTGGAGAACATCTTGTTTTATTTAAAAACATTATATTTCTTTTGTAACTCCATTTCAAATTCTTCTGTCTATGAGCAACACTTGACCGGCATTATTTCTCGTCTCCTCTTAACCTGTAACATCTTAAAAACAGTAGTTTCCGTCATTGTTATCAAAAATCTTAAAATCTTACGATTTAAATCTCGTTTTGGATCGGATCTCTCCCCTTCCGATTCAATTTACATATTCCGATCCAAACTCACTTAAAACCACAGTTGAGAAAAATCATTTAATACATACTTATATATTCAATATGTTTATCATCCAAAATTCTAATTCTAGTGTTTTCTAAATAAAATAAAAATGAAACAAGAGAAAAACCGGAATTTTAAGTTTTATATGTAAAGTTCTTAAATCATAATCAATTTTAAAGTATCTACAATTCTTAAAACACGGGCCTTCTAAATCTACGATTTAAGATTTAAATCCCGTTTTGATTTAAAATTTGAACGTTACGATTTACGATTTGAATCCTGTTTTGATAACCTTGGTTTCCGTATCTAATGTTTTTGAATTTATATGAGATGGTGTAAGTTTGAATGTAGATGAATCTGGTAGGTAATATTTGCGACCAAAATTCATGGAAACATTTTAAAAGGTGAAATGAGGTGCAACGCATGCTGGAGGGAGTTGGAAAGCCAAGCTATAACAACTACATGCGGCCATCTCTTTTGTATCCCAACACCCTCATTTTTATTCAGAAGATTGAACATTTTATTTACATATTAGACTAAATTGATAGATATTATGTCATATCCTTAATCTATCAAATCAGGCAAAGAAGATGCTAGCAAAATAGTTAGCAAGGATGCTGCATGTCCTATTTGTGATCAAGCACTCTCCAAAAGGTGCATATTAATTTATTTATTCATTGTGTTTTACAAATGAGGTAATTTTATATCTGCTGGATGTATTCTACAGATAGCATTATTATATTATTACTATACTTCTCATCTGTGTTATTTATATTTCCAACATGAAAGTAAATTCCCACTTTCCTTGAACTAATGTTATTTTTACAACGTCACTTTCCTAGAAGGATTTTTACAAAAGAGATACCCTACCATCACTTTCCTTGAACTGATGTTATTTTGTTTGCTTGTCAGCCATATGCAACCAGTTGATATAAATCCAAGCGATGACTGGATAAACGTAAGTGTAGTAATTACAGAAAATTAACTATATGGATGCTTTTCTTTTTCCTCTTTCATAAATAAGGATTATTGTTTCTATTGTTCCAGATGGCCATGGCTGGAGTAGCTCCACAAATCTGTATCCTACGTCATGTTTTCCCTTGAACATTCTGTATCAGCTTTGTCTATGGACTGCTTCACAATTTATATTCATTCTTCATAGATCGAAAACAATAGTACCAAGGACTGGATTCTTTAACAAAATTGTAAACAGTAATGAAGAGCACATATCGAAGTGTCATATTCTACATTGGACAAAAGGAACTTGAAATGCAATACAAAATGAACAAGATAGTTGGTCAATGCCGACACAAATGCGAAGCTATGCAAGAAAAGTTCACCGAGAAATTGGAGCAGGTGCACACTGCCTACCAGAAAATGGCCAAAAGATGCCAGATGATGGAACAAGAAATTGAAAGCCTATCGAAAGATAGGCAGGAGTTGCAAGAAAAATATGCTGAGAAATCCCGGTCTGTCCCCTATTTCATGGCTTTTTGAATTATGATTAGACTTTTACTGACTTGTTTAAACTAGGCAAAAGAGAAAACTTGATGAGATGTATGACCAGTTAAGAAGTGATTATGAATCCATGAAGCGTTCGGCAATCCAACCAGCAAACAATTTTTTCCCTAGATCCGAACCAGACATATTCTCCAATGTGCCAAACATGGTGGATGGAAGAGATAATAATCTTAGACAAGGTGACATTTTTATTTAAAGATTATATACAAAAGATAACTGCCCCCGAGTTTCAAATTAACTTATTTAATGCAGAGCGACCGCTTTTCGTTCCTAATACTCCAGGGAAAAGAGAAGATATATGGTCTTTGCCAAGACAAAGCGAGTCTTTTGATATCTCTACAGGCTCCCCTCCACCTAAGGCACAGCATCTATGTGCTGATTCTGAAGTTAGAAGATCAACCCGTTCTATATTTGGAACAGCTGCTAGTAATCCTTCTGCTACGCTTCATAATCTCATTATTTCACCCTTGAAGAAGTCTCGGCTTTCACGTGCTCAATCCAATATGTTCTCGTAATCCTCTTGATTTGTGCCTATTATTTGGTAGGCTGAACTTATTAATATACTCCATCTCGACCTAATAGCAAGTAACGAAGTAGATAAGTCCACGTTAGCATTCGAGTAATCCTCTGTTTGGAATTCAGGTTCTCTTCTATTAACATGTTATTGTAGCCATGTTTGTATTTTTCACAAGCTGCATTGGACATCCATGTCATTATTTAGATAGTTGGATTTTAAATGGATATAATAAACTGATTATTTTATATATGGTATTTTTACTTATGACCCTAAATTTATGGATATATCAACTCCATTCTTGTTGGAGATTAAAACTTTAAGGGAATTTCTACCTTCCCTGATTGATTTTTATTTTTAATTTTCAGGTTGTAGATGTACATGAAACAAAGGTTGGCATTCCTGAAAGTGTCATTACTTATGACTTACATATATATACTACTTATAGAATTTTATGTTCCTGAGACACTATCTTGTTTTACAAAGGAAAACTGATAGATCATTGAATAATGTTCATCGGGAGTCCTGGGATATTTACTATTTGGTTTATAGAAGCACGCCAGCCGTTGTAATTCTTAATAGTGATTTGTAATTCTAGCATTGAATTATTGAATGCTAAGAGGAACAATTATGGATTTTTAATTGACACTCTGAAATGGTTATTTCTTCATAACAGGATACGTAACCGAGCATCTGTTTAACATGCACCTATATTCGGCATCGGTTTAACATGTACCCAACTTTTTATTTTTTATTTTAGTTTTAGTTTTATTTATAATTTTTAATATTAATATTAATTTTAGTTTTGTTTTAATTAAGCATAAAACATAGTTTTATTTTAATTTTAATGTTAATCGATTTGACATTAACAAATTAATTTAATTTCAAATTTAATTCAATTTTTTAAAATCTTGGACTCTCATAGCCTATGATGAATTAATCATAATCTAGATTGGAGTAATGAACCTATTTGAAGTGGCTCATTTTGTACCAGAGAAGCTTATATATGAACAACGATTGATTTTACTTTCGCACATTGCTACTCTAAGTTGGGATATAAGTCCTTGGAGAGAGGTTAAAAATATCTTTTCCCACTTTGTATTTGAAGTATTTCACTTAATTTCCTCCACATTCTTAAGCTTCGGTAATCTTCATTTATAATCATTGATAAAACTTACAACATTTGTAAAATACCACATAAAAGTAACTACACTCAAAACGAATACAATAAACTCGATTTTCATTGCTCTTCCCTCATTTGTCATTGCCACCTAGATACATACTGTCTGCTACTTTTCATCTTTTCCAGTACTTGTTTCCTCCTAAAAGTCGAATACTTGATCTTTAATCATGCCTCTTGTATCCATGAACATGATCTGATCTGCCTCTCTCTTGATTATAGTTTCAAGCAATTTCTTCATCATTTTCTTTTTTGCGACATCGAGTTATTGTTCTATCATTATATGATCATATTTTTCTCGAGCCTCAAAAACAAATGATTGAGAGCTTTGCTTCTTTCAGCAATTTTTACTCTTGTAGATCTAACAAATTCATCATTTGCAAGAGGAGAGTCGTCCAAAATCATATCATGACTTGTTTGAAATCTGTTAGCACTTCAAGTGTAGGAAGTTTTTTTTTTTATTATTCCTTGTTTTTGCCACTGGTATTTTATTGCGCTTCCAAAGTCCTTACACTTGATGACTTCGACTTCTGATACTGAGTTAGCAGGTCGGAACAATGCATCTACTAGTATAAATGTGGATTTTTACATTGTTTATGGTGCAGAAATTTGTTTAGAAAAAAATTTGTTTAGAAAGATAATTTTTGACCTTTATCTGAAAAAACAAATATATGAATATGTCGACTGTTAAAATAAACTGGAAATGCATTGTAAAGAAAAATCAAATATTCTTCACCCTTATGCTACTTGAATTTGATTGTTTTTGTACACAGGATTTGGAGCATTGAGTTTGTCGACTAATTTTTTCTTATGTTTTTTTTAGTAACGAAAGGGACCACTTTCTTTTAGGATGTTTGATATCCACTACACCAAATCATTGACTTTGCAATATTTATATTTTTCAATTTCCAACACTTGTTACAAAGTACTAACGGTAAAAAAATGCTAGGATATGTAAAAAAAGTGTTAGTAAAAATAAATAATTTTTTATATAAACTTTGCAACACATTTGCTAACACAAATAAGTGTTACAACAGTTGGTAAATTTGTCAATAATTCATTAACAATTATCCTCTTATGTACTCGACATCGGCTGCTTCCCCCGATGCCTTCGGCAACATTGACGACTTCTCTGGGTGCGTCCTCAAGGCGACATCAAGCAACGACTCAGCACACGATGCATTATCTCTCCGGGCGACATCACATAAATCGACAGGTTCTTGCAACTTCAAGTTTCGTGCATCATCTCTCTCGGCAACGTCATGTTCAATTTCCTCTCAATTGATGTTCTTATTGCTCAAACAACAATGATATTTGTATTAAATTTATTTGTATGATAATTGCTTCACCGTGATAATTGGTGAAATTTTGTCTCCATGATGTTAATTGTACACTATATTGTAGTTTGTGTTTCTGTCCTCTCTGAAAGTACTATTGTATTTTTTTAGTTTTATTGTCATTCTTCGTTTAATTTGTTTTCCCTTTATAAGAACTAGATGCATTTAATTGAGAATTTTCACATACCATTTGATATTTACTATCGCTTTTCACATATGCTTTTTTCCTATAGATAATCTTCGTTGAATATCGAAGACGGTGTTTTCATGGTTCTATATGTAGCTTGGATGTTCCCAAGATTTTGAGAAAATTTATGGATTTACTTTTACCAAATTGATCTTGTAGGAGAAGAAGGTAGTCGAGGCTATCTTAAATTTGAAAATGAATGTTTTAAAAACTCAACTTCATTTGAAATTTCAAAATCAAAGTTCAAACCTGCTAAAGTGTTGTTATATTTAAATTGCCAAATTTACAAAATTTGTACAATGCAAACGTTTTTCTAAACAAAACTTAAGCTGTGCACTCTATAGCATTTGAGTTTGCATTTTTAGTAGATTTAATTATATATATATAATACTTGTTTACTTATAATTTATTAGCTTTCAAATCAATTTTTTTCCTTCTCATTTTCATTATAACAATTTTTTATATTTCAAATTATATAATATGCAAGGAAGTTGGCACTTTCATCCATGATTTATGTTATTGCTCTGTAGTTCTGTTACAAAGATGCCTTTTGGTTTTGGTTGTCGGAAATGCACAAAAGTGCTTAGAGGGGAAAATATTTTTACACCTTGATATCGTTATATCTACTGGAAAAGCCATTTACATTGTTATAGTATTTTGATTAAATAAGAATTAGAAATGTACGTTTTTATTGGTGCTTCGGTCTGCCAACCACACAGAAAATTTGATAAAATCTATACTTTCTGTGAATACATAATATAATATGTATATGTTATGAATTATTCTTCATAAGAATTTGTAGGCGTCACTCAACTTTTTAGGATAGTAAAACTTGATTATACTATATATTATAATTAATGTGCCGAGCTTGACTTCACAGGAGGATAGGATATCGTGATGCCATTATCTCTTTGCTACCTATTGTTGTAGGCTTCTATGGTTCATCTACATGTTAGTTGTCACTCGTTTTCGTACATATGAATGATGTAAAAAAATTAATTTCTGATTAATGCTATGCACATATTGTTTGGAATAGTAGTTCTTTTATTAGTGTTTGATGATACAAGAATTTAGTTGAACAATCACTTGAATATGCATTTTGGATTAATATTTGGTTAGTAATTAATAGAAAAAAGAAAGAGTTAGTAAAACGTATTTAATGTGTTCGAAGTGTAGAAACATTTAAGACAAGATTTTTTCAATATCTATAAGATAATTTACAATAAGCTTAAATTTACTTTGAAAATTTAGTATACTAAAAACCTATGCTGTCAAGGGCGCAGCCGAAACGGCGTCGAGCACCGCTTAGGCGCTATTTGGCAATTCCCGCTTAGCTTTTTTTTCTTTGGCGCTTTATTCCGCTCCTTGTCTGAGGCGCCGTCTAATCGCTAAGTTTTTTGTAACGCTAAAAAATATGTGTTTTTGATGTGTGTGTGTTACTTTGAGTAACTTAAATACTACTACACCAGAAAACTCAATTTTTTAATTTATTTATTGAAGTCCTTCATCTTCTAATATAATAATAAATTTATTTACACTTTATATATTTCATACCAAATATATAGAAGATCATTCACTAAATAGTCTTTTTATAACTAAAAATAAACGTGCATTTTCATGTTTTTCAAAGCCTACTTATTTGATTTTCTTATTTAGAAAACAAATATTCAATAATAATTTCTTATTAACTTTTCACTTCTTCGAAATATAATTTTAATGGTTATTCCTTTTATTCTCTTATTCAGTTTATTTTTAAATTCCGTTTTAAATATTTTTTGAATATAACTTGGAGTATTCTTTTACAATTAAAAAAAATATTAAATTATTCACAATTATTATTGTCTTTTATGAAGTCATGATTAATTAACACACAAACATTTAGTTATAATTATGATATAAATTTCATTATGTATAAACTTTATTATGTATAATTTTTATTACCGTTGTAGACTATAATAGGATTTTGTCCCTTTTACTAATTCGTTAATGATAAACTTGAATTGTGTCTATGTTTATCACCCATATTACAATAATAAATAATAATGATATAATCAACACAAATTTAGTTTCTTATTATATGAAATTACTTTCTTATTGTCATTTAATGAAAATAAATTTGTATCAAATTATGCAACGAGTGCTTTTTTCGTGCAGGCTCCGCCTAGGCTCCGCTTGGATCACAAACATTCTTAGCATCTAGCACTTCGCTATGCCTCGAACCGCAAAAAACAAGGTTTTTATAATGTTGATTTTGTGAATTTAACATCCATATATAATTTGTTTCATAGGAAGTGACTATTTTTTAGATTTGTCCTTTTGACTCTACTTAGGCTCGAGTTTCAGTTCAATTTTTGAGCCTTTTTTCATTTTGATTTGAATTTTTCAGATGGACACATATACAGTTGTCATGCTTCTCAAATAATGTAAAATAAAAATATAAAGAATCGAAAAAAGAGAATTATATCTTTTGCGATCATCGTCAAAAGGCATAATTTGTATTTAACTATTTATGGTACACTATCAAGTAACAAATTCATCTTTAACTTTCTTGCTCACCGTTCATGGATTTTAGCTTTCACTTTAAAATACAATGACAATATAACTAATTTTGATGCAATGCTAACTTAAAACAGATTTTTCACTGTACTTGGATAAACCCTTTATTCTATAATAGAGGTTAAATCCAGTTACATTTTAATGAAAGGTATTCAAATGTGGTGATATATGTTTGGCATATCATTTTAACATCAATAATGTGTGCATGTGTGTGTAGTAAAAATAAATTATTTTCTATATAAACTTTGCAACATAGTGGTTATGATTTGCTAACACAAATAAGTGTTACAACAGTTGGTAAATTTGTTAATAATTCATTAATAGTTACCCTCGTATGTACTCGACACCTCTAGCGACATCGGCGGCTACCCTCGATGCCTTCAATAACATTGATGGCTTCTCTGGGTGCGTCCTCAAGGCGACATCAAGCAACGACTTAACACACGATGCGTTATCTCTCCGGGCGACATCACAAAAATCGACAATTAAAGAGCAGAATAGTCAAAGTTCTAGACGACTCAGAAAAGCAAGAGATCATTTGTCACAAGTGCAATAAACCTGGTCATATCAAGCCCAATTGTCCTCAAAATCAACTCAACAAAGGAAAGAAACTGAAAAGAAGTTTTGCAGCAACTTGGAAAGAAAGTGATGAAGATAATGATGAAAGTATTAGCAGTGAGAGTGAAAAAGAAATTTTGTGTCTTCGAGGAGAAACAAGTGACAACGATGATGACGAGCCAAGCGGGGTATCAAAACTTACTCACTCGCAATTACTTATATATTTTCATGAAGTAAATGGCTGTTTTGAAAGACTTAGGGAGAAGTACGCTAAAATTGGATCACAAAGAGATAGTTTGATAGAACTAAATAAGCAGCTTGATCAATTGGTTAAAAACTATCAAAATAAGAGCCCTAAGTGTGATAAGTGTCCATCATTAGAAGAGGAAATAAAAAATCAGAAATTAAAATTAAATCGCTTCAAATGAAATTCTGATTTTGAAAGAAAGTGAAAATACTAGGAGAGAAAATTCTATTAAAAAGTGCACTTTGTTATTAAATGAAAATGAATCTCTCAAGTCACAAGTCCAACAATTGTCTACAACTTTAGGAAAACTCTCCAAAGGAGAAAGATAACTAAATATGCTATTAGGGAAACAAACTGTTAATACTATTAGACAAGGACTTGGGTATACTCAATCTGAAAAAGGTAAAACTAATCATGTCCATTCCAAGTGCATGATTTGTGAAAAAATTGGACACAATCACAACAATTGCTGGTATAGATCCAAACACGTGAAAATCATACCAATTTGGGTTCCTAAAGGCACGAATGTAAAATCTCTTCAAATCAAACAAATCTGGTTACCAAAAGGAACAAACATAAACTGTTTTGGTTCTGCGCAAACTTGTTTTTCAAAATCGTTTGTCACTAACAATCATGGACCTATAAAAACAAATAGGTCGCAAAAATCTTTCCTCGTGCAGGTGTGTTGGCAGGCTAAGGAACAACAAGAGTGGTACCTGGATTCTCACTGTTCTAGGCACACGAAGGGCGACAAATCAAAGTTCCTTAGCCTAGCAAAGTACAGAGGTGGTAGAGTCACAATAAGCAACAACGATGTATTATATGTTGAAAATCTGCACCATAATCTGATTTCAATCAGCTAGTAAGAGGAAAGGTAATCAAAAAGGATGAAAAAGGTAAGGTAGTTGATCAAAAGAAATATCGAGGTCTGATTGGATCACTTCTTTGTCTTACTGCTTCTAGACCAGACATTATGTTCTCTGTTTGCTTATGTGCACGGTTTCAATCAAATCCAAAAGAATCTCATTTAAAAGTTGTAAAAAGGATTATAAGGTATTTGTTGCACACTTCACGGTTTGGTCTATCTAATGATAACTTTGAGTTAAAGGGGTATTCAGATGTAGATTATGTTGGTTGTCTAGTTGATAGACAAAGTACTAGTGGAACATGTTTTATGTTGGGACATTCGTTAGTTGCATCACATTTCTAAAGAAAATATCTGCATAAATGTCATTTTAACTAATTTTCAATTGGAAGACATTTTTACAAAACCCTTCCAGAAAATAGTTTTTGTCGACTTCATCTCAGATTAGGCATTTTAGAAATTTGATTTTATATTTTTTGGATTTAATCTGAAATGCCTATGTTAACTAATCTGACTCCCTATTGATTATCGAAAAGATAAATAATGACTGAAAAAAGGTGATGAGTGTTGATCTTGATCATATATTATGACTTGAGACAGTATATCTAGTAAATTTCTTTAAAAAAGTTTAAACAAAATTTGTAATAAATTTTGTTGGTAAAAATTCCATGACCATCTCTATTTCTATCATATTTCTAACGACCATCACTCATCAAAATCCAATATAGTATGTCAAAAAGTGGTATTTAAACAGGAAATTATTCTTTTTTCATTAATTAGCAATAAAATCATCCAAAAGTACTCAATCTCATTTAAAAGTCCTCACGGTTATGCATGGGTGAAGTACTTGGAATCTTTGATTATGTGCTTTCATGCTTATTTAAAAGTCCTTACGGTTATGCATGTATGGAACACATATCAAAATTGATTATTAAATAGACAAGTTGATTCTAATCCCATTTAAAAGTCCTTACGGTTATGCGTGGTTAGAAGATACTTGAAATTCATTTTTTAATAAAAATTGGAAATACTACTAATCTCATTTAAAAGTCCTAACGGTTATGCATGGTTAGTAAGTATTCAAATTTCTATCATAAATATACCATAAATAGACACAACTATATGGTTTTCTATACCGACATCACCCCTATCACTCTAAAGTGGAATATGCGCCTACCAGAGTATTTATGATTTTTGTTTGATTTTTTATTGAAATTTAATATTTATACTCGATTAGGTATTAATGTTGTATTAATGTCTATCACCTTATCACTCTTTTATGACATTGTTACTCTTTTATTGATAACAAAAGGGGGAGAGAAGTTGGTGCAGCCCAGAATGGTGAAGTGATAGGTCGCGAGCGACCTATCCAATTCTTGAGTCGTTCACTACCTAACGAGCCACAAAGTAAAGAGTTCCGACCTAGTGAAGGCCGCTTACAAGTACAAACTGACCAAGTCTTAGGTCGCGAGCGACCTAACGTGCCGTTAAGTCGTGTGCGACCTAACAAGGAAGTTAACGAGCTAAATTTTTTGGAAAAGTCGTTGGAAGTTGAAGTCTTAGGTCGCAAGCCACCTAGCGAGTTTGAACAGATCACATATCACTCATTTTCCTTAGGTCGCTCAACAATGCAACTATGCGACCTACGACCTAAGATAAGTCGCGAACGACCTAACAAGTTAGTTCAATCAGCAATACCACATTTTCCTTTAGGTCGCGAACGACCTAACTTACCTCATGAGTTAGGCCACTCAGCAATGCCGTATTTTCCTTTAGGTCGCGAACGACCTAACTTAAGTCGCTCCATTCTTTAGGTCGCAAACGACCTAACCTAAGTCACTGCCTTGTATTTTAGGTCGCTCGACCTTATGCCGCTGTGAAGCCAGTTCTCTTTAGGTCGCCGCTGGTCTTAAGTCGCTGGGAGAAGTTAGGTCGCTGCCGCCGTGGATGATAGGTCGTTATGTGTAATTTCTTGAGTCGCTTATATGTTGTAACTTGTATATGTTGTATTGTATTTGTTTGTTTCCTTTTTAGGTCGTCTGTTTTAGGTCGTCTGTTTTTAGGTCGCAAGGTGTTAGATCGTCCACGACCTAGGTGTTGTACAGATTTCTGTTGTGTGAGTTGTAAACCTATAAATAGGCATGGTGGTGTCATTTGTAATAGTTACGTTGATTTGAATAAAAACTTTTGTTTGTTAGCTTTGTGCTTTCACTAAATTGGTAGTTGAGTGTAATCTCCTATCTCCTCTTTCGGCATTCGAGTGCGCTCAAATCAACGATTGTAGAAGCCAATTCACGGTATCAAGTGCGCTTGATCAACGTCTGAAGAATTGCAGATCTTCTTTCATGGTATCGTGCGCGATCAACGTGACGAAGATAGCTAGAATTCGGTATCTTTGGATCAACGAATTTGGGCCATTCAGTATTCTTCATTCCATCGATTGCTACTTTCACAGAATCATCATTTTGTAATTCCGCTGCTGCATCATTTGGTATCAGAGCTAGACTTAGCCAATCATAGCTAAGCCGAGTCTTGGAGCCAATCTTATTTGAAGAGTTTGAGAAGTTAATTGAAGCTGTACATCATTTGGAAAAGTTGGTTGTTCATAGTGTTCATCACAAAGTTGCAACAAGTTTGGAGTTGTCGATCCGTATCGTTTTGGATCAAAGGGTTGCGAGGTGTTTGAATTTGGCCGTGGGAGTTTGCGCGCCAAAATTTGAAATTTGGAGTTAGAGCCGAGAGCAAGAGAAGGCCGTACATCATATTTGTTCATACCAAGAGTTGAAGTTTGTTTCATTTGACAATGCCGCCGAGGAGAGCTAATCGACATCAAAATATTGAAGATTTGTACAAGAGGGAAGATGCCGAGCAAATGGAACAACGTATAAGTAACAAATTCAATGAGAAGTTAGATGAAGGTATTGGAAGGTTAGAGAAATTGATGAATGATATGAATCAAGGTCAAAGAAGGAGGTCGCCAATCTCGAACCATGGAGGAAACCGAGTTTCGCCATCGGTTACGGAAGCGAGAAAGGTATCGCCACAATCTGATCGAGGAAGAATAGAATCATCAGTTTCGATGAGAAGAGATCACCATGAGTATAGAGATGAAGAAAGAAGAACTCAACGAGAGTTTGAGTATGAGCCATATCAAGATGATGACAGACATAGTAGAAGAGACATGCGTGATCGAAGAAATGTTGATGGTCGAGATCGATATCGAAGTACACGTGATTATGATGAAGAGAGTGATAGAAGTAATATCCATTATCGAGATCGAGACCAAGCACGGAATGCATATCGGGTTGTAGAAGATGATCGCCGATGGGAGTCAAGGATGAAAACTGAAATTCCAGAATTCAAGGGTGGAATGGAAGCGGAGGAATTTTTGGATTGGGTTTCAAATGTTGAAGAAATTTTTGACTTCAAAGAAGTTCCCGAGGATCGAAGAGTGAAGTTGGTTGCTACAAGATTAAGAGGGAGAGATATGGCTTGGTGGCAACAAACAAAACTTACACGGGAGAGGATGGGGAAGTCAAAGATTGTCACATGGGATAAGATGAGAAGGATGATGAAAGCAACTTTCTTGCCGCACAATTATCAATCCCTTATGTACCAACGATTGCAGAATCTAAGGCAAGGGACGAGGACAGTGAATGACTAGGCAGATGAATTTTATCAGTTGATTGCGAGGAATGATATCATGGAGACAGAAGAACAATTAACCGCTAGATATGTGGGAGGACTGCGAACGCAAATTCAAGACATGGTGAATATGTTTGATCCAAGATCTGTCGCCGAAGTGCATCAGAAAGCACTTGCTTGGGAGAAACAAGGAAGGAGAGGTGGTGGAGTGTTTACGAATTCCAACAATCAGAACAAGGATGTTAGTAACAGTGCGGATGTTTCCAAAGTCATCAATAGACCGAATGTGAATGAAGCAAACAAAGCTAAGGTCAATAGTAATCTCAAATGTTTTAATTGTCAAGAGTTTGGCCACAAAAGCAATGAATGTACAAAGCCCAAGAAGCAAGCCATGATTGCGGAGATTGAACATGAAGATGCAGAAGTAGAGTGTGTCAATTCGCTACCAGTTGAAGAAGAAGAGTTGTTGACAGGAGATGAGGGTTGTAGTTTGTTGATGAGGAGATCTTGTTTGACACCAAAACAAGAGGATGATTCAAGTTGGTTAAGGAGTAATATCTTCAAATCAACATGCACTATCTTGGGAAGGGTTTGCAAATTTATCATTGATGCAGGAAGCTGTGACAACATTATTTATTCAGAAGCTGTAAAGAAGCTGTCATTGAAAACCGAGAAACATCCAACTCCCTACAAATTAGCTTGGTTGAGAAAGGAGGGGAGGTGAAGGTTAATCGAAGAGCTTGTGTTAATTTTTCCATTGGGAAGAAATACAAAGATGAAATTTGGTGTGATGTGGTTGACATGGATGTATGCCATCTGTTGTTGGGAAGACCATGGCAATACGACAGGGCTGTGCAACATGATGGACGCGCAAACAGTTACAGTTTTATGTTCGAGGATACACGAATCATTTTGGTTCCTAAACGACGTCAACAGAGTGAAAACAAATTGGAAGAGATCGAGGAGCTAAAAACTTTGTTGTCTTTAAAGGAATTTGTTGATGTAGAAGATGAAATCAATTGTTTTCAACCACCAAAGCTTGACAAAGATGAAGTTGATGATTTTCAACCAACGAAGTTTGACGAACATGAGGTTGAAAAGTCACAACCAGCCAAGTTGAATGAGGATGAAGACAGTAAGTCAGAAGATGAAGAAGGTAATTTGTTGGTGAAGGAGGTGGATTCGACTAGTCTACAATCTACAGGAGAACTTGTGGAAGAAGTGGAGGATAGCACAGAAATATTCCTGTAAATGAAAATGAAACCAGTGAAAGTGTTGAAATTATCGAAGAGGGTAAGTCAATGTTGAATGAATGTGAAGGTGTAATTCCTGCGGAGTTGTCCAAGGAATTACTAGCAAGAGGAAATGCACATCATGTTAATCAAGTGTCAAGTGCTATTGTACCATATATGCCACGTAACCATATGTGTCCGACAGAGCAGGTAGAGTTGGAAAGATTGGCCGATGGGTTACTATTCAAAGGAAGGCAGTTGTATATTCCTGATCGCAGTTGGCAAATTAAAGTTATCAAAGATGTGCGTGTAGAAAGACACGTGGATTCTGATCATACCATGCGAATGATTACAACGTTTTGTTTTGAGCCGTCAATAAGGAAAGGGGTTGAAAGGCTTGTTCAGAAGAGTCAGAGTTATCAAATTTCAAAAGAGACCGCGATAAAGTCAGGATTATGCATGTCATGGGTGAACGTAAATATGGACTCTGTATTGGGATTAAGGAAGGTGCAAAGTGGCAACAAGTCTATCTACTTGAAGGATGAGCGATCTCTTGTTGGTACGTACAACAAGCTGGATACCGGAGGAATGAGTCGTTTGGAAATTATGAAGACAATTTGTGAGAATAAGGTGAGCTGGCCGGATCATCATCCTATTGCTGATATTGACAATATCGAACACTTGGTTCCATTTCACGAGGATCAGAGTATCAAAGACGAAGAACTGTTAAATTCGAGGACGAATTTCTTCCAACAGGGGGAGGATGATGCAGCCTAGAATGGTGAAGTGATAGGTCGCGAGCGACCTATCCAATTCTTGAGTCGTTCACTACCTAACGAGCCACAAAGTAAAGAGTTCCGACCTAGTGAAGGCTGCGTACAAGTACAAACTGACCAAGTCTTAGGTCGCGAGCGACCTAACGTGCCGTTAAGTCGTGTGCGACCTAACAAGGAAGTTAACGAGCTAATTTTTTTGAAAAAGTCATTGGAAGTTGAAGTCTTAAGTCGCAAGCGACCTAGCGAGTTTGAACAGATCATATATCACTCATTTTCCTTAGGTCGCTCAACAATGAAACTATGCGACCTATGACCTAAGATAAGTCGCGAACGACCTAACAAGTTAGTTCAATCAGCAGTACCACATTTTCCTTGAGGTCGCGAACGACCTAACTTACCTCACGAGTTAGGCCACTCAGCAATGCCGCATTTTCCTTTAGGTCGCGAACGACCTAACTTAAGTCGCTCCATTCTTTAGGTCGCAAACGACCTAACCTAAGTCGCTGCCTTGTATTTTAGGTCGCTCGACCTTATGCCGCTGTGAAGCCAGTTCTCTTTTGGTCGCCGCTGGTCTTAAGTCGCTGGGTGAAGTTAGGTCGCTGCTGCCGTGGATGATAGGTCGTTATGTGTAATTTCTTGAGTCGCTTATATGTTGTAACTTGTATATGTTGTATTGTATTTGTTTGTTTCCTTTATAGGTCGTCTGTTTTTAGGTCGCAAGGTGTTAGATCGTCCACGACCTAGGTGTTGTACAGATTTCTGTTGTGTGAGTTGTAAACCTATAAATAGGCATGGTGGTGTCATTTGTAATAGTTACGTTGATTTGAATAAAAACTTTTGTTTGTTAGCTTTGTGCTTTCACTAAATTGGTAGTTGAGTGTAATCTCCTATCTCCTCTTTCGGCATTCGAGTGCGCTCGAATCAACGATTGTAGAAGCCAATTCACGGTATCAAGTGCGCTTGATCAATGTCTGAAGAATTGCAGATCTTCTTTCACGGTATCGTGCGCGATCAACGTGACGAAGATAGCTAGAATTCGGTATCTTCGGATCAACGAATTTGGGCCATTATTCCATCGATTGCTACTTTCATAGAATCATCATTTTGTAATTCCGCTACTGCATCAGAAGTTAAGATTTTGGCAAATAAGTTCAAATTTTCTATTTGCATATTCCCATCTAGGTTCATTGCATTTTTATTGTTTTTTATTTGCATATCTTTTATTATTTTCATGCATATGTGAAGGGGGAGCTTAGTTGTAGGGGGAGCATTCAAATATGGGGTGCTAATGAAATTCATCAAGACCAAATACATTTAATAAAGTCAAAATCTTAATATATGTTTGTTATCATTAAAAGGGGGAGATTGTAGAATATACTAGTATATGATTTTTGTTTGATGATAATAAACACACACACACATATATATATTCATTTAAATGTATTTGTTATTGTACTATTTTATTTTTCCATATAATTAAATAAATATTTGTTGAATAAAATAAATAACTCAGAATTCATATTTTAACAAATGTTTTATTCAAACAAATATTTTATTACAAATTCAAATTGTACAAATTTGAGCTCTCACTACATTTACACATTTTCAATTACAATACAATTTCAATTACAACACAATTTCCAATTTACAATTTTCACCTCACTACATATTCACTCTCACTCGTATTTGATCTTCAACTTTGTTTCAGCCTGTATCCAACATCTAAATTATCTGCAAAATAAACAATGACGCAGTAAAATTAAAAAAGAAATATTTTTGAAATGCAAAGTGTGTGTTTTGAAAATATTATTTGCCTCAGTTATTTGGGTTGTTCGTCATCATTTTTGTTAATTCATCTTACACGAACAACTTGTGACATGCACAGTGTATCACTGTACATGCCACAAGGTCGCGCACACCGATATACACTTGCTTGTTAAAATTGCAGGGACAGGTGAGCACAAGGTCAAAACCAAGTCAAAGACTGGATTCAATTCAGGTACAAAGACTACAAAAACAAGGCAACAAGATAACATGAACACAATGAAGAAATGAACACATGAAAATAAGTGCACAAGGACAGATTTGATGCCAGAGAATACAAGTTCATCAGAAAGCAAGTACTCGAAATGACATCAGCTTTAAGGTGAACCAGACCAGAACAAGGACAGGTGAACATAGCAGTGGTGAAAACAAAGATTCAAAAGCAACCAAACCATATCACAAAATATGCAATGGAAAACAAGACTTCAATATGGAACCAGACATTAGTATGTACAAATGAAACAAGACCACAATTTCAACCAGACAAGATCACAAAAAGGATTATTAGACATGTACATGAGAACACTTGAACAACATGAAGTACACACACAACAAATCATGGACCAAGGTGCACAAGATCAGTTGAACAATGTAACACAACAAGCCAGTGAAAGGAGCCAACCAGACCACACATGAAAATTCACAAGTTCAAGACCAGACTTAGAGTGAACACATGAGTGCAAGCAACTGGACATGGAGCAACCAACACAATGCAGACCTGACTCAAGTGGAACCACCAGTACAACTAGACTCGACTTCAAATGCCAAACTCAAGTATGCACATGAACACAAAAGCATGAACACACTTGAACTAGACACAATGCAACAGAGGTGACAATAGAGCTTCAAACATGCTCAGAAGCAACAGTGCAGACTTACCACATACAACACTTGAAAAACAAGTCACGATGCAACATAGACCACCAAATGTACAAATGGAGCCATGACTACAAAACATGATCCAGAGGCAACCAGTCAACATAGATGAAGATACACATGTATGCATATATATGCATATATACATACACATGTCAGTTCCATACACATGAAGTCTCAAATCAAGACATGTACAAAGTGCACCAGACCTTCCAGTCACAATGCAACTGGGCAAGTATGAGTCGAAGAAATGCAATAGCCAAACTACAGCAACAAGCTTCAGACATGTACAAATATGCAGTGACAACTAGACTTCACAAGCAGAGTGACATATGCAAAAACACAAGGTTGAACCGAAGCAACTGGAAATAGAACTCAAAGCAAAATCAGAATGTAGTGGAAAGTTAGGAGGCATCAATGCATGTGGTCAGGGATACAAGAGGACATACATTTATATAAATATGCAACAGAGAACACATTAAAAATTAGAAAGCAAACAGTTGAGGGTGACAACACACAATCAAAGGCAACACAAAGAATCACATACACATAGATGCAAACAAAATAGTTCAACAAGTTAACATACACACAAGCATCCAGGTCGAAAATGTTCCTGGTAAAGGAAACAAGCACCGGTAATACCAAAGACGAAGTCAACAAGTCAAGGTCGAGATAAAAACCAATATGGGTCAAACTAGTTGAAGATATTTAAAAAAATTTGAATTGATATATTCGTACGTATATCAACCGATGCCAAAGTCATATTAGAAAAGATCGGAGGAAATTCAAATTTATGGAGCAACGCGTATACACTAAACAAGTCAAAAATCATCTCATCGTTCAAGCAAGAATCGAATGGCCAAGCAAAGTATTTGAAGAATTCAAATCAAAAAATACGAACGAAAATATAGGGTTTTTATCCCTATTTAACCCAATCTCATCATCAGCAAATTAAGATTGGAGTTTGAGACAAAATCAGAGAGCATACTTAGGACAAATCATAAAAAATATCCAAAACTCGAATCAGGCAAGTTGATGATAATCAATAATCGATAAAGGAAAATCACATACCAATTCACAGCATCATTCGAGCTCGACACAATTGCAGCAGCCGTAAGCGAACAAAGCAAGGAATCGATTGACGAAGCCAATCAAAGCAAAATAATCACTGCAATCGAACAATTTGAACCGGCGACTTTAATTTGGAAGAAACCCTAATTTTAGAAGTAGGAGAAAAAGAACGGTCGACGACATTAACAAAAGAAAAGGGGAAAACATTTTTTTCTGATTATTTACTTGGGCCGGTCATTTTATTTGGGCTTAATTATAAGAAAAATTAGGGTTTTGTTTTTGTTTGTTTTTATTTTATTTTATTTGTAATTTCCTTTTAAATTTGTTTAACTTTCTAGTTGTGTAACTAGGTACAAACTACGGGGCGTAGTTTGAGAATTCGCAACTCAGTGGTTGAGTTATGGCTGGGTTTTGAGCTTAGAGTTAGGTTATTCAAGTTAGCGGGTGTCGCAAGTTTACGTGTGTTTGTAAGTGTCTGACTACTTAATTTCTAGTAGAAACCTTGGGGGCAACACGTAGGCAGGTTTTTGCAGAAGCTGGGTAAATCTGTGTGTGATCTCTACTGCATTACTTTCTGTTATTGTTTTTATTTCCGCATTAATTTTTATTATTATTAGTACACCCTATTCACCCCCCCTCTAGGGTGAAAACAATCCTACAAGAAATTTATAATCTTTTAAAATATATTTTCCATGTTAAATTCAATATTTAAATATTGCACTAATTACAGCGTTCAATTTCAATTGCAATAAATTCATTAATTATAATTTAAATTACAATAAATTCATTTATTTTGATTTACATCTTATTATTCAATCATCCAATACCAATATGAATTCATTTAACACTCGTTCACTTTTTATTACATTTTTATTCTACAGTTATCATCTTAATTCATATTAATGCAATATTTAATTACATTTAATTTTATTAATTTCCAAATTAATTTCAACGGATTAAATAATAAGACGATAAATGAGCAATTGTTACCTTTATGTAATTTTAATCACATTTACAAGTTTATCGTTTACCACAAGATTATAAATTTACATACCACATCACTGATTTCATATTCTATATTAACCAATTTCAATTAATTACATACAGTTTATCATTAAATACAAATTTAATTTATTCCTTTATTTACAATTTATAACCAATTTAACCTTACAATTATTTCAATTGATTGAGGTTACATTAAAAATAGTTATCAATTACATTAAATCAACATTATTAATTTACATTTTAATAATCTTTCCCATTTATAACTCATATATTTTAAATTCACACAATATTATAAATCTTATTAAATTTAATAGTTTTTATTATAAAAAATAATACAGGTCGTTACAGCACTTGTCACCACAACCCTTATATGTATTTCTGTTCCTTATACCATTCACGTTATTTTCTCATTTTCACAAAAACGTAAAACGCAAACAAAATGTAACAACCCGTTATTTTGGACTATTCGCATCCGCACATGTCGGACTTGAATAATTCAAAATACCGAATTGTTAATTTAAATTTGGAAAAACTGAGCATATACAGTAAATAAATAATCACAAATCACAGACATAGAGTAATAAATGCAGTGGAAACAAAAGATAGTAGTTCATGAAGCTACTATATACATATCAGAGTTAAATAAGGTACAACAGATGTCTCGAATACAATAATCAAATACAATATCAGAATACATCACTAGAATCAACTTGATATCTGAAACAGGATAGATAGCTGGATCTCCAAACGAAGCTCCAACTCCAAAGGTGAGTCTCGAATACTGGAACACTCAGTCTGACCCGAGCGTAAAGCAAAACACAAAACACTCGAGTCAGGATTAACATTCTTATATCAATAAATCCAACTCAAGTGAAATAGCAACTGAAATACAAGTAACTCAAAGGATGTTTGGAATAACCATCCTTTAAGGATCCGTTAAACTATCTACTATGTAGTAGTGTACGATAAGTAGATAATGCCTATCAGTAATATAAAATATCAAAATAGTGTTAAGGCATTACCATTATCCCCCTTAACACATTTATATAAGCGTTATAGTCTATACAGTACTGTAAACTCCACCGTAAACTAGTGGGCTATCAGGGAGTACTCCATAGGTATAACACAAAACAAATCGTAGTGGTCACGTATATAGGGATACAAGTATGACAAAGCACATGACGCATTACCTAAGGTAGTGAAACTACCGTTTGCCTGATCCGGACTGGTGAGAACGCATCGCCGCAGCGATCGCAACACCGCGAAACAACACTCCCAAAATCAAGGGTGCACCAATCGACAACAAGTAATGAGTAGTTCGAAGAAGTGTGTTCGCTCGAGGCAGCTAACCCCATTTGGCCCGGCATGGCTCCTGTTTTAGTCATTTCCAATTTGACACAAGTGTCAAGGCTATCCATTATCGTTCTCTTTCTTCAGTCATCACGTACATCATTCCAACCACTTCATTCTGGATCACATTTCGCGTATAGTTATTAAAGTGGTTTCGGTTTAGACAGAGAGTATGTCCCTAACCGATTCCGGTCTCTTTAATAACTTTCGTATTATTACACCGGTTGGTCGTTTAATAAATTTCAAAACCAACTCAAATTCAATTTCAATTAGAATTTGTAAACCAACATTCCATTTGTCTTTCTACATCAGTTTCCAAAATTTACGTTTCAAAATTTCCAAATTACCATTTCAAAAACTTATAATACAATTTCAATTTCTATTTAAAACAATTCAAATATTGATTCAAGTTCGTATATAAGTTTCATTCCGAAATCATTAATTTAATTTAACATTCAAATCAATTTAACTTCATTGATCGATTTCATTAAATTTTCGTTAAGTTAATCTATCATTCAAGCAAATTCTATTTAATTTCCAATTCATTAAATCAATTACTTAAGTTCAACTTCATTATATCAAAACTTCAAATTGAATTAAATTAGATTCGTCAAATCAATTCTTTAAATTTCAAGTCTTACATTAATTTCAATAAATCACATTTTATTTCTTGTTAAAGAAATTCAATTTCACTTATTTATTTACTTAGTTACAATTTCAAAGCTCAATTAATAAAGAAACTAAATTTCACTTATTCAAGAAGTTCAATTCCACTTATTAAAGAATTCAATTTATTTAATTATCAAATAATTCAATCTTATTTAATTATTAAATAATTTCAAAACTTAATTATTAAATAATTTCAAACTTAATTATTAATAATTCCAAATTTTAAAACAACGTTCTTTCATCAACTACTATGTTACTATTTTGTTTCAGATTATTAAATATTAACATTCTCCTTTGATTAAAATTCAAATTTCAACCTCATTTCAAAACCATATTATTAATTCAAATAAAATCTTTATTTTATTTTTAAATCAAATTATTGACCAATCGGTTTTATTTAATTCTCTATCCTAGGTCAAAGTTTAATTTGGGTATTTATCATTTCAACCCGATTCCAATTCAATTCAAAAATCAAAGCATAGCAAAAGGGAACTTGCAGTGTAATAACTGGGATGGTGTCAAAGTAAATAAACAAGCAATAACAACAGTCTATATTAATCCAATAATCAATTCAAATAATCCCAAAATAATCATATTAATTCACATTGTTGTTTGTGCAAATTAATATAATTATTTCTAGAATCTACACTATCATTTCATGTAGATTAAAGATTATTACACTAATATTAATACGGTTCTTCACTTGTCATTCGATTTCAATTTTAACACTACAACAATTAATCCAATATACATTCAATGGTTCAAAGTGTAATTATCACTATTCTACATGTCAATTAATTTAACAATTAAAAGGGGTCATATTCAACTAATCAAATTCAACATATATGTCGATTCAAATTTTAATTATCCTACGTCACATTTATTTGCATAATATTTATCACTTTATACATTACAATTTAACATCCAATATAAACAACAAACAATCAATCAATTATCAATCAAATGGGATTATCATCGTATAATTAACAAATAATGGTGTCGATGTCACAGGTGAACTGATACAAGTAATAACATATATAACATTGTCAATAACTAACAACATCATATTTCAATTGCCGTTTCAATTGAAATCAAATTTAATAAATAAAAGAACATTAATCGTGAGTGATTGCTCACCTTTCGAGGCTAGGGATGGTTTGACGATAGAATGAGTTACGGATCCAAGCACGAATTCCGAAACAAGGCTAAACTGGCACAAATTTGACGGATAAGGCTGATAATACGAATAGATGAAGTAATCAGATCTGGTTCGATGCAGATATTTATATATAGTGAACTTATATAAACTATATATAACTATATATGTATAGTCATATTCAAAATATATATTAAATTTAATATATATATACATGTATTTATATGTTTCAAAATGATGGCTTTAAATTAAACACCCGTATCAAAATAAGACATCCTTGTTCACCAAACCAAATATTTACTTAATAAAATGCACAATACTTACCTATACTGTATGTTCATTTAAAATATCCATATATGAAATCCCATATAACTCATTTATTCTTTAACACACAATGACGCACCTATTTTGAAATGCAACAGCATATTTACTAGTATATATATAACTACTAAAATGTTGCAACCAGACCAAAGTTTAAGCTGAAAAAAAATAGGATAGTATATGTAATACTTGAAACAATCCTTATATTTATATAACCCAACACTTTCAAACTATACAAACTTATAAACTAACAAATCTTGTAGATGTAAACAAAATAGTGGAAAAAAAATAATCTATATTGACGTACATAAAATTTAGTTTTGAAAACTTATATAACTAGTATATAACTTACTTTATTATAAACAACTTCACTACTATAAACATATACCTATGCGCATATAAGCAAAAGGCTAGGCAAGATATTACCGGTTACAAGCTTGAACGTCTTGCTCATATAATGTTATATAGGTAACTTCTTCTCATTATACCACTGCCTACCCAAAACAACACATACCTATGTATTAAATTAATATTTATAAATTAACTCATATATGGCTTAGCTTAGATACACACACGCACACAAGACATAACACAACACATCCATTAACACTCGCTACACGCATCCACCACTTCCAGGAAAGAAGACACAAATCTAATTTTTCCAAGACTCTGTTCAAAATATAATATATAGTATAACATATATATATACAATATAAATGAGAATTTGGACACTCACGGCGGCGGTTGTGGTAGTCTGGAGAGCATGGCTATGTCCGGGCGGAGGTGGCGAGAGGCCGAGTGTTTGCGCGAGGTTGGCGAGGAAAGGTTCGGCCGAGATCTGGGTGCGTGGCGGAGATGGGAAGACATGGTGTTGAGGAGTGGCGGCTGGTGGTGGAGATTGAAGCCACGGTGGTCGGGCGGGTGAGGTGGCTCGGTATGAGGAGGAGCACGCGGTTGGAGGGATGGTAGTCGATGAAGAGGCGATGACTTGGAGATGGCTGCTGCCGAATATATTTATGTGTAGATAATTTAAAATTAACAGGAGCAGGTAAGTTTTTTTGTTGCTTGGCTAGTGGAGATAAACAGGCTAACGTAACCTATTATTTACATTATTAAATCCCCTTTTCAAATGAAACTAGATATGAAGAAAATGGGCCCGAAGAAATAAAGTGATAGACGTGAAAGTAATCACCTAATAACTTACATAGGGAATTATGAAAGCCAGTTGGATATTAGCAAATTAAATGCAACCGGAACGTACCTTGAAAATGAACGGCGAAAAACGTGGAAAGGTAAATATAAAGTAAAATGTAAGAGCAACGGTCACCTTGGATTGAGCTGAATAATTAAAGCAATAAATTGTTGCTTGGATGACCCGTTTCTGAAGGAAGGTGCGAATTCAATTTTTTAGTATCGTTGCAACGGACCGTTATCATTGTTTTCGTCGTGAAACGGACTTCAAAACACAGAAACGAATATACCGCAGAGATCAATACGACGAGACGATCAAAACGGTATACAGATATTGGTGATACGATTGAATTATAAAAATTCGAATTTTCTACTAGCAGAAAATGCAGCTACATATCAAATTTTTATTTCAAAATTTTATCGTTTAAAATTTCACAAAATTTTAACTAATTACGTTATTAAAACAGTTAAAATTTATGGGTCGTTACACTCTCCCCCACTCAAAACTTTTCGTCCCCGAAAAGGAAGGAGGTAGGAGAATAGAAACAACTAGAAAGAAAATAGACTTGAATTACAAAATGAAACAGTTAATTTAAACCATATAAATTTCCATTTAAATTAATTTATATTTAACAATTTGGTTAAATCCCTTTGAGTTCACTTAAGTTAAATCAATCTATCTATTTCTAAATTCATTATCTTATTATCTAGTCATCCTCAATTAACAATTTCTAAATCATCAATTTATACAATCATTTAATGTACTCATATTTTATTCAACAAATTTAATTCTTTTATTCCAAATTATTATTAAGTTTATTCCACTTAATATATCTTATTACATATATTTAAACCATATAAATTAATTTAAACCATATAAATTTCAATTTAAATTAATTTATATTCGATAATTGGTTTAAATTTAAGGTATTTCCATGAGTTGATCTAATTTCAATTTGTTAATTCTTCCAGAACAAAATTTATTATATTCATCTCATTCAATTATTTATTATTCTATCATCTTTATTAGCATTTTTTTATAATTAAAATCTAAGTGCATAACATTTATTATAAACACTCAAATTTTATTTATAAAATCATTTTGTATTGTATATTATCCAATTACATTTTAACTTCTGAATAATTTAGGTAAGTTATATTGAAATGCAATTTAGTACTATACAATTAAAATTTCAAATTCAATTATTTCAAGTCTAAATATTTATCCAAAATTTTAGCTTTATTGAAAACATCCTTTAACATAATTTTAAGAATTAAATTTCCGTTTAATTTCAAACCCTTTAGAGATAATTATGTATATACTATATATATAAATCAAATTAAATTTAAAATAATATTCCCATATATATATAAATCAAGTCATACTTAAGAAATTCAAATTAAAATATTTCCCCAAACAAAACCGTAGCAAAGCTACAAAATGGTTTCTCCACTTCGAAACTCGAAAATGAATGTCGATGATGCGTCCGCCATCACCGAAATTATTTTCCAACGACAAAGAGAAGAGCACTGATTTCAACATTTTAAAATTCTTTGAAAACGGTTCCTATTTGAAAATACTTTAAATAATATACATTAAAATTCTTTGGAAACAAATTATAGTCAAAATACCTTTAAATAATGTGCATTTTAAACCTTTAAAACCATAGTTCGAAATCATTGGAAATTAAATTCTCAAATTCTTAATTTAATTTAATTTCAAATTCTAAATCAGTTTATAAACCAAGTTTATAAATTCATTTATCGAACAATAGATCAAATATTATTATTTCTTACAACAAATTCATTAACAATTTAATTTCAGAAAACTTATATTTATATATAATATAATCATACAAAACTTTTATTTTATTTACCAAATTTGAAAACAACATTGTGTCAGTTTGTTCTGTTCAAGTGTTTTGGAAATCCTATCAATAGCGCTTATCAAACGAATCGATCGGAAACCCAAATCACGTCAACAACTCAAACAACAGAGCATATATTCAAGCATTTATATATTAGTTTACAATTACATTTCTTTGCTTGACGATACAGGAATGAATTTTCAAAATAAGGATAGGGTTTCAAATTTTGATGGACTCAAATCAAAGAGAAATTTGATTCGAAGATAAGTTCGAAACAAAGATATGATGATTAATAACAAAGTAGGAAGATTGATAAGTTTATATAAATCGCGGGCAACCTTAACCAGGTCGACCATGACTTCAAGAATAAGATCGATGCAGAATTTCGAGGCAAATCTACATTTGATCTCAAAAAATAGAATTCAGGCATAGCAGGAGATAGATAGCATCGTAAACCGAGGATATAGAAATCTCCGGTAAATCAATGCCTATTGTAAAGGAGTTTCACCCATTTGTAAAATTTCGAAGATTGGCGAGACCGCCGATTCATTATAAAGATCATTCGAAGTGGAGTTATGGGATACTCCAGAATTAAAAGAAGATGAATAGTGGGGAACACGAATGAATTTCGAAACCGAGGGAACGTTCCAAAATTCAAAGGAATCGAGTCAAAAGGAAGAGATTGAAACTCGAATGAGAGTGATTCTGTAAATAAATTTACCCTATATGCTAAGTTTTGCCTAGAGCTACCAAAGCTCTGATACCAACTGTAACGGGACGCGCCAGTGGGGTAACGCCCACCGTAGCATACAGTCGTACCTGTGTTCTGCCTTTACGGCCAGCCTCTCGACTGCACTAACCCCGCAGGGACATGTAGGAGTAAGAGTCATCCGCTCGCTACCAAACCAAATGCGAGAACCCCCTATCATGCTGCACCCGCCAAATGCATAGGCAGACACACATGTCGGACTTGAATAATTCAAAATACCGAATTGTTAATTTAAATTTGGCAAAACTGAGCATATACAGTAAATAAATAATCACAGATCACAGACACAGAGTAATAAATGCAGTGGAAACAAAAGATAGTAGTTCATGAAGCTACTATATACATATCAGAGTTAAATAAGGTACAACAGATGTCTCGAATACAATAATCAAATACAATATCAGAATACATGTAACGGCCCGATATTTTCAACCATTCGCATCCATTATAAGTGTATAGGTAGACACTCATGCCGTAATTGAATTGCTCAAAATACTGCGTTGTAAATAAAAATTGGCAAATCTCAGAATATACAGTAAATAAATATAATCACAGAACATAGACACAGAGTAAAATAATGCAGCGGAAGTAAAAGAAATAGTAGTTCATGAAGCTACTATGTAAATATATCAGAGTTAAATAAGATACAACAGAAGAAATAAAGTACAACAGAAGTCTCAATATGATAACCAAGTACAAGCTGAATAGAACAACAGAACTGAGATAGATAAAACTAGATAAGCAGATAATCTCCAGCGATTCCAATCTCCAGAAAGTGGAATCTAAATCTGTGAATACTCAGGCTGACCCGAGCGTAAATAAAAATACAAACACTCGAGTCAGGACAATATATACTTATATAATGTAAACCAACTCAAGTGAACTGTAATAAGGTACAAGTAACTTAAAGAATGCTTGGGATCGCCCATTCTTTAAGGATCCGTTAACTATTTACTATGTAGTAATATACGCTATATATAGTAGTGTCTAATTAGTAAAGTATAATCATATAGAAAATAGCGTTAAGGGGATGGTGAACCTTAACGCGGTCGGATCTTTAAACCAAAATCGTAGTGGGCTCGATATGGTAGGTGACACGGCACACAAGGCAATGCCAGGGTAGATATACCAATTACGCATCCGGACTGGTGGTGACGCATAGCAGCCACTACCGCCCACCTCGAACAACACTCCCAAATCAAGGGTGCGCACCAAATCAATCACAAGTAATAGAATGGTATCGAAGAAGTGTGTCCGATCAGAGGTGCTACCTCCTTGGTCCATCAATCGCTCCTGTTTTAGCCACCTTATGCCAACTCACGGGAGTTGGGTCCACGTATATACCTTAGGATCGTCGTCACCATCCTACTTCATTCTAGAAACTCCACCGCGTACACAGTTGTCAAAGTGGTTTTCGGTATCGACAGAGAGTATGTCCATATCCGATCCCGGTCTCTTTAACAACCAATCGTTATTATAACCCGTGGTTATAATTTAAAAACAGTTTATACTTCAAAATAGAATATCATTTCAAATCCAAATCTTTATCAAAATAAAGATTAAATCAATTCCAAACCATTTCAATATATTTAAAATATCATATCATTCCAAAACTTCATTTCAATCATTTCAATATATCAAAATATCATATCTTTCCAAAACTTCATTTCAAATCATTTTAATATATCAAAATATCAAATCCTTCCAAAACTTCATTTCAAATCATTTTAATATACCAAAATATCATTTGAGTTCAAATCTAAATATTCAACTTTAAATACTTTTTAAATTTAAAGATATCATTCATTTATTATCATTTCAAGTCACCTTTTTAAATATTTTATATTTCAATCAAAATAATTCATTTAAACCATTTAAAGGTGTAATTATTATACTTTCAAATAAAGTATTAAAATTTCCAAAGTTTCAATTCAATTCAATCATTTATTTCAATTAAATTTCCATAGACCATTTCAAATCTTATAAATTTCAAATATAGATTTAATCCACAAAATAACTATTCAAATTATAAAATAAATTCCAAAGCTTTATTATCCTATATTTCATAAGTCCAATATCTTTTAAATAGATTCAAATTACAAGTAAACCAAATATTTTTCATACTAATATAAACTTCAATTATTCATTCCAAGATTTAATATCATTTCAAATTCATTTCAAAATATCAAAATATCATTTCAAAACATCATTTATTTAATTTAAATTTAAATAGCATTTAATCACATTTCAAAATAGTTGTATTTCCCAAATCAACTATTCCATTTAAATCATTTAAAGTCAATTCATTATATTTAATAATTAAATATTTAATTTCCAAAATTTAATCTTTTTCAAAGATCATTTATCCATTTGAATTTATTAAACAAAGAAAATTCAACTTTCGCAGCACTTAGAAAATGCTACGAAATGTTATGTTTAAAAACAGTTCATTAACAAAAGACGGCATTTAAAATGCTGTAATATCTTAATTTAGTTTCAATTAAAAATTTTAGTTAAATTTAACAACTATAGCACTAACAAAGTGCTATAATAACCCTTAGTTCAAATTTGCTATTTGGTTCATTTAAAACAGCTACAGCATTTTCCAATGCTGTAATATCTTTAAATTACATTTCAAAAATGCTGTCAAATCAAATTCAGAGTTTTATTTACAATTTCACACATAATTAACTTTTAATATAAATCATTTTAACTTATAAAATCATATATTTTCACATTAAAAACAATCATTTAAATGCCTATATTTCTATGATTTTATAAAGTCAAATTTCCATACAAAAATCAAATTAAATAACAATTAAATTTTCATTTCTTTAATTAAATTCTTAACTTAACAACTAAGTTTAAATTTCCAAAATATAACTTATTTCCATTTATTTTACTTAATTAATATTTCACTTTTAAACAAATTTCACAAAAATTCAATTTAAGTTATATTTCCAAATTCAGCTTAAATATTCATTTATTTCATATTTTAAGTTATACAAAATCATTAACACTTTATAAAATCATTATTTCTTAATAAAATCATTAAATTCATTTTTAAATCAAATTTGTCATATATTCTTACTTTACACAAATTCCATTTATAAACAAAATCATAAATTCCAAAATTAACTTATATTTCAAATTCTACTTCACCCTTTACTTAATTCACTTATTTAATTTGTAGAAAATTACAAATATTTTATAGAAATCATTTTAATAAAGTTTAAATCAAAATATCATAATATTTACATTTTTAAAATATTTTAAAATTTTTAGAAAAATATATAAACCACGGGTCTGTATATAATTTTCTAGCCTAGGTCAAGTGATACGGATATGTATCATTTCAATCCGCAGTTTACAAAGAAAAAACCGGGTTTTATCATTTCAAACCCGCAATCCCAAGTAATATAATAAAAACCATTCAGGCCTATCATTTTAGCCCATAACGATTTTTCCCTATTCTAAAGTCCGTTCGGGTATGTATCATTTCAACCCATAGTGAACCTAATCTACAGGGAACTTGCAGTGTGATAAACTGATAAAAATGAACAATACACAATATATAACAGTAACAGATGATATAACATGTGTATAAATAGGGGTGAACATCATATAATCATAATATAACAGTTGTAACAGGATGATATAATTTTACAGATTCAAATGGTGTCAGTTTACTAGTTATATAAGTACACATCGTCTGGTTAGAATTACTCACTTGTTTAAGCTGGAGATGACGACCAAAACACACAACACAGAATCTTCGAAGGCACGAGAGCACGAATATGATTTGGAAGTGGAGAGCCAAAGCAATTTGACTTGTTCAAACATTTACACAAAACAATACAATAATACATAAGTTACAACACAAATTTATCGTCAAATAACATAAGAAATCTATACCCAAAACAACAACAATTGACTTGCACTTGCTCTCTACCTTAGGTACTTCAGTTATGCAGTGATTAAGCTCAGCTAATACAGGGAATTGGGTCAGGTTTGGGTGTGCAAGGGTCGGCCTACACATGGGTTTTGATGTGGTGAAGTCTAGGTGCAACATAGCAACACTACAAGGCGAATAACATCACATCTATGCTATACTTTGGTTCGGCCATGGGCTGTGTGGGCCCAACCAGTGGTGCAAGTGGTGGTAGGTGATGTGGCAGAGGTTGGAGGTCAGGTCAGAGGTGGTGGTGGAGGTGGTGGCAACCAAAGGTGGTAGAAGGAGGAGATGACAACCTAGGCTAGGCTAGTGCAATAGGTGATAGGTTGTGATGGTTTTTGGTGGATTTTGTGTAGATCTTGGCCTTGGATTGGTTAGGCCTGAGGAGGAGGGTTGCTAGGATGGGTGATGGTCAGTGGAAGGGGGTGGTGGTGGTTGGGTAAAATCTGGTTGAGGAGGAGCCAAGCTATGAGGTAGAGAGCATATGCAAAACAAAGGTAGAAAACATAGAAAACAAGAAAAAGGAAGGAAGAATTTTACCCAATCTCTTGAAGCCATGGCCGTGATTTTTTTTGTGGGTTTGAGAGGGTTAGAATACGTGAAAAAAGTGAGGAAGTCAGCTGAAATGAGAAAAGTATTGTACGGCCAAATTTTTTTTATGAGATGTAGGTTGGAAAATGAAAAGGCGGAAGAGGAAAAGTCAAAAGGAGATAAAGAGTTTCAAGTCTTTTCAAATTTCCACAAATTCATTTTAATTTTATAAATGCATAACAAAGCTGATAATAAAGATAAGTAAACTCAAAAAATAAAATAAATAAGAAAAGAAAATAAATAAATTTAAATAAAAATCAAATAAATAAAGAAAATGGCAATATATACATAACTAGGCTTTATAAATTTGAAACAAATTCAAATGAACTTTAGAAAATCTTTATGTATTTGAAAAATATTTATAAATAAAGATAAGACCACAAAATAAAAATGAATTCACAAAAATAAATTAATATATTTTAATTAAATATAATTTAATGAAGAAAATAGTAGAAAAATGGAAACTAGGCTTTATAAATTGAAATAAATTCAAGTATACTTTAGAAAAATTATATTATCATTTTAAAAATATTAAAAGACATAAAATAACCTATTAACACATATTAAAAAAAATATGACAATAAAAATATAATTTATATGATTTAAAATAAATAATATTGCAAAATAAACAGTTTATACACAAAATTGAAAATTACATAACTTCTACAATATAAGTCCGTTTTCAACGAAACGAAAAGCAGCATTCATGGAATTAAATCTATTTTCATAATAAAAGATAAAATTTAAGAATTTGAAATATTTAAATTTAAAGTTCAAAAGTCAAAGTTTGACCAGTTTGAATAGAAATTCACTTTTCAGTGAAATATCCAATTTATACTAGTTTGAACTATAAATCACTTAATAATCAACATTTATATTTAAAATGAAATGTTTGAAATAGAACAAGTTTAAAATAATTTAAAATAAAAAATAAAGTCAAAATTAAAATATATGCAAAATCTAGGGTTGTTACAATACATCACTAGAATCAACTTGATATCTGAAACAGAATAGATAGCTGGATCTCCAAGCGAAGCTCCAACTCCAAAGGTGAGTCTCGAATACTGGAACACTCAGTTTGACCCGAGCGTAAAGCAAAACACAAAACACTCGAGTCAGGATTAACATTCTTATATCAATAAATCCAACTCAAGTGAAATAGCAACTGAAATACAAGTAACTCAAAGGATGTTTGGAATAACCATCCTTTAAGGATCCGTTAAGCTATCTACTATGTAGTAGTGTACGATAAGTAGATAATGCCTATCAGTAATATAAAATATCAAAATAGTGTTAAGGCGTTACCATTATCCCCCTTAACACATTTATATAAGCGTTATAGTCTATACAGCACTGTAAACTCCACCGTAAACTAGTGGGCTATCAGGGAGTACTCCATAGGTATAACACAAAACAAATCGTACTGGTCGCATATATAGGGATACAAGTATGACAAGGCACATGAGGCAATACCCAAGGTAGTGAAACTACCGTTTGCCTGATCCGGACTGGTGAGAACGCATCGCCGCAGCGATCGCAACACTGCGAAACAACACTCCTAAAATCAAGGGTGCACCAATCAACAACAGGTAATGAGTAGTTCGAAGAAGTGTGTTCGCTCGAGGCAGCTAACCCCATTTGGCCCGGCACGGCTCCTGTTTTAGTCATTTCCAATTTGACACAAGTGTCAAGACTATCCATTATCGTTCTCTTTCTTCAGTCATCACGTACATCATTCCAACCACTTCATTCTGGATCACACTCCGCGTATAGTTATTAAAGTTGTGACGACCGCCCATGACCCCTGCACTAAACATAGAAATAGTGCGCTGAAAAGTGTGCCAGGCAACCAAGGATGATCGGCAGAGTTAAGTTAAAACAGCAGAATCTATCGTATTACTCACAGCGCATGGATAAAATACAATAGAGAAAAATATACATAGTGAAGCTACACAGAACAAAATCGCATCAAATAAGCCTCATAGTAGTTTGATACAAAAATCTGAATAGTCAATACATCCAGCCTCACTACATATCACTCAGAGAATATACAAGCAGCGGAACATCCAGTACATATAATAAGAAAATAATATGCAAGCCTCCAGCTCGTCTTCGTCATCAGCATCGTTGGAAACTAAGAACAGCACCTGTCACCTGCTACCTAGTCTGCCCATCCCAAAATGGATGAACAGCCCAAGGTAATTAGAGTTGAACATAAAACCTTGAGTCAGACAACAGTCTTAGTGAGCGGTAAATTAACTAACAACATACCAAAAGAGCATAAAGGTAAAAGGAATAGGAACCCAACCCTCCCACTCCACCTCTTTCTACAGTGATACCCCCAGACACACTAAGCAGAAGTAAACATAGTAAAGCAAACATTTAAAGCAAAGCAATTATCACTCGAGTCAAGGTCGATGTTTTCCAAGTACAAACCCAAGGCCTAAACCAAGATCAGATAAGCACCCAAAAAATATTGCTCTTGAGACCGAATGACGATACAACCAAACATCCATGACTCTGGCTATCACTGTTATCATTGCTTCGATACCACCGTTAATTGAATGACCGGCACATTCTTTCAGCCGTCCGTCAAGGGCTAATGGTAACCCCGGTTCTAGACAGAACTCCGCACGTCGTCGCAGCCCGTGCCTAGGACTATCGAATCTGCCCAGAGTACTCGACTTCCAACTGTAGTCTTTTGGGACTATCGAATCTGCCCAGCGTACTCTTGCTTTGAGTCTGCTAGAACCTTCAACAACGATGAAATCTCAGCCTTCTAGTCATCCTCCTCGACGATTATTCTCATACTAGCTCAAACCCCTCTCGAGCCAACCATTTTCAACGAACTCGAACCATCCCTCGAGTTATCAACATGCTTGGAATGATCCCGTTTGGATTACACCAAGGCTACATCACATCATAGCAAAGCCTCATCTCATCATCATCATCAAATCTATCCATATGAGCTTCATCATCCGCCACATATGCCACGAGCAGCTTTTCCAATTCAAGAGCCTTTCCCTTAGCCTTTGAATCATCTTCGACCATCTTGTCTAAATCCAACAACTAATCAACTAATTTATAACAATCAATCAAATCAATCATTAATCCAAGTAATCAATCATGCAAACAAGATCTAAAAGCAATTATAGCTAAAATGGCAATTTTGTAAATAAAGAGTCCAAATCTAACAAGCATGAAACATGAGCAATATCTCTACAACTTAATGAATGAACTTGCATAGATTAACATGTAGTAAAATGGATGTCAAATCATCATGAACAATGGATCTATACTTAAGTTTACGAAAATGCATGAAATCACTATTTTCAACACATAATCAAGCCACCGATCCGATATACTCCTTTGTATCCGTGTGAGAGATAACCACCACTCACCGAATCACCTAAACACCTCAAAAGCAACACACTTCAGATCTGGACAGTAAAGGATTTAGCTTGATCCGCCAAAATTCTGCTTCAAACGATGAAATCTCTCTTCGATGGTTGTAGATCTTCAATCTAAGCTCTTGGATCTTCGATTTAGGAAGCACAAAATTAAAGTGGAGAAAAGAAGTGTAGTTCTCAAGCTCTCAAAATGGCAGCACTTCGTAGCTTCAAAATCCGGATCCCAAAAAGTGAAATAGAACCGTGTATTTATAGGCTGGAAATCCTTAGGTCGTTCGCCCCCTTAAGTCGTCCACGACCTAACTATCCTCGACCTACGACTTAACGACCCAAGCCTATGCGCATCCACGACCTAACGAGTTAGCAAATACTACGACTTAACTTCATAAGCCCTCACGCGACCTACGACCGAACACTCATAAGTGGCTTAGCGACTTAACACTACACGACCTAACGATCTAACGCATAGCCGACCTAACGATCTAACGCATAGCCGACCTAACGATCTAACAGGAGTACCGACCTAACACACACCTTCACGCGACCTAACAACTTAGCCTTTACGCGACCTAACTAGGTCGTCCCACGACCTAACTACACCCAGCATACTAACATAGGTCGTCTACGACCTAACTAAACACGGCATAGCGACTCAACGACCTAACACTTTACACAGGGTCTCAACGACCTATCCTTAACTCGTCCACGACCTAACTTCCTTAGGTCGTTAACTCACTCAACCCCTAGGTCGCTAAACCCCTTAAGCCGCTACATTCCTTAGGTCGTTAACCTTCTTAGGTCGCTCAATTCCTTAAGTCGCCAACTGCTACCACTAACTTCCTTAGGTCGCTCGACCGAAGCCACTAAATCGCTCCATAACCCAACCTGCTACACGACCTAACTCTGGACGACTTAAACTCTGGTCGACTTAACAACACTAACGACCTAATGACAATAGTTCTACAATCTTTCGATCCGTAAAAATACGGGTCGTTATATTCTCTCCCCCTTAGGAATTTCGTCCCCGAAATTCCAAACAAACAAGAGCAATCAAAAACTATTCTGCATGCCTACCATCCATAATTCTAAGACTAGAACAAGTTCCAATGTCGTGAGATGACACGACACCTTATGGCCATACCTCGAAGAGTTCAGGATGAGCTGCCTTCATCCTCTCTTCCACCTCCCATGTACAGTCGTTAACATCATCACCCCATTGTATCTTAAGCAACCTAACTATCTTCCTCCTAAGCTGTTTCGTGTCAGTGTCCACAACACGAAGCGGCTTACGAGGTCTCTTATCAACTAGGTCAACTTCAAAATCTTCACAGCTATCAGCAGAAACCACCGTATTCGAGTCGTGCACATACTTCCGTAGATACGATACATGAAAAACATTGTGCACACCCGCCATTTTTTCTGGTAACTCCAATTTGTAGGCGAGCTTTCCAATTCGCTCGATGATCGGGAATGGTCCAACAAATCTCGGAGTCAATTTTCCTTTCCTCCCGAATCGAATAACATTCTTCAGTGGAGAAATATTCACAAAAACCATATCACCTACGTCGAATTCCAAATCCTTACGACGCTTATCGGCATAACTTTTCTGACGGTCTTGGGCTGCCTTCATTCGTTGCCGAATGATTTCTATGCAATCTGAAGTCTGTCAAATCATTTCTGGCCCAAGTATCAACTTTTCCCCTATTTCCAACCAACATGTCGGAGAGTTACACGGTCTTCCATACAATGCCTCATACGGTGCCATACCAATGCTTGACTGGTAACTGTTATTATACAAAAATTCCACCAAATGAAGGTGATCTTCCCATGATCCTCCGAAATCTAAAATGCATGCTCTGAGGAGATCTTCCAAAACTCGGTTGACTCTCTCAGTCTGACCATCTGTTTGGGGATGATAAGCTGTACTCAAACACAACTCGGTTCCCAGAACTTCGTGAAAGCTCTTCCAAAATCCACTAGTGAACAATGGGTCTCGATCGCTCACTATACTCTTCGGAATACCATGGAATCGAACTATCCACTTAACATACAACTCAACCAACTTTGATGCAGTCCTGGTTGATCGAACAGGAATGAATCTTGCACTCTTAGTCAAACTATCTACGATGACCCAAATCCCTTCATTTCCCGCTCTGGTTCTAGGTAACCCATCAATAAAATCCATCGATATTTGCTCCCACTTCCATGTAGGAACTTCTAATGGCTGAAGCAATCCACTAGGCTTCTTTTGCTCGGCTTTTACCAACTGGCAGTTCATGCACTTGGAAATAAAATTTCCAACATCCTTCTTCATACCTTCCCAGTAATAGGTTCTCTTCATATCCCGATACATCTTATTTCCACCTGGATGAATTGTCAGCTTCGAGTGATGACTTTCCTTCAGAACTTCATTTCTCAATTCATCTATATCGGGAACAACTAGTCGTCCTTGCTTCCGAAGCCAACCCTCTCGATCGACCTCAAATCCTTTATCCTTTTCTGGGTCCAATCCAGATTCCAAATCACGGATAATCTTGACAAGCTTATCGTCTCGCTTTTGGCTCTCGCCAATTCTTTCCACAAGAGTCGGTCTTATCGATAAGTTTGCCTACATCTCAGGTTCCAATTCACATTTGGGCCTGAAGTCAAATCCAGCTAAATACTCGAGATTCTTCCATTCTGAAAACATGGCTCCCAATCCTGCATGTCTTCGACTTAACGCATCTGCCACTACGTTACCCTTTCCCGGAGTATAGGCTATACCAAAATCATATGATGCCAAAAACTCTAGCCATCGTTGCTGCCTAAGATTCAAATCCTTTTGGGAGAAAAGATACTTCAACGACTTATGATCTGTAAACAACTCGAATCGAACTCCCAATAGGTAATGTCTCCACATCTTCAGAGCAAATACAATCGCTGCCAACTCCAAATCATGAGTCGGATAATTCCATTCATGTGGCTTCAGTTGTCGACTTGCATACGCAACAACTTTACCCTTCTGCATCAGCACTGCTCCAAGTCCGGTACCACATGCGTCGGTGTAAACCACCATCTCATCATTTCCACCTGGAATAGTCAAAACAGGAGCACTTGTCAATCGCTCCTTCAGGATTCTGAAAGCTTGCTCACACTTAGCATCCCATCTGAATACTTGGTTCTTTTTCGTCAATCTTGTTAATGATGCAGCCACCTTGGAAAAGTCTTTGATAAATCGACGATAGTATCCTGCTAATCCAAGAAAACTTCTCACATCAGATGCATTCTTAGGTCTACCCCAATCCTGGATTGCTGCTATCTTGGCGGGATCAACCGCTATTCCGCTTCCAGAGATAATATGGCCTAAGAACCTCACTTCGCTCTTCCAAAAGTGACACTTCGAAAACTTAGCCTTCAGCTGATGTTTCCGTAAGATTTCCAAAACAATATGCAAGTGCGTCTTGTGCTCTTCTTCAGTTCTGGAATAAATCAAAATATCATCCACGAACACTAGTACGAACTTGTTCAACTGATCTCTGAACACTCTATTCATAAGATCCACAAAATATGCTGGTGCATTGGTCAATCCAAACGGCATTACCAGCCACTCAAAGAAACCAGATGGTGTCCTGAAAGCAGTCTTCTGCACACTATCTTTTGCCACTCTTAACTGGTGAAATCCCATTGCCAAATCCATCTGAGAAAACACCTTGGCTTCGTGAAGCTGATCAAACAAGTCATCTATTCTCGGCAATGGATACTTGTTCTTCTTAGTCACTTTATTCAACTCACGATAATCCACACACAACCTCAACGATCCATCCGCTTTGGTTACAAACACAACTGGTGCACCCCATTCGGACACACTACGCTGAATGAATCCTTTATGTAAAAGATCATCAACTTGCACCCTCAACTCTTGCTATTCCCTAGGCGCCATCCGCCTAAGAGGCATCACAACAGGCCTGGCTCCTTCGACTAGATCGATGCGAAACTCGATCTCTCTATGCGGCGGTAACCCTTTGACCTCATCAAAGACATCCCCAAATCCATTAGCGATTGGCACCGATGACAGTACATCCCGTGGAACAACCAGTGAATACATGAAGCTCATGAAGACGCCTTCCTCATGCTTACATCGTATCACAACCTTTCGCCCTTCCACATTCTCGACTGTCACCTCCAACCTTTCACAATCAACCTTTGCCGCATACTTCCTAAGCCAGTCCATACCCAAAATAATTCCGAACCCCGCAAAGTTCAGAACAAAACAATCACAAATAAAAGAGCAATCATGACTCGATACAATCAGACCACGGCATAGCATACATAGACAAGACGAACCCCCAACTGGATTAGTTACAACCAATGGCCTATCATCGATATCCGGTTCTAAACCCAACCGGCCTACAAGTTCATTACAAACAAAAGAATGCGACGTCCCAATATCAAATAACACTCTAACTGGAACACCACAAATGGAAAGAGTACCTTGAACCACCACACTTTTTCCTTTCTCTTCAGCGGTAGGAGCTTTTGAAGATGATGGAACAGCCCCCAAAGCATAAGCTTGCACAATCTGCTTGTCCTTCCGCGGTTCTGGACAATTCTTCTTAATATGCCCCGGCTTGTCACAGTTGTGGCACTTCACCTGCACCTTTGGATTCTTGCAATCTCTGGAGAAATGGCCCTTCTGCTGACAATTGTAGCAGGTCACTTCGCCCTTCGGCTTCTTCTGGCCATCCTTACCCTTTTGCTGCTGCTGCTTCCTCTTCTTGTTTCCACCCTGCTATGGTTTAAACTCTTCCTTGGCCACAGCAACAACAGATCCTTCTTTAGGAAACAGATTTTCATGCCTGAGAGCTTTCTCCACAAGCTTCTCAAATGGATCATCCAGATGATCCACCAACTGCCTCCCAAGATAATTGTCCAAGCCCGTCACAAACTTCTCGTTCTTCTGATAAGGAGATTCAATATACGACCGGGCATACTTGGACAAAGCTTCAAACTCAGAAACATACTCAAGAACTGGTCTTCCATCTTGCTTGAACTCTACAAACTTCTTAAACAGAACAGATTTCTGAGCCATAGAAATGAACTTAGCTTCAAATCTGGCTTGGAATTGCTCCCAAGTAATTTCTTCCTCCGGAGTATCAACGGTGATAGAGTTCCACCAGTCAGAAGCTCTCCCTTGAAGCTGTCTTGATGCGAGCTTCCTTCTAGTTGCATCCTCGATTCCCAAATCACCAAAGATTCTTCTACAAGCATCTATCCATCTCTGGACTTCAATGGTTGACTCTGTTCCCAAGAAAACCTTTCCTCCAAGAGCAGTATAGTCTTTACACAACTTAGCAAAATCCACCGGTCTTGGAGCTTGAACTTGAATTCCAACATCAACTGCTGGCCCCGGAGCTGGCATCCTCCTCATGATCGAAGTCATCATAGCTTCGAACATAGCTGCATAATCAGCAGCCCCCTCAGCAGCACGGCCTTCCCTAGCAGCTAGTCTCCCTCTTCGACTCATTATTGATATCTATAAAAGAAATGATCAGCACACCTTGAGAAACAACTGCATAAAGGACTCAAATCCTTCTAAGCTACTATATTATATATAGTAATCATTCATCAAAATACAATTACGTCTCTCATACGTAGTTACGTCAGCGAGCGTTGGGTAAAATCGATTAACCAAGGCTCTGATACCAAATGTGACGACCGCCCATGACCCCTGCACTAAACATAGAAATAGTGCGCTAAAAAGTGTGCCAGGCAGCCATGGATGATCGTCAGAGGTAAGTTAAAATAGCAGAATCTATCGTATTACTCACAGCGCATGGATAAAATACAATAGAGAAAAATATACATAGTGAAGCTACACAGAACAAAATCGCATCAAATAAGCCTCATAGTAGTTTGATACAAAAATCTGAATAGTCAATACATCCAGCCTCACTACATATCACTTAGAGAATATACCAGCAGCGGAACATCCAGTACATATAATAAGAAAATAATATGCAAGCCTCCAGCTCGTCTTCGTCATCAGCATCGTTGGAAACAAAGAACATCACCTGTCACATGCTACCTAGTCTGCCCATCCCAAAATGGATGAACAGCCCAAGGTAATAAGAGTTGAACATAAAACCTTGAGTCAGACAACAGTTTAGTGAGTGGTAAATTAACTAACAACATACTAAAAGAGCATAAATGTAAAAGGAATAGGAACCCAACCCTCCCACTCCACCTCTTTCTACAGTGATAGCCCCCAGACACACTAAGCAGAAGTAAACATAGTAAAGCAAACATTTAAAGCAAAGCAATTATCACTCGAGTCAAGGTCGATGTTTTCCAAGTACAAACCCCCAAGGCCTAAACCAAGATCAGATAAGCACCCAGAAAATATTGCTCTTGAGACCGAATGACGATACAACCAAACATCCATGACTCTGGCTATCACTGTTATCATTGCTTCGATACCACCGTTAATTGAATGACCGGCACATTCTTTCAGCCGTCCGTCAAGGGCTAACGGTAACCCCGGTTATATACAGAACTCCGCACGTCATCGCAGCTCGTGCCTAGGACTATCGAATCTGCCCAGAGTACTCGACTTCCAACTGTAGTCTTTTGGGACTATCGAATCTGCCCAGCATACTCTTGCTTTGAGTCTTCTAGAACCTTCAACAACGATGAAATCTCAGCCTTCTAGTTATCCTCCTCGACGATTATTCTCATACTAGCTCAAACCCCTCTCGAGCCAACCATTTTCAACGAACTCGAACCATCCCTCGAGTTATCAACATGCTTGGAATGATCCCGTCTGGATTACACCAAGGCTACATCACATCATAGCAAAGCCTCATCTCATCATCATCATCATCATCAAATCTATCCATATGAGCTTCATCATCCGCCACATATGCCATGAGCAGCTTTTCCAATTCAAGAGCCTTTCCCTTAGCCTTTGAATCATCTTCGACCATCTTGTCTAAATCCAACAACTAATCAACTAATTTATAACAATAAATCAAATCAATCATTAATCCAAGTAATCAATCATGCAAACAAGATCTAAAAGCAATTATAGCTAAAATGGCAATTTTGTAAATAAAGAGTCCAAATCTAACAAGCATGAAACATGAGCAATATCTCTACAACTTGATGAATGAACTTGCATAGATTAACATGTAGTAAAATGGATGTCAAATCATCATGAACAATGGATCTATACTTAAGTTTACGAAAATGCATGAAATCACTATTTTCAACACATAATCAAGCCACCGATCCGATATACTCCTTTGTATCCGTGTGAGAGATAACCACCACTCACCGAATCACCTAAACACCTCAAAAGCAACACACTTCAGATCTGGACAGTAAAGGATTTAGCTTGATCCGCCAAAATTCTGCTTCAAACGATGAAATCTCTCTTCGATGGTTGTAGATCTTCAATCTAAGCTCTTGGATCTTCGATTTAGGAAGCACAAAATTAAAGTGGAGAAAAGAAGTGTAGTTCTCAAGCTCTCAAAATGGCAGCACTTCGTAGCTTCAAAATCCGGATCCCAAAAAGTGAAATAGAACCGTGTATTTATAGGCTGGAAATCCTTAGGTCGTTCGCCCCCTTAAGTCGTCCATGACCTAACTATCCTCGACCTACGACTTAACGACCCAAGCCTATGCGCATCCACGACCTAACGAGTTAGCAAATACTACGACTTAACTTCATAAGCCCTCACGCGACCTACGACCGAACACTCATAAGTGGCTTAGCGACTTAACACTACACGACCTAACGATCTAACGCATAGCCGACCTAACGATCTAACGCATAGCCGACCTAACGATCTAACAGGAGTACCGACCTAACACACGCCTTCACGCGACCTAACAACTTAGCCTTTACGCGACCTAACTAGGTCGTCCCACGACCTAACTACACCCAGCATACTAACATAGGTCGTCTACGACCTAACTAAACACGGCATAGCGACTCAACGACCTAACACTTTACATAGGGTCTCAACGACCTATCCTTAACTCGTCCACGACCTAACTTCCTTAGGTCGTTAACTCACTCAACCCCTAGGTCGCTAAACCCCTTAAGCCGCTCCATTCCTTAGGTCGTTAACCATCTTAGGTCGGTCAATTCCTTAAGTCGCCAACTGCTACCACTAACTTCCTTAGGTCGCTCGACCGAAGCCACTAAATCGCTCCATAACCCAACCTGCTACACGACCTAACTCTGGACGACTTAAACTCTGGTCGACTTAACAACACTAACAACCTAATGACAACAGTTCTACAATCTTTCGATCCGTAAAAATACGGGTCGTTACAAAAGTGGTTTCGATTTAGACAGAGAGTATGTCCCTAACCGATTCCGGTCTCTTTAATAACTTTCGTATTATTACACCGGTTGGTCGTTTAATAAATTTCAAAACCAACTCAAATTCAATTTCAATTAGAATTTGTAAACCAACATTCCATTTGTCTTTCTACATCAGTTTCCAAAATTTACGTTTCAAAATTTCAAAATTACCATTTCAAAAACTTATAATACAATTTCAATTTCTATTTAAAACAATTCAAATATAGATTCAAGTTCGTATATAAGTTTCATTCCGAAATCATTAATTTAATTTAACATTCAAATCAATTTAACTTCATTGATCGATTTCATTAAATTTTCGTTAAGTTAATCTATCATTCAAGCAAATTCTATTTAATTTCCAATTCATTAAATCAATTACTTAAGTTCAACTTCATTATATCAAAATTCAAATTGAATTAAATTAGATTCGTCAAATCAATTCTTTAATTTCAAGTCTTACATTAATTTCAATAAATCACATTTTATTTCTTGTTAAAGAAATTCAATTTCACTTATTTATTTACTTAGTTACAATTTCAAAGCTCAATTAATAAAGAAACTAAATTTCACTTATTCAAGAAGTTCAATTCCACTTATTAAAGAATTCAATTTATTTAATTATCAAATAATTCAATCTTATTTAATTATTAAATAATTTCAAAACTTAATTATTAAATAATTTCAAACTTAATTATTAATAATTCCAAATTTTAAAACAACGTTCTTTCATCAACTACTATGTTAATATTTTGTTTTAGATTATTAAATATTAACATTCTCCTTTGATTAAAATTCAAATTTCAACCTCATTTCAAAACCATATTATTTATTCAAATAAAATCTTTATTTTATTTTTAAATCAAATTATTGACCAATCAGTTTTATTTAATTCTCTATCCTAGGTCAAAGTTTAATTTGGGTATTTATCATTTCAACCCGATTCCAATTCAATTCAAAAATCAAAGCATAGCAAAAGGGAACTTGCAGTGTAATAACTGGGATGGTGTCAAAGTAAATAAACAAGCAATAACAACAGTCTATATCAATCCAATAATCAATTCAAATAATCATGAAATAATCGTATTAATTCACATTGTTGTTTGTGCAAATTAATTTAATTATTTCTAGAATCTACACTATCATTTCATGTAGATTAAAGATTATTACACTAATATTAATACAGTTCTTCACTTGTCATTCGATTTCAATTTTAACACTACAACAATTAATCCAATATACATTCAATGGTTCAAAGTGTAATTATCACTATTCTACATGTCAATTAATTTAACAATTAAAAGGGGTCATATTCAACTAATCAAATTCAACATATATGTCGATTCAAATTTTAATTATCCTACGTCACATTTATTTGCATAATATTTATCACTTTATACATTACAATTTAACATCCAATATAAACAACAAACAATCAATCATTTATCAATCAAACGGGATTATCATCGTATAATTAACAAATAATGGTGTCAGATGTCACAGGTGAACTGATACAAGTAATAACATATATAACATTGTCAATAACTAACAACAGCATATTTCAATTGCCGTTTCAATTGAAATCAAATTTAATAAATAAAAGAACATTAATCGTGAGTGATTGCTCACCTTTCGAGGCTAGGGATGGTTTGACGATAGAATGAGTTACAGATCCAAGCACGAATTCCGAAACAAGGCTAAACTGGCACAAATTTGACGGATAAGGCTGATAATACGAATAGATGAAGTAATCAGAACTGCGTCGATGTAGATATTTATATATAGTGAACTTATATAAACTATATATAACTATATATGTATAGTCATATTCAAAATATATATTAAATTTAATATATATATATACATGTATTTATATATTTCAAAATGATGGCTTTAAATTAAACACCCGTATTAAAATAAGACATCCTTGTTCACCAAACCAAATATACACTTAATAAAATGCACAATACTTACCTATACTGTATGTTCATTTAAAATATCCATATATGAAATCCCATATAACTCATTTATTCTTTAACACATAATGACGCAGTTATTTTGAAATGCAACAGCATATTTACTAGTATATATATAACTACTAAAATGTTGCAACCAGACCAAAGTTTAAGCTGAAAAAAATAGGACAATATATGTAATACTTAAAACAATCCTTATATTTATATAACCCAGCACTTTCAAACTATACAAACTTATAAACTAACAAATCATGCAGATGTAAACAAAACAGTGGAAAAAAATAATCTATATTGACGTACATAAAATTTAGTTTTGAAAACTTATATAACTAGTATATAACTTACTTTATTATAAACAACTTCACTACTATAAACATATACCTATGCGCATATAAGCAAAAGGCTAGGCAAGATATTACCGGTTACAAGCTTGAACGTCTTGCTCATATAATGTTATATAGGTAACTTCTTCTCATTATACCACTGCCTACCCAAAACAACACATACCTATGTATTAAATTAATATTTATAAATAAACTCATATATGGCTTAGCTTAGATACACACACGCACACAAGACATAACAAAGCACATCCATTAACACTCGCTACACGCATCCACCACTTCCAGGAAAGAAGACACAAATCTAATTTTTCCAAGACTCTGTTCAAAATATAATATATAGTATAACATATATATATACAATATAAAGGAGAATTTGGACACTCACGGCGGCGGTTATGGTAGTCTGGAGAGCATGGCTATGTCCGGGCGGAGGTGGCGAGAGGCCGAGTGTTTGCATGAGGTTGGCGAGGAAAGGTTCGGCCGAGATCTGGGTGCGTGGCGGAGATGGGAAGGCATGGTGTTGAGGAGTGGCGGCTGGTGGTGGAGATTGAAGCCACGGTGGTCGGGCGAGTGAGGTGGCTCGGTATGAGGAGGAGCACGCGGTTGGAGGGATGGTAGTCGATGAAGAGGCGATGACTTGGGGATGGCTGCTGCCGAATATATTTATGTGTAGATAATTTGAAATTAACAGGAGCAGGTAAGTTTTTTTGTTGCTTGGCTAGTGGAGATAAACAGGCTAACGTAACCTATTATTTACATTATTAAATCCCCTTTTCAAATGAAACTAGATATGAAGAAAATGGGCCCGAAGAAATAAAGTGATAGACGTGAAAGTAATTACCTAATAACTTACATAGGGAATTATAAAAGCCAGTTGGATATTAGCAAATTAAATGCAACCGGAACGTACCTTGAAAATGAACGGTGAAAAACATGGAAAGGTAAATATAAAGTAAAATGTAAGAGCAACGGTCACCTTGGATTGAGCTGAATAATTAAAGCAATAAATTGTTGCTTGGATGACCCGTTTCTGAAGGAAGGTGCGAATTCAATTTTTTAGTATCGTTGCAACGGACCGTTATCATTGTTTCCGTCATGAAACGGACTTCAAAACACAGAAACGAATATACCGCAGAGATCAATACGACGAGACGATCAAAACGGTATACAGATATTGGTGATACGATTGAATTATAAAAATTCGAATTTTCTACTAGCAGAAAATGCAGCAAAACGCAGAAAATTAAGATCGTAGGAGCTAAAGAAGTCCGAATTTGGAAAAACGAAAAATGACGTCTTGCTCAGAAGATGATTTAGAATTTTTTTATGTAAAAATATTTAGGTTTCGAAAGCATTTTATTTTCATCAATTTCTAACATATTAAATTGAAATAAAATTACACACGAAATAAACTTCCTTATTTTCGGATGGAAATTTACCAGTTGCTATGTTTAACTAGACGCATTCCACATATCAAATTTTTATTTCAAAATTTTATCATTTAAAATTTCACAAAATTTTAACTAATTACGTTATTAAAACAGTTAAAATTTACGGGTCGTTACACAAAAAGAGGAGCCGGCCATTGCTAGGAAGAAAAGAGAAGAGAAATCAAAGTAAAGCTAAGGATAAAAGCCAGGGGAAATTAATCTCAATCCAATCTCCTTGTGTTAATCAAGGTGAATAATAATTTATACCATCTCTATTTTGTTTTATCATCATATGTTTTCGAATTTAAGATTAAATTCGTTTTTATGATGTTTTGAATGATGATATGCTTAAATTAGAACAAATTTGATTTAAATCAAAATATTTAAGTAAGGATTTATACGGTTTTAGAGAAAAATCGATTGTAAAAGATCTTTGAATGCCTTGGAAAAATTTTATGTTATGTGAAACATGATTTTGGAGTTGGGTTTTAATTTTGATAATTTTCTAAGCTATGGAAAGATTATTATTAATTTTCAAAGGAAAATATGATCAAATTGGGTTAAAATTTATTTCGATTAATTCAGGAAGAATTTGGGTCTGAAATTTTGATATGTTTGATAACACGATGAAAGTGAATTTTTGTAATTTTTGGGGATTTTCCCAAGAGAATTACTTTGGAAAATAAATTATTTAGAAGAAGGATTTAAGTGCAATTTTGGTTTTGCCTAATGAAAGGGCTTAATTGTTAAATTTTCCTTGATTTAGATCAGATAATAAGCGATATTTATTTTTTAAAGAATTTTAAAAGCTGACGCGACCAATCATATGCTTACACGTAGGCAAGTTAGTTAGAAAGTGTTTGCTTTAATTGGTATTAAATCAGATTTACCTAGAAAAGTGGGTTCCGCCTCTATTAGAAGCACCTTTCGACTCATAACTTCCGCCTTCAATCAAGTCAAAACCCCACAAAGCCGAAACCAATACACAAGGTATCAACATGGGTACGTAGTGGATTGGAGGAAGGTGGAAGGCATGGTGTTGAAAGCATTGCTTCTGATGGGGTCGTTACCTTTGTTTGTTTTAAAATGCTAAGCGCCTGCCCTTGTTTTACTAAAGCTTTCGTAAGGGTCGAAACATAAGCTATCGAAAGGAGTTTTCTAAATAGCTTTCGAAGAAGGTTGCCATTTTCATTTTGAAATATAATCTTTCGAAAGAGTTCCTTGTTTATAAAATAATGCTTTCGAAAATGGTGGTTCCGACCTAGTCGAAGCCTTGCGGCTGTTCTACTGCCTTTCGAATGTATTGAAGCCATCAAGGCTTTCAAAGGGTAGCTTTTGTTTTAAAGATGTACTAAGCCACTTTCTAAATTCTTTCAAAAGGGTTCAAGGGTTTCGACGGAAATGGCTTCGAAAGGGTGTTTCGACGCTAACCTTCAATGTTTTACTTAAAGGTTTTGAAGCTTTCGAAAGGATGGTGCCGACGCCATCAAATTTTCCCCAAATTATTTTATATGAAGATTAAAGGTTTTGAAAGGGATACTTTCGTATATATTCACTATTATCCCGCCTTGTGGCAAGGCCGTGATACCAAGAATTGACTGAAAACCGAAGATAATCAGTCCTGAAGATCGGTTATACACATGTTTGCTATGGATACTGACAATTTTTGCCCGAGTCCAGATCGAGCTACAATTGATATGGTACGACAAGCAAAACTATAAAAATCAAAATTCCAAATTTCAAGTCTATTGGAGTTCGTATTCTCGAGATATGGGTCGATCAAAATCAAGAGAAAGCCATCGGTTCGTATCCATCAATGACTGCTCCATTTCGTATCCATCATGTTTGATCTAGTTCGTATCCATCCATGCTCATTTTACTTCGTATCCATCGTGACTGCTTTGCTTCATACCCATCAACAAGCAACACTTCGTATCGATCTCGTCCATACGTACATCATATCGCTCCTCATCAACTCGGTTTGTATCGATCGGCCAACGATCGATACGAAGCATGCCAAAAACAATCGATACAAGGGGTGTGTGGGGTGATCGATACGAAACGGCTCCTAAGGCATCGATGTGAGGTACACTGAATTGCTTGCTTCGTATCGATTCCATCTCTGTGTATTTCGTATCGATCAGTCGAATGATTGATACGAAACAATGGCCACAGATCGATACGAAGAGGATAGTCATATATTGATACGAAGCAGCCTCTGGATCATCGATACGAAATGAAGCAGCATGAAAATGAGGAGGAAGTGGTAACGCGGAATGAAAAGCGGATCGACCTTGGAATGTAGCGCCACGTCATCAATCCGGGTATGATCGATACAAACTGCAATCAATCTGAATATGATCGATACGAATGGGAGCGACACAAAGGCGCCAGCCTACAACAAACCCAAACTTGCATCGATCATATCTCACAATCTCCAAGTCCAAATGCCACCAAATTTTCATAGGAGCTTGCGTACAACCTCAAGAATGTCCATGACCGATCCCAACCAAAAAGGAGCAGTTTTGGATGAATTTGGTTCGTATCAATCATGGATCGAGTCGAAATGTCAGGGGATCGATCACGTGGGCCCACCCACGTGAGAGAAGGAGTCTTTCGAGATCTGGGCGAGATATTTGCAGCCTACACCTATAAATAGCTGTCGAAGAGCTTCAGAAAAGGGATCTTTTGGCTCTTCTACGTCGTTACTCTGCTGAACTCCATTGTAATTCGGATATTATCAATTGTACTCTTGTAAATCAGTTGAGAATCATCAATAAAACAGCTACTCTTCAAAGTGGACGTAGGCTACAACGCCGAACCACTATAAATTATGCGTTTCTACTGCTTTACTTTTAAATTTTGAGTGTTCTTCATATTTAATTCTATTACATACAATCTATCTGTGATCTGTGATCTGTGACTGTGATTTGGTGCTTTCATTTGGGTGTTTGTGATCAATTTTGGCGCAAACATTTTAGTTCTTTCACTGAGAACGCTAGAACTCAGGAATTCTACAGCTTGGACTTTGGATCTAAAGGCTTAAGGACTTAGATCTAGAAAGCTATGGTGAAGCAATCAACAAGGAGACCAAGAGCAGAAAGGAGCCAGCATGAAGGAAGTCAAGAGGCTTTCTCAGGAGCGAATCAGGCCTCAGTCTTCATCACTCGAGACGAGATGGAGATGATGATGGAAGCTATGCATGAGGGAATGCTGAAAAGGCAAGAAGAGATGATGCAGAACCTACTCCAGCAAATTGGACAAGCTAGAGTATAGAATCAAGAGAATGCCACTGTAAGAGGTGCTGGAGATAAGGATCAGGAGCATGGAACAACCATGATTCAGAATAGAGCAGGCCCATTAGGAGCAGCCCAAGAGCTGGGGGGCACTCCCCAGGAGCATGTTAATCCAACCTCAGGAAGGAAACCAGGCGGAGCTGTTCAACACGGCGTTGATAGAAGAATGGATGCCCATCCAGGAGGGCAGATTCCAGGATTCCCTCTCGAACTCGGGGGGCAGATCGGAGGCAACAGACAAGGACTATAGTTTGGCGACAGTGACAGATTGGCGGAGATGGTCAGACGAGCCATGAGAGGCGGATTAATGAATAGAGATCTGGAAGATGTTAACAGGAGCCCCTTCACTCCCGCAATTAGGCAGGCGAGGAATCCACCAGAATTCAAGCTACTGACATTGGAGATGTATGATGGAAGGATAGACCCTGCTATTCATCTGCCGAGGTATATGCGGCATAGGGAAGTACTAGGGGGCATCAGAGGAGATCATGACCCGATGTTTCCCACTGTATCTGACGGACATAGCAGCATTATGGTTTAGACAATTGGAGAGAAGTTCAATTGGAACGTGGACCGAGTTGACTAAAAAGGTTTATGAGGCAGTTCAGGGTTCACATCTCGAGGCCCAAGAATGTGATGAGTCTGACGACATTGAAGCAGAAGACCGGAGAGTCTTTGAGGAACTTCTTATCATGATTCAATGCAGCAGCGGCATCAGTATATCGGCCGGATCCATCCATTGTTCTGATGGCAGCTGTATCTGGCATAGCTGATGGCTGAGAATTCAAGAATTCCCCGACGAGGGATCCACCTATGGTCTTAGGAGAGTTTTACCATGAGGCAGAAAGGTTTTTGCGACAAGAGGATGCAAATGCTGAGAGAGAGGAAGGAGAGGGGGTTGATGTTTATGTAGTCAAAAGCAGAGATCCTCTCGGAAAGGATTCAAGCAAGGAGAAAGGAAAACGAAAAGCAGAGGAAAATTGTGATGAGCCAAAGTGGCCACGAAAGGAGCCAAGATTCACCTCTTATTCAGAGCTGAACGAGACTTTGGAACGAATTTACCAAGACACTAGGGGACAGGTTCCCTACTGGAGGCCGATGAGGAGGGATCCGACCAGCAATGAGAGGAAATCAGACACGTACTGCTTATTCCACGAGCTAAGCGGCCATAGTACAAACGATTGCAGACACTTGAGGGATGAGATAGAAGGGCATATCCGGAACGACATGCTATCACAGTACGTGAGAAGGCGGACAACAACGGTAGAGCAAGAACGACCACCATTTGCATCAGCTGGGGATGGCTCAGGATCGAGGCATCAGGTTGTCATTAACTGATTGAAATAATGACGAATAAGTCGCAAACTCCACACTAGTCGGTTAAGTCGCTTACACATGTACAGGATCACGAACGGTCCTTAGGCGTGCTCTGAGACGACTATCCACTGCATTAGTGTAGGTGTCTGCACTTTGACGTCTCTGCTATGCTTTTGTTTTCTATTCTTTTCATCTGGACTTTATTTGGTTGAACATTTTGTTTGTAAGACTCAGTTTGAATGTAAATCTGGTATTTGTAATTCCATAACGGCTAAGTCACTTACACATGTACGGGATCGCGAACGGTCCTCAGGCATGCTCTGAGATGGCGATAAACCGCCATAACAAACAATTTGGAAACTCACTCAAACATGAAATCTGACATTAATGATACTAAGTCCCCCCCAGGCACATACAATTCGCCTCGAACGGCACCCGGCCTCGAACGGTCACAACTCGCCTCGAACAACATCCGACCTCGAATGGTCACAATTCGCCTCGAACGGCACCCGACTGCGAACGGTCACCATTCGCCACGAATGACACCCCGACCGCGAACGGTCACAACTCGCCTCGGACGGCATCCGACCTCGAACGGTCACATACCGCCCCGAACGGCATACGATCATGAACGATCACTATTCATAGTCAGGTAAGATTATCAATCTCTTTACAGGTTATTAATAGGATACGAACATCCAGCTTATCGAACTACAAAACACACCTTCCCATCTCAAGGCATGTTTTGGGGGGCAAGTGTTATCCCGCCTTTTGGCAAGGCCGTGATACCAAAGAATTGACTGAAAACCGAAGATAATCAGTCCTGAAGATCAGTTATACACATGTTTGCTATGGATACTGACAATTTTTGCCCGAGTTCGGATCGAGCTACAATTTATATGGTACGACAAGAAAAACTATAAAAGCCAACATTCCAAATTTCAAGTCAATCGGAGTTCGTATTCTCGAGATATGGGTCGATCAAAATCAAGAGAAAAGCCATTGGTTTGTATCCATCAATGACTGCTCCATTTCGTATCCATCATGTTTGATCCATTTCGTATCCTCCATGCTCATTTTACTTCATATCCATTGTGACCGCTTTGCTTCGTACCCATCAACAAGCAATGCTTCATATCGATCTCGTCCATACGTACATCGTATCGCTCCTCATCAACTCGGTTCACATCGATCGGCCAACGACCGATACGAAGCATGCCAAAAACAATTGATACAAGGGGTGTGTGGGGTGACCGATATGAAACGGCTTCTAAGGCACCGATGCGAGGTACACTAAATTTGCTTGCTTCGTATTGATTCCATCTCTATGTATTTCGTATTGATCAGTCGAATGATCGATACGAAACTATGGCCACAGATCGATACGAAGATGATAGTCATATATCGATACGAAGCAGCCTCTGGATCATCGATACGAAATGAAGCATCATGAAAATGGGGAGGAAGTGGTCACGCGGCATGAAAAGTGGATCGACCTTGGAATGTAGTGCCACATCGTCGATCCAGGTATGATCGATACGAATTGCCATCAATCTGAATATGATCGATATGAATGGGAGCGACACGAAGACGCCAGCCTACACCAAACCCAAACTTGCATCGATCATATCTCACAATCTCCAAGTCCAAATGCCACCAAATTTTCACAGGAGCTTGCGTACAACCTCAAGAATGTCCATGATCGATCCCAACCCAGAAGGAGCAGTTTTGGATCGATACGAATTTGGTTCATATCGATCATGGATCGAGTCAAAATGTCAGGGGATCGATCACGTGAGCCCACCCACGTGAGAGAAGGAGTCTTTCGAGATCTGGGCAAGATATTTGCAGCCTACACCTATAAATAGCAGTCGAAGAGCTTCAGAAAAGGGATCTTTTGGCTCTTCTACGTCGTTACTCTGCTGACCTCTATTGTAATTTGGATATTATCAATTGTACTCTTGTAAATCAGTTGAGAATCATCAATAAAACAGCAACTCTTCAAAGTGGAAGTAGGCTACAACACCGAACCATTATAAATTGTGCGTTTCTACTGCTTTCCTTTTAAATTTGAGTGTTCTTCATATTTAATTCTGTTACATACAATCTATCTGTGATCTGTGACTGTGAGTTGGTGCTTTCATCTGCAATTGGGTGTTTGTGACCAATTTTGGTGGAAACATTCACTTTGACCCAAAAGATGTTTTTGAGTAAACCCAATGGTTTCGAAAGGGGTACTTTCATTAGTTTCGAAGCTATGTTTCTAAGGACTATTAAGTAATGCTTCGATACTTTCGAAAGGTATATTTTGGCTTCGAAAGAGTTGATTTAAAGAGCTTTGAAAGGTATATATTTTGTGTTTTGAAAAGAAGTTTTCTATGCTTTTGAAGGAGGTTATCCAGGGGTTTCGAAAGTGATGTTTTAAGGTTTTGAAAGCCTTAGTTTTCAAAACAAAGATCCAATCTCATTTTAAAAGAAAACCATGGCATAAATAAAGTGTTTTGAAATGGAGTTTTTAAAGAAGTTTTCCTTGGGTTAAAGGGATTAACCAGGTTTTATATAAAATGGTTTCAAGGATATTAAACCACAGGGGTTGGTATTATTATGTTTGCTTCTTCATATATGTATTTGAATATATTCACATTGTAATGAACCCATAACGGTACCTTGGGGAAGGGCAGAATAACCAGTTAGGTTGACTCAGTAGTGAATATAAATTAAATTAACTCCTTAATGAGTAGAATTGAATACAGAAGCTCAGGAAGAGCAGAGTATAGGATGCTAAAATATTAAAAGAAGATATTGGCAGGGGCCAATAGGTTCATAGTAAACCCATGAAAACTGTGTATAGGAAAAGATATTGGCAAGGGCCAATAGGTTCATAGTAAGCCCATGAAAACTATGCATAAACGAAGATGTCAGGAAGACAGGTTCATAGTTATTCTATGAAAACTATGATTTGATATTGGCAGGGGCCAATAGGTTTGTAGTGAAACCATGAAAACTATATCTGGATTAAGGTATTGACAGAAGTCAATAGGTTCCTAGTCAACCCATGAAAATTAGGATAAGAGGAAAGATATTGGAGTTACCAATAGGTTCAGGGAGAACCCATGAAACAGTAAAGATATTGGCAGGGGACAATAGGTTCTTAATGATCCCATGAAAACTATGTAACTAGACAGGGAGTCCTTAAACATTAAACAGGTTATTAGTAAGCCCATGAAAACTAATAGGTTAATAATGACTCTAGAAACTATAAATGAAACAGCTAGTCAGAAATGAATTGGATGGGAAATCTAGAATTGATTAACTTGTTTGCATATCATCATAATATTTTGAGATGTTTTAACCATTGTGGATGCAAGAGCACATTATATGGTTTTATAAGGGTTTTAGGATACTAGTGAGGGGATAACCCGTTCCGCTAAGCGGCGTGGTCTCACTAGATATCTAAATGGTTTGAGAAGGTAGATTATTCTTCATACTAGGCTTTATGTTTGACTCAAAGTTTATGTTTTCCCCTTAAAATCTCAAGTACTCAATTGATTTTGAGTAGTTTGAGAGTTGAGGTTTCCAGGTACCTCTTAGACGAATAAGCTTTCGAAGATGTAACGACCCGTCATTTTCGATAATTAAAAATATTAAATTAAATAAGATTTTCAAATTTAATGTTGTAAGAAATAAAATTTATGATTTATTAGTGAGAAAATAGTTAGAATATGATTTAATAATGTTGTTTGAATGTTATTGACAACTATATTAATGTAATTTCAATCAATTGAAATAATGGTAAAGTTAATTTGGTTATAATTATAAATAGGGAATTAAAATTTGTAATTTATGGAACTAAGGAAATTGAAATATTGTAACTAATATGGATAAGACGATAACTGAAGAAAATGAATGCAATAAAACGTAAACTAGTGTTAATTATATCCATAAAGTGATAGTTGATTTAATAATGAGAGTGTAAATCAAAATAAATGAATTTATTGGAAATTAAATTATAATTAATGAACTTATTACAATTGTAATTGTACACTGTAATTAGGGAAATATTTAAATATTGAATTTAACATGGAAATTTTATTTTGATAGATTATTAATTTCCATGTAATCAAGAATGTTAAATTGTTAGCTTTAAAATTTGAATTTTAAAGTGAATAAATCGATTTAATATTAATTTAATTTATTTAACATGAAAATTTTCCATTTTGGCCACTATCTCGGATTTCGACGAAACCAGTTTTATCGGATCCATAGTAGTGAATTATTGTACGATTTCAAGTTTCGTAGCGATCAAACTTGTCGTTTGATCGTGCGGGATCGAAACGCGTAGAAATCAATTTAATGAATTCAATTAAAATAATCTGATTTTAAAAGCTGACTTCTGTATACAATGGAATTAGGTTTTGAAACTGGTTCCATTGGGTTTAAAAAATCGAAAACCTATATTTTGATATATTGGATGACCCATTTTTGTTTCGAAAACGAAATGGGCTTTTAGGGCTGGATTTCCATACTTGCAGTTCCACCTTTTGAATCTCTTTATTATCAGTACCAGTTCAGTTGCTCCTTCATCATTACCATCATCATCTTCACTTTCTATTGTTCCTTTGAGAGCTACTGATTTCTTACGCATATCTCCTCCTTCATGTTCTTTCTTGAATTTGATTTCTAGCTCATAAGTGGTATCAAAGCTAGGAACAAAAACCATTTTTTGTTTTAAAAATTTGATTATATACTAGTATATTCTACATTTCCGTGTAATCAGAAATGATAAAAATTGTTAATTATTAAATTTGAATTTAAAAGCGATTAAACCAATTTAATAATAATTTATTTAATTAACATGTAAAGTAGCCATTTTGACCACTATCTTGGATTTCGACGAAACTAGTTTCATCAGATCTGTAACAGTGAATTATTGTAGGATTTCAACTTTCGTAGCGATCGGACTTATCGTTTGATCATGCGAGCTTGAAACACGTAGAAATTGATTAATCGAAATTAAATGAATATAATTCAATTTTAAAAGCTAACTTTTGTATACAATGGAATTAGGGTTTGAAAATAGTTCTATTGAGTTTAAAAATATCGAAAACCTATATTTTGATATATTGGATGACCCATTTTCGTTTCGACAAAACGGGCTTTTCAGGTCGTTGTTATCGTTTTGACCTAATTCGATCTGTCCATTTATTCTTACCTACCTTTGCCTATATATAGGCTGTTATAAACCCTAGCAGCGTTTTTATTTTATATTGTTTGTACGTACATTTCCTTCTCACCTCCTCTTTCTTCCCAATGGCCGAAAACCCTAATTTCAATTTCAAAAAAAAACTGCAGCGACTTCGGGTCGCACTTCGGGTTCAAGAGGGGAAAACCCTGTAGCGACTTCGGGTCAGGAACCAAATGACTCGGGTCTCAAGTCGTTTTGAGAAAAACTCAGAGCGAGCACCGGGTATTTGAGGCAGCGGACCGAAGTAAGTCTCGAAGTCGAAATTTTCCAATCTTCTAACTTTAATAACTTTTGCATACGAGCTCGGATTCACGCGCGGTTTTCTCCGTTGCGATCGTATCAAAATTTTGAACATTATGGAACTAGTTTGGATGCATTCTAAAACTGTTAAATTTTTAGGCTAATTTTGGGTTTTAAATCGACGACAAATCAAAGGTGAGTGTTTTAACCCACTCACAAATGCTAAACCATCTTATGTTGGTTAAATTAAATTTATGATGTGATTAGAAGTTGATTGATTTCTGTTTGGTATATTTAAATTGTCATTCAAGTCAATTTGAATTTATATTGAATCTAATTGCCATTTAAATTAATATTTAAATTTAATTGCCAGTTAAATACCTGATAATGATAACCAGTTTATTTGTTGTGATTTATTGGTTGAATTGAATGACGATTGTGATGGATGTTTAATTGTTGATATAGGATGATTGGATGTTATGTTTATTTTATATATTGTTATCACACTGCAAGTTCCCGTAGTCATTGTTAGGAAAATCACTATGGGTTGAAATGATACATACCCGAATGGTCTTATAGATTAGGAAAAAAATCGTTATGGGTTGAAATGATAGACTCGAGCGATTTTATGGATTTTGAATTTTAACTCGGGATTGCGGGTTGAAATGATATATACCCGTAAATTTAAATTTATTATGGATTGAAATGATATATATCCGTATCACTTGACCATAGGGTAGAAAATTATATACGGACACCGGATTGGTTAAATTAAATAATTCTAATCCTTAATTTGAATCCAGTTAAATGATATTATGAAATAAAATTAGATTTATACGAACTGAATCATTTTCAAAATCCAAGTTTTAAAATGTGGAAATTGGAATTGGTTTAAATGAATTGTTTAAAGAATCTAAATTGAAATCTTAAAAGTTGAATTTTGAAATATAAATGAAATTTATCAACATTGAGTTATTGTAACATTTGAATATTTAAACTTTGAAACCTATTGAATTTGAAGTGGTTTAAATTGTAGTTCAAACTTGGATTTGAAATCGATATAAATTGAAATGGTTTTAATGAGAATTTGAATTGAAAGTTTAAAATTGAGTTTTGTTGATTTGAAATCTGGATATGGTCTAGATTTGTTGAAATGAAAGAAACAGTTTCATTCGATACTATTTTCAAAATAAATTATTTAATATAAACTGTTTAAAAATATATTATTTTAAAATTAGGATTATTTAGAATTTCAAAACTATTTACTATATAAACCATTTCCAATAATCAAACCATTTTATATTAAACTATTTTAACTGTTTTAAAATCCTTAAACTATTTAAACTACTAAAACTATTTTAAACTATTTTAAGACTAATTTAACTATTAAAACTATTTTAAACTAATTTAACCATTAAAACTATTTTAAACTATTTTAAAACTATTTTAACTATTAAAACTATTAAAACTATTTTAAACTATTTAAAAACTATTTAAAACTATTTTAAAACTATTTAAACTATTTGTGACTATCTAAATTATTTTCCTAAATTCAAACGATGCAAGGTTGAATTGTTTATATTTAAATCCTTGATTTAAAAGCGAAATTGGTTAAATAATGTTATAACCTACGCTAGAATTGAAATGATATTTTCTACTGAAATGACATATTTTGAGTAAATATGATGATTTTGAAATGAGGGTTTAACCTATTTTGTGAATATGATTTCGAAAATGAATATGATTTCGGAAGTGATATGATTTTGAAGTAAATATGATATTTTGATATCAATTATGAATTGGTTTGGAAATGTAAAAGAACCAACCGGTGTGAAATAAGCGTTTGGTTGTTAAAGATACCGGGATCGGATATTGTCATACTCTCTGCAAATACGGAAAACCACTTTAACAACTGTGCATGTGGTGGAGAATCCAGAATGAAGTAGGATGGTTTGGCGAACGATATTGTATGAGGTATGAATGCAGCCCTGAACCCCTCGGGTCAGCTTGATATGACTAAAACAGGAGCCACGCCGGGCCAAGTGGGGTCGCACCCTTGATCGAGCATGCTTCTTCGATACCATATTTATTACTTTGTGATTGATTTGGTGGCCACCCTTCGATTTGATTATGGGAGCGTGTCTCGAGGTGGGCGGTAGTGGCTGCTATGCATTACCACCAGTTCGGATCCGCAAAACGGTAGTATCCTACCCTAGGCATTGCCTCGCGTGCCTTGTCATATGCCTTATCGAGCCCATTACGAGTTTGGTTTGTGTCGTACACTATGGAGTGCCCTCTGATAGCCCTCCAGTTTTTGAAGGAATTATGGTACTGTATAGACTACGACATTTATATAAAAATGTGTTAAGGAGGATATGGGTAACGCCTTAATGCTATTTTAATACTTTACTTTATTGTAGACATATTATAATAACGTATTGTACTATGTATGTAGATAGTTTAACGGATCCTTAGGAGATGGAATCTTGGACATCTCTTAAGTTATTGCGCGCACGTTAGACACTGGATAGGAGATGTAAAATTCCATAAACATCTCTGAAGCCGTTACACCGATATTTATTTATGTTGATTTAACTCACATAAGATCTTTTAGTTCTGACTCGAGTGTTTTGTATTTTCATTACGCTCGGGTCAGCCTGAGCTTTTCAGTGTATTGAAGACTTTATTTCTGGAGGACGAAGATGGAGATTTGTATACTATATTAATTCATATATGTTCCACTGCATCATATTGTTCCGCTGCATTATTTATTTATTTATGTTGTATGTGTAACTCTGATTTGTATTGTAAAAGTGTAATCAAATTTTATTTGTACAACATCTTCATGAACTGTTATTTGATTATTATATTTTGTCTGTGAGATTCTGTGTTTTGTTTTTTTCGTTCTTTCTCTTAATTTTCTTATTTACCCCATTAACAGTCCTCCCTTTTGAATGGTTTGAGTTGACATGTGTGGTTTATTGTCGATTTAAACCGTCCAAAAAGGTGGGTCGTTACAAGTGCGGCTAATTCCCAATTTGCCTTTATGTAGTTTAGTTAGCTTTTAAACCATTCTTAAGCCCATCTAATTTATTAATCACGACCTTAATTTATTTTGATATCTCAATCCCCTTATCACTCTAATTATTTACATTATTCTATTTAATTTATTTAATTAAATCTCCTGAATAATGTGATCAAAAATTAGGGGTGTTACAGAACCTATCTTCAAGACCCGATTGAGTCATCCATGTCGATACGGACAACAACCGTAAACTTCATCGGTGCTGCCCATTCTTCCCCTATGCTCTTCTTCTTAGGGTTTATAATCTTGTCGAAGCGACTATGGTCCCTATGCCAGGGATCTTTCTATAATTTCTATGCTTGCGGGTCACTAATATGGAGAGTCTTCCCCTTCTCACGTCATCTAGCTTTGCACAATTTGACGATGTAACATTCTCTTGCCGCACTTTGGTCTCCTCTTACCACTCCAACCCCATTTTTCATTGGGAACTTCATTGTAAGGCACCATAGTGCCAAAGCTATTCTAAAATCAACAAGGGTTGGTCGGCCTAAGAAAGTGTTGTATGTTGAGAATTCCTCAAGTATCACGTAGTTCAGAATAAGAACCACCCTTCATTCTCCTTCTCCAAGTTCTATAGGTAAGTCAATCATCTAGACTGGCCATTTTGGTTCGCTTGTAAATCCCTGAATCTTCATCCTGCAAGTGGTCACATCCTTCTTGCTGATCTTCATCTGATCGAACGTTTGTCAGAAAAGGATGTTAATCGAACTTCCACTATCAAACAACACTCTATGCGCAACGGCCCGACCAACTATTACCACCATTGGGTCGAGAGTTGGTGCCTCTCTACCTTTAGTGTCATGGTTTCAGAATATGATATCATTAGTTATCAACTTTTGTATTTGGCCAGGACTTCATCTTTAATGGCATAACAAGTTTCCTTCGGAGCGTGCTTCAAAAAACCAGCATATCTCTCTATCTCGTCCTAACTGTTATGCGTTGGGTGAGGTCCTTAGGTGATGGTAATTATAACGAGTCTTTGATCAGTCCGACGAGGCCCTTCTCCGGTAGGTCCAGACTGATTTCCTTGATTTCTTGGAACTTGGGATCTAGCAGGTTGATCGTAATTCTATGATTTCTTCATATACTATTGAAGCCTATTGTTCCTTATCTGTTCCATAATTAAGTCCTTCAGATGCCGACATTTGTTTGTGTTATGCCCGTGAGTCTCGTGAAAGCGACAAAACTTCCCCAATATCATTTTTTGTTCAGATGCTTTTCGCTTGGGTGATTTTTTGTATCGCTCGGTCCCTTGAGTAGCAAGTTAGATGTCTTCCAAGCTAACGTTCAATAGTGTACAATCCTCGGGTCTGAGATTCCTTAGACATTTCCCATTCCCATAGTGCTTACCACAGTTCTGATTCCTCTTCTTTTGATACAAATTCTTTCCTATTGTAGCTCTAGAACTGTTTCTATCCTTGTTTAACCAGGACATTACTCTGAACCATTTCCTTTGGTTGCTCATCGACAGTTTTTCCTTCGACTATACTTGCCTCTTCCAGACTTAGAAACTGGTTTGCCTTTAGGTGGAATTCCTCCATGTTAGTAGGCTGTTTCATTTCAATCCATCTACCAAAATCTGTATCCGGGTGAATAGCTCAAACCAAAGCCATAAAAATCATATCCTCTTTTCGATTGCTTACCTCAGTAACTGTGATGTTTAACTGGTTCATGAAAGATTTCAGTGACTTACTATGTCCTTGGAAAAAGCCAGATAAGGAAATCACATCTTTTGGTCGTGTAGTATGGTGTCTAAATTGCTTTAGAAACTATTTTGCTAATTCGTCGAAAGTGGAAACAGACCTCGGTGCATGTCTATTAAACCACAAGAAGAAACTCATTCCAAGAAGATAGGGAAAAATCTGTAGCAGAACATCCGTCACCCTAGCTCCATCTATATGCCACTCATATTTGTACAAGTGTTGTTTAGGGTCCATCGTTGTAATGACCCAAAAATTCGACCACTTCATCTTCAGAAAAATTTCAACTTTTGGAAATTAATTAAATATTGAAAATATGGTTTTATAACCTTGTTAAACACTTTTTAAATAATAACTAATGTTAGAAAAGTTATTTTTGAAATGTGTTTACAAAAATACATTCTTTGAAGGAATACAAAAAATGTGACTCAAAAACGTTTTTTGAAAAATCAATATTTTGTTAAATAAAATTTGTTGAAATAATTGTACACAATAGGATATCATATGAACACATTAATTAGGGCTTAAAATACACTTATAAATAATGGTAATTAATTAGCATAAAGGCTTCTAGAAAGAAAAGGACTTATGGACTAAAAGGACTCTTAAATCACTCCTTGATTTAAGGAAGGTAAGGTGTTGTAAGAGCATGCTTGCCCACCATTCTTTGGCATCCCATTTGAGGGTAAGAGAGGTCATTTAACACATTTCTCAACCTTATAAATAAGCACCCATAGTTCATTAAGAAAGACACAAATTCACTTGGAAGAAATTACTCCATTCTCACTCTTATCTCTTCACAAAATTATCTAAATTAGAGTAACTCTTGTCAAACTTCTCCAAACTCATTCTAACATCCTAAGATATCATATAACATCACTCCATCACCTCTAATCCAAAATAAGTTGAGCCATCCACCCTATTCCTCCTCAGGCCGTGAGCTATATAGGTCCAAAGTGCATTGATTTTGCACTTTTCTCGCCTCCATTCTCTCTTGTCTTGCTTGATTCTAGTCTTGTGTGTTATTGGGAGCAAGTGTAGTGGGGTTTATTTGAACGTTGGTATGAAGTTGATTTAAGAAAAGGTGAGATATCTCACTCATTAATCAAATCCATAAAAACATGACATATATGATATTATATGTGTTAATTTTTCTTGATGATATTGCTCGATATATGTTAGTAATTTTAGACACTAACTAATTAACTTTATGACCATGATAATAATGCTTTGAAAAGTATGTGATTTGCTAAAGTATTGCCTTTTAAACTAATAAAATGAGTAGTTTAAATTAAATGCATTCGAATGCTTAAAATGGACATGTTAACTTGTTTGAATGTTGGAACATGTTTAGTAGTAATATGAATTGAATATGGAATCATATTTGTGTATAAATGTGAATGACACTAAACATTGGGTATATTGAATTGAAAACGGAATTGTCCGTATAGCGATAGTCGCTATAAACGCACTATGAATTCCTTAAACTATAACATATGAAAATGGTGATTTAATGACATATCTTGATAATAACTTGTTTGGTTATTTTTCTATGCTTCTCTAAGTGTTTTAAAAAGTAAAGAATATGTTTTGAAAATTTATAGAAAAAGTAAATCAAAGTTGAGAAAGATTGAAGTAAAAAGGCCGCTATAGTAACACTTTTAAAAATAGTCCGCCATTGAAAACAACGCGCATTTTTGTGGAAACTTTCTTAGGAATTTCTTTAGTAATTAATCAAGTAAATAATATATTATTCTTATTGGGAAAGTTTTTTAAGCTTAAATCAATTGATAGCTAGTTGAATGAAGATGCAAAAGTAATAGCCAAATAGTCGCTATATGAGCACTTCGGTAAAATACTTGTTTTTAGAAATTTCTGTAAAATAATTAAAAGATATTATTTGGGAGCTTCTTCGCGGTTTCCAAGTACCCAAAGTATGGTAACTACTATAAAAATAATGGATTAAAAATCATTTGTTAAGACGTCGAAATCTAAGCGCAAAGTTGTAGCAAATTCACATTAAACGACAACCCAGAACTTTTGGCAGTTCTATAGTGCTGTATTTGCTTCTGAGACACTTTTGAGCTGTTGCGAATTATTTTGATAGTATTAGCAGAAATGCTATCTTTTTTGTTTCAAACTATAATTTGTTTAAAAATGATATTTAAAATATGTGTTTTTCTCTAATCTTTTTAGGATTGTTTTATAACTTATAATAGAGTATTTTAAAGTTAGTTTCAATTTTAAATATATTTTTAACAATTAATTATGAATTTCTAAACTTAATAGCTTTTAAAATAAAACTTGTTTTTCTATTTCAAAATTCTCTATTCTTACATAACATTCCATATAAATAATTAAGGTATATTTTAAATAGTTTTAAAAGTGTTTTAACATATTAATAAGTATTTTAATGATATTTGTATAACTTATAAATATGAAATCAAGTATTTTATAAATATAATAAAGGAAGTTTTTAAAGAAGAATTTTTAATTAATAAAGTAAATTAAATTAAAAGGGATTAAAAGTTGTTTATGTGACTTGATTATAGTTGAATGATAAGTAACATCTATGTAATGACCTTAGTTTGATTGTTTGTAGGATGCTAGTATTAATATTATTAACAGTAAAAACCTAACGAATAAACTTCTCTATTTGTGAGAGTCAAGACTGATGTTTAGGTAGCGACAGAGTAATAGTGCTCTAACCTATCAGCATCCTTCTAGGCTGAGGAATAGTTAAGAAGAAAGTCGGAAACGTGTAAAGTGTGTGGTTCGTAAATCTGTTGAGATGATGGAATCCATGTAGGATTCATTGTGTGATGGAGTTTTGTTGAAAACTTGTGTGAAGATGCCGAACATGACCTCGACATCGGAAATGGCTAAAAACGCAGTATGCCCATAGCCAACGGGGTTTAGCTATCCTCAGAGGGTACTGATCAACTCTATTATCTAGAGTATGCTCGTCGATTTTGCTAGCGAGAGTTGATTGTATTCGTGACACGTTCTCTGCGTGAACCAGCTATGACTTGCTTATTTGGTATATATTATCTAGAGATATAAGGCGCTCGGCAGGTACTTTCTAACCCTTGCCAGGAGACTTGCCTCGAGGTACTAAGGACCCTCCAATGGAAAAATCCATTTATACGAACGTCCCTTAGCGGTTTTTGTTTGTATACCTAAGTATGCTGTTAAATGTAACCATTTCAGCTATGCTCTATAATTATATTACACACCTTAGACATTATCTATAATACCACCTAATGTAAATATCGATTGAGTTGGTTCTTTCGAGGGGAAACTAGTTCGGTGATTCGGTTGGTCATGGAAGGACTGTTATGTGTTTATATGCATTTCTGAGTTTCTCATACCAGAATTATGTCTAACACATGGTGTTTCTTTTCCCAAAACTCCTCGTGTGCTCTTTTGAGTAGGTTGAGTAATGCAGGTCTTATGGTTGGATGTTTCAAGCTTACGGAGATAAGCTGGATGCTTCCACTTATCTATCTACCTATTTTCATTTCCGTTCACTATTATTTATGTATTCAGCATTGTGAGGACATGCGTTATAACTGTATAGGCTGATAGTCGTACTTAGTCACTTTTGTAACTTTGATATTCATGAATGTTGGAGTAACTCTTTGTACTACACTTTTGGTAAGTTATATATTATCGGTCCGCATGTGAGATTCTTATATTGTGTTCTTCTTTCTTGTTCTGTTTCTATTTTTCTTTTATTTTACCCCAACTTTTTGTCTTTCCGCCACTTGGGTACTTGTCACACGAATAACGTGGATGTATTTAGTGTCGACCTTGGGAGTCAAGAAGGCTGAACATTATATTTTGGTATTAGAACCCGAGATTGAGTGAAAACCTTGACTTTGGTTGGGTATGGCTCATTAGAGATAGGGTTAGTAATGCCCTATAATGAGTCGAGATTATTATACATATGAGAGCCTATTTATTATTTTCAAATGTTTTCCTAGAAACATCCAATTCCTAATAAACCTTTTTTTATATTGAAAATCAACTCTTTCTTTGAATTAATCCTTTCTTTGTTTCCATTCTTAGTAACTGGTTCTTAGTATATCCTTTATTTGATATAACTCTATTTTGAAGTATTCTAAGAATTTTTTGCTAAATTAATGTAGCAAACTATAAGTACTCGTGCTGCAAATACTAGAGGTGGTAGATGTCATGGTGGTAGAACTTGTATCGTCACCAATTGCGCAGCTCGAGCTCCAAGGAATGTTGCTCCTGTAGCCGAACCTGTGGAGAATGTGGTTGAAGAAATAGTGCAAGTTCAACCCTTAATGAACTTTGCTTCACTCTGTAGGGATTTTGAGAGGCTTGGTGGTCAGAGGTTCAGTGGAACTGAATCAATTTTAGGAGTTCAGACTTGGTTGAGGTTGTGTGAGAGGATTTTTGGAGACTTGGAGTTAGGTGATGTTGTGAAGCGTCGTTTGGCTTATCGTCATCTTTATGATGCTGCCATGGATTGTTGGGGTTCTATTACTGTGAATGTCCCAGAGAATGATTTTACTTGGGGTCATTTAAGGACGAATTCGAGAGGAAGTTCATACACGAGGTGGGAAAGACCTTATTATTTCGAAGTTTCTTGGATTTAAAGCAAGGCACTATGACTGTGGTGGAGTATGAGAATAAGTTCAACGAATTGTCTCGTTTTGGGCCAGGAATGATCAACACACTTTAGAAGAAGAATAAAATGTTTATAGCTGGTGTGCGTCCCAAGTTTAAGTGGGATATGTCTAATCATATCAAGATTTCATTTGTTGATTTAGTGAATATGGATTTGAGGTTCGAGAGTTTGACACCTAAACCTATTGCGACTGCTTCAACTGGGATAAGAAGCATAAGTTTCAAGCGAAGGATAGTTTACACATTACTTGCCACAAGTGTCGTCAAAAGGGACATTGTGCTAATAAATGTCCATCCGGTAAGGGAGGGCAGGTAGTGAAGGCACCAGAGAAGAAGGCACCGCAGTTTGCACACAAGGTTGCTACAATTATCATCAGCCGGGCCATATTGTCAAGTATTTTCCATTTCTCAAGAAAGGGGAGCAGCCTAGGGTCTTTGCTATATTGGATACACCTTCCACTTTGTCGGCTAAGGGGAAGCGCGTTCTGGAAGGTATCCTATCTATTTCTGGCATTCCTATTCATGTCTTATTTGATACCAGTCCTTCTCATAGCTTTATCTCTAGTAACCTTGTTGATAGACTTGTTCTTAAACCAGTTATGGTTCAAAATTCAGTTTGTGTGTCAAACCCCATAGGTGGCTCGGCCAATCTCAGCATGTTATGTGAAGGAGTTCCTATTTCTTATTATGATAAACTTCTTCCATGTGATATGTTTGTCCATGAATTTCTTGGTTTTGACGTGTTGCTTGGCATGGATTGGTTATCTCGATATCGTGCTATCTTAAATTATGATAAGAGAACTATATATTTAATTTAAAGAGGTAGGGTTCAAAAGGTGTCTTGTGGAGAGCCCATTTCGCTTATGAGCAGTTTTATGTATTCTCTTAATATGTCGAATAAGGACTTAGAATCCATTCCGGTTATTCGGGAATTCTCTGATGTCTTCAAGGAGGTTTCTGGTTTACCTCCTCATCGTGAAATTGAGTTTCGTATTGATTTGATTCCCAATGATAAACCCGTTGCATCACCCATTCGTAGGTTATGCCCGAAGGAGAAGTTGGAGTTAGCCAATCAGATTAGTGATTTGCTATGGAAAGGACTTATCCGACCTAGCCGTTCGAGTTGGGGAGCACCTGTCGTATTTGGCACCAAGGTTGACGGTTCCTTAAGACTCTGTGTCGATTACCGCAAGCTTAATAAGAAGACTATTTGAAAAAAATATCCTTTGCTAAGAATTAATGACTTGTTTGATCAGCTCCATAGAGCTCATGTATTCTCTTAGCTTGACCTTGCTATAGGTTTTCATCGGTTGAGGGTAGCAAAAGAAAGTGTGCCCTTGACAGCTTTTTGTTCTGATCGATTTTATGAGTGGTTGGTTATGCCATTCGGTCTAACCAATGCTCCAGCTTATTTTGTTGACTTGATGAATCGTGTCTTTCACGATGTCCTGAACAAATTCGTGCTTGTTTTCATTGACGATATTCTAGTTTATTCCAAGACCAAGGAGGAGCATTCCCGGCATTTAAGAATTGTATTGGTGAGATTAAGAGAGCATGTTCTTAAGGCTAAGTTGTAACAACCCAAGATTTCGTACCAATTAATTATCGTCTCTAGATGATTAAATCTGGTTGTTAATTGCTGATGAAAGTTTTTAATCGATTTAAAATCTTTTTAGATTTGTAAAATTCTTTAATAAAAGATTGGTTAAATGTTGATGGGCTTTTGAAATGGAGCCCATCCCTTGTTTATTTTGATGGCGTAATATAATTAAACCCGTTCCCCCCAATTCTTTTTCTCATTTTTCAAAACCCTAAGAATAAACGTACGAAAGAAAATGGCGATGAAAGAAACTAGGGCTTCGGCTCGTCTTCCTTTCGATTCTCTGTTGCTTTGAAGTAATCCTTTAGCCTTTGCGTATGTGAGATTATTTATGGCTTCAGCCTCGATGCTTTGTTATGCTGTATTCGATGCTCCTTGCCTCGAGTCTGGAATTAGGGCTTTGCCTTCTCTGACGATTCTGGATTTCTGAGCTTTGGCTTCTTGAATCTCTGTTGCTTCGCGATGATTGATTTGCTTGCTCGTAGAAGAAGGTGAGTTTACTCACATCTAATCCAATACTTCGTTACGGTAGTTCGATTTTTGGTTTTTGTTGTTGGTAATTTTTGAGTTGGTTTGATTCATTGATACTTTGGCTTTGAATTCTCTAGTACTGTGACTTTGGCCACTTTGATTTCTTTGAATGTATTTCGGCTTCGGCCTCCGGTTGCTATGCGAACTTAATTTGGGTTTGCTCTGTGCTTTACCTCATCGATGATGATATCGGTTTCTGTATTTATAGGGTTTTCTAATCCCTTACACTTGCCTGACTTGATTGTCTTGATCACCACGTTGTTTATACTTTCCGTTTTTACGCTTTGATATTTTGGGAAAGATCTTTGTATGCACGACTTTGACTTTTAAAAGTTCGATCCACTTTGAATTGATACAGTCGAACCTTTTGATTTTATATCTGAAACTTTCCTCTTATAAATCTTTGACTGTTTCAATAATTTCTTAACTTTATTTTGTAATTGTGATATTATCACTTCTCTGACTTTTGACTTGTTCTGGTCATCTCCGACTGGGATTTTCTGGTCATCTTCGACTGGGTATCTTCTTCGATTGAGATTTTCTGGCCATTTCTTGTTCACTTGTACATGTTCATTCATGAGTTGTACATCTCTGTTGAACTGCACTGCTTCATTGACTTGTAGATAGTCCACTGTTTTGACAATGCTTGTCCACCTTATGTTCTGGTCTCTGTAGCCTTTTACATTTTTGTATTACTATTGTGACTGGGCATGTGTACTTCCATATTTTTGTTAGACACTGTTGCATTTGTTAGTTGCCATTGTAGCTTGGTCATTTGAGTCATTCATTCCAATCTCTGGTAACATGTTATTGCCATTTCATACTCTAGTCTTGACCTTATAGTTTTCATTTGTCTTTACACTGTCACTTGTTCATTTGTATTGATTTGGTGATTTTACTTGAGTCTGTTGCCTTCACCTGTGTACATTGGTTGATCTTGTCCTCACCTTTACTCTGGTCTCCACAGTAGCATTCATGCTTGTAGTTGATTCTGATTTCACTGTACTTTGAAGTGTTTTTCTAGTTCACAAATTTGCAGTCTTGTTTATTTGTGGCATTTGGGTTGAATCTTGTTGTTTTTGTTATCTTCACTTGCATACTGTTCCACTTGATTAGTTGAGCTTGCATTGTTGTTCTTGACTTTGGGTTGTTTCCAAATTGCTGTTTCAATTTGCACTTCTTTGACTTCACTGTGTACATGCACAGTTTTATTGTTGTAGTGATCATTGATATTTTGGTCGAGACCATTTGCACTTGAGTTGAATCTGATTTGGATTTGATCTTGTGAACATTTATGAATTTCTAATGTGTACATGTGTGCACATTGTCCATGTCTGCCTGCTTTGACATTTGAGGCCGTGACATTGAGATTTGAATCTTCATTTGATTTTGGTTCGTTGATCTTTTGTGTATTTCGGGTTGTAGTGGCGAGGCAGTATACGCGTGCGTATACTGCAGCCCTACCAGGATTGATGTTTTAAATTGATTATTTTGTGTTGTCTAATTATCTTCTAGATAATTAGATTATGAGTTTCTAAATATTTAGTTAATAATAAGATTTTGTTATTAATTGTCGTTTAGACAATTCTGTTGTTTTCTGAATCATCTGCATTTGTAATCTTTTATCTATCTTTGTTGGTGATTTGGATTAGCTGATTTATTGTTTAAACACTGTTTAGTGTTATATCTGTCGTTATCCGATTCTCTTACCGAGGAGTCGGATATACGAGATTTCTGTGACTGTCGTCTTTTTGATATTGATTATTATTGCTTCCGTGCATTAATGACTGAGTTTGAATTAGACTGACCCGTGTATTATTTTCTTTTGAATTTAATACTCGGATCAGACCAGAGTTATTTCAGGTTGTAGATTTCCTGCTTTGAGTTGCTGTTTGAGCTATGAAAACTTTTCACATCTTTTGGAGTAGTCGGGTCATAGTTTAGGTTGATATGTATTCATGTATATTAGTCGATAATGTACTTGTATATATAACTTCCAGAGTCGACAGTTGTAGTTGTATCATATGTATTGTGTCAAATGTATTGTAACTGACATCAGTTATTATATATATGAGACTTTCTGTTTTATCTGTGTTCCGCAATTATATTATCTGTGTTATTATTATATTTACTGTCCTAAACTATTATAGCCACTGTGTAGTAGCTTTGAGTTTGTATCGGTATGTCGGATTTCCTCCTGAAATAAAAATGCATGTTATACTATCTGACATATCGGTGCTCGCACAAAGCAATTACATAGATGGTCGCCCCTCAACAGCCTTATTCTCCGTGCTAGTTGACAGCATTACACCGTAGTGTTCTTGGTTAGCGTGGCCATAGAGGTGGGGCGTCACAGCTTGGTATCGGAGCCTGGGGTTTAGGACAATTATAAAACATAACTTAGATGGAGCATGTGTTACAACTATTTGTCGAAGTTTTATCTCTCATCTTTACATATGATTATCTTTGATTGTTAGGTATGAATTCCTAACGCTTATTCATGTGCATTTGATTTCGTGAAAGTATTTTGGCTTCTACCTCCGTTTGCTTTGCGAACTCAAGTTGGGGTTTTGATGATGAGGATTTTGTTCTTGTGTTTTCGGCTTTGAATTGATTTAGCCGATGTTGATTTTGTTCGAATTTTGCCAATTGAAGGTATTTTGACCTCTGGACTTTGTTCCACTTTTGTGCTATGCTATAGGTGTCATTGTGTACCAGTTACACTATGATGAAAAAATAGCTCGACCGGTTGCAAATTGAGTGATTTTGATTTTTCACTCATATCTAGTTCGAATCTCAGCGATTTTGAACTTGATATTTTGTGTTTTCCTCGGCTTGATTTCCATTCGACTTCGGTCACTTTGTTTTTGTGAAATTGCTAATTTCTTGATTTTCAAGACTCTGACTTTGTTTGCCCTTGGATTCTTTGATGATGACGTTGATTCATTTTGTACTCGACAGTGGCCATTAATTGTTGACTTCGGCATTGACTTGATTCTTATTTTTGTTGAAGTCATTTATGCATTTATGCTCGTTTTGCTTTGTTTTTCCAATTGATAATCGATTCTTCTTTTCCAATTAGTTGTTATCACCTTTGTCGACTTTGATAACTTCTATTTCTGGAATTTTTGGGTATTTCTACTTTGATGAATTTGGAATCGAATTCTTTGGATTTTATTCACGTCTTCGAATGTGAATTTTAGTGAATTGATTTGGTTTCCAAATTTAATCGATTCTTGATCATTTCCCCGATTTGTTGCTATCATTTATTAGCAACTTTAATGACATTTTCTTCGGGATCTTTGTGAACATACTTTTTGATTGATTCAGTATCGATTTCTTTGGAATCTATTCACATCTTTGTATGTGAATTCTTGTGATTGATTGTTTCTACAATCATTATTATGATTTGTCACTTTAAAAATATAAAAGTTTTCTATACTAGTAGTAAATATTAAAATCCTTTTCTCCAAATGGTTTCAAAACTATTTTACTACAAAGCTCTTTTCATAAACCATTTTCCAATCTATTAGTATATACAAACCTTTATTTCACTCGTATGAGAAATTGAATTAAACAGCTTAGTAAAACAAGTGGTATGAAACGCTTGCGTTTACTTCGTTGGTTTACTCCTGGACTTGTTCGATTGAACCTTTTGTGACAATTTTCTAGTGAAGATCTATAGTTTGTTCGTAAATATTTGAGTTAAGCAAGTGGTTATGGGACATGAAGCTTAACTCTTATATTCACTAACTTAGTGTAATTGACACTTCTTGATGATCATGATGATCATCTTTGTGATTTGATTTAGACTAGCAATTGTGCGATGTCTCTTTGTCTACGAGGGAGACTAAACCCCGTTTGTGTGATGTTTCACCATTACATATGTGGGGTAGCGTCCCACGGTCTTCGGACCATTCGTGTGTCAAAAATTAATGGTTGGCCACCATGAGATAGCTTCTCATTCTTGTGATACCGGTCGGTGAGTTTTCATGCTCCCATTTTGTGATAGGCCTTCCCCTTTTCTTTTTATGATGTAAACTAGCGATTGTGCGATGTCTCTTTGTCTGCGAGGGAGACTAAACCCCATTTGTGTGATGTTTCGCCATCACATATGTGGGGTAGCGCCCCACGGTCTTTGGACCATTCGTGTGTCAAAATTTAATGGTTAGCCACCATGAGATAGCTTCTCGTTCTTGTGATACCGGTGTTTTGAGTTTTCATACTCCCGTTTTATGATAGGCCTCCCCCTCTTTGTGATTTCTGGATTTCGTGTGTCGATTCTAGAATTTTTTTGATTTTTGAATTTCGTGTGTAGATTTCTAGAATTTGTGTTTTCTGGATTTCTGGTGATGATTTCTGGAATTTTGTGCTTCACCAATTTTCATGATTTTCATTGATATGATATCAGTTTTTGTGCATTGGTGAATTCATGTGTTATTGACTTGTTATGAATACAAGTTTAGGGTATGATACCCTATTCTATCTTTGAGAAGATTCTTGTGACATTTTTGATGAATGAAAATTCATTGGTATTATATTTTGATGCCAGTTATTTTGATGTGATTTTGACGTGTTAACTTCAGTAACCGTCAATTTTAAAATGGATTTACAAGCAGTTCTCCCGCAATGCTGATTTTGTTGTCCGTTTTTACGGTATTTTGAGAAGTGCAATTTCCTTATCAAAGTTGCTACTGATGTTGCTAATTTAATCACGTGTTTTCAAAATTCGTTATTTTTAAAAGTTGTTTCAAAATATAAATTAAAATTGTTTTCAAAATTTTTACAGTTTGCATTTTCAAAAGAATGAGGAAGCGATTTAAACGTTTCAGCAAAATCGAGGACTATGACCCCTTTCTTTTACTGATTCGCTTAATTCCGGACTTGTTCGTTTGAGAATGTGAAATGTTATTTTTTTTAGAATACACAATTTTGCACTTTCAAGGAAACGATAAAGAGATTTAAACGATTTAGCAAAAGTGCGGAGTATGGAACCATACTTTTACTATTTTGGTTAATTCCGGGCTCGTTAATTGAATATTTGTGATTTCTGATTATCGTTTTTGATAATCGGATATTTGTGATTTCTGATTATCGTTTTTGATAATCGGATATTTGTGATTTCTGATTATCGTTTTTGATAATCGGATATTTGTGATTTCTGATTATCGTTTTTGATAATCGGATATTTGTGATTTCTGATTATCGTTTTTGATAATCGGATATTTGTGATTTCTGATTATCGTTTTTGATGATCGGATATTTGTGATTTCTGATTATCGTTTTTGATGATCGGATATTTATGATTTCTGATTATCGTTTTTGATAATCGGATATTTGTGATTTCTGATTATCGTTTTTGATAATCGGATATTTGTGATTTCTGATTATCGTTTTTGATAATCGGATATTTGTGATTTCTGATTATCGTTTTTGATGATCGGATATTTGTGATTTCTGATTATCGTTTTTGATAATCGGATATTTGTGATTTCTGATTATCGTTTTTGATAATCCGATATTTGTGATTTCTGATTATCGTTTTTGATAATCGGATATTTGTGATTTCTGATTATCGTTTGAGATAATTAAATATATATTTTTTCCGATTTGGTTATCGTTTGTTATAATTGAATACTTGTGATTTGTGGTTTAATTATCGTTTGAGATAATTAAATATTTGTGATTTGAAAATTCGATTATCGTTTTTGATAATTGAATATTTGCGATTTGAGATCTGATTATCGTTTTGATAATTAGGTTATTGCTAATTTTGCTGACTATAAGATTTTCTAGTCTCTAATTGATCCTAGATTATGTTGATTATATTGAATTGCTGTTTTCTACTTATCTCTTTTGATAGTTAGAGTTTGCTGATTATAAAGTTCGTGTTTTCTACTTGTTTGCTGGATAACTAGATATTTGCAGTTTTGCGATTTGCGAATTTTGTTTTCTAATTATCTTTGTTGATAATTAGATTTTGCTGTTTTCTAATTATCGTATCGATAATTAGATATTGCTGTTTTGTGATTTCTGAATTCTAATTGTCTAATTGATGATTGAATATTGCTGATAATTGTGTTCATTCAGTTTTGTTGTTTTCTGATTATCTATTTGATAGTTATATTTTGTTGAGAATTGTGAATTTCTTTTATGAAACTAAAAGATTTCTTTGATGTTTGAATTCTCTACCTTTATTTTTTTTCTAGCTTAACCAGTTTAGGTTAGAAAATTTATTGTTAATGACGACCTTAATTATAAAAATTGCGGGGACGCAATTTCTATAAGGAGGGGAGTCTGTAACAACCCGAGATTTCGTACCAATTAATTATCGTCTCTAGATGATTAAATCTGGTTGTTAATTGCTGATGGAAGTTTTTAATCGATTTAAAATCTTTTTAGATTTGTAAAATTCTTTAATAAAAGATTGGTTAAATGTTGATGGGCTTTTGAAATGGAGCCCATCCCTTGTTTATTTTGATGGCGTAATATAATTAAACCCGTTCCCCCCAATTCTTTTTCTCATTTTTCAAAACCCTAAGAATAAACGTACGAAAGAAAATGGCGATGAAAGAAACTAGGGCTTCGGCTCGTCTTCCTTTCGATTCTCTGTTGCTTTGAAGTAATCCTTTAGCCTTTGCGTATGTGATATTATTTATGGCTTCAGCCTCGATGCTTTGTTATGCTGTATTCAATGCTCCTTGCCTCGAGTCTGGAATTAGGGCTTTGCCTTCTCTGATGATTCTGGATTTCTGAGCTTTGGCTTCTTGAATCTCTGTTGCTTCGCGATGATTGATTTTCTTGCTCGTAGAAGAAGGTGAGTTTACTCACATCTAATCCAATACTTCGTTATGGTAGTTCGATTTTTGGTTTTTGTTGTTGGTAATTTCTGAGTTGGTTTGATTCATTGATACTTCGGCTTTGAATTCTCTAGTACTGTGACTTTGGCCACTTTGATTTCTTTGACTGTATTTCGGCTTCGGCCTCCGGTTGCTATGCGAACTTAATTTGGGTTTGCTCTGTGCTTCACCCCATCGATGATGATATCGGTTTCTGTATTTATAGGGTTTTCTAATCCCTTACACTTGCCCGACTTGATTGTCTTGATCACCACGTTGTTTATACTTTCCGTTTTTACGCTTTGATATTTTGGGAAAGATCTTTGTATGCACGGCTTTGACTTTTAAACGTTCGATCCACTTTGAATTGATACAGTCGAACCTTTTGATTTTATATCTGAAACTTTCCTCTTATAAATATTTGACTGTTTCAATAATTTCTTAACTTTATTTTGTAATTGTGATATTATCACTTCTTTGACTTTTGACTTGTTCTGGTCATCTCCGACTGGGATTTTCTGGTCATCTTCAACTGGGTATCTTCTTCGATTGAGATTTTCTGGCCATTTCTTGTTCACTTGTACATGTTCATTCATGAGTTGTACATCTCTGTTGAACTGCACTGCTTCATTGACTTGTAGATAGTCCACTGTTTTGACAATGCTTGTCCACCTTATGTTCTGGTCTCTGTAGCCTTTTACATTTTTGTATTACTATTGTGACTGGGCATGTGTACTTCCATATTTTTGTTAGACACTGTTGCATTTGTTAGTTGCCATTGTAGCTTAGTCATTTGAGTCATTCATTCCAGTCTCTTGTAACATGTTATTGCCATTTCATACTCTAGTCTTGACCTTATAGTTTTCATTTGTCTTTACACTGTCACTTGTTCATTTGTATTGATTTGGTGATTTTACTTGAGTCTGTTGCCTTCACCTATGTACATTGGTTGATCTTGTCCTCACCTTTACTCTGGTCTCCACAGTAGCATTCATGCTTGTAGTTGATTCTGATTTCACTGTACTTTGAAGTGTTTTTCTAGTTCACAAATTTGCAGTCTTGTTTATTTGTGGCATTTGGGTTGAATCTTGTTGTTTTTGTTATCTTCACTTGCATACTGTTCCACTTGATTAGTTGAGCTTGCATTGTTGTTCTTGACTTTGGGTTGTTTCCAAATTGTTGTTTCAATTTGCACTTCTTTGACTTCACTGTGTACATGCACAGTTTTATTGTTGTAGTGATCATTGATATTTTGGTCGAGACCATTTGCACTTGAGTTGAATCTGATTTGGATTTGATCTTGTGAACATTTATGAATTTCTAATGTGTACATGTGTGCACATTGTCCATGTCTGCCTGCTTTGACATTTGAGGCCGTGACATTGAGATTTGAATCTTCATTTGATTTTGGTTCGTTGATCTTTTGTGTATTTCGGGTTGTAGTGGCGAGGCAGTATACGCGTGCGTATACTGCAGCCCTACCAGGATTGATGTTTTAAATTGATTATTTTGTGTTGTCTAATTATCTTCTAGATAATTAGATTATGAGTTTCTAAATATTTAGTTAATAATAAGATTTTGTTATTAATTGTCGTTTAGACAATTCTGTTGTTTTCTGAATCATCTGCATTGGTAATCTTTTATCTATCTTTGTTGGTGATTTGGATTAGCTGATTTATTGTTTAAACACTGTTTAGTGTTATATCTGTCGTTATCCGATTCTCTTACCGAGGAGTCGGATATACGAGATTTCTGTGACTGTCGTCTTTTTGATATTGATTATTATTGCTTCCGTGCATTAATGACTGAGTTTGAATTAGACTGACCCGTGTATTATTTTCTTTTGAATTTAATACTCGGATCAGACCAGAGTTATTTCAGGTCGTAGATTTCCTGCTTTGAGTTGCTGTTTGAGCTATGAAAACTTTTCACATCTTTTGGAGTAGTCGGGTCATAGTTTAGGTTGATATGTATTCAAATGTGGTAGCTGATGTGTAGCAAGTATGCTATTATGGCTAATATGGTAGTTGTCCGACTCTTATTAGTCGTATAGAGGAAAACCAGCAGAAGGATGTTTGTCTCGCTCAGATAGTGAAAGCCATTAGCGAGAATGTAGCCCAAGAAAGGTACCCAAGATTTGAGATCGATAATCGTGGCATTTTGAGGATGAACGGTCGATTGTGTGTTTTGGATTTTGACGACATCAGACAAGAGGTTCTTACGGTGGGTCTTTATTCTAGATTGATGATATATCCAGGAGTTACTAAGATGTATAAAATATGAAACGTGCTTTCTGGTGGGAAGGTATGAAGAGAGACGTTTCTATCTTTGTGAGCAGGTGTGTTAACTGCCGGTAGGTGAAGGGTAGTCATTAGAAGACTACTGGTTTGCTTCATCCATTGGAGGTTCCAAAGTGGAAGTGGGAGCAGATTTCTATGGACTTTATTGATGGTTTGCCTAGGTCAAGGAGAGGTAAATAAGGCATTTGGGTTATTGTTGATAGATTAACCAAGATTGCACACTTCTTACCTGTTAAGGCAACGAGGACGACATCAAGTTTGGCTCAGCTATATGTTAGAGAGGTCGTTAGGCTTCATGGCATTCCAAGTAGTATTATGAGTGATCGAGATTCGATCTTCACGAGTCTGTTTTGGAAGGGTTTGCATGATGCGCTTTGAACGACACCTGTATTGGCTAAGTTATTTATGAAGAATGTGGTTAGACTGCATAGAATTCCTAGTAGTATTATTAGTGATAGAGATTTCTTATTCACTAGCGAGTTCTGGAAGAGTCTACAAGGGAGTTTAGGAACCAAGCTCAAGATGAATACCGCTTACCATCCGCAAACAGATGGGCAAACGGAAAGAGTTAACAAGATCTTCGAAGACTTATTAAGAGCTTGTGTATTAGACTTCTGGGAATCATGGGAAGACCATCTACACCTAGTCGAGTTTACGTATAACAATAGTTATTAGACTAGTATAGGGATGGAATCGTTTGATGCTTTGTATGGAAGACCATGCAAATCTCCCGCATGTTGGTTAGAGACCGGAGATAGATTAGTCCTTGGTCCCGATTTGGTAAGAGAAGCTGTAGAGAAGATTGAGCTGATAAGGACGAGAATGAAGGAAGCTCTGTCTAGACAGAAGAGTTATGCAAATGGAAGACGGAAAGATTTGGGAAAACAGGGAAGTTGGCACTGAGATTTATAGGACTGTTTCCTATTTTAGAGAGGATCGGAAAACTCGCGTACAGAGTAGAGTTACCAAGTAGTTTTGCAGGAGTCCACGATGTTTTCCATGTATCTCATTTGAGGAAGTGCGTTAGAGATCCAGACACTACTATAGCACCAACTGTGTTAGAGGATTTAATAGTGGAACCGGACTTGACTATAGTTAGGAAGCCTGTCCGGATAGTCACGAGAGATGATAAGAAGTTGAGAAACAAGACAGTCAGATTAGTGATGGTCAAGTGGAGTGACAATAATAGAGACTGTACTTGGGAGACTGAGAGAAGGATTAGAGATGCTTATCCTAATTTGTTTGATGGTATGTTTTACCTTTGATTGTTTCGATGTGTACCTTATCGTAATTTCGAGGACAAAATTCTTTAAGGAGGGGAATCTGCAACATCCCATATTTTTAGTAACATTATTTAAGGAATTTAATTAGCTAAATTAAATTAAATAATGTAGGTTGATTAATGGATTGAGATTTGTGATTTAATTAAGGGTTAGCCATGCCATGTTAATGAATAAACAAATGAACTAAAGAATGAAGTGTTAAGGGAAATAGAGGAAAGGGAAAAATAGGAAATAGAGCATTCTAATACCCTAAATCCTTAGGAATTTATTTCCATACGTTCATTCATACATTCATTAGCAAAAATTATAAGTTTAAGGTCGGCTAACATTAGCAAAGAGGAAGAAGAAAAAAGCTAGGATTCAAGAAGAAGAATCAAATCACTTAATCAAGATCAAATCTCACATCCTAAATCACAAAGCTAAGGTGAATAATGACTACATCTCTTATTTCTTAAATGTTTTCGGTTTTAAGGGAATTCGAATTTATCTTGCATAATTTAGCCATGATTTTGAAGGACAAAATGTTTATATATGCTTCTTGATGATTTATGCTTATTCATATAGATTTTATGATATGTTTTGATGTGAAAAACCTATTTTATGACATCTAAATACATTGCGATTTTAGATATAGATCAGAAATGATATTTTAGAGATGGGTTTCAATTTTCATAATTTTCTAAATTAATGTGGATTTTATATTAATTTTCTAGTAAAGAAAATGATTTATTGGGTTATAAATAATTTACGGTTAAATTATAAATAATTTGGGTCTGAAATTTGTATATGTTAGAAAACATATTAATAAGGATTTTTTGGAATTTTTGTAGAATTTTGCAAAGTGTTTTGATGAATATATAAAACTATTTAAGGTATAAGACTTAAATGTTTTATATATTTATATAAGGAGAAGTGGTATTTTGTAAATGATTTAAATTAACTCATTCTGAAATTATGGCAGTGCTTTTAGAAAAGAAAAATTTGCAACCAATAAGATTTTGACCAACTAGGCAGGTTAGCTAAAAAGATTACTTAAAAAGGTTAAAAACCAATTTTTCATGCCAAATGCATGTTTCGCCACTTTCGGCACCCTGCTTCCGATTGGGTAGCTTTCGACTTAGCAGTTCCGCCTCTATGCCATCGAAACCAATGCACATAGTATCATTAACCTGGTACAAAGTGAATTGGTCAAAAGTGGAAGGAACTGGGTCGAAACCAGGGGTTCCAAAGGAGATCGAAGCGCTACTTTGCTTTAAAATGAAAATACGCCTGCTTTGCTTTCGACTATATTGCTTTCGACTTGGTTGGCTTCCGACTAGGTCAAATGGTTTTAAGAGGTTGCGACTTTGTTTTTAAATAACCGCTTTCGACTGGGTCGAAGCCGTAGCTGCCGCTTTCTACCTTTCGAAGCAATGCCTTCGAAAGGGTTGATTTTGTTTTATAAAAAAACATTGCCGCTTCTCCAATTCTTTCAGAAGGATGGTTTCGATACCATCACTTGTTTACTTAAGTTTTGGCTTTCGAAAGAGTTGGTTTCGACCCTGTTGTTTGTGACCCTTAGAGGTTTTTAAAAACTAACCCAAATGTTTCGAAAGAGATGTTTTTGAATGATTTCGAAAGGTGTTTCCACATGATTTAAAATTGAACCCAAATGCTTTCGAAAGGTTTGAGGTTTTGATGCTTTTGAAAGGTTTTTATATAAGGTTTCTAAGGGGTGATTCCCCATTGGTTTCGAAAGGTTTAAAGGAAATAATTTTTCCAATGGTTTCGAAAGGCTATGTTGAAAGGTTTTAAAGATAGGACGTCTAAGGTTTTTAGCTTTCGAAGGAAAAGGTATTTCAATGGTTTCGAAAGGTTTATGTAAATGGTTTCAAAAGGATGGTTTTGACCTTTCGGCCTAGATGGAAGAAAGGGTTTATTTGGTTATGAAAGGGATACTTTCAATGGGATTGAAAGAGGTACTTTCAAAGGTTTAGATGTCTTCATCAACAAAGATTTGGGTAAAGTATATATAGCATGGCAATGTGATTTAGAGTAAAGCATAGAGTATATATTTTCCTTGTTCAAGTTTGATTTAAAGGTTTTAAATCAATTTGAGAAGAAAAGGTTTTCAAGGAAAATTTAAGTAAAATGACTCAGATATTAGAATACCAGATGGGACTGGTATAGGTTCGCGCCCTATACATTAGCTATTAGCCCCTAGCTAATTTAGTCCAAAATTCCAGTGTGTAGGGCTTTGTCACAGTAAGACTAAAATCATGGTACACACAGACATGAATATATTTGTGCAGTGTTGGTTATTGGTGAGCATGCGAAACCATTATGATCAGTGGACCCTGGGAGAGAGTAAGTCAGGGACAGATCGTCCAGAAGACTTGTCTAACAGATGTTAGGCCATTTTAGTGTATCTATCTGGTAGGCCCAAGTCAGCCAAGGGTTAGTAGTAAGCCAAACAAAACTATAGTGTTCGGATAGATAATCCATTTGTTAACGACATGTATGTTTACATAAAATGCTTTACAGTTTTAACCAGTTTTGGTTGCATGATTTTGATTTGCAAAAGATATGTTTTAAAAGGATATTAGTGAGGGGAAACTCGTTCCGCTAAGCGGCGCGGTCTCACTTAATATCGTATATCTGAGATGTATAGTATATTCACACTAGGCTTTATGTCTGACTCGAAGTTTATGTTTTCCTCTTAAACTCTCGGGTGCTCAAAAATGATTTGAGTAAGTTGAGGGTTGAGGATTTACAGGTTTTTAGTAGGGTTGCGAATAAAGCTTCCGGAGACGAGCAGGTGGCTGACGGATAGCTATTTAGGAGTTGCAGTTTGTTTCATTTTAATGTATTTCCACTATGTTTGTAATAAGTCAGTTATGACTATTTAGTACTCTGGTCAACCAAGGGGGCATCATCATATGTCGCTCTTGGCGTATTTATGTAATAATTATATTTTATCTAAACCTGAGAAAGCGATGATATTATGTAATTTGAATATGGAACATGTTGTGAAAAGATGTTTTTGAAATCTGTGATTTTGTTTCATATTCATGTGATGTTGATATTATGAATACCATTAACATTACCGTATTTGGTCACCAGAAGTTAATACTATAGATGACTGCAGCATCTATAGCGCTTAGCTTCGGGCCTCTAGATAGGGGATGTTACATAATGTTAGAAAATTTATTGTTGAAATGTGTTTACAAAAATATTTTTTTGAAGAAATACGAAAAACGTGACCGAAAAACATTTTCTGAAAAATCAATATTTTATTAAATAAAAGTTGATGAAATAATTGTACACAATAGGCTATCATATGAACACATTAATAAGGGTTAAAATACACTTATAACTAATGGTAATTAATTAGCATAAAGGCTTCTAGAAAGAAAAGGACTTAAGGACTAAAAGGACCCATAAATCACTCCTTGATTTAAGGAAGGTAAGGTGTTGTAAGAGCATGCTTGCCCGTCATTCTCCGGCAGCCCATTTGAGGGTAAGAGAGGTCATTTACCACCTTTATCTTCCATTTAAATAAGCACACATAGTTCACTAAGAAAGACACAAATTCATTTGGAAGAAATTACTCCATTCTCACTCTTATCTCTACACAAAATTCTCTAAATTAGAGTAACTCTTGCCAAATTTCTCCAAATTCATTTTAACATTCTAACATATCATATAACATCACTCCATTACCTCAAATCCAAAAGAAGTTGAGCCATCCACCCTATTCCTCCTTAGGCCGTGAGCTATATAGGTCCAAAGTGCATTAATTTTGCACTTTTCTTGCCTCCATTCTCTCTTGTCTTGCTTGATTCTAGTCTTGTGTGTTGTTGGGAGCAAATGTAGTGGTGTTTATTTGAATGTTGGTAGGATGTTGATTTAAGAAAAGATGAGATATCTCACTCATTAATCAAATCCATAAAAACATGACATATGTGATATTATATGTGTTAATTTTGCTTGATGATATTGCTTGATATATGTTAGTAATTTTAGACACTAACTAATTAAAGTTATGCCCATGATAATAATGCCTTGAAAATTATGTGATTTGCTAAAGCATTGCCTTTTAAACCATTAAAATGAGTGGTTTAAATTAAATGCATTCGAATGCTTAAAATGGACATGTTAACTTGTTTGAATGTTGGAACATGTTTAGTAGTAATATGGATTGAATATGGAATCAAATTTATGTATAAATGTGAATGACACTAAACATTGGGTATTGAATTGAAAATGGAATTGTCCGTATAGCGATAGTCGCTATAAACGCTCTTTGAATTTTTTAAACTATAACTTATGAAAATGGTGATTTAATGACATATCTTGATAATAACTTGTCTCCTAATTTTCTACACTTCTCTAAGTGTTTTAACAAGTATAGAATATGTTTTGGAATGTTATAGAAAAAGTAAATCAAAGTTGAGAAAGATTGAAGTAAAAAGGCCGCTATAGTAACACTTTTAAAATAGTCCGTCTTTGAAAATAACGCGCATTTTTGTGGAAACTTTCTTAGGGTTTTTTACCAATTAATCAATTAAATAATATATTATTCTTATTAGGAAAGTTTAGAAGCTTAAATCAATTGATAGCTAGTTGAACGAAGATGCAAAAGTTATAGCGAAATAGTTGCTATATGAGCACTTCGGTGTTTTTGGAAATTTGTATGAAATAATTAAAAGATATTATTTGAGATTTTTCTTTATGGTTTTCAAGTACCTAAAGTATGGTAACTACTATAAAAAGAATGGATTAAAAATCATTTGTTAAGATGTCGAAATCTAGGCGCAAATTTGTAGCAAAATTCACATTAAACGACAGCCCAAGACTTTTGGCAGCACTTCTCTAGTGTTGTCTTTCCTTCGAAGACACTTTTGAGCCATTGAGAATTATTTGCATTTGATGAAATGCTATCTTTTCTTTTGGAAACTGTAATTCGTTTAAAAATGATATTTAAATTATGTATTTTTTCTCTAATCTTTTTAGGATTGTTTTATAACTTATAATAGAGTGTTTTAAAGTTAGTTTCAAGTTTAAATATATTCCTAACAAGTAATTATGAATTTCTTAACTTAATAGATTTTAAAATAAAACTTGTTTTTCTATTTCAAAATTCCATATTCTTACATAACATTCTATATAAATAATTAACATGTCTTTAAAATAGTTTTAAAAGTGTTTTAACATATTAAAAAGTATTTTAAAGATATTTTATAAGTTGTAAATATGAAATTAATTATTTTATAAATCTAATAAAGGAAGTTTTTAAAAATGAGTTTAAAATTAATAAAGTAAATTAAATAAAAAAAAGATTAAAAGTCGTTTATGCAACTTGATTATACTTGAATGATAAGTAACACCTATGTAATAACCTTAGTTTGATTGTTGTGGGACATTAGTATTAATATGCTTAACATTTAAAGCTGAACGAGTAAACTTCTCTATTTGTGGGAGTCAAGACTGATGTTTAGGTAGGGACAGAGCAATAGAGCTCTAACCTATTGGCATCCTTCTAGGTCGAGGAATAGTTAAGCAGAAAGTCGAAAACGTGTAAAGTGTGTGAACCTTGACTCCTATAAGAAAGCGTTCAAGACTCGATAGTCGATTAGTTGACTACCGATCTTGACCAAACATAACTTAGGAAGTATATGTAATGCTTTGTGGATTTACACATATAAGAACCCCCGGGGAGGAGTATTAGTACGAAATGCCTCTAGCTTTCGATTACTTCTAAAACAACCGGAGTTGCGGTAATCGAAAATTCATCGATTGGTTTTGGAGAGACCGGGATCGTTATGTGTTTTACTTGCTGAATACCACTCCAAAACTATTATATGGGTTTTATGATTTAGAAGTGAATGATGTAAACCATGTGTGGTTCCGAAATATGTTGAGATGATGGAATCCATGTAGGATTTATTACGTGATCGAGTTTTGTTGAAAACACGTGTGAAGATGCCGAACGTGACCTAAACATCGAAAATGGCTAAAAAAAGAGTAGGCCCTAGTCAGCAGGGTTTAGCTAACCTTAGAGGGTACTGATCAAATTTATTATCTAGAGTATGCTCATCGATTTTGCTAACGAGAGTTGATCATATTCGTGACCCGTTCTCTGCATGAACCAGCTATGACTTCCTTATTTGGTATATTTTATCTAGAGATATACGACGCTCGAAACATACTTTCTGACCCTTGCCAGGAGACTTGCCTCGAGGTACTGTGTAACATCCCCTATCTAGAGGCCTCAAGCTAAGCGCTACAACGCTGCAGTCATCCATAGTATTAACTTCCGGCAACTAAATACGACTATGTTAATAATATCCATAATATCAGAAGCACTTGAATATGAAACAAAATCACAGATTTAAAAAAAATAACATTTTATTGATTACATTTCAAAACACATGTTTCACATTCAAATTACATAATCCCATAATCGTTTCCCAGGTTTAGATAAAATATAATTATTACATAAATACGCCAAGAGCGACATATGATGATTCCCCCTTGGTTGTCCAGAGTACTATATGGTCATAACTGACTTAATACAACACAGCGGAATAAACAAAGTAAAACAGCACTCCTAAATAACTATCCATCAGCTTCCTACTCGTCTCCGGAAGTTTTATTCGCCAACCTACTAAAGACCTATAAACCTCAACCCTTAGCCAACTCAAATCAATTTTTGAGCACCCGAGAGTTTAGGGGGAAAACATAAACTTCGAGTTAGACATAAAGCCCGGTGTGTATAATATTATACATCTCGGTTATCTGACATTAAGTGAGACCACGCCGCTTAGCGGAATGGGATTCCCCTCACTACTATCCTTTTAAAACATATCTTTTGCAAATTATAATCCTACAACCAATACTGGTTAAATTTGTAAAGCAATATCATGTATATGTATATATCATGTAACAAATGGACTATCTTTCCAAACACTGTAGTTTTGTTTGGCTAACTACTAACCCTTGGCTGACTCGAGCCTACCAGAAAAACATAAAAATCTTACATCTATTAGATACTCCTCTTTTCGATGGTTTGTCCTTACTTACTTCTCCAGGTCTAACTGATCCTAATGGTTTTGCAGGCTCACTAATAACATGTCTTTCCTTTTTAGATTCCTTTCTGTGTGTAACATAATTTTAGTCTCACCTGTGACAAAGCCCTACATACTGGAATTTTGGACCTATTTTAGCTAGGGGCTACTAGCTAAAGTATAGGGCGCGACCCCATACCAGTCCCGTCTGGTATTCTAATATCTGAGTCATTTTACTTAGGGTTGTCTACCCATAAAATTTTCCTTGAAAACCTTTTCTTTCAAATTGATTTAAACCTTTAAATCATTCTTTAAACAAGGAACTTATTTATATATATTCTTTGCTTTACTCAAATCACCTTGCCATGTTACATATTCTTTACACAAACCTTGTTGATGAAAACGCTTAAACTTTCGAAAGTGCCCCTTTCGAAACCTTTGAAAGTATCCCTTTCGAAACCATTGCAAGTATCCCTTTTGATACAAGTAAAACCTTAGGCCGAAGGCCAAAACATACCATTCAAAACCATTCATATTTATCCTTTCGAAAGCATTGAAAAACATCTCCTTCGAAAGCTTTAAAACTTTAGACATTCTATCTTTAAAACACTTAAACATTGCCTTTAGAAACCATTAGAAAACCTTTCCTTTTAGACCTTTCAAAACCATTGGGGAACCACCCCTTAGAAACCTTTCGAAAGCATTAAAACATCAAGCCTTTCAAAAGAATTTGGGTTCAATTTATAACATGTGGAAACACCTTTCGAAACCAGTAAAACTATCACTTTCGAAACCATTTGGGTTCTACCTTTTATAGAGAAAAAAGGTCATTAAAACATTTAAGTCGAAAGCATCCCTTTCGAAAGCATTCCTAAGGAAAGAAGTGATGGTGTCGAAACCATCCCTTCGAAAGCATTTGAGAAGGGGCTTGGTTTTAAAAACAAGGTAACCTTTTCGAAATGAATCTGGGTCGAAAGGTAAAAAGGTGGCAGTTAGGGGTTTCGACCCCTTCGAAAGCATTTACTTAAAACAAAAGGTGCAACCTCTTTCGAAACCATTCCTTTAAATAGTTTGACTTAGTCGGAAACAAACAAAGTCGAAAGCATTACTATCGAAAGCAAAGCATGCACATTTTCATTTGAAAGCAAAGCATGCTTCGATCCCCTCGGAACCATTGGTTTTGACCCAGTACCTTCTGCCTATATCCAATTCACTATGTACCAGGTATCTGATACCATGTGCATTAGTTTCGATGGAGTCGGAGGCGGAGGTAAGGAGTCGGAAGCCTGGTGCTGAAAGCATTGAAACAGGAAAGAGCATGCTGATTTGACTTTTTAAATTATTATTTTTGAACCGAACCTGTCTTGTTTGTCAAATTATGATTGGTTTCCAATTTTCTTTTCTAAGAGTACTGCCGATTTTCAGAAATAACAATTTGAATTATTTACAAAATACCCCTTCTCCTTTTTATAAATATATAAAACATTTAAGTCACATACACATACCTTAAATAATTTTATATATCCATTAAAACACTTAAGAAAATTCTACAAAAATTCCTATAACTCATTTTTAATATGTTTTCCAACATATATAAATTTCATACCCTAAGCCAATATAATTTGGCCGTAATTAATTTATAAACCCGTAATAGCATTTTCTTCACTAAAAAATTCATGTAAAATCCACATTAATTCAGAAAATTATGAAAATTGAAATTCATTTCTAAATTATCATTTCTAATCTAAATCTAAATTCGCAAGGCAATTGGATGTCATATAATAGGGTTTTATATCAAAACATATCACAAAATCTATGTGAATTAGCATAAATCATCAACAACATATAAATATATGTTTTATCATCCAAAACATGGCAAAACATTTGCAAATAATTTCGGATTTCATACTAAAAACCAGAAACCATTAAAAACTTGAGATGTAGTCATTATTCACATTAGCTTTTTGATTAAGGATTTGAGATTTGAGAATGGATTTGATTGCTTAATCTTCCTCCCTTTTATTTTTTTATCTCCTTCTTGTTTTTCCTTTAATGGTGGCCGACCTCATTGATTTTAGTTTGTAGAAAATGAACATGTGAAGTGAATGAGTGTAAGGGTTTAGGGTATAAGGATGTGTCCTTTCCTATTTTGCCCTCACCTATTTCCCTCTCTTATTTTAAGTTCAAATCCCCCTTTAGTTCATTTGTTAACATGACACGGCTACCGTTTTTAATAACAAATCTCAATCCTCTAATCGTTACATTATTTTATTTAATTTAACTAATTAAATATCCTAAATAATGTTACCAAAAATTAGGGTCATTACACATTGAGGACCCTCCAATGGAAAAATCCATTTATACGAATGTCCCTTAGCGGTTTTTGTTTATATACCCAATTATGCTGTTAAATGTAATCAATGTGACCATTTCGGCTATGATCTATATTTATATTACACACCTTAGACATTATCTATAATACCACCTAATGTAAATATCAATTGAGTTGGTTCTTTCGAGGGAAACTAGTCTAGTGATTCAGTTGGTCATGGAAGTACTGTTATGCATTTATATGCATTTTTGAGTTTCTCATAATAGACTTATGTCTAACATGTGGTGTTTCTTTTCCCAAAACTCCCCGTGTGCTCTTTCAAGTAGGTTAAGTAATGCGGTTCTTTGGGTTGGATGTTTCAAGCTTATGGAGACAAGCTGTATGCTTCCACCTACCTATCTACTTATTTTCATTTCCGTTCACTATTATTTATGTATTCACAATTGTGAGGACATGCTCCAGGCTGATAGCTAGTAGTACATAGTCACTTTTTTAACTCTGATATTCATGAATGTTTTTGTAACTCTTTGCACTACGCTTTTGGTATATTATATATTATCATTCCGCATGTGAGATTATGATATTGTGTTCTTCTTTCTTGTTTTGTTTTTGGTTTTTCTTTTATTTTACCAGAATGTTCTGTCTTTTTGGCACTTGGGTGCTCGTCACATAAATCACGTCGATGTATCTTGTGTCGACCTCGGGAGTCGAGAAGGCCGAACGTTACAATTGTTCCGTAATATGACGGCATACTCGCCTAGTAAACTTCTTAGGATATTATTCTCTTAGAACGTTTACAGTGAATGGAGTTCGGCTTGAAGCAGAACCCCAGTCTTCATTCTTTCTGCCCCTACTCTCCTACATTAACCGTTTGACCATGTCAGTGATGTACTCCTCGCTAGCGTAGTGGTCTATTGGTCGACTGTCAAGGGTACACCGAGTGTTTGACTCTGCAAATGGTCTTGATTTGCCAACTGAAGCATAGGTTCTCCATTCTCCAGGAGAGCCACTTATGCAGGGCTCCTTGGTGCATGGTTTGTCTTACCAAGGCACTTTGAACTTCATTTCCGGCATTTATCCTGTTTTGCATCAGCGTTTAGCACTAATCTATCATCAAGTTGCATGTCAGAAACAAGCATTGCGTTGTTCACTTGAGGAGTGTTCACTCCAAGATTTGGGTTTACAATATGCTATTTTCCAGTGGGAGTACTTTCGTTGCCTTCCATTATGATTCCTGCAACTCCATCAACAACCTCCTTATGCTTTTCTTTATAGTTCCTCTATTTCTTGTCCATCTCTGAGAGCACTTGGTGGCTACAGCGATAAAAAAGCATCGATCTTCTCTATGAGTGCCTTTTTGCCAATGGCCATTTTCTGGTTAAGTTCGTTAACCATCTGGTTAAGCCCCCCTTTAGTCACAATATCCAAGTGAATAGAGGAATTTGGTGCTAGATTTACATTATTAACCTCTGTTTGATGATTGTTAGCATTGTTCACTTCAGTTTGTTGGGGGTTTGCGTTATCACCACTAACTTTTGCTCCTATGGATCTTCCAAAAGTAGTTCTCTATTTTCTAGGTGCCATTGATCTCCAACAGCAACCCTATAGATCTTCGAAGTAAATTCCCTGGATCTAACCGTTGTATCTCTTCTAATCCAAATAGCAAGCTAGATCTAAGCCTAGATTCAGATTTTCTCAGTGAAAGCACCAAAATGTTAACAACAAAAATGGATCAACACCCAAGAATAGGTTGTAGGAAACCTGTGAGACTTAGATCTAGCAGGTAATAGTAATGGGAAATAAACAACAATAAGAAACAGAGACATAAGATTTTATAGTGGTTCGACTATCTTTGGCCTACATCCACTTTATATCATTGTTGCTTATAGATTTGATTGAGATTAAAAGGGTTTGAGAGAGAATAAGTCGCAAGTACAAGGGTTAGAACGATTCTAAGTTTTAGAATTGCCTAAAATAGCTGCCATGGTGACTATTATGTATTGGAAGGAGATGAAGCAGTAGAGTTTCTGCATAGTGATGCAGAAATCAGATCCTGTTTTGGTCGCATTATGGTTTGAATTTATAGGGGTAATAGCAGTCATATTGGGCTAGAAGGGGAGTTGACGTAGAGTACAGATGAAGGCCCGAAGGTGTACGCAAAGTCGCACGTGTTACCGAGTTGACATGACACGTCGGTATACAACTAAGTCTATAATGGTACATATTGGAAAGTGGATTCCACACAATGATAAGGATACTAAGGTGCCGCCTGCCATAGTACACCTCTAGATAAAATGTACCGAGGGCCTCGTATGGACCCCCTATCAACATAGGACCGACCTACCTCTTTCTGGATAGAACCAAATGTGTCACCACCCCGGTCGTGATCAACAACCATACCTGGGTCACTAGATTATAAAATTTGGAAATATCGATCTTGATTGTGTGATGACCATAACCTAATGGGTGCGACCCACATAACCCTATTGTATATCCCCTGTTTTAGTCATTCCCAGTTGTGAGGCTAGAGGCTATGTTTTACCTTTTTTGCAAATCCCACTTGGAATGCTAACACCGCCCTCCAGGCAACAATGCAATACTAGCATTCATCCATACAAGTTGTTCAGGATATGAACAAACCGAAGGTACTACTTCTACTATATTCTTTTTGGAATCACCCTAGGGATTAGTAGCAAGCGGCCTTTGTGCTTCAAAGGTCTTTGTCTTCGATTCCAACATCTTCAAGATGTTTCTAATTCAAACGCTTACGTTGGTTCGAATTTCGAATAACTCATGCTTATCCAATCCCGGTCTCTTCGAACCAACAATGATAGTTTTAAAATTGGTAAAGCTATCGATTGTGGACAAATCCACTAGTATAGATTCACATATTAAAAAAATAAAACATTCTATACTTGTCCTCACCTTTTGATTTCAAACAGTACTATCCCTTGATTAATAATGAAGTCGGACAAGTTAGAAAATTATCCTTGCACCGACGTACATTCTTACTTCCCGGGATAGAGACGAGTTTCCATACCTCGGAATTTAGTGTTAAGTATAAAACGAAGCATCTTCCATATACTTAATTAATCATGACCCATTTATCAAAATTAACCCTCTTATACTTGTCACGTTTCTGACATTTCGAATTCTCTACAACTTGCCTAGAAAATCTAGTTCTAGATCTCACAAATAGAGGAAAGTCTATTCATAGGCTTTTAGTGCTAAATACGAGATGACTTACTTTCCATAAAACATGTCAACGTTTTAGCACTACTTATCATATCCGTTTGGCTACTTAATGGCACAGACAAAGAAATCCATTGTATTTAAAGCATCCTTTTAAAAAGAATTCTTTTAAACAAAACCGACTTTGGTAACTAAAGCAATTTAAAAATTAAAACCTTTTAAATAATTAAATACTCTTTAAAAATTAAAAAGTTTTATTTAAATAATTAAATAATCTATAAAAATTATTTTCCTTTTTATTACCTATAATATATTTTAAAAGACTTTTCAAAAATATCTAAGTAGAAACTCTTTTTAGTTTTACACAAAAATTGTCGATTTAAAAACTACATCCATAACGACTATCGCTATATGGACCATAACTTTTAAACTCGCTTTGTAAATCGAAATAGTTTTTAAATTATTTTCCTTCTACATTTAAACCACTTTATAAACTTTGTATAAAGGTTTGAAAACGAAAGGTAAGGTTCGGAAAACCTTTTAGAACATTTCTAGAAAACAAGGAAGCAAATAAGTTTTAAAAGAACATGAGATCTCGATGTCGAAACATAAATCAATTCATGTGTGTTAACCTTTCAATCAACAAACAACCATTCATATACATAAGAATATACATATATATACAAATGTAAATAACATCCATAAAGCAAGGAAAGATTATCAGATGTAAATACTTACTTAAGCACTTCGACTATATTTCAAGTCATCAACAAATTATCACATATGCCATCCGCTACAAGCGGGAACCAAACCAAACAATAATCATTCCAAACTTATAATCATAAGTAGTCAACTAACTAATATTATTTTCACAAATAATAAAGTTCAAATCTTGGTTTTTAAAAGTGAGATTTACTCACCAAAATTAACACGGATTCAAACCAAACTACCCCAACTTTTGCACCGACACACGGACCTAGCTTTTCTTTTAAAAAACATGCTTTTTAGGACCCTAAGGAGTGGAGATGGTCTCGGCCTAGGTGTAGTTAGGCTTGGCCATGCTTGAGAGGGGAGTTTTGGGTCTTGTTTTGGAAGATAGAAGATGAAGAGAAGAAAGGAAGTGTTTTCAACTAAGTTTTAAGGTTTTAAAGTGGAAAAAGAAAAGATTTTTAATCTAAAAAATTTAGGAAAGCCATGAAAAGGAAAATGGAATCTTGGAAAAGAAGGAGGTAAGAGTTTGAAAATGAAGAAAGTGAAATAAAAGAAGAAATGAATAAAATAATGTTGTTTTTATATACAATGAAACATAAGAAATTACCAAATTAACCTTAGCCATTACCCTCCATAACATGATGCTACATCACCCTCTCTTTGCCCCTTGCACACGCAACCCCCTTCATTCTACTCACCATTACTTCATCACATTTTACATAAGTTGATGTATTATCTTTTGTACCATTTTCTTTTTAAATTATGAAAGAAAAGTCAAAACTCACTTTATGCACTTATGTATAAATTTAAACTTATTTAACTCTAACCACTTCCTTAACCAAAGAATATGTTACTAAAATATGTGTGTGTATATATACCCTAGTGTATACAATATGTTCTGATTATGATGAAAAGTCGAAAATCCAAAAAATAATTTTTGGTCACATTTTCGATTTTTCTTCGAACTAACTATTTACGTAAACCAAATTTTAAAGTGACTCCACATCACTAGTTATTACATAAAAGAGGTCCGTTTGAGTTATGAAATCCATTAGTTAATTATTTAAAATTATATCAAATATTCATATTTAAAGTGATTAAATTACAGGTTGTTACATTCTCTACCTTAAAAGAATTTCGTCCTGAAATTAACACACAAAAAGATAACTCATAAAGGGTATATATTATATGTGATGAAACACATACTAAGCAACTACGCCATAAATGGTGAGTACAAAATCCATACAACAAGCAAACTACTATCCTATCATTAACTTGGGATAAGCCTCTAACATGCTATCTTTTGTCTCCCAAGTGTAGACTCTAGAATCTTCACTCCATTGTACTTTAACCAATCTCACGACCTTATCATGCAATTGTTTCACATCTCAATTCACAATGTGAACTGGATGCCTTATCACGGTCAAATTCGATTCAACTTCCAAATCTTCTTGAACAGATGGCTCAACAATAAGAGATGGATCATGAACGTACTTAATCAAATGTGATACATGAAAAACATTATGGCCCCCCGACAATCTTTCTGGCAACTCAGCTTGATAGGCAAGTAATCTGACCCTTTTAAGAATCTGAAAAGGTCCAACATATCTTTGTGCCGACTACCCTGCTCTTTCAAATCTAAAAACTCCTCTAATCAAGGAAATCTTCATAAACATAAAGTCTTCGATTGAAAATTCTAAATCCCTATGCCTTCGATCGGCATAGCTTTTCTATTGATCTTGAGCTTCCTTCATTTTCCTTTTGATCACAACAACCTTCTCTATGGCCTCCCAATCATATCAAGTCCAAGTAACTGATCCTCATTCTCTACCCAGCACCATTGTGATTTACATGGCCGTCAATAAAGAGCTTCATAAGTTGCCATGCCAATGCTTGCTTGATAACTGTTGTTATATGAGAATTCCTCCAAGTGAAGATGATCCTCCATGATCCTACAAAATCCAAGATACATGCCCTCAAAAGAACTTCCAAGAATCGGTTCATTCTCTCTGTTTGCCCATCCGTTTAAGGATATGTTATGCTTAAACTTAGCTTTGTTCCCAAAGCTACTTATAATGCTTCCAAAAATTGACTGGTAAAGATTGGATCCTAATCACTTCCAATGCTATCTGGAACTGCATGCAATCGGACGATCTCTCTCATATAAATCTTTGCAAAAGTTTCTGCAGTCATAGTCGACTTTACTAGAATAAAATAGGCACTCTTAGTTAACCGATCCACAATAACCCAAAAACCTTCATTACCTTTCTTTGATCTGGGTAAACCATCAATAAAATCAACTGATACTTGTTCCCTTCCAATTCGGGATCTCTAGTGGTTATAGTAGTCCAGCAATCCTTTGATGATCACCTTTGATTTGATGGCAATTTGCACATCAGCTGTCATGGATAGAAATATCCCTCTTCATTCCCTTCTACCAGAATACTCACTTCATATCCCAATGCATCTTTGCAACACTAGGATGAATACTTTACTTGGATTGATAGCATTCAATTAAAACATCTTGTCTAATACCATCGACATTTGGAACACATATCCTTCCATTCATCTGTAATATATCATGATGATCAATCTCAAAGCTCGAATAAAGACCTTTCTCTATATCTTTGATGATCTCCATTAAATGTCTATCATTCCTTTGCTTACTTGCAATCATTTTGAGGAGAGTTAGAGTATCTTCTAAAAGAGTAAAAACTGCATTCTTTCTCAGAGCGTCCGCTAATATATTGGCTTTTCCCGGTGTATATAAAATAAACAAGTCATATGCTGCTAGAAATTCTAACCAATGTTGCTACCTCAAATTCAAATCCTTCTGCGTGAAAAGATATTTCAAGGACTTGTGATCTGTGAAGAGCTCGAATGTTTCACCTAACAAATAACGCCTCACATCTTTAATGCAAACAGAACAGCTAATAACTCCAAATCATGCGTTGCATAATTCCACTAATGAGGCTTCAGCTACGTACTAGCATAAGCAATAACTCTTCCAAGCTGCATCAAAACCGCACCCAAACCTACTCCACAATCATCGGTATACACACTCAACCCTTCGCCTCCATCTGGAATAGCTAGAACTAGAGCACTGGTTAGCCTTTCCTGTAACTCAATGAACGCTTCTTCATACTTCGAAGTCTATATGTCCTCCTCATCTTTCTTCGTCAACTTTGTCGGGTGCGAGGCGATCTTGGAGAAGTCTTGGATGAATCTTCCATAATATTCTGCTAAGCCTAAGAAGCTTCGAACATCTGTTGGAGTCTGCTGTGTCTTCCAATCTCGAACTACCGCTACCTTTTCTAGATAAACTGAAATACCATTCCCTAACACAACATGTCCAAGGAACCTTACCTCCAATTGTCAAAAATGACACTTAGAAAATTTATCTCTAAATATGTGTTTCCTTAACATTTCCAACACCACTTCCAAATGGTGTTTGTGTTCTTCCTCGATTTTAGAGTAAATAAGAATATCATTTATAAAGACCAACATAAATTTATTAAGCACGTCTCTAAAAACTCAAGTCATAAGATCTACAAAATAAGTGGATGCATTGGTTAGCCTAAAAGGCATAACCAACCACTCAAAGAAATAATCTGATCCTGTAAATGCTGTTAAGGGTATACTATCCTATGCTATTTTTAGTTGGTGAAATCCTGCAGCAAGGTCCATTTTGGAAAATACTCAAGCACCATGTAATTGGTCAAACATGTCGTCTATATGGGATAAGGCATAATAATTCTAAATTTTCTGCTAGTTTATTTCACGGTAATCCACAAAAAGTCTTAATGATCCACCTAAATTTGCAATAAAAACTATAGCTACTCCCCAACTTGAATGATTTGGTCTAACCAGTCCCTTATTTAACAAATCATCTGTCTAATTCCTTAATTCCAACTTCTCTCTTGGGGCTATATTACGAATAGGTGAATAACAGGTTGCAATCGAAAATTAATACTATACGAAACTCAATCTCTCGATGTGGAGGTAGCTGTTAACTTCTTAAAAAACATTAGGGAGATCCTTAACAATTAATATTGATCCTAGCTCTTATTAGGATGAATCAAGGGCATATAGGAAACTACTCATAGGTTTAACAAAGTTCCTCAATTTTGTTTTTAAAGATATTATTTTGCCAACAAAATCTAAGACAGCTCCATTCTTTGATAGCCAATCCATACCAAGTATAACATCAAACCTCTTAAAATCTAGGACAAACAGGTCACAAGAAAAATGGTGGGTAAGGAAAGTAATCGGTATACCTTCACAAATCATGCACAGATTAGTTGTATCTCCTATGGGTTCAGATACACAAATAAGGGTTTCTATAATTCTTGGGGAAAGTTGTAATCTACTTACTAATTCTAGAGAAATAAAACTATGGGAAGCCCCAGTATCAAACAATACTCAAACAAAAATGCCATTATCAATTAAAGTACCTTCAAGAACTCCTTTCCCTTTCACATCCCTTGAGGTTAATGGTTCATCCTTGATGGCATAAACCTTGACTTGCTGACCCTTCTTCATTAGTGGGCGATCCTTCACCAAATGCCCTGGTTGTTGACAATTGTAACAAAGTGTCTTCTGAACCATTGCAGAGATAAGTCCTACCTGCTACTTTGGAGCTTCAGAATACTTACAAAATCTTGCCAGATGACCCTTCTGCTTACTCCGATGACACTCAACATCCTTGAATTTGTTCCCTTGATCTCCTCTTGACTTTCCCTTCCATCGCTTCTTCCATTGCGAGTTGAACTTCCTCTTGTTTGGGTTGTTTTTATTGTTTCTTGGTGCTGGTGCCGACTTCTTTTTCTCCAGCACTTCATACCGGAAAGCCATATCTACTAAGTCCATGAAAAATCCCAAGTGGGCAGTCATCTTCTCCTAAAATCCTTCCCTTATCCCACTCAGAAACATCTCATTCTTCTTAAGAGGAGTATCAATTAATCCCAAACCAAATCGTGATAACTCATTAAACTTGGTTTCATATTCCAGTACTGATAAATCTCCTTGCTTAAGATCCAAGAAACTCTTATAAATATGGGTCTACCCCGCAGTGGGCATGAACTGGTCTACAACCACCTCCTTAAATATAGCCCAAGAAAAATCATCTTTCGGAACATTTGCTGTAACAGAGTCCCACCATGTTGCAGCTCCGTCCTGCAACTACCAAGATGATAACTGATGCTTCTACTCATATGAAATATCTAGCCCCTTGAAAATCTTCTCACAAGAAGAAGCCAAGCTTGGACTTCAATAATGGATTTCGTGCCCTTAAACGGTTTTCCTTCCAGATTAGTATAGTCTTTGCATAGAGCTACAAAGTTTACACGAGGCTACACCGGTGCTGCCTCTTCAACTACTCTCGCTCTCCCAACATTCGGAGCTCGACCATTGGTGGTCATGGTGCTACTAGCTCCTCTACCCCGTCTTTACTATTACTCATTCTTACTAGTTGGATAGGATATAGTAAGATAAATTATAATGCTTAGACGAGATAATCCTAACTAATCAAAATAACTCGAATATATATATGTATGTATGTATATACCTATGTATGTATATGTATAAAAATTACAAATATGTGCTCTTAAAGACTAAACTCATTCTATGGTATTACTAACCCTGTCTTTAATGAGTTGACCCCAACCAAGGCCTAGGTGTTCGTCAGCCTAAGCTTTGATACCACATGTAACGATTTGCTTTCTTGCACCTAAAAACAACACTTAATACATCTACGATATTCGTTTGTCGATCATCTAGGTGTTCGAAATACTGGACGCTGGGGTAAAATAAAAGAAAAGATGAGAAGGAAGAAACACAGAATCTCACAACGCAAGGAAATCATATATAATAGAACATAAGATAGTACATAGCATCATTCCCAAAATGAAACATCAGAGTTACATAAGTACTAACTTCAGCCAGGGATAATTATAACTACCTTCCCCCACAATGCTGATACATAACTATACACATACAGTGGAAATAAAATAGCGGAATATCTCGAAGCCACCTTGTAACGACCCGTATTTTTAACACTTTAAAAATACGAATTAAAATAAAAATTTTGGATAAAAATCCGAAGGAAATAAAATTTTGTGTTGTTAAATGTGAATTACAAGTTAAAATACAAAACTGAATTTTGAAATAACTTATTTGTAAATTAAATATGGATGTTAACTTGTATTGAATGTAAATAATGAATTGAATTTGATTGTAAACCAAATTGGTTATGATTGTAAACAAAGAATAAATAAAATGGTAGATTTAATAGTGGAAGTTTATGTTATTGAAACTAATATAAATAAATGTAACTTAATAGTACAGTTGATTGAAATCAGATAATAACTAAAACTGTAATTTGACAAAGATGTTAACTTGTAATTGAACGTAAGTAAAGATTTAAATTTGAGTGTAACAAGTAATTGAATTGAATCGAATTTGATTGTAAACAACGAAATAATTAAATGTACATTTAATATTGAAGTTAGAATATGAAAATCAACGTAAATGAATGTAATTTAATATTACTATGAATTTAAATAAGATGATAGCTGAAGAAAATGAAAGTAAATGAATTATAAACTATTGATAATAATGTATAAGTAAATGGTTGATTCAATAATGAAAGTGTAAATCGAAATAAAAGAATTCAATTAGAATTAAATAACTTGAATTTGAATTATAATATAATTGAACGCTGAATCTAATGTAATCTTTTATACTGGATTTATAATGGAAAACCGCATTGTAAAAGATTGTTAATTACTGTGAAATTAAAAATGAAATTTGTGAACAATTGAAATTTGATTTAAAAGTTAATAATTAAAATTGGGAATTTTATATTGAAATTAGACTGTAGAAATAGCCATTTTTACAACTGTCTCGGATTTCGACGAAACCAGTGTCATCGGATCCGTAACGCTGAATTATTGTAAGATTTCAAGTTTCGTAGCGATCGGACTTGTCGTTTGGTCGTGCGAGCTTGAAACGCGTAGAAATTTAACGTCGTTAATTAAAATAATCGACTTCAAAAAGCTATCTTCCACATACGATTGAATTAGGCCTTGGGACTAGTTCCATTGCGTCCGGAACGGGGGTAAAACCTTATAAACGCCTAGCAGCACATCTCGATTGGAGTTCAGACGACTTTGGACCTACCTATATAAATACACACACAAACCAAGACAGTTTTACTGTCATTTTAATCCAGAAACCCTAATTCTATCTCATGGCCGCCACCTATTCAATGGCCAGAATCGCTCGAACTTCTTTCCTTAATATCTCTTAATCCGTTCAACGAAATCAAAAAATTCCAAAAGCAAAGTTGTAGATCTCGGCGAGCTCTTCAAATCCATACGGTTGATCTATGCTTTTACGTCACGGATTCGCCCAGATCTGACTTGGAAGCGTGTACGGTTTTTCTTGGTTTACGTGCAAACGCTGGCGAATGGAGTGGCGAAACTTGGCGCGGAGGTGGAGCAAGGAGAGGCGCACGCGATGGTGAGGTCGACCGGCCTCCGATGGCCGTAGGCGAGGAGGAAACGGTGGTCAAAGTTTCGGTCAAACGTGAGATTGGGTTTCGGTGGTTATGTGCGTTAGTTACTGTGCATTCTGGAGAAGATGACTTGTTTGAGTGACGTGGCAAGATGGGTATGAATGTGTTCTCTTTTGTTTTTTTTTATTGAAATTCAATCGAAAATTTTCGCTACATATTTCACATACGAACTCCATTTTATGCGCGGTTTCTTTTGTTAGAATCGTATTGAAATTCCGGACTTGATGATGCTGGTTTGGTTGGATTCCGAAACTGTTCAAATTTGGGCCTTTATTTGGATTTTAAATCGTCGATAAATCAAAGGTGAGTGTTTATATGCTCACAATTGACTAAAATAACTTTTGTTAGTTAAATTTATATTCTGAAGTGATATGAAATTTATTGGCTGTTGTTTGGTAGGTTTAATTATCATCTGTATTGATATATGAATTAATTGATAGAATTTAAATTGACCGTTAAAATAAATTTAAATTTAAATTGGCAGTATAGATATTGATAATTATAAAATTGTTGTGAATGTTATTGGCTTTATGGTTAATTGGTTGTGATGAATGCTATTGGACGATATTGGTTGTTTATTTATTTTGATATATCATGCTATCATCATGTATATTGTCTATTGCATATAAAACTGTAAACTGAATCATTTCGAATAAATTAAGGAATAAGTTGAAATGATATACCTATGACATCTTTTGGATTGAAATGATATATATCCATCCATGAAATTAAAATTGAAATAATTATCAACTTGGCCATAGGTTCGAAAATTATATACGGACACCGGGTTGGTTAAATTAAATGATTTTAAAAGTTGTTTTGAAATTATTTAAATGAATTGATTTTAAGAATAAAATCCAATTTATGGAAATTGAATTATTTTGAATTGAAGCTCGAGATGTTGGAATTTAAACTTGGTAAAATGAAATTGTTTAATTATTCGAAGTTTAGATTTTTAAGAAAAAAAAAATTGAAATACGACGTGAATTTTCGAAAGTTGATTTGTTTTAAAAGATTGGACTAGTAATCGAACTCTGAATATTTCTAAGAAAATTTATATGAAATAATATTTCAAGTTTGAGTTTGGAATTGAAAATTGATTTGAAATTGAGATTTAATTAATTTGGAATTTAATTGAAATTCAAAGAAATTTGTGAATTGGACTAAATTGAAACTATTGAATTAAATTTGAAGATAAAATTGATTTGAATAGGATTTGAACTGAAATTGATTTGGAATGTAATACTTAAATGAATTCTTGGAATCCGAATGTTAATCTAAGTTTATTGAACTGGAATTGTTCCAGAAATTGAGTAAGCTACTTAATACGGATGTTTAATTTGAAGTATATTCTAATTTGAATACGAAATGGTTTTAAAGCGAATCTATATTCTTATATAAATATATGAACTATTTTGAAATGTGAAATATTTAAAGTTTCGAAATATATTGGAAGTGAAATTGTTTATTTTATGGTTCAAATATGTATTTGAAATTGATAATTTGAAATGGTTTATTGAGAAGCTGAATCGAGTTGAAAATGATGATTTGAGATTTGATAAAATTTTAAATTTTCGAATTCGAGTTTATGTGAATCGTTTTGTGGAAATTGAGGTGAAAAATGATTTGAAATCGAAACGAGATATTGAGGCGAAATGATTTCGAAATCGAAACGAGATATTGAGGCGAAAAATGATTTTGAAATCGAAATGAGATATTGAGGCGAAAATCGAAATGAGATATTGAGGCGAAAAATGATTTTGAAACGGAATCTTACATCTTGAATAGATATGATGATATTTGAAATGGATTTGATTTTTGAAGCGAATATGATATTGTGATATCAATTATGAATTGATTTTTAAATGTAAAAGAGCCATCGGTGTAATAATTACGTAGTTATTGAAGAGTCCGGGATCGGATATGGACATACTCTCTATCGATACCGAAAACCACTTTAATAACTAATATACGCGGAGTGTTGATCCAGAATGAAGTGGATGGTTTTGGTGAACGTGTTGATTTGAAGAAAGAGAACGATTTTGGATGACCCCTGACATGACTAAAACAGGATCCGCGTCGGGCCATTGAGGATCTCCATCTCTAGCGGACACACTCCTTCGTTACCATGTCTATTACTTTTGTGATTCGATTTGGGTGCACCCCTCGATTATGCGAGTGTTGTTTCGCGGTGTTGGGGTAGTAGCTGCTATGCCCAACTTCAGTCCGGATCACGCAACTACTAGTATCCTAGTTGGTATTGCCTCATGTACCTTGTCATACTGATTATCCTATTCGCGACCACTACGATTTTGGTTTGTACCTTTAGTATATGGATTGCCCTCTGGTGACTTCCGGTTTTGGGGAAACTACGGTCTTGTATATGCTATTGGGAATAAAACTGTGTTAAGGGTGGAATGGGCCATGGCTTAACGCTAGTTTGATATTTTACTTTATGATAGACATTATTGTATATAGCGTATTCTATTATATAGTAGATAGTTTAACGGATCCTTAGGAGATGGAAATCCTGAACATCTTTTAGGTTAATGCACGCACGTTAAACACTGGATAGGAGGTGTCTAAAACCCGTAAACATCTCCGACGCCGTCACACTCATTTTTACTTATTCGATTTAACTTACATGAGATATTTTAGTCCTGACTCGAGTGTTTTGTCTTTTCATTACGCTTGGGTCAGCCTGAGCATTTCAGATAAAGTTGAAGATCTATTCTGAAGGACGAAGACGAAGTTTGGTATTACATCATTTGTATTCTGCTACTGTATTATTTTTCCACTGCACTGTTGAATTATCTCTGATATGTAGTAACTCTGATTTATGATGTATAATAATAATCAAGTTTATTTATTTAACAGCTTCATGAACTGTTATTTTATTATTATATCTTGTTCCTTCCACTGTGAGATTCTGAGTTTGTTTATGTTCTTTCCTTTCTTTTCTTATTTAACCCCAATAACTATCTGTATTTTGGATTGTTTGAGTCGACATGTGTGTATGTTTTGTCGACTTGAATGGTCGAAAATGTGGGTCGTTAAAGTTGGTATCAGAGCTTTGGTTTAGATTACCTTGGCTCTAGTGGGGAATAACTCATTGAAATAGGGTTAAACCTTATGAATGAGTTTGAGTGTATATGAGAGAGCGTATTTGTAATTTTGATATAAAAATGATTTTTTATTGTGTTAATTTGTTCCGTTGAGTATTTATGAATTCTGGTTGGTACTTGGGACGCCAAGGCATCGATAGGAATTTCTAAACACTCGAATAGGACAGTTTGACATAATATTGTTTTAGATTATATTTTATATATAAAAGAATTATCTTGAAAATTTATAAATTTTGATTGTATTGGTTGTTAGGAGATGATAATATTAGATTATCATCGTTTATTGTTGATTAGTCAATATTTCTAACTATTGACTATTGGATGATTTTAAGAAATGAAACGTGTAAATATGATTGATAATGAATATAAATGGTAAATAAAATAAAAAAAAATGAATTTAAATTAAGATGGAGAATTTAAATTCCGGTGTTTTGAAAATTTATTAACAAAAAAATTTGAAATGTATAATATAAGTATTATATGATAGTATATTCGATTAGAAATTGTTTTCAAAGGATTTCAAATGAAGTAAGTGTTATACTCCCCTCTTGAGACTAGAGAATGATTTCGGTGATGAGTGCACGCATCATCGACGTTTATTTTCGAGAGTCCAAGTGGGGGATATCACTTAATAGCTTTTTTCTAAACCATGTTTTGATTAAAATTGAATTTTATTTTGTATTCTCTATAGTATGACTTGATATATATTAATATAAGTATATATTATTTCAAACTTGATTTGAAATGAAACCAGAGTTGAAATTCTTAAGTTCTTTAATATTTAATGACTTTAAACTACTGAAATAAACAAATACTTGAATCATTAAGGAACTTTTGAATTGAAAAATAAGGGATGAACCTAAGTATTAAGTGAAAATAGATTAAAGTAGGAAACCCTTAGAATAAAGGAGTATAAATTTGAAATAAACTAGAAACTGTACTCTTTTGGATTAAATAGAAATTGAATTGAAATTTTCTAAAGTATGTAATAAAAATAAGTATATATATATATATATATTTCAATGCTGATTAAAATTCTTCTAAAAAAATATGATTTGAGATATAAAGATATTAGTGTGTATATATATATATATATTTTAGAAAAAAAATGGTTTAAATCGAATCCGGAGTTGAAATTCTTAAGTTTCTAATAAGGAATGATTTTAATTATTAGACTAAAGTAAATCTTAAATTGTTAGAAACTTATGAATTGAAAAGGTGAAATTGAATTTAAGTGAAGAAAAAATTAAAATTAAAATTGTAGGAGTAACCCTTAATTTGGAAAATAATAAATTGGAAATTTATTTAATAGGTATAACACTCAAATTGAATGAAAAGAAGTTGTATATTGTTTAACTACATTCTATTTGCATAGCTATAACTTACCAAATACTTAAAAAGTTTAAAATGCTAATAAGGATAAGTAAATGAATAATATACAAGTGTGATTGCGAATAATAAAATGTGAAGATCTATTGATAGTTGTAAATATAAAGGAAATTTAAGTTGTAAAATGAATTAAATTTAAAATTAATTAAATATAAAATTAGTAAATGGAAACTAATTAAATTTGGATGAAACTAAATGTTAATAAACTTGGAAGTGTATGAAATTAAAATTTTGACTTGGAAATGTATAATTGATTTAGTGTAGATTTTGGATGGATGTTAATGTTTGATATGCATTGATTGTTAGATGGATGGTAATTGATTAAATAGAATTCATTAGTGTAAATGGAATTGAATAAACAGAATAAAAAAAAAATTAAATAATTAAATTCAAATTTGAAGCAAAGTGAAATTAAATTGAAGCAAATTGACTTGAATCTAAATTATGAATGAAACAAACTTGAATAAATTGGAAACAAATCGAATGTAAACTTATTTCATGGATAAATAAAAAAATAAACGACTTTGTGTATATGATTATTTCTTTAGGAAATTTGAAGTTTTGATGATTTGTACTTTGAAATAATAAAAGCAAATTTTTTGAAAAATCCAAAATTGTCCAATATATGCTGAAACGAAAACAACCATAACTTTTAAATGGCTGGACAAAATTCTACGATCTTGGACTTTTCGGAAAGCTTAAAAACTGTAGCACGTCTTTTGTTTAGACTGTCTTGAGAAATTCCTTCATTTACTATGTTAAACTTGAATGTTCCCGCTGGCATATGTAAAAAGGGAAAGCAAAAAAAAAAAAAAAAATTCTGAAGCACATACCCTTAGTATTCTCGCCATAACTTTTTACTGATGCATCAGATTTTATGATCTTGCACTTTCTGGAAAGCTTAGAACTTAAGCTAAAACTTTTGTTTTAAGCATTTGGTGTTTTGCTGTCGTTTAGAAGGTCAAAAACGTTACCAAACGTCGCTGACCTGCGCAATTCATTGCCCAGGCTGAGGCGTATCCATTTAGTAAAACGGCCGTAACTTTTGAACGAATGGTCCAAATTCAATGATTTTGGACATTATGGAAATCCTGAAACAAATGCAACAACTTTTATTTAGATTCCCTTACAAAATTTCATCGTTTATGTGACAAAAAATTTGGATTTGTTCGTTGTCCTAAGACATAAATTTTGGTTTTGAAGATAAAATAAGTTATATATATGTTGTATATGCCAAGTATATCAATATACCTTTATATGCTTGGTTATCATTTGTTGTTGAGTATTTTAATAGGTGACAAAGGGTTGCGCTTCGCTTGTGGAGCTCGCTTCTGCGCTAAATGCAAAATGTAAGTTAAAATGCTAATAAACGCTTAATAAAAGGTACGTTCTCGGATTACGGTTTATGCTGTGGTATATTATTGTGTTCCCCATGTTTTGGGATGCCTCATTCTTGTAATGAGATGTATATCATGCAATTATTACCACTGTGAAATTTTTCGGTCCTAGCCGCGCAAAGGAGGTGCTGCCGAAATTTTTCAAAAATCCGGGAGTTAGAAAATTTTGAGATTTAAAAAAAAAATCCTATAACTAAATTTTGCAAATAAGTTGAATATTTTGAATGAATTATATCTAAATGATGGTTTCCCCTTCTCCGTTCCTTTTCGAGGACGAAAAGTTTTAAGTGGGGGAGAATGTAACGACCCGTATTTTTAACACTTTAAAAATACGAATTAAAATAAAAATTTTGGATAAAAATCCGAAGGAAATAAAATTTTGTGTTGTTAAATGTGAATTACAAGTTAAAATACAAAACTGAATTATGAAATAACTTATTTGTAAATTAAATATGGATGTTAAGTTGTATTGAATGTAAATAATGAATTGAATTTGATTGTAAACCAAATTGGTTATGATTGTAAACAAAGAATAAATAAAATGGTAGATTTAATAGTGGAAGTTTATGTTATTGAAACTAATATAAATAAATGTAACTTAATAGTACAGTTGATTGAAATCAGATAATAACTGAAACTGTAATTTGACAAAGATGTTAACTTGTAATTGAACGTAAGTAAAGATTTAAATTTGAGTGTAACAAGTAATTGAATTGAATCGAATTTGATTGTAAACAACGAAATAAATAAAATGTACATTTAATATTGAAGTTAGAATATGAAAATCAACGTAAATGAATGTAATTTAATATTACTGTGAATTTAAATAAGATGATAGCTGAAGAAAATGAAAGTAAATGAATTATAAACTATTGATAATAATGTATAAGTAAATGGTTGATTCAATAATGAAAGTGTAAATCGAAATAAAAGAATTCAATTGGAATTAAATAACTTGAATTTGAATTATAATATAATTGAACGCTGAATCTAATGTAATCTTTTATACTGGATTTATAATGGAAAACCGCATTGTAAAAGATTGTTAATTACTGTGAAATTAAAAATGAAATTTGTGAACAATTGAAATTTGATTTAAAAGTTAATAATTTAAAATTGGGAATTTTATATTGAAATTAGACTATAGAAATAGCCATTTTTACAACTGTCTCGGATTTCGACGAAACCAGTTTCATCGGATCCATAATAGTGAATTATTATAAGGTTTCAATTTTCGTAGCAATCAGACTTGTCGTTTGGTCGTGCGAGCTTGAAACGCGTAGAAATTTAACATCGTTAATTAAAATAATCGACTTCAAAAAGCTATCTTTCACATAGGATTGAATTAGGCCTTGGGACTAGTTCCATTGCGTCCGGAACGGGGGTAAAACCTTTTAAACGCCTGGCGGCATGTATCGATTGGAGCTCAGACGACTTTGGACCTACCTATATAAATACACACACAAACCAAGATAGTTTTACTGTCATTTTAATTCAGAAACCCTAATTCTATCTCATGGCCGCCACCTATTGGCCAGAATCACTCGAACTTCTTTCCTTAATATCTCTCAATACGTTCAACGAAATCAAAAAATTCCAAAAGAAAAGTTGTAGATCTCGGCGAGCTCTTCAAATCCATACAGTTGATCTATGCTTTTACGTCACGGATTCGCCCAGATCTGACTTGGAAGCGTGTACGGTTTTTCTTGGTTTGCGTGCAAACGCTGGCGAATGGGGTGACGAAACTTGGCGCGGAGGTGGAGCAAGGAGAGGCGCACGCGATGGTGAGGTCGGCCGGCCTCCGATGGCCGTAGGCGAGGAGGAAACGGTGGTCAAAGTTTTGGTCAAACGTGAGATTGAGTTTCGGTGGTTATGTGCGTTAGTTACTATGCGTTCTGGAGAAGATGACTTGTTTGAGTGACGTGGAAAGATGGGTATGAATGTGTTCTCTTTTTTTTATTGAAATTCAATCGCAAATTTTCGCTACATATTTCACATTCGAACTCCATTTTATGCGCGGTTTCTTTTTTTAGGATCGTATTGAAATTCCGGACTTAATGACGCTGGTTTGGTTGGATTCCGAAACTGTTCAAATTTGGGCCTTTATTTGGATTTTAAATCGTCGATAAATCAAAGGTGAGTGTTTATACGCTCACAATTGACTAAAATAACTTTTGTTAGTTAAATTTATATTCTGAAGTGATATGAAATTTATTGGCTGTTGTTTGGTAGGTTTAATTATCATTTGTATTGATATATGAATTAATTGATAGAATTTAAATTGACCGTTAAAATAAATTTAAATTTAAATTGGCAGTATAGATATTGATAATTATAAAATTGTTGTGAATATTATTGGCTTTATGGTTAATTGGTTGTGATGGATGCTATTGGACGATATTGGTTGTTTATTTATTTTGATATATCATGCTATCATCATGTATATTGTCTATTGCATATAAAATTGTAAACTGAATCATTTCGAATAAATTAATGAATAGGTTGAAATGATATACCTATGACATCTTTTGGATTGAAATGATATATATCCATCCTTGAAATTAAAATTGAAATAATTATCAACTTGGCCATAGGTTAGAAAATTATATACGGACACCGGGTTGGTTAAATTAAATGATTTTAAAAGTTGTTTTGAAATTATTTAAATGAGTTGATTTTAAGAATAAAATCCAATTTATGGAAATTGAATTATTTTGAATTGAAGCTCGAGATGTTGGAATTTAAACTTGGTAAAATGAAATTGTTCAATTATTCGAAGTTTAGATTTTTAAGAAAAAAAATTGAAATACGGCGTGAATTTTCAAAAGTTGATTTGTTTTAAAAGATTGGACTTTTAATCAAACTCTGAATATTTCTAAGAAAATTTATATGAAATGATATTTCAACTTTGAGTTTGGAATTGAAAATTGATTTGAAATTGAGATTTAATTAATTTGGAATTTAATTGAAATTCAAAGAAATTTGTGAATTGGACTAAATTGAAACTATTGAATTAAATTTGAAGATAAAATTGATTTGAATAGGATTTGAACTGAAATTGATTTGGAATGTAATACTTAAATGAATTCTTGGAATCCGAATGTTAATCTAAGTTTATTGAATTGGAATTTTTCCAGAAATTGAGTAAGCTACTTAATACGGATGTTTAATTTGAAGTATATTCTAATTTGAATACGAAATGGTTTTAAAGCGAATCTATATTCTTATATAAATATATGAACTATTTTGAAATGTGAAATATTTAAAGTTTTGAAATATATTGGAAGTGAAATTGTTTATTTTATGGTTCAAATATGTATTTGAAATTGATAATTTGAAATGGTTTATTGAGAAGCTGAATCGAGTTGAAAATGATGATTTGAGATTTGATAAAATTTTAAATTTTCGAATTCGAGTTTATATGAATCGTTTTGTGGAAATTGAGGTGAAAAATGATTTGAAATCGAAACGAGATATTGAGGCAAAATGATTTTGAAATCGAAACGAGATATTGAGGTGAAAAATGATTTTGAAATCGAAATGAGATATTGAGGCGAAAAATGATTTTGAATTCGAAATGAGATATTGAGGCGAAAAATGATTTTGAAACGGAATCTTACATCTTGAATAGATATGATGATATTTGAAATGGATTTGATTTTTGAAGCGAATATGATATTGTGATATCAATTATGAATTGATTTTGAAAAGTAAAAGAGCCATCGATGTAATAATTACGTAGTTATTGAAGAGTCCGGGATCAGATATGGACATACTCTCCGTCGATACCGAAAACCACTTTAATAACTAATATACACGGAGTGTTGATCCAGAATGAAGTGGATGGTTTTGGTGAACGTGTTGATTTGAAGAAAGAGAACGATTTTGGATGACCCCTGACCTGACTAAAACAGGAGCCGCGCCGGGCCATTGAGGATCGCCATCTCTAGCGGATACACTCCTTCGTTACCATGTCTATTACTTTTGTGATTCGATTTCGATGCACCCCTCGATTATGGGAGTGTTGTTTCGCGGTGTTGGGGTAGTAGCTGCTATGCTCAACATCAGTCCGGATCACGCAACTACTAGTATCCTAGTTGGTATTGCCTCATGTACCTTGTCATACTGATTATCCTATTCGCGACCACTACGATTTTGGTTTGTACCTTTAGTATATGGATTTCCCTCTGGTGACTTCCAGTTTTGGGGAAACTACGGTCTTGTATATGCTATTGGGAATAAAACTGTGTTAAGGGTGGAATGTGCCATGGCTTAACGCTAGTTTGATATTTTACTTTATGATAGACATTATTGTATATAGCGTATTCTATTATATAGTAGATAGTTTAACGGATCCTTAGGAGATGGAAATCCCGAACATCTCTTAAGTTAATGCACGCACGTTAAACACTGGATAGGAGGTGTCTAAAACCCGTAAACATCTCCGACGCCATCGCACTCATTTTTACTTATTCGATTTAACTTACATGAGATATTTTAGTCCTGACTCGAGGGTTTTGTCTTTTCATTACGCTCGGGTCAGCCTTAGCATTTCAGATAAGGTTGAAGATCTATTCTGGAGGACGAAGACGGAGTTTGGTATTACATCATTTGTATTCTACTACTGTATTATTTTTCCGCTGCATTGTTGTATTATCTCTGATATGTAGTAACTCTGATTTATGATGTATAATAATAATCAAGTTTATTTATTTAACAGCTTCATGAACTGTTATTTTATTATTATATCTTGATCCTTCCGCTGCGAGATTCTGAGTTTGTTTCTGTTCTTTCCTTTCTTTTCTTATTTAACCCCAATAACTATCTGTATTTTGGATTGTTTGAGTCGACATGTATGTATGTTTTGTCGACTTGAACGGTCGAAAATGTGGGTCGTTAAACACCTGCTCCATGCTCATCCAAAATGCATCCATAAGAACCTGGACTACTTGGCTACTCATACAAATTTAAGTACGCAAGAGTTTTAGAGAAAGAAAGAAAAACTCTAGGTCAAACATGGGTCTGGTGGGAGTAAACTCCAAACAACTGAATTGTTACACTTGTAAAAACTCTTTCAAAATAAAGGTATCTCGTAAGATCATGCCTCATATAAACGCGGATAGGTTTTTACCTTACGATAACCAAAACCTTTTATATATAAGAAATCTTGTGATATTGTAATATTGTCTAGGGTTTAAAATAAATATTGAATCATAGCCGAAATGAGTACATTAATTAGATTCCAACATAATAGGTATACAGCTGAGTCCGGAAATGCATGTATTGGAAAGTGGATTCGATACAATGATAAGGCTACTGAGGTAGCGCCTCGCTTACACTTCTAGATACAATGTACCGAGGGCCTCACTGATGTGCACGTAAATGTGCATATTTCTACTTCCATATTAAATCGAATATAATTAAATAAATGAGAATATAGGGTGTTTTAACATGTTTAAACCAAAATTCAAATTATTTTCAAATCATTATTTATTCATCTTCATATAGGGGCAAAATGGTCGTTTTTGTGCATATATTAATTTGAGAATTTTTATTTGGACATTTTTATGTTATTTTATAAGAATTTGGATTCAAATGGAATAGGTTTTCATGGAAAATATGCATGCATAAGAGAATACAAGCAAATGAAGATGGAATTAATTAATTTCATGAATCATGGAGGATCCCACCTACCCACTTACCATGATAATCTATTTGGAGCTAATGCACATGCTAATGAAGATTAAAGTTACATGCACACTTAATGGAGGATTATCTCATGCCAACGATAACTTGTTGGTCACACTTCCTAAGAGGGTAGTTTGGGTAGTTTCAAAAAAATGATTAGAGTTTTAGGCTTGTATAAATACCCCATATGTTCATGTAATTAAGCTCTTAGCCTCCTTAGCCTCCATTTTAGTTAGTTTAGTTTTAGGCTCACGAATAAATCAAAACTCTCTTTTCTTTTTTCATGGCTACTTAGCCAATTTCTTTTATGTAATTTCTTTTTATGCAATATTAATTCATGCTCTTTCTTATTTACATGCTCTCTTTCCTCTTATGTTAGTAGCTTAGTTTCATTTCTTATGCAAGTAGATTAGTTTTTATTTCATTTTAATTAGCTCTTTTTTAATTAGCTTGCCTTTTCATCTTGTTTTTGTTTCATGTTGAACTCTACATTTGTTGAAATGATAACAAATATGAGAGGTTAAACCCCTTCAATTTAGAGGTAATGAAGCTCTCTTAATCATGTAGATTCAACATTTTGATAATTTTTGATCTCTTTTTTTGCTTAATGGAAATATTTGAATGGGTTAAACTTTGTTGTTTTTGCTTTGAATTTGATAGCCTAAATTGTTGACACCAAATAGGCTATGCTTAAACAAACAAAACACAAATTACCTCTTCATCTACATATGATTATGGTAATGAAGTGATTTTAAAATCAAAATTTGATGGTCTATATTTCTAATCAATAGTTAATAGGCCATGCTTAGAATAGATTTTATTTTGAAGTTCATTGTCATTTTCATGAGAGTTAAAAAGTGGTTTAATGAGTGTGTTATAGTTTGATGGTTTATATTGGGCTAGTTAATAACACAAATATTTCGTACTTATGATAAACACATCAATTAAATTCACTAATGAGCAAAAAAGAGAGAACATAATTTCATGTTGTGTTGATTTATGTAATCAAAGAGTGGATTTATCTCTAAATTGTCTTCTACTCTCATATTTTTATCCATTTTCTTTGCTAGTTTATTTACATTTTTTTATAGTTAATTACAACATCAAATTCTTGGTTTAATTTGATTGAATGGAAATTTTAAAATCTAAAAAATTCCCTGCGGATCGACCCGTACTCGCCACGTACTAGAATTGTACGTCGTACGCTTGCGGTTATTTTTAATTATAATTTGATCGGCTATTTTCTAATTCGATAGGAAATTGGCCATTCGAACAAGTTTTTGGCGCCGTTGCCGGAGAATTTATTTGATTTCAATTTTTTATTCTTCGAATTATTGTTGTTTGATTTTAGTGTGTGTTTGTTTTGTGTGTTAGTTTGCATCTAAAAAAAAGTTTGTGTTTGTGTGTGATTTTTGTGGCATTTTGTTTGTATGCTTGTTTTATAGTTCTATTTTCATTTGCGTTTCTATTTAAAAAAAAAGCATACACAATTTCAAACAAAATTAGTTTATTGCACTTACACTTTTACATTTACACTTCATTTTCATTTTCTTCTTTTGTTTACATTTACAAAAAAAAGAAAAGAAAAAATTCAAACTGTGCATATAAATGAAATACTCCTCTCTACTATCAACCCATCTCTGTTAATTTCATCCCCACTGCCCCTTACTGATGCCCCTTACAATCACCATTCTCCCATTACTCATCACAATCAACCACAGCATACCACTTTGTCATCACTTTATCACCACCTATTCACTAGAAAACGTCTCCTTGATCACTTCAGACATCAAAACAGCCTTCATTGCCTTCCACAAACCCACTGCCATACAATTGTGTGCACCTGATCATCACTGAACTGCTTTAACCACACAGCCCAAACCAGTGCACTCCCCTTCATCAAATACCCAACATTGTGCCTTGCTACTTCAATTTCATCACTCCATACCAAACTCTTTAGACAACCCAACTTTATTCAATACAACTAGCCATTACACTGTCTACTCCATCACTCCCCTCTGTCACTCATACAAATAGTTGCAATCACCACTGCCTACTACCCATTTTTCTGACCATATCAAACTTCCATCACCACTAAACTACATATCTCCCTCTGCCATAGACCATATCATCATCTCTGCAACCATACTTCACTACTTCTCAAACCATCACTAAAATATCATAATAAACACCCTCCCTGTTACCCTGAGCATGTCAGTGCACACCTACATCATTCTTCAACCACAGATTCATCACACCCTCTTCAAGCATCACCTTCAAACTGCCTTGCACTTCATATCCAAACCACCTACAAACTTCACAATACTTCTGGTCTACCATCCACACATAAAATCGTGCAACCACAAAATCCACAGTGCACAAATGCATAACTGCCATCACAATGTACAACCACTACATAACTTCTCCATCTACCAGCATCCACTTCATTACAAACTGCCAGCCACCTCTTGCTTTCACTTCTGCATTTCAACATACAAACACTACAACTGTCAACAACCAGTACATCATTCATACTACAACCACTACTTCACAAAACCTCCAAAACCATACTACAACCACTGCTTCACAAGCACCACACTCTACTGCCTCATTCCTGCTTAAACCAACCGCCACTATCAACATCCCCTCACTACAAACAGCAACTTCATACAATCCACAAACTTTGCACTGTCTCAGTCAACCACCCTCTAACAATCCTCATTCCACCACTTCTGCATCAGTCCTTCAAATTCTCTCAACTGCTCTCCTTGTTCCCTAATCACAATCATCAACAACAAACCTATCACTGCCACAATACTTCCCACAACCACAATACTTCTCACAACCACAATTCTGACCCACCACCACTACTGCTCTGGCACCAACCTCACAACATCCCCTGCCACCACATTAAACAACAGACTTCTGCCACCATAATACCACCATAAAGCCATCTCCTCACATTACCCCCTGCCTTCAACAGTCATATACTACTGCCTTGCTTGTCAACTCTTCAATTCATCAGTACAACTTATTGCCTTGCACTGTGTTCATCTCTGCCTCATAACCCCCCTGCAAATATCCTACCATAACCATTTTATCAACCTCCTTATCAAACTGCAACCTCTGCACATGCTTCCTCCTTCACCATATCACTGCATTCCAGTGCTTCCACAAACCTCCAAGCATCACACACTACAGCCTATCACATTCACAAGACCACTTAACATTTTTATTTTGATTCCCTATCTCTGCCTGTCATTCCATCCCCTGCCCATCCGATCAATCTACCTCCATCACCTGTCATTAATCAACTGCTCCTCTACATCACTACTGCGCATTCTCTACCATATCCCCTGCCACATACAATTCCATACTTCTGTTGTCATTCCCATCTTCAACTGCACAAATACTGCCACATACAAATATCCCTCCTACTATGCTGCTTCATCAATCACTACATATCACCATATCCAATACAAACCCTTACCTCTTGCCACCTCTGAAAACCAGAAAACCAACTGCATTTCATCACCGCCTTCCACAGCTTCCACCCACTGACCAAACCAACATCTACCGCTGCCTTACTTCCTCCACAATACAACAACCCGAACCTATCTACAACAACCTAAACCCAAATTCAAATTTCTCCAATCGACAGTGACCACCATACGTTAACTTCAAACACATAAACTCCTCCAACCTCGCCTCAATCGCCACACAAACCACAAATCCCTCGCGACAATTTACTACATCTCATCAAACCATTCGCCTCATCCCTAAAGCGCAACCAAAACCTGAACTAGTTTCTAAATTTGGGGAATTCAATTTTGATTTATTGCTGAATTTACGTTTGAGAATTGAAGAAATGGGTGGTTTGATTTCGGGTGCGTGAGTATTTGTTGCGTGGTAATAGATTGGGGTGGACGCTTACATTTGGGTTGTGGGCTACTTATTTTATTTTATTTTGAAGTGAATATTTGTTTTGTTTTGTAAACTTCTTTGTTAAAAAAATTGCTTTGTTTAGGGTTTTGTTTTCTTAAAAAAAAGAGAATCCATTTTCATTTTCATTTGGTATTAAAAAAAAGGTTTTTTTTGGAACTAGGGAAACCTGGTCAGTCATCATCGACATGCGATTTCTGAACAGTAAACCTAGGGAATAGACGGCTGGCCCGCCACAACCACTATTCCAGGCTAGCCAGACCTTTCAGTTGACTTGGTACAGGAGGCGGAAAATGAACCTCAAACCTCCCGTGTGAACAAGTGTATCTCCTCCCACTCTTCCCAGATGGGACTCGAACCTCAAACCTCTCACTTGGGAGGCGTATCACTCTACCACCCGACCAAGCCCGCAGACAAAAAAAAGGTTGTTTTCAATTGTTTTTGTATAATTTGTTTTGTTTGTTTTAGTTCCTTCTCTGATATATAAATATATATATATATATATATAATTGTATATACCTTGTTTTTAATTTTTAGGTTGTAGGAAATTAAAAGAAGTTGCTGTGATAAACTGCTCAACTCTGCTCGCTTGCTTAAATTTAAAAAAAATCACTGCTTGTAAAATAAATTGCTAATAATTCTACACGCTCTGGTATCGTGCCCTCATCTCTTGTTTGTATTTGTTTTGCATTGTTGGTTGCTTGCATTTTGTAAACAAAAAAAGTTTCAAAAACAAAAAAACAAATTCCATTCGTAGTTGCATTGTTAATACATGTTTAATTTCAGTTTTGCATTTCATCTTAGAAATTGGCTAATAATAACGGTTAGACATTTAACTTAAGGGTGCCACGAGCTCACATAGGGCTTAACTGTATATTTACAAGTTGTCCTCTTTCGACAATTTAATTTCTTAGTGTTTAAGCTATGGCAAAGCAATAACCATTTATAAATATTACGGTGATTCGTAAATACAGTGGTTGTTTCTCTGAAGGTACTTAAACCTTCGGTTGCATTGCTACGGTGATTCGTGGTGCACCGATAAATCATGTCCATTACCTGGCTGAGAACTATCTTGTTGAATTAAGACAAATTGTGATTATACAATTTTGGATTAGGAGCTACTTAGGATAGAAAATCTGTAATTAAGCCTCGCATTCATTCAGTTGCATTAGTTCATGCATATGTAAAAAAAATTTCAAAATCCAAAACAAAAAAAAACATTGTAAATATTCTTTAACTTAGTTTTTAAATACTTTCTTTTGAAACTTTTCAATCAAAATCAAAAATCCAAAAAAAATAAACCTTTTTGAGTTAGTTTTTTTCAAGAAAAGCAAAAATCCAAAAATAAAAATATAAAACCTTTTTAAAAACAAAAAAATATTGAAAATCCAAAAAAACAAAATAAAAAAAATCAAATTTCCATTTTTAAAAATAAATTCCCTTTTGGTAAACATTTTTCTGTAAAAAATCCAAAAAAAACTTTTGAAAATGTCTGAGTTTCCCTACTTACATGAATTTTACAATAGTTGTGAAAATCAATATAATCCATATAATTTCACATCAAATTCTTATGGATATTTCAATGACAACTATTATACAAACAATTCGAATTTTGAACCACAAAGTTTTCAAAATGCCGACCCACCCTCAAATCTTGAAAATAGCATTGAAATGATTTCGTCTTTACTTGAACTCTCTACACAACAAAATCAAAGGATAAATGATTTGTGTAATTCATATTTGTGCAATGATTCAAGTCAAAGTTTTCAAAATAATCAACATTTGAATTCATTTCAAAATTCAAATGATTTCGAGTATAACCCAGGCCAATTCAACTTCAAAATGAGTTTCAAAGTCAAAATGAAAATGGAAACAACTTTTTAAATGATTTTGGCAATGAGAATAATCTTGACTACGATACGATTGATAATTTTCATTCTCACCAAGTTCAAATTAAAAAATTTCAAATTAATAATTATAGATTTTACTTTGTTAAGCAAATGGATGAAATTCACCGAGATCACACGGATTTATTATTTGAAACATATATGAAACAACGTGAGAAACAAAATCAAATCCTAACGTGTGAGGAGTCAAATAATAATCCATCTTTTACCAAAACTGACTATTTTCAAATAACAACTTTTGAAATTGAAAACGACAATCTTAATGAAGTTGTTGAAAATTTGGTAATTGAGTTGGATTTCAATTCTTTTGAGAGTGTGGAACCAAATTTTAAATTTGATCTTCCTTTTCCTGATTTTGAAGATTTGAATACAACAACATGGATTTTGAAATTAACACATGCAATGAAGTTGTTGATAATTCAACAAAGGAAGACGAATTTAATGAACATGATTTCTTTGGACTTTTCAAAAATGGGTTGTTGAATTCTAAGGAGATGATTTAAATCATGATTTTGAATTTGAAATCAATAATTATGAAGAAGTTTTCAATGATAAACTTGAATTTCAATTTGATGAAATAAACTAGAACTTCAACCGATCATTCTATCTACACCAAAAATCATCGAAAATATAACAACTCATACGATTTTTAATAAAATGACATTTGTTTTCCCAAATCAACATTCAACTTTGAAATTTTTTACGGTTTGGTTTTCCGAGCTTAAGCTGTGTCTCTCATACTTGACAAGACAAATGAATTGGTCTTTGGAGGACCGTTTCATTTACTCTTTAACGATTTATTTTCTGATAAATAATAACCGTTTCATTTTCATGTAAATATAGGTCATATTTTTATTTTTATTTTTATTTTATTTTTCTCCTTTTCATTTGGGTTTACTGTTGGGACATGGTCAAAATCAAGTATAGGGGGAGTCTTATCTTTATTTTTCATGGTTTATTTTTTGCATTTTCTTTTCAAAATTTCAAAAAATATATATTAAAAAAACCCAAAAATTCCTATAAAAAAAAGTTAGCATATGGATTTATTTGTTTAAAGAAACACTATATGTAACAACCCATAATTTTAATAAATATTTTTAATTAATTTTTATTTTGAAACTTTTATTTTTAAATAATTTTAAGTTGAAGTTTGTAATTTTTCCTATGTATTTTGGATTTTGTTTCATTTCCATTTTTATTTTTCCAAATACAATTAAATATTGATTTTCTGGAAATATTATATTTTGTCACACACCTTTATTGTTTATTGGAAATTTTGAAAGTTAATTTTTTTTTAATTTTAATCTTTTCTTTGAAACGGTAATTGGTTTTAATATCTGTTTTGTTTTCGTTTCATCGAATTTCGTTTTAAAAACTTTTAGAATTTGGTAAATTCAGCATTTTTTCATAGAAAATTTATCTGCATTTTTATTTTTTATTTTCTATTTTATTTGCCATCTTTTATTTTGTTTTGGGTTTTGAATTAAATTGTGTGAATTTTGTTGTGTTTGGAATTTTCCTATATTAGTTGTATTTTGTTTACAAATTTTAATTCTAGTTTCAATATAATAAACTATTTTCTTTATTTATTTTCTTATTTTCCTAAGACTAATTATTTATTTTCATTCCTACTTTATTTTGTTTTAACTTTTATTTTGTTTAATTGATTTTCTATTTGTTTATTTTGAATATATAGATTTGGAAATTCAAAGAGACTAAAACACTTTAAACTTGTGACTTTCCATTTGCTTGGCTCTTCATTGCTTTGGCCGTTTCTTTTCATTATTGTGGCCGTGTATTTTCTTTTCTTTTCACGTGAAAAGCATTGCATTACTATCACAACTCACGGCATCATCATTTCCTGAAAATATTTGTAAGTAATGGCTTCCATTTTTCCATTTTTCCATTTTTCCTCTTCATTTTTCCATTGTTTTGCCTTGATCTCTCTTGTCTAGCTCGGCCTCAACCACCACCATCTCCTCCGACCACCACCACCACATCCCCTCATCATCCACGGCAGCCACCATCTCCCCTCCTCCTGTCCAGATCTGGCCGTGAGCCCTAGGTTGAACAAGCACCACAAAAACATTGCAAACCCCTTCCAATTTGCATAGCCGACCTAGTTTTCACCACCACCTTCATTTCCTTGCCACGGCCACCCCCTTAGCCACCACCACCAGCAAGTACACCTCCTCTGAACATCACCTCACCACTGACATGACCTGCAACTGGCCATGGCCGAGCCCAATTGTGCCATAGGCCGAGCCTATGATTGAACCAAACCTCCCCTTAGCCTTGACTTTTGACCTTCTTCCCATTGTAACTCCAAACCACTTCAATTTCCTATATAGACGTGCCTATATTGACCCAAACCCAAACCATTTCCACCTCTAAAACATGTATGGCCGAGACCATGATGAGTCATGGTCAAGCATTTGTGATTTGAAAGCAAGGTTAAGCCATTTGTCTCTTTTGTCAATTCAAATTCCATTTTTGTTTTAATTTATTTTGTGTTGAAAATTTGTTTATATTTTGCTTTGTTTTGTTGCTGAATACAAGGTTAATATCTTGGTTATCTCTCTCCACTCAAATCAAGTCGTGCTATCGTGCTTTCTGGAGATTTGTTTGCATGTTTTGTTTTGCTAAATCCAGCTTAAAGAGGTGAGTATTCACACATGACATTTATACTTATAGAATTGTGAAACGACAACAAGTGAACATGTATAAACTATTATATCATGTTATACTTGCCTGTGATGTAAATTATATGATGTTAAACCCTGTTATAAACTTGTCACATCATCTGCTATGTTATATTTTATTTATACTGTTTATTTATTTCTTTTAATCACACTACAAGTTCCCTGTAGAATAGAATCACTATGGGTTGAAATGATAAATACCCGAACGGACTTTAGAATAGGGAAAAATCGTTATGGGCTGAAATGATAGGCATGAGCGATTTTTATTTATTTTATTAACTTGGGATTGCGGGTTTGAAATGATAGAACCCGGATTTTTCCTTTGTAAATTACAGATTGAAATGATATATTATCTGTACCACTTGACTTAGGTTATAAAATATTATACAGACCCGTGGTTATTTTATATATATTTTTCTGGAAAATTTTAAGTATTTTAAAATGTAAAAAATATGATAATTTGATTTAAATTGAATTTAAAATGATTTAATAAAGGGTTAAAGATTTTTCTATGTATTAAAAATATTAAATAGAAAAATTGTGATTTAAAACATAACTTAATTTGGAAATTTGTGATTTGATTTTAATGGAAGTTTAAGTTAATTAAATAAAATGGAAATTTAGTTTTATTTGTGAAATGATAAATTAAATTAAAGTGTTAAGTGAATGCAAAGAATAGGAAAATTGTACACTTGAATTTAATAAGTGAAGTAATGAAAATTTGATATTTATTTGTGAAATTTACTTTATAAAAATCATAAGTTAAAGGGTATTTAAATGACCATTTTAAAGTGGAAAAATATGATTTTTATATAATTAAAATGGTTTAAATTGGAGTTTATTTGTTGCTGAAATTCTATTGTAAATCTGGAACTATCTTTAGTAGCACTTCAGAAATGCTATCGTTTCTGAAAATTAACTAAAATCTAAACTAATAAGAATCTGCAGCACTTTGTAAGTGCTGTAGTTGCAGAAGTGAACTAAAGGCTAAAATGAACTAAGTGCTATTGCAGAACTTGGTAAGTGTTGTAGTTGCAGAAACTAAATTAAAATCTGAAACTAACAACAGAGCTACAGTAGCACTTGTTAAGTGCTGCAGTTGGTTGAAATGAGAATTTTGAATGTAATTGAACTATTACAGCAGTTTTATAAATGCTGTCTTTACTGAATTGAATTGTTTTCAAAAATAACTTACCGTAGCATTTTCTAAGTGCTGCGAAAGCTGGAATTTTAATGTTTTAATGTATTTAAGTGAATAAATGAACTCGAAAAAGGCTAAATTCTTGGGAATTGAATATTTGATTTAAAGGTATACTGACTTTACTTTTAAATGGTTTAAATGAAGTATTTTAATTCGGAATTATAAACCATTTTGAAATGTTAACTACGGGAACACTTCTCTGTATGCTATTTTATTTCCTTATGATTTATTTGGATGCACACTTTGATTTGAGAGTTTGACTAGAGGTGAGCGATTACTGCAGCTCTGCGCTACCCTAGTCACATTAACACTGTTATTTGCATTGTTACTCTAATATGGACATTTCTATGATAGTGTTTATTACTGCTCAGTTTATGGTTTGACTGATCCTTAAAGGATGGGCGATCCCAAGCATCCTTTAGGTTACTGTGCATTGGTTTTACAGTTCACTTGAGTTGGTTTACATTGTATAAGTATGTATGTCCTGACTCGAGTGTTTGTGTTTTACTTTACGCTCGGGTCAGCCTGAGAATTACAGCTTTGGATTCACCTTCTAGAGCTAGAGATTTGTTGGAGCTTATTTGTTTATCGGTTCATCGACTTCTATTCCAGTTATTTCCTATTCAGTATTGTCTCTGTTTTATTGATTTATGTATCCTGACTTCTATTGTATCTATTTTGACTATGAGATTTTGTATATGTTTTGAGAGTTGTATATAGTAGCTTCATGAACTACTATGGTATTTTATTTCCGTTGCGAGTTATTCTGAGATTCTATGTCTGTGATTCTGTGTTTGATTTTATTTGCTCCAAATTTTCTTGACAATCCACTGTTTTGAAGTATTCAAGTCCGACAGGTGTGGATTTATTGTCGATTTGAATGGTCCAAAATAGTGGGATGTTACATTTGGTATCAGAGCTTTGGTTTTAGGAAAACCTTAGCCTACGGAGCTAAAACTCATTAGAGATAAGGTAGAAATACCCTAGAATGAGTGAAATCAATCTCAGAATCATTTCTTTGTGAGAGAACGTATTTTTGAAGTATAAATTGATTTTCAAATGATTTTAAGGAATTTCAAAGATTACTTTGATATAAATTTTCTTGCTTTGAAAGTAAAAAATTTCTAAAACTTCATTCCTTTCGTATCAACCTTGTTAGTAATTTCTTTGATTAGGATCCTCTTAAATTTTGAATTTCTAGCTTGTTTAATCTAGATTCATTGTTGATAGGAATCTATTTTGGGTATGGAAAAATCAGTAGTTTGTTAGGTTGCATTAGGTGAACTCTATTGTATCTTTTGCTTAACTGAAGTTGTCAAACTTAAGATATTTATGCTCCTGTTTTCGTATGATTTGAATTTGAGTCTTTTCCAAATTTTGAATGGGAATTCTTTTGTATTAATATAGGTTATATATCTCTAATTTTGGTTTGAATTCTTATCGATTAGGATTCCTTTGAATTTTGGAATGCTCCCACTTGGTCTGAAATCCATTACTGTCTCCCATATTTGTATTCTTTTGATTTGGAGCATTGCATAACTCCACTTTGAATGACCTCTATAAAGATCAGTGATTCCACCAATCTTTGAATGATTTGTAAAGGAGTGAAACTCCCTTACAATTGGCATTGATTCACCGGAGATTTCTGTATCCTCAGTTTACGATGCTATCTATCTTCTGCTATACCTGGATTCTATCTCTGGCGATCGAAGGTCGATTTGCCTTAGACCTTCGCATCGATTATATTCCTGAAGTCACGGTTGACCCTGTTAAGGTCGCCCACGATTTATATGGGCTTATCCATCTTCTATTTGGTAATTTAATTATCTCATCTTCGTTCGAACTTATCTTCGAATCAGAATTCTATTTGATTAGGGTACCTCTAAATTTGAATCTCTGTTTTGTTTTGAAATCCATCCTTGAATCATCCATTTGAAAATTTGTGGTTGATTGTCTTTTGAAATTTTTGTATTCATCGAAGTTATTATTTTGATAAGGATGACCATATTTTATATAAAAGTGAAATGTTTTTGATAAGGATTATATACCCTTTTAAAATGAGAATTTGAAGTTTCGAAAGGATTTGAAAATTTGAAAATTATATAAGAAATGGTTTCATATAGAATGATTTATAACTGAAGGTTTTGAATCTGAATTTGAGTGATTGAACTCCGGCATTTTGGAACTGGTTTTAAGATTTTGAAATAATAAATAATACGATTTGAAAGTATTTTCCGAATATGAAATGTTTCAAATGATTTTAATGAGTTTCAAATGATTTCGAAGAAATTTCAAAAGAAGTTTGAGAAAATAGAAGTCCAGAACCCACTTATGTCGTTGGAAAATAATTTCGGTGATAAATGCATGCATCATCGACATTGATTTTCGAGTTTCTGAGTGGAGGAGAGCCCACTTTGGTAGCTTTGCTATGCAATTGATTTGTGAAACCAACTTTGATTTCAAATTCCGAAGTGTGATTTGATATTCGAAAGATATATGTATATATATTTGAAACGAATTGAAATGAGCCGGTGTTCAGTCCTTGAGTTTCAGATTTGATTGATATAACCCTATCTTTTGAAATTGAGTTACTGATTTGTTGGTGATTTCCAACTCTTGGATTGAAATATGATTTCTTCGACTATTTTGAAGGTTCGAGCACTTTCAAATCAAGGTTAACTTTTCAAAGCTGAGAAATTTTGAAAAGTATAAAGTATTTGATAGAGTATATGAGTTTAGTTTGTATGTTTAAAGTATGTAGTAATATGATTTAAATAAGTTGAAACTATTTTGTTAAGTAAATGAATAAGGATATTTTGAATTTTTCTAATATGAAATTTAGATTTGAAATGTTTTGAGAAGAATTTGGTCTTCAAAATATTTTGAATAAAATTTAGTTTAAATGTTTTAACTTAGTAACATCTTTATAAAACTATATATTTAACATGTTGGAATAGATACATAAGTTGTACGTATGTTGTTTTATTCGCATAAATAATTTGATCCAAGTTTGAGTACACAAGTTCGAGGTGAATTACACCATTTCGTGTTAGGATTTTTCATTCGATTCTTGATGGCGAATATTTGATATGGATTTTGGGCTTGATTCTAGAATTCTCTATCATAGTATATGGCTATGCAAGGAGACTGATGGCTTTTAGTCAAGAAACCATATCGAAGTCCGAATTAAGGAAGTCGAATGGACAATACTAGTTCGAAAACGAACTTGTGTGATCGAGCGAGCGATCGAATGTAATGTTGCGAAATGATGACATATGTACATCTTATATTCTAATATCATTGATATACTTGACGCTGAAATTGGAAGTTGTTGGGATGGATATCCTTGTAGTTTAATTGGAATTTTTCTTTTATGCAAAACTACTATCAATTCAAAACCATTTTTGTTCCAAAACTATTTTTCTTTTATTTTTCTTAAACAAACTATTTTATTCTATTTTACATACAAAACTAATTTACAAACTATTTTATATACAAAACTATTTTACAAAACTATTTTACATACAAAAATATTTTACAAACTATTTTACAAACTATTTTTATATACAAAACTATTCTAAATTCAAAACCTTTTAGTAAGCAAAGATGTTTAATCCCGTATGGCTCTTCATGCAGCGTAATTGATTTTGGAAAATTTTGATCCTGATATAAGATGGACCTTATGTAAGTATAAGATGATTTTTTTATAAAAAAAAACAATTGATTTTGGAAATGAATTGGTTGACTTAAATTATATTAATTTAGAAACTTGGATTATTTTCTAAATTTATTATTTTGGAAACTTTGAAACTGAAGATATTTGATTTGGAAGAATAATTTGGTGAAATTGTATATGATTTTAAAACTGAACTGATATTGAAACAAATTGAAATTTGAGAACCTTGTGTTACTAAGTACTTGATTTGGGAGTTATCGAACCTATATAAAAATTGGTTTGTATAAGTATGATGATGATTCGAAAACTATGGATTTGAAAAGGTACTCAATTTGAAAAGTGAAATCTTATATAATTGAAGTCTATATAAGTGTGATTTGATATACTTTTATTTTGGAAAGGTATTTGATTTGAAAATAAAATCTTATATATAATGGACTTTATATAAGTACGATATTTGAAAGTGATTTGAAAAGGTACTATATGATACATATTTTCGAAGTAAAGATATGGAAAGTGTCTTCTGCTTGATATCCGCTTTGTGGCCACATCGTGGATTCATTCTATCGATATTTTTCTCTGATTTTTGGTTTTCCGGATATGATACTCGAGTTTCCATCGAATTCCATGGCATTCTCCATGGTCTTACGAACGCGACTGCATAGCGTAATTTGCAGGGGCTGCGAGAGCCTAGGGTATGGATGTTTCCTGGGAGATCCAGGCGTAACCATTGTGTATCTGCGATCTATTGGGTCGCTTGGTAGCATAATCAGCAGGGGCTGCGAGAGCCTAGGGTACGCATGTTTCCTGGGGGATCCAGGCGTAACCATTGTGTATCTACAGTACTACCAGTCTTCATGGCGTAATCGCAGGGCTAGGGGGTGCCTACGGGTACAGATGTTTCCTGGGGGATCCAGGTGTAACTATTGTGTATCTGCGATCCATGATTGACATGTTTTTGTTTTTTTGTTTGGATTGTACTTTCCATATCTGTTTTTTTTAGTTTTTCCAGTATTTTCACTGGATGTTGAAACAAGTCTACTAAGTACCTGGAGAATTCTAGCTTTGCGCCTGATCAACGCACTGCTAGAGACTGTAGGAACGAGGATAAACTTGTTAAGACATTGAGTTATAAAAGTATTTTGATAAAGTATTATATAAAGGATATTTTGATCAGTTATTTCCTTTCTAAAAGATTTTAAAGTGTTTTAAATATTGTTTACCCTTTTACTGACAATTTGAATTTAAAAGACTTTTATGGATATAATAAAATGGATTTAACCAAATTATTAAAATATTTAAAGAATTCTAATTGAAATTTGTATGGTTTTAAATTAATGGCTCATCCTTGTCTTTCAACCCAATTTTCCTTCTGGCTATTCCTATTCTCCTGTCTTCTTCCTTGTCGAGGACGAAAAGATTTGAGTGGGGGAGAGTGTAACAACCAATAATTTTAATAAATATTTTTAAATTAATTTTTATTTTGAAACTATTATTTTTAAATAATTTTAAGTTGAAGTTTGGAATTTTTCCTATGTATTTTGGATTTTGTTTCATTTTTATTTTTATTTTTCCAAATACAATTAAATATTGATTTTCTGGAAATATTATATTTTGTCACACCTTTATTGTTTATTGGAAATTTTGAAAGTTAAATTTTTTTTTAATTTTAATCTTTTCTTTGAAACAGTAATTGGTTTTAATATCTGTTCTGTTTTCATTTCATCGAATTCCGTTTTAAAAACTTTTAGAATTTGGTAAATTCAACATTTTTTCACAGAAAATTTATCTGCATTTTTATTTTTTATTTTCTATTTTATTTGCCATCTTTTATTTTTTTTTGGGTTTTGAATTAAATTGTGTAAATTTTGTTGTGTTTGGAATTTTCCTATATTAGTTGTATTTTGTTTACAAATTTTAATTCTAGTTTCAATATAATAAACTATTTTCTTTATTTATTTTCTTATTTTCCTAAGACTAATTATTTATTTTCATTCCTACTTTATTATTTTTTTAACTTTTATTTTGTTTAATTGATTTTCTATTTGTTAATTTTGAATATATAGATTTGGAAATTCAAAGAGACTAAAACACTTTAAACTTGTGACTTTCCATTTGCTTGGCTCTTCATTGCTTTGGCCGTTTCTTTTCATTATTGTGGCCGTGTATTTTATTTGCTTTTCACGTGAAAAGCATCTCATTCCTATCACAACTCACGACATCATCATTTCCTAAAAATATTTGTAAGTAATGGCTTCCATTTTTCAATTTTTCCTCTTCATTTTTCCATTATTTTGCCTTGATCTCTCTTGTCTAGCTCGGCCTCAACCACCGCCATCTCCTCCGACCACCACCACCACATCCCTTCATCATCCACGGCAGCCACCATCTCCCCTCCTCCTGTCTAGATTTGGCCGTAAGCCCTAGGTTGAACAAGCACCACAAAAACGTTGCAAACCCCTTTCAATTTGCATAGCCGACCTAGTTTTGACCACCACCTTCATTTCCTTGCCACGGCCACCCCCTTAGCCACCACCACCAGCAAGTACACCTCCTCTGAACATCACCTCACCACTGACATGACCTGCAACTGGCCATGGCCGAGCCCAATTGTGCCATAGGCCGAGCCTATGATTGAACCAAACCTCCCCTTAGCCTTGACTTTTGACCTTCTTCCCATTGTAACTCCAAACCACTTCAATTTCCTATATAGACGTGCCTATATTGACCCAAACCCAAACCATTTCCACCTCTAAAACATGTATGGCCGAGACCATGATGAGTCATGGTCAAGCATTTGTGATTTGAAAGCAAGGTTAAGCCATTTGTCTCTTTTGTCAATTCAAATTCCATTTTTGTTTCAATTTATTTTGTGTTGAAAATTTATTTATATTTTGCTTTGTTGCTGGATACCTAGAGTCATATGTTCACATGCAGGTGTGTACACTAGCCATGCTCTGTACCCTTCTCACGTAAGCCCAAAAGGCCGTGCATGATTGGTATATCTGGCCTCGGTCGATAGGTGTTCACACTTGTGTGTTCACTCGCCACGCTCTATATTCCTCTCACGTAATCCCGAAAGGCAGTGCATGAGTAATATATATGGTCTCAGTTTTCTGAGTTAAGCATATGTTAATATTGTTAATATCAATAAAATTTTCAAAAATAGAGAGAGTAAGAAATTGAAATCCAAACACTATTTTAACTTATGTGATTTGACTTGTTATTCAAAAGAAATGAAAATACCACTTTGATAAACTTTGATAATCAACTAAGGGTCTATTTCATAGTTGTACTATGTTATCAACTGAAACAACTAGTCAAACTTGAGTCTAATTTATGATGATAACTTAGTTTTTATTGGAAGTTTTGACGAGTAAATGGCTTGAATTTCATGATAATGACCAAAACTTATATTTTACTTATTCGTGTTAATTCAAAAGTAAATTATTCATTTGTAAATATTTTCAAAAACTTGCATTCATTTCTTTGTAAATACATCTTGTATTTAGGAATTTTCATGTTGCATTTGGATTTTGTGGGTAGTATCCGCAGAAAACCCTCACGAAACAACACTCGTCCTACTGGGGACACCTAGAGGTTTAACGGCTTGTTGCATACGCTCAATGCAATCGTGCTCCTTACGAAAACGGATTTATCTCAGCTTTAGTTTATTCGAGGACGAATAAAAAGATAAGTGTGAGGGTATTTGATGTGCACGTAAATGTGCATATTTCTACTTCCATATTTAATCGAATTTAATTAAATAAATGAGCATATAGGGTGTTTTAACATGTTTAAACCAAAATTCAAATTATTTTCAATTCATCATTTATTCATCTTCCTATAGGGGCAAAATGGTCATTTTTGTGCATATATTAATTTGAGCATTTTCATTTAGACATTTTTATGTTATTTTATAGGAATTTGGATTCGAATGGAAGAGGTTTTCATGGAAAATATGCATTCACAAGAGAATACAAGCAAATGAAGATGGAATTAATTCATTTCATGAATCATGGAGGACCCCACCTACCCACTTACCATGATCATCTATTTGGAGCTAATGCACATGCTAATGAAGATTAAAGTTACATGCACACTTAATGGAGGATTATCTCATGCTAATGATAATTTGGTGGCCACACTTCGTAAGAGGGTAGTTCCTAAAAAATTGATTAGGGTTTTAGGCTTGTATATATACCCTATATGTTCATGTAATTAAGCTCTTAGCCTCCTTAGCCTCCATTTTAGTTAGTTTAGTTTTAGGCTCACAAATATCAAAACTCTCTTTTCTTTTTTCATGGCTACTTAGCCATTTTTTTATATAATTTCCTTTTATGCAATTTTAATTCATGCTCTTTCTTATTTACATGCTCTCTTTCCTCTTATGTTTGTAGCTTAGTTTCATTTCTTATGCAAGTAGATTAGTTTTTATTTCGTTTTAATTAGGCCTCTTTTTAATTAGTTTGCCTTTTCTTCTTGTTTTTGTTTCATATGGAACTCTACATTTGTTGAAATGATAACAAATATGAGAGGCTAAACCCCTTCAATATAGGGTAATGAAGCTCTCATAATCATGTAGATTTAACATTTTGATAATTTTGATCTTTTTTTGTGCTTAATGGAATTTTCATGCTTAATGGAAATATTTGAATGGGTTAAACTTTGTAGTTTTAGCTTTGAATTTGATAGCCTATGTTGTTGATACCAAATAGGCTATGCTTAAACAAACAAGACACAAATTACCTCTTCATCTACATATGATTATGGTAATGAAGTGATTTTAAAATCAAAATTTGATGATCTATATTTCTAATCAATATTTAATAGGCCATGTTTAGAATAGATTTTATTTTGAGGTTCATTGTCATTTTCATAAGAGTTAAAAAGTGGTTTAATGGGTGTGTTATAGTTTGATGGTTTATATTGGGCTAATTAATAGCATAAATATTTCATACTTATGATAAACACATCAACTAAATTCACTAATGATCAAAAAAGCGAGATCATAATTTCATGTTGTGTTGATTTACGTGATCAAGAGGGTGGATTTATCTCTAAAGTGCCTTCTGCTCTCATATTTTTATCCATTTTCTTTGCAAGTTTATTTTCATTTTTTTAGTTAATCACAACTTCAAATTCTTGGTTTAATTTGATTGAATGGAAAATTTTAAAATCTAAACAATTCCCTGCGGATCGACTCGTACTTGCCACTTACTAGAATTGTACGTCATGCGCTAGCGGTTATTTTTAATTAAAATTTGATCGGCAGTTTTCTAATCCAGTAGGAATTGGTCGTTCGAACACTCACATAGACCCCTTTCCAACATGTGACTGGCCTACCCTATACTGGATGGTACCGAATATGTCACAATCCCGGTTGTGATTAATAATCGTACCTGGTTCATTGGCATATAAAATCTAGAAATATCGATCTAGATCAGGTAATGACCATACCATAATGGGTATGACACCTATAGACCTACTGCGTATCCCTTATTTTAGTCATTCTCGGTTGTGAGGTTTGAGGCTACGTTTTACCATTTTAGAAATTCCTACTTGGAATGCAAAACTATCCTCCAAGCTGTAGAATACTAGCCTATGATTTTTGTTTGATGATAATAAACATATATATATATATATTCGTTTAAATGTATTTGTTATTGTACTATTTTATTTTTCATAGAATTAAATAAATATTTGTTGAATAAAATAAATAACACATAATTCATATTCAAATAAATATTTTATTCAAACAAATATTTTATTACAAACAGTAGAATTTTGAGCTCTCACTACATATCTGCATTTTCAATTACATTACAATTTCGATTACATCACAAATTTCAATTTACAATTTTGACCTCACTACATATTCACTCAACATTCGTATTTGATCTTCAGTTCTATTTCGGTTTGTATCCCACATCTGAATTATCTACAAAATAAACACTGACGCAGTAAAATTGAAAAAGAAATATTTTTGCAGTGTACAATGAAGTGTGTGTTTGAAAATATCATTTGCCTTAGTTATTCGGGTTGTTCGTCATCATATTCTTTTAAATCATCATACACGAACAACTTGTGACATGCATAGTGTATCACTGTACATGCCACAAGGCCGTGCACACCGATATACACTTGCTTGTTAAAATCGTAGCGATAGGTGAGCACAAGGTCAAACCCAAGCCGAGGCTGGATTCAACACAGGTGCAAACCAAAATACAAAACAAAATTCAGTTCAAAAAGCAACAAAGTGAACATGTTCGAATATATATGGATATGCATGAATACACACATCAGTTCAGAATCAAGCAATACGAATATATCAGGCTTTCGAGTTCAAGTGCACAAGCAAAACCATAATGCAAAATAGTAGTGATGCAACAGAGAATTCAACTCCAAATATACAAAGTGCATACGCAAAAAGCTTCAAACCACATGACTACAACTTAAAGAAACATGAATGCATATGCTTATATGGTCCGAGCAACATCAACAATGCAACCCAACATGTAGGAGATACCAGATCACATGATAATAGAGTCGTGAAACCATGAATACACAGTGCAAACCAGCTCTTATCAGACCAGACCAGATCAGGCTCAACACATCAATGGACCCAAACCACCAGCGAAAAAAAATCTCCAGATAGAATGAACATATAACCAAAACAACAACAAGGCAACCCAGGTTCAACAACAACAAAAAGCTTCAGACTCCAGAAATGTACTCAATACAAACTAGTCAACATCCACATCAAATAAACATGCTCACATGAACAGGTGAAATGCAATGATAGCAGTCTTCCAACCAGACATATAAACATATACACATGTATACATATATGCACATATATATGTATACACATATATGAGTTCAAAGAACAAAAAAGCACCAGCATGAATAATCAGAAGCTCAAAGGCAAGTGTAGACTGCATGAACACAATTTAATGCAACTAGACACGTACTTGAAGCACACAGCACCAGTGAAGACACACACACAACAAACAACTCAAACCAAGTGCAACATGACAACATGTCATAAATTTCTAGGTGAAGTTAATCAGAGAACACATGATGGACACAAATGCAAGAACAAGTGTAACCTAAACAGTGTAGATCACTTATGAAGCCGTGAGTCAATGAACCAATCAAAGTGAAAGGAATACAAAGAAATGAACAAGGTAGCAGTTTGAAAGAAGTCATAAAGTCAAAGCCAGAAAAGAATGGAACGTGCAGATGAAACACGAATTAACCAAATCAATTATCTCAAAAATTTAATGTGCCGAAATCATAGGCGGAAAAGAAACGAAACTGACACAGAGAAAATCAAACAACGTCAAGTAATGAACAAGTCAACTTCCATCACATCGTTCGATCAAGAATCAGTGGCTGAACAAAATTATTTGAAAATTTCAAATTGAAAAAACGAACGTATATTTAGGGGTTTTGATCCCTATATAACCCAATCACATCATCGGTAGTAAATGTAATTCGAGTTTAAGGAAATCAGAGAGCAAGCACTGAATAAAATCACAAAAATAATTCAAAACTCGAATCGAAGTTGAGCGTAATCAAAAATCGAAAAGGGGATAAATTGCATACCATTTCTATCATTCGTGCTCGACAAAAATTGGAGCAGCCACAAGCCATGCAAGCCATTCAAGCCAGAGAATCGATTGAAGAAGCAAAGAAAAGCAAATTAATCAAGTGACGCCTCAATTTGGACAAAACCCTAGAATCAGAAGAGAAAGAGGAACGATCGGCCATAAGATTACACGAGAAAAATAAAAAGCGGAAGACTTCTTTTATTAATTGTTTGGCCGGCGTTTATTTTACATTGGACTTAATTGATATATAGGGTTTTGTTTGTTGTTTTATTTTATTTTGTAATTTTCTTTTAAAATTGTGTAACTCTCTAGTCGTGTGACTAGGTTACGAACTAGGGTGGTATAGTTCGAGAATTTGCAACTCAATGGCTGGGTTGTGGTAGGATTTTGAGCGTAGAGTTAGGTTAGTCATTAGCGGGCGTCGCAAGTTTACATATGTAAGCGTCTGACTACTTAATTTCTAATAGAAACCTTGGGGGCAGCACGTAGGCAGGGTTTTGCCGAAGCTGGGTAAATTTATGTGTGATCTCTTCTGCATTATTTACTGTTATTGTTTTCGTTTCCATTAGTATCACCCTATTCAGCCCCCCCCCCCTCAGGATGAAAACGATCCTACAAGTGGTATCGGAGGTTGGAACAAAAGTCATTTTTTAATAAAAATTTGATTTTTTCTTTCTAAAAGTTTGATTTTTTTTGTAAATGGCTTCTTTTAATAATGCTTTTGCTGAGGGTCAATCCATAGTTAGACCACCCATGTTCAATGGTGAATATGCTTATTGGAAAAATAGAATGAATTTTTTTTAAAACCATAGATGCATGGAATATTGTTGAGACGGGATATAGGACCCCAACTGTAGTGGTAGATAATCAAGAAGTTGAAAAACCGATAGATCAATGGACAGATCTTGAAAATAAACTACAATTTGCTAACGCTAAGGCTATGAATTCTATTATTTGTTCATTAGATCAAATTGAATTTAATCATGTCTCACATTGTCTAACTACGCAGGAAATTTGGCACACACTCGAAGTGACTCATGAAGGAACCACCCAAGTCAAAGAATCTCACCTTGCCATGCTCAGTAGCGAATACGAAAACTTCACAATGGCAAAGGATGAAAGTGTCAAAGAAATGTATGGACGACTATCTAATCTCGTATACAAATAAAAATCCATTGGAAAACCATACACAGAGCTGGAAATTGTTCAAAAAATCCTCAAAATTCTTCCATGGAAATTTGAAGCAAAAGTGACTGCCATTCAAGAACCAAAGGATCTAAAAAAAATTAAAGTTGAAGAACTCATCGGAAATCTCACCACTTATGAGCTAGAAATCAAATTCAAGGAAGAATGTGAAGGAGGTGATACGTGAAAGAAATCAATAACTCTGAAAGGTACAACAGAACATGAAGATGATGGGGATGATGAAGGAGCAGCTGAATTGGCACTGATAACAAAGAGATTCAAAAGGTGGAACCGCAAATATGAAAATCCTGCCCTAAATCAACAACTGAAGAATAGAATAGTCAAAGTTCTAGATGATTCAGAAGAGCAGGAGATCATTTGTCACAACTGCAATAAACCTGGTCATATCAAGCCAAATTGTCCTCAATATCGACTCAGCAAAGGAAAGAAATCAAAAAGGAGAAGTTTTGCAGCCACTTGGGATGAAAGTGATGAAGATAAAGATGAAAGCACTGGCAGTGAAAATGAAAAGGCAAAACTGTGTCTTCGAGGAGAAATAAGTGATAGCGATGATGATGAGTCAAGCGAGGTATCAAAACTTACTCACTCAGAATTACTTATATATTTTCACGAAGTAAATGGATGTTTTGAATGACTTGGGGAGAAGTACGCTAAAATTGAATCATAAAGAGATAGTTTGATAGAACTAAATAAATAGCTTGATCAATTGGTTAAAAACTATCGAAATAAGAGCCCTAAGTGTGATAAGTGTCCATCATTTGAAGAAGATACTAAAAAATCAGAAATTAAAATTAAATCACTTGAAAATGAAATTCTGAATTTGAAAGAAAGTGAAAATACTTGGAGAGAAAATTCTATTAAAAAGTGCACTCTGTTATTGAATGAAAATGAATCTCTCAAAACACAAGTCCAACAATTGTCTACAACTTTAGGGAAATTCTCTAAAGGAGAAAAATCACTAAATATGCTATTAGGGAAACAAACTTTCGATACTGTTAGACAAGGACTTGGGTATACTCAATTTGAACGTGTTAGAAGCGAAATTAATAAAGTCAATTCCAAGTGCAAGATTTGTGGAAAAATTGGACACAATCACAACACTTGCTGGTATAGACCCAAACACGTGAAAACCATTCCAATTTGGGTTCCCAAAGTGAAACACCCCACACCTCTTAATATACCCAAAAGGACACATTAAAAGGCGTGGTGCGTTGTAGGTATAACTAAAGCTAACATAGACTAAGATTCACAAGAAAAATATAGATAAAAACAGCATAAACTTAAAATAATAACTTAATTAAAACAAAGCTTCTTAATTGCTTCATAAATAAGTCAAATACCAAATACCACATCCAATATGTCTCATGAAACAAAAAACTCATAGTCTCAAAAATCAAAGTAGATAATATCCCTCATAATAAGCCAGTACATAGAAAGAACAAAAGCTGAAAGAACAGAAATACATGGTAGCAAACTCCTCCAAGAAATCTCCAAGCAACTACAATCTACTGTCATCTCCCTTGATTGCCTAGGGAGGGAGAAAGGGGGAAATAGTGGAGTGGGTCAGGCTAAAAGTCTGGTGAATGATAGTAATTACTAGAGTCTTTAAGCAAAGTAAAAGTAATAGACTCTACAACAGTTCTAGTATATAAAGAGGAAACAAAGGAAATAGGAAAGAGATAAACTGGAAATAAATATGATTAACTATAAGATAGGTTAATTTTGATTGCTTGCACTTGTCCTTGATTTCTGCTTTGGTTAGGCTGAATTCCTAATCATGTAATTAGGATGTAATCCTATTTCTAGCCTTTTTGATCGGCCTGCTACTCCATAGACCTTACTGCAGACCAACCGCTATATAACTCCCTACACAGCAGCGAATGGTATCTACGAAAGATGCATAGAGCAACCACTGTGGATCCGGAGGACATATATAGCTCCCTACACAGAAGGCAATGGTGTCTACGAAAGACACTCACACTAAGCGCTTGGAACTCATAGCGATTACTAAGCACCCGAATAGAAGTCGCACGCGTAACTGCCACCATGCCCATGCTACCTTTTGCTCCACCTATTGGGTCTTCTTATTACGTCAAACTTCCAGCATAAGCGTGCCCCTCATCTCACTTCAGGCTAATGTGAGATCACCGTGTGTCCATAGAAACTATAGGGGAAATGCTGTTGGTACTGGCCAGTCGTCCAAACAATATCTAGTTGCGCCCCTTATCCAAATCCCTCATGATTTGGACTTCTATTTAACCAATTACTACCATTCTTAGCATAAGCGTGCCCTCATCTCACTTCAGACTAAGGTGAGACACCGTTTCGTCTAATAAGGAATGCTATTTGGTACAAGTCCTACATTCATCTTTGCTTTTTAACTTAGATAAATTATTTAAATAAGCCTTAATTATCATTTTTACATTCTACGCTTATTAATTTATCCCAAGTCTTAAAATAAGCCACATTCTATTCTTTTTCTTAATATAACCTACGTTATAATCATGCTTATTACTTAACCCAAGGTCTAAGTGTGAAAATAAGCTCTTTCATCTTTTACTCTTTTTTAGTTATAATTCTACTTTATAACTAAGCCAATTAATTAGTCCAATTCTAATCATAATTAGGCATAATTTCAGTCCAATTCCATTTATATTACAGTCTTTATAATTTACATCTCATAATTATAAATAGGCCAATCTCTTTAATTCAGTCCAATTAATGTCATAATTAGGCATAATTTCAGTCTTAATTCCATTTTATTACAGTCTTTATAATTTACATCTTATCTTTCGTTATTTCAGAATTCTTATAATTTAACCCAATTTCGCGTTAATTCTATTCTAATCCATACGCGAAGAAGAAGGAGAAATAAAAGAAAACTGAAAATAGAAGAAAATCCAAGGCGTAGGAAGAAGATGTAAATAAGGCATAAATAACAGTAAATAGATTAAAATACTGTAAATAAACTATAAATAAATGGAAAAGCTATAATTAACATAAATTACTAAAATTAACTAAAAAGAATAGCTAGAAAGAAATAGACTGATAATAATTCTAAAAAACTGTAAATAAAACTGCTAAAAAGGTTATTCCAAAAATCGTAGTAATACTACAACTATTGGAAACCCTATTATTTTAAATTACTTAAAGAAATCTTAAAATAATTACAATCACTCACCTTCGGTCCTAAGCTCTTCCTTTGGTCTTCCCGGATCCACTTGGAGTTGTAAAATAATTTAATTTATAACGATTTTCTCTTTTGGAAAAATTATTCCATTTAGGATTCTTCATAGAAAGGTGAACCCAATTGGAGAAAACCTAGAATGAGAAAAAGTGTTAGGTCTAGGGGTCAATTTATAGGGGTAGAAGTGGATCTCGGACCGCTGGATTTGGGGATTGAATAGGATGCAACCACATCACAGGCTGAATAGGAGCCATCGGATGCAAAAATAGATGCACCAGATTGGTCAGAAGAATGCAAAACACGTAACCAATAGGCTCTGAAAAGTTCAAATGAACGAACGTTTGTTCGTTCATAAATAACAGAGGCAGGACGACCGGGTGGTCGACCGTCTTGGTGCCCAGGTCGACCGGCCGGTTGACTTGGCTATATATATATATATTTCTCTTTATTTTGTTTATTTTATAACTTGGTCATATTAGCTCGGTTTCTGACGTTCTATATATGGAAATTGACCGGAAAATTACCACGGACACAATGGTGCAATTCTCGTGGCTCAATTCTAATAATTTCCCAAATTTATTTTATTATTTAGTTAATTAACAAATTAATTATTGCAGGTTAAATTTTGGGTTGTTACATTCTCCCCTCCTTAAGGGATTTCGTCCCCGAAATCTCTAAGGATAAAAGAATGTACTAAATGTTTTTATCCAATTCTACAACCAACTACTCAATCATCAACCATGCATCCATTGTCCTTAAGTTTTTCTAATGCAATTTATGATACTTATGCAATTAGTGTAGTGTAAATGTTCCTAACTAATGCAAAAGATTAGGCGGTCCACTGATTCAGCTGACCTCCTTTTATGCAATCATGTCTGTGCCATGTATCCAAATGAATGAAAAAATTTCCTAATGATAACTGATAATTCTATATATGTGCTACAAACATCATCCAAGTGCAACAATCATGTGATAAAAATCCATTTATAGCAACCATGGAAATAAAATAAAAATGTGCATACATCCATATGCATATGCTCTAGTGTCCTAATTAGGCCGATCCCTAAAGAATAATAGTGCCTTGTGTACCTATATGTGTCCATTAGCATCCACTAGCAAACACTTGCAATCACTAGCATACATCATTCATAACATGTTCTATTAACATGTTTACATCAAATCCTATCATCCATAGGTTAAATCCAAGTTCTACCTTCCCAAAGGATAATAAAGGAAAGAACCTATTCAAAACTAAAGACGAATAAAGGAAATTCTAAAACCTATTATTAAAGAGACATGGATATGAGATACGAATTTTCTCCTAATCAAATTAGTCTTCTCTGAAATCTCTCTAACCATGTCGGAACCAAGATGCAACCTTTCCGTAGACTCTAACCAACATGAAGACGTTTTACACAACCTTCCCAAAAAGAGCTTCAAAAGGTGCCATTCCAACGCTAGCTTGAAAACTACTACCATATGAATTCCACTAAAGAAAGATGCTTTTCCTAAGTTCTTCCAAAATCAAGAATACCCATTCTCAACCATGCTTGTCTTACTATCCTACTAATTTCATTTTACTGTTCTTCATGAATCAACATTCCTAGGTTCTTACTAGTGTCCTATACACTTTACGGAAACTTCCATTATTACTTCCAAAAGTAATTACTGCTGTCTCCTTTGTAGCCTTACACCTTTACCGTTACCCCTAGGAAATGATTCCTATCTACTTCACAGTTAGGAGTTTGGTTCGGTGTTTATAGTTCCATTTTAAAAATTAAGGTCTCTAATTTTTTTTAAAGCATCAAATCCCAAAATCTTTGTCTTTAAAAGTGTTATTTTTAAGTTTCTATTAAATTCAAAAATACTTGGTCACTTAACTTTATTTCCCAAACCTACAGGGAAAAACTTCCAAATTTCTTAAACTTATATCTCTCTTTCTTTTAAAGACTTTTACAGTTTTCTATAAAAATTTGAATTTTCAAATTTTACTTTTATTAAGTTTTTCATTTCAAAAACTTATTTACTTTTTCACCAAACCATTTCTTTTTAAAATATCCTTTATGTGTTTTCAAAACAGCTTCGTATTACACCTAATAGTCTCATATCTTAATGTATTGGAACTACTTTCTCTTATGAGAAGTTATTAACGCTAAAATCTTCTATGAACCTTTTAAAAGAGAGTTTCATGTTTATGTGAAATTACAAGGAACTTATTTTATATTTTTCGAAATAGGCTATACAAAATATGGTGCTTTTCATGCCTTGTATATCTCTTTCATGTATTCCTTGTAACTTGCACAAAACATTTTTATCGGTTTCATAGAAAATCGTACCATTATTCTTTTCATTCCGATAGATTAAAATATGCTTAAATTATACTCTTCCATGATAAATATTTTCTAATATCTAATTTAAAATTATACTCTTCCATGATAAACATTTTCTAATATCTAATTTACACATTTTCCTTTCAGAAAAACTCATCTTCAAAACTATTTTAATATTTCCATAACTACAAAAACACTTCCTTATACTTATTAATAATAAGTGTACTTTACAAACCATTTTGTTTCTATACTTAAAAATTACCTTTTAAAATACATTTTTATTTGGGTTGAAACGGATGTTGCGTAAAACACCGTTACTACAACCCAAAAAAAATAAATAAATCTCATAACCTATGTAAAAATATTTCTCTTGAGAGTCACTTACTATAATAATAGTGTTATAGCCTATGCTCCACTTATTTTCCACGAAAACATTTATTACAACAATAAAAGTTGTAATCTACATTTTCGATACTTGATACACTCAAGGTTTTTATGTTTAAAATCTTTGTTTACTTAAAATGAAACTAGTGAGTTATACACACACACAAACTTCATAATTCTTCAAAAAGAATTCCAATTTTTCATTATATAAAAACCAACTTAAATTTCATACCATTCTTCAAAAACCCCTTGTTTATTTTCTGAAACAAAATATTAACAATGAAAATTTTCAATTCCAACAATTACAAAAAAAATTCAACTTTTTAAAATTTCGAAAATTTCATTTTATTGGGCTTAGCATAAAGTGGGTCTTCCTACTTACTACCCTCGGAGCACTTTTCCTAAACTAAAGGCTTTTACTCCTATTCCTCTTGTATACTCATATTTATTCTAAGGCATCACCGACAAATCCACTTGTCCGAGACAATTATAATTTCTGCAATTACCTACACATGAACTTTCTTCTCTGCTTATCTACTGAATTTTATTGTACATCTTTAATCTTTTCCTACCTCTCTTTAGATTTCCATAATCCCAATCCTAAAGGTACAAAACCAATTCTTAAATCCTTATCGTGTGTAGGCATTCTCTATGCCCCAATAAACGCACTTCAAAAGTGATACTTCAAGAACTCTGCTCTTAACTGATGAACACGAAGCGTACAAAGAACCTCCTTTATATGAATAACATGCTCTTCCATAATTCTTCGAAAACACCAAAATTTCACCCCCTTCTTGGGTAGTAAACCTGAGATATGCCACCCCCGGTCGTTTGCGACCTTTATCCGAGGATCCTTGATCACAAAGCAACAATCACACAGTAAATGAGATTGGAGCAACCACACAGGTAAATATCTGGGCTCCATACCATGATACCACCTTTTTCCAGAAGGAATGGACATACGCTAGGTGAGCTACCCCTGAAACCTTGCCGCATCTTTCCTGTTTCGACCATTTCCGGGGTGTGAGATCCGATGAGGTCTCGTCCACAAAGCTACGCTTTACACGAAAGCCATGCTTTGATCAACAAATGATCAGCAACACACAACAGCACATAGCATGCCACACTACCAAATTGGGAGTATATCACTGATAACCTTCAACTACATAACCTCTGAGCTCATACGTCTCAGAGAAGGGTGTTAAGCTAAGAGAATAAATCTCCGCCACCAAACAGAAATCTATTTGAAAGAAATCAGCTTTATATCTCAAAGTGTAATGTCATACATACAACCATACAAGTCTGTTCCAGGTTCGAACAAAACTGAAGGCACTTCTAAAGAAGCCCTTGCATTCCGGATAATCCCTATTCACGTCCGGACTTCCCACCACATATGGAGTCTCTATACCGAGGACCAATCGATGCAGAGACATTCGATGAGTTGTCCTTTCGTTTTCCAAAATATCCGGTCTTTACCACCGGTCTTCAAATGCTATCCATAGCGTCGTATCATTATTCGGAATGGGTTATATGACACAAAGTCCTCTCCCGGCTAAACCGAATAATGAGCGCAATATTTAAAAACATATGGATATTGGGATTTCAATTAAGTCACAACTTATTACCCAAAACTTCTCTTTCAAATGGTTTAAACACATTACCATTTTAATCTTTTAAATAAAAGATTTAATTCACAAAGTTCACCTAGATTCACAAAGATTCTTCATAGTTCTCAAAACTATTTCAATTTCCTAATCTTTTATACAAAAGATATACTTTTCCAATTTCAAACCAAAATTTAATGGTCTTCCACAAAGGTTAAATTTTAACTTTTCAAAATAATTCAATTCCAAATTGAATTCACCCATTCAATCTTTAAATCAAAGATTCAATTGATAGCTTTCAAAACAATTCACAGTTCCAACCTTTTTATAATATAGAAGATACACCATTTAAAATCCTCTTCGATTTTAAAATAAGATTTAATCACCTTCACAAAGGTTAATTCATAGTTTTCTCCAACTATTTACAATTTCATTCAAACTTGAAATCTTTCGATACCAATGGGAAATTCTTCCTTTTTATGAAAGCTACTATTATGTGAAACAAATAGTTTTCGGTTTGAAACTCTAATTACAATTTCATAGGTTAAAGCCATTCAAGTATAAAACTTGGATTTAAATTTAGATTTCCAAAACACACCTTTTAATGGTTAAAAACCCATATGAACACCTTTTATAACTTGTACAATCTTTTAGACCATAGTTCCAAAATCATTGAATTCAATTTCAAATATTGAATTCAAATTTAAATCAAATTATTTGAATTTCAAATTTCATTAAGTTATTTAAAAATAACATTCATTTTAAAAACTCATTTTCAAAGCTTTCAAATCCAATTCCAAAACTATTTTGGATTCAAGCATTCAATCTTTAAAATTGTCAAAAAATCTGTGACTTAACCTATTTCCTCGTGAAATCCATATTTGTGTGTGTATGGTGTGGTCTAGGGGTTTTACACAATAGTGCAACATTACAAATCATCACATCATCATAGATTTAAGCATATCAATATCGATAAGCGGTATATTCCTATAACGCTTATCTTCCATTTACCAATTCACAGATAAATAATATACATTCATCACAGATAATAAATTGCAGTCATCCCAGATAAATAAATTACATTACAGATCACAACACAAATCAGGATATATCACAAAGCATCACAAATCAGGGATATCAAACAATTTACCCATTCAATAAAATCCAAACATTCACAAGTAAAAATTATTAATCAATTGATTAATTTAAATCAGATGTATTACTTATGAATAATCATTAATCCGGGTTAATTATCATGAGTTAATTACAAATTTTATCTGGAATAAATTTCCCTTCCATCATTTATTAGTTAGCCTTTAATTATTAACTAATCATCCTTAATTAATGAATCAATTAACTTTTAAATTATTTAATAAATCTTAATTAATCACATTCATTAATTAATCCTTTGATTACTAACAAATAATTATACTCAAGCTACTAATCATCATTCAATTAATTACATCCAGTAATCATTTACTAATTACTTCTCTAAGTAATTATACTTTCAAAATAGTCATGTGGTTATTCTAAATTAATTTAAATTTAAGTAATTAACTTGAACAAATTCAATTAACTCAATTAATTACACTGAATAATTAATTTCATAATTACTGTCATTAAGTAATTATACTTGAATAATTTCACAAATGATGAACTCTAATTAATTAATATAATTAATTATTAAAATTAATCACAAATAAATTAGACACTTAATTATAAATTAACTAATCTTAAATTACAAATTGATTAATTTCTAATCACTTAGTTAATTATAATTATAAATTAATTAATCGTTCTTAATTACCCTTCCTAATGGTCAATAATTATTACTTATCTTAATTAATATTTTAAAATCTTCCTTAATTACTTTGAAATCAAATTATTATTAACTTGAAAAGCTTCAAATGTTAATTAAATTTAAAACTTATCTTACATTAACTACTCAATTACAATATTAATCAAGATTCAAAAACATTCTTATGTGTTAACTTAATTATTAAAGCTTACAATAAATTTTTACTTAAATTTGTCAAACACTGACTAAAACATCAATACTTAAAATCTGATTAAGATGATATAACATAAAGTTCATTATACTAAGCACTTGTAAGCCCGGCCCGAGAATATCCCCAGTTTACTCAAGTAAACACTCGAGTGCTCTCACTAATTTTTCCCGAGTCCCCTCACTTCCTCACATACGTTTCTTTTTCTTCTCCTTTTTCCTTTAGTTAAGTTAAAGTTTAAACTATAATAACAGGTAAACATGCTTACATACTCGGGTTCTCACTCGAAGTAATCCCTTATCTTTCTCGAGTAACAACTCGAGTTGCCCATCATCAACTTCTTGACACCATCATAAGGTCGTGCACCTGCACAGTGCCTCGGCGACACTACGATGATCGACGGTACCACCAACCTGACGACGAACATCACGACACCAACCCCAGATCAACCCGAGACCCAAACATGTCCTCAATCAAAATTTAGCATAGCTCGAACAATCATGACTAAACATCGACCAAAGAAATGACTCACCGCCACGACTCCGACCACCAGACGCTTCGAGCTTTCAGCCACGACTTCGTCAACCACCGAGCCACCACCTCCCCAGAGAACGTGCGACTCGATTCACGTACGAGGCCGCGATGATCATTTTTCCGACCATCTCGAAAATTAGGTTTAAAAACAAAAACTCCACGCCGCCGCCACCTCGATGATCGAGAACATCTCCGGTTATTTTTCCCAACACCACCATAGGCTCCTCTACCTCCACGCGAAACCCCGACTCCCAAAACTCCTTCGGCCGCCTGAAATCGATCGAAATCCAATTTTTCGATCATCCCAAACTGCTCTCAAACTACGCAGCTAAAAATCACCATACAAATCTAAAAAATCATATTTTTAAGTAAAGATTCGAAGTATGTAATTGAATCTTCAATTTATCATGGTCGAGTTATTCAAAATTTGGATTTGCACTGTAAAAACCAAATTTGTTCATACTGTATATATATAATTTTTTTCTTGAAACTATTTTTTAAATTATAGTTCCTACCCATATACACATATTTGCTTTTAAAATCAAAACCTAATACTAATTAGATGGTAAGAAATTGAATTTTCTTGGTTATCCTATACCCTGTGAGCCAAAAAGAGAGAAAGTTGAATACTTCAGCACTATCAAAGATAAAGATATATACACACAGAGTTGAAACAATGGAAATACCCAAGCATACATATTAAACATGAATCATTCACAGATGAATATTCAACAGGTTTTTAAGTTTTTTAAAAAAAGAATGTTACTCACTTGATTTCCAGAAGAAAGAACAAAGCTTCCTTTGAACCAGGCTTGAAAGTTTGCAAGTTGAAATTTTTTCTTGATCTCTGGTTTGAATTGAATTTGTATTGTTGTTTTAGTTGAATTTTATTTAAATTTTAAGATGATATTTACTTCAGTTCTTTAGCTTGGAATGAACGAAACTGAGATGAAATGTTTGATATGTAGGAGATGAGTATAGGTGATATTATTTTGTACAGGGTGAGGGTATGTTTTTGTACAATAGGCAGAGATTTTTCTATTCAATGGTGGCTGATATGATAATATGGTGTACTAGAGATATTGGTATTAATTATCATTGTCTTCCTATGCAAGCCATTTCACTTGCTTATACTTTGTCTACATACTTATATTTTTGTTTCCTTCTTTTGCAAGTGTTCATACATGAATATATATTAGTGTTTGTATTTTCTTTGTTTTTATAATATAAGTGAATCTCTATTTTAACATGTTGTCAATTTTTTTTTTTAAATTTATTTCTATTTTTAACTTAACCATCAATTCTAAATTTAAAATTATTTATTCTCATACTTGTGTTCAATGTTTATATTGTTATAATTTATTTTCAACCATTTATTAAGATTTAAATTCAAATTCAATAAAATTTTATAATTTCAAATCTACTCATATAGGCATAACTATATACATTCACATATATATACGATTCTTAAATTTAAACGATTTAACATATATTCCATTTGAATTCGGGGAAACTCGAATCAATTTATCAATTAAATTTCCCAATTTTTTATTCAAAAATTAATTTTAATTATCAATTTAAATTTATATAAAATCCGGGATCGTTACAGGCTCCCCTCCTTAAGAAATTTCGTCCCCGAAATTTGCCAGGGAGACACAAGGATAGATGAAGAATGTTTCATCAAATCAACTGAGCATCTATTCTGCATTTGGCTTACCAAATCAGAATACCAATAATAGATACGAGAACGAATCTTTTTAATGTTTCACAAGATACTCGGGTTATCCAGATCTATGAAATGTGCAGTGGCATTGGTTAGTTCAAAGGGATAACTAACCATTCGTAGAATATATCCGAACCCAAAAATAGACAGATATTCGGATACAATTCCAAAACTTTTAGTTTAGAAACCAAATTATACCTATCAACCATAGCAACCAAAGCAACCAATTCATCCAAACAAACAACTCGACCTATTTGGAGTTTATGTCCCATACAAATATATCAAATCTTCTTCTTGGATCTACCAGGAATTATCAAAGAATTGAGAAAAGATGTTGAACAAAATAGATTGATAGAGAAAAGATTATTTCCTTGTTTCCTTGTTGTTACAGGGTATTGACCATTTATAGTCGTATTCCCTTGTCCCCTATCTCATCCTCTTCTTGCACTCATACTCACTATTAGTGAATAGTAAGAGAATTTACTGAGGCATACTGACAGATATCTTAGGGATACTCATTCTAGGGTATACTTCACTCTATCTCTAATGAGCTACTTAATGTGTTATACTCCTTAGCTAAAGTTTAACCTTAGCTCTGATACCAAATTATGACGATCCTGAACTCGGCCTTCGAAAATCGGCACCCGTACTTCACTTGTACTCAAAATGCCGCAGATTCAAACGCCGAATCTGGTTCTCCGAAGCTTATAACACACTAAGTATAACAACACAGCGGAATAAAGAAATAGATGATATCATATACAACTCCAATGAATACAATATCCATAATGATATACAACAATGATATCAATATGATACAACAATATCAAAGACAAATAATAATGTTTCAGCGGAACCAACATAACTGATAACTCCAAATGATTTGAAAAAGAGAATGAATCTAACAACTTCAATATCAAGCTCGAACCACCATCACATTTCACAAAGAGAAGCAAGGTTGGTCAGTGAGTGAACTCCAAACATTGAACTGGCTCTCGATAATCCACTAAACCTGACTATCTGAAAAACCCAACTCTAGACTGCCCGTGTGGAAAATTATGGGCACCCAGAGTTTAGGAAGGGAACAATAAACTTCGAGTCAGTCATGGGGCTGGTGTGAGTAGCAAAAAAATATTTTATCTTTAAAACAAACAATAAAAGAATTTTAAACATTGAAATCCGCAATGCTTTTTGGAAAATGAAACTACCATAAGGCCTCCCGGCACACACACAATGCAATCGCACACATGGGGGAGATTTCTCCTTATGATAGTCAAACATGCTCACTACGCAAAATCATTTGATATTATTACTAGTGCATAGTGTAGGAAACATTTCGAAAGTATAATATTAATCTTAGCCAGCATAGGTACCATTATATTATGCCTGCTATAGCTACCATTTTAAATGGCAGGTTCTACAACTAAAACCATACAAGGCTCGTATTGTTTCTTTGGATTTTCCAACAAATGGTCAGGCTAAGGAACTTCCTATGCCACATAGGAATGCCTCTGGAGGGACGCCCTGAGAGACAACTTTTCTCTGCCAACACAAGGCCGGTTACCCCCTTCCCGGGTAGTAAACCTGAGATATGCCACCTCCGGTCGTTTGCGACCTTTATCCGAGGATCCTCGATCACAAAGCAACAATCACACAGTAAATGAGATTGGAGCAACCACACAGGTAAATATCTGCGCTCCATACCATGATACCACCTTTTTCCAGAAGGAATGGACATACCCTAGGGGAGCTACCCCTGAAACCTTGTCGCATCTTTCCTGTTTCGACCATTTCCGGGGTGTGAGGTCCGATGAGGTCTCGTCCATAAAGCTACGCTTTACACGAAAGCCATACTTTGATCAACAAATGATCAGCAACACACAACAGCACTTAGCAAGCCACACTACCAAATTGGGAGTATATCACTGATAACCTTCAACTACATAACCTCTGAGCTCGTACGTCTCAGAGAAGGGTGTTAAGCTAAGAGAATAAATCTCCGCCACCAAACAGAAATCTATTTGAAAGAAATTAGCTTTATATCTCAAAGTGTAATGTCTGACATACAACCATACAAGTCTGTTCCGGGTTCGAACAGAACCGAAGTCACTTCTAAAGAAGCCCTTGCAATCCGGATAATCCCTAATCACGTCCGGACTTCCCACCACATATGGAGTCTCTATACCGGGGACCAGTCGATGCAGAGACATTCGATGAGTTGTCCTTTTGTTTTCGAAAATATCCGGTCTTCACCACCGGTCTTCAAATGCTATCCATAACGTCGTATCATTATTCGGAATGGGTTATATGACACAAAGTCCTCTCCCGACTAAACCGAATAATGAGCGCAATATTTAAAAACATATGGATATTGGGATTTCAATTAAGTCACAACTTATTACCCAAAACTTCTCTTTCAAATGGTTTAAACACATTACCATTTTAATCTTTTAAATAAAAGATTTAATTCACAAAGTTCACCTAGTTTCACAAAGATTCTTCATAGTTCTCAAAACTATTTCAATTTCCTAATCTTTTATACAAAAGATATACTTTTCCAATTTCAAAACAAAGTTTAATGGTCTTCCACAAAGGTTAAATTTTAACTTTTCAAAATAATTCAATTCCAAATTGAATTCACCCATTCAATCTTTAAATCAAAGATTCAATTGATAGCTTTCAAAACAATTCACAGTTCCAACCTTTTTATAATATAGAAGATACACCATTTAAAATCCTCTTCGATTTTAAAACAAGATTTAATCACCTTCACAAAGGTTAATTCATAGTTTTCTCCAACTATTTACAATTTCATTCAAACTTGAAATCTTTCGATACCAATTGGAAATTCTTCCTTTTTATGAAAGCTACTATTATTTGAAACAAATAGTTTTCGGTTTGAAACTCTAATTACAATTTCATAGGTTAAAGCCATTCAAGTATAAAACTTGGATTTAAATTTAGATTTCCAAAACACACCTTTTAATGGTTAAAACCCCTTATGAACACCTTTTATAACTTGTACAATCTTTTAGACCATAGTTCCAAAATAATTGAATTCAATTTCAAATATTGAATTCAAATTTAAATCAAATTATTTGAATTTCAAATTTCATTAAGTTATTTAAAAATAACTTTCATTTTAAAAACTCATTTTCAAAGCTTTCAAATCCAATTCCAAAACTATTTTGGATTCAAGTATTCAATCTTTACAATTGTCAAAACATCTGTGACTTAACCGATTTCCTCATGAAATCCATATTTGTGTGTGTATGGTGTGGTCCAAGGGTTTTACACAATAGTGCAACATTACAAATCATCACATCATCACAGATTTAAGTATATCAATATCGATAAGCGGTATATTCCTATAACGCTTATCTTCCATTTACCAATTCACAGATAAATAATATACATTCATCACAGATAATAAATTGCAGTCATCCCAGATAAATAAATTACATTACAGACCACAACACAAATCAGGATATATCACAAAGCATCACAAATCAGGGATATCAAACAATTCACCCATTCAATAAAATCCAAACATTCACAAGTAAAATTTATTAATCAATTGATTAATTTAAATCAGATGTATTACTTATGAATAATCATTAATCCGGGTTAATTATCTTGAGTTAATTACAAATTATCTGGAATAAATTTCCCTTTCATCATTTATTAGTTAGCCTTTAGTTATTAACTAATCATCCTTAATTAATGAATCAATTAACTTTTAAATTATTTAATAAATCTTAATTAATCACATTCATTAATTAATCCTTTGATTACTAACAAATAATTATACTCAAGTTACTAATCATCATTCAATTAATTACATCCAGTAATCATTTATTAATTACTTCCCTAAGTAATTATACTTTCCAAATCGTCAAGTGGTTATTCTAAATTAATTTAAATTTAATTAATTAACTTGAACAAATTCAATTAACTCAATAATTACACTGAATAATTAATTTCATAATTACTGTCATTAAGTAATTATACTTGAATAATTTCACAAATGATTTCCTCTAATTAATTAATATAATTAATTATTAAAATTAATCACAAATAAATTAGACACTTAATTATAAATTAACTAATCTTAAATTACAAATTGATTAATTTCTAATCACTTAGTTAATTATAATTATAAACTAATTAATCGTTCTTAATTACCCTTCCTAACGGTCAATAATTATTACTTATCTTAATTAATATTTTAAAATCTTCCTTAATTACTTTGAAATCAAATTATTACTAACTTCAAAAGCTTTAAATGTTAATTAAATTTAAAACTTATTTTACATTAACTACTCAATTACAATATTAATCAAGATTTAAAACATTCTTAAGTGTTAACTTAATCATTAAAGCTTTCAATAAATTTTTACTTAAATTTGTCAAACACTGACTAAAACATCAATACTTAAAATCTGATTAAGATGATATAACATAAAGTTCATTATACTAAGCACTTGTAAGCCCGGCCCGAGAATATCCCTAGTTTACTCGTGTAAACACTCGAGTGCTCTCACTAATTTTTTCCGAGTCCCCTCTCTTCCTCACATACGTTTCTTCTTCTTCTCCTTTTTCCTTTAGTTAAGTAAAAGTTTAAACTATAATAACAGGTAAACATGCTTACATACTCGGGTTCTCACTCGAAGCAACCCCTCATCTTTCTCGAGTAACAACTCGAGTTGCCCATCATCAACTTCTTGACACCATCATAAGGTCGTGCACGTGCACAGTGCCTCGTCGACACTACGATGATCGGCGATACCTCCAACCTGACGACGAACATCACGACACCAACCCAGATCAACCCGAGACCCAAACATGTCCTCAATCAAAATCGAGCATAGCTCGAACAATCGTGACTCAGACATCGACCAAAGAAACGACTCGCCGCCACGACTCCGACCACCAGATGCTTCGAGCTTTCAGCCACGACTTCGTCAACCACCGAGCCACCACCTCCCCAGAGCATGTGCGACTCGATTCACGTACGAGGCCGCGATGATCATTTTTCCGACCATCTCGAAAATTAGGTTTAAAAACAAAAACTCCACGCCGCCGCCACCTCGACGATCGAGAACATCTCCGGCTATTTTTCCCAACACCACCGTAGGCACCTCCACCTCCACGCGAAACCCCGACTCCCAAAACTCCTCCGGCCGCCTGAAATCGATCAAAATCCAATTTTTCGATCATCCCAAACTGCTCTCAAACTACGAAGCTAAAAATCACCATACAAATCTCAAAAATCATATTTTTAAGTAAAGATTCCAAGTATGTAATTGAATCTTCAATTTATCATGGTCGAGTTATTTCAAAGTTTGGATTTGCACTGTAAAAACCAAATTTGTTCATCCTGTATATATATATTTTCTTGAAACTATTTTTAAATTATAGTTCCTACCTATATACACATATTTGCTTTTAAAATCAAAACCTAATACTAATTAGATGGTAAGAAATTGAATTTTCTTGGTTATCCTATACCCTGTGAGCCAAACAGAGAGAAAGTTGAATACTTCAGCACTATCAAAGATAAAGATATATACACACAGAGTTGAAACAAAGGAAATACCCAAGAATACATATTAAACATGAATCATTCACAAATGAATATTCAACAGGTTTTTAAGTTTTAAAAAAAAGAATGTTACTCACTTGATTTCCAGAAGAAAGAACAAAGCTTCCTTTGAACCAGGCTTGAAAGTTTGCAAGTTGAAATTCTTTTCTTGATCTCTGGTTTGAATTGAATTTGTATTGTTATTTTAGTTGAATTTTATTTAAATTTTAAGATGATATTTACTTCAGTTCTTTCAGCTTGGAATGAACGAAACTGAGATGAAAAGTTTGATATGTAGGAGATGAGTACAGGTGATATTATTTTGTACAGGGTGAGGATATGTTTTTGTACAATAGGCAGAGATTTTTCTATTCAATGGTGGTTGATATGATAATATGGTGTACTAGAGATATTGGTATTAATTATCATTGTCTTCCTATGCAAGCCATTTCACTTGCTTATACTTTGTCTACGTACTTATATTTTTGTTTCATTCTTTTGCAAGTGTTCATACATGAATATATATTAGTGTTTGTATTTTCTTTGTTTTTATAATATAAGTGAATCTCTATTTTAACATGTTGTCAAAATTTTTATTTATTTATTTTCATTTATTTCTATTTTTAACTTAACCATCAATTCTAAATTTAAAATTATTTATTCTCATACTTGTGTTCAATGTTTATATTGTTATAATTTATTTTCAACCATTTATTAAGATTTAAATTCAAATTCAAATTCAATAAAATTTTATAATTTCAAATCAACTCATATAGGCATAACTATATACATTCACATATATATACAATTCTTAAATTTAAACGATTTAACATATATTCCATTTGAATTCGGCGAAACTCGAATCAATTTATCAATTAAATTTCCCAATTTTTTATTCAAAAATTAATTTTAATTATCAATTTAAATTTATATAAAATCCGGGATCGTTACATCTTTCATCTTTTAGTTTTTTTAGTTATAATTCTACGTTATAACTAAGTCAATTAATTAGTCCAATTCTAATCATAATTAGGCATAATTTCAGTCCAATTCCATTTATATTACAGTCTTTATAATTTACATCACATTATTATAAATAGGCTAATCACTTTAATTCAGTCCAATTAATGTCATAATTAGGCATAATTTCAGTCTTAATTCCATTTTATTATAGTCTTTATAATTTACATCTTATCTTTGGTTATTTCAGAATTCTTATAATCTAATCCAATTTCGCGTTAATTCTATTCTAATCCATACACGAAGAAGGAGAAATAAAAGAAAACCGAAAATAGAAGAAAATCTAAGGGGTAGGAAGAAGATGTAAATAACGCATAAATAACAGCAAATAGATTAAAATACTGTAAATAAACTATAATAAATGGAAAACCTATAATTAACACAAATAACTAAAATTAACTGAAAAGAATAGCTAGAAAGAAATAGACTGAAAATAATTCTAAAAAACTGTAAATAAAACTGCTAAAAAGGTTATTCCAAAAATTGTAGTAAAACTACAGCTATTGGAAACCCTATTATTTTAAATTACTTAAAGAAATCTTAAAATAATTACAATCACTCACCTCTGGTCCTTCGCTCTTCCTTTGATCTTCCCAAATCCACTTGGAGTTGTAAAATAATTTAATTTATAACGATTTTCTCTTTTGGAAAAATTATTCCGTTTAGGGTCCTTCGTAGAAAGGTGAACCCAATTGGAGAAAACCTAGAATGAGAAAAAGTGTTAGGTCTAGGGGTCTATTTATAGGGGTAGAAGTGGATGTCGGACCATTGGATTTGGGGATTGAATAGGATGCAACCACGTCACAGGCTGAATAGGGGCCATCAAATGCAAAAATAGATGGACCGAATTGGTCAGAAGAATGCAAAACACGTCACCAATAGGCTCTGAAAAGTTCGAACGAACGTTCATTCGTAAATAACAAAGGCGGGTCGACCGCCTTGGTGCCTATGTCGATCGGCCGGTTGACCTGCATATATATATATATATATATATATATATATATATATATATATTCTCTCTTTATTTTGTTTATTTTATAACTTGGTCATATTAGCTCGGTTTTTGACGTTCTATATATGGAAATTGACCAAAAAATTACCACGGACACAATGGTGTAATTTTCGTGGCTCAATTCTGATAATTTCCCAAATTATTTTATTATTTAGTTAATTAATGAATTAATTATTATGGGTTTAATTTCGGGTTGTTATACAAAGGCACGAATGTAAAATTCCTTAAAATCAAACAAATCTGGGTGCCGAAAGGAAATAATATAGATTGTCTTGGCTCTATACAAACTTGTTTTTCAAAATTTTCTGTCACTAACAATCATGGACCTATAAAAACAATTAGGTCACAAAAATCTTCTCTCGTGTAGGTGTGGTGGCAGGCTCAGGAACAACAACAATGTTACCTAGATTTTGGTTATTCTAGGCACACGACGGGCGGCAAATCAAAGTTCTTTAGCCTAGTACAATGGTGGTAGAGTCCCAATGGGTAACAACGATAAATGAAATATTATCGGTAAAGGTGAAATAGGTAACGGTACATTTATCTTGAACGATATATTATATGTTGAAAATCTGCACCATAATCTGATTTAATTCAGCCAGTTATGTGATAAGGATATAAATGTTGATTTTGATTCTGATTTGTGCAAAAATGTTGACCAATCATCTTTTCATCCTTAAACTATTTCATATAGATTTGTTTGGACTAATGATATTGCAAGTTTAGGTGATAAGAGATGTTGTTTTGTATTGGTTGATGATTACTCTAGATACACGTGGATATATTTGTTTATCTTACTGCTTCTAGATTTGACACTATGTTCACTAGTTGTTTATGTGCATGTTTTCAATCAAATCCTTAAGGAATCACATTTTAAAAGCTGTAAAATGATTATAAGGTATTTGTTGCACACTTCACGGTTTGGTCTATGATATCTATCTAATGATAACTTTGAGTCAAAGAGGAATTCAGATGCATATTGCATTGGTAGCCTAGTTGATAGAAAAAGTCCTAGTGGAACGTGTTTTATGTTGAGACATTAGTTAGTTGCATCACATTCTTCAAAGAAAATATATGCATAATTTTCATTTCAACTGATTATTAATTGGCAGACATTTTTAAAAAACCCCTTCTAGAAAATAGTTTTTGTTGACTTCATCTCATTTTAGGCATTTTAGAAATTCGATTTTATATTTGAACTTAAATGCCTATATAAACTAATCCAACTCCCTACTGATTATCGAAAAGATAAATAGTGACTGAAAAAATTGATGAGTATTGATGTTAATCATACATTTTGACTTAAGATAGTATATGTAGTAAATTTCTTTAAAAATTTAAACAAAATTTATAATAACTTTGATTGGTAAAAATTCCATGACCATCTCTATCATATTTCTAACGACCATCACTTATTAAAATCCAATATAGTATGTCAAATTGTGGTATTTTAAACGGGAAATTATTTAATTTTTTTAATTTAATTAGCAATAAAAACATCCAAAGTATTCACTCTCATTTAAAAGTCCTCACGGTTATGCATGGGTGAATTGTTTGGAATCTTTGATTATGTGTGTGATAACCCGGATTTTTGGACATATGTTAATTGATAATTAACTGGATTAATTAATAGGAATACTGATTTATAGATTGGATAAATAATTCTGATAATAAAATATATATGGATAAATATTGGTTTGATAATCTCCCTAATATAATTATTTAAAATGGGCAAACTTATTATTTTTCAAACAAATTAAATGTGTGTGTATATATATATGTGAGTGGATTTTAAATTGAATTTGAATTTGAATTTTGAAATTCATAAGATATATATATATATATCTTAAATACATTTTGGATTTTTTTTAAAATATATTATATATGATTTTATTTAGAATATGGTTTGTTTTATATTATTCTCTTTAAAAGGATTTTATTTATATAGATAAGAAATGTATTTATTAATTAGGAAATTTAATATAAAAGCTTTATAACCATTTAAAAACTAATTAACTCATGCATAATTACAAATGTAAGTAAAGGAATGTATTTAATAACAAGTGTAAGATGATTAAATATGGCAAAAGACAAGTGTTAAATGTTTAAACAAGTGTCACCAATTTGTTTTTATTTTCTTTTATATTTTTAATAAATCATAGTTTAGCCTATATAAACATATATCTCCTCTCTTCAATTATTTTTTCCTATCTTCTCATTTCAAAAGCAAGAAAACTCAAGAAAAAATCTGTAATTTCTTCAGGCCAGAAACTCAAACCTATAAAACTATTTTCAAACCAGAAAATCAAAACCCTGTAAACATTATACAAATCAGAAGCCAAAACCTGTAAGACATTTTCAAACAAAGCCTGTAACAAAGATCAACAAAGCAAGCAAACCTTAAATCAAAAGTCTTAAATCATCTCATCATCAAGTTCCAGTTAACAAGTTCAAGCATTTTTCAAATTTCAGCATCAGTTTAAAGCTCTGTTCATCTTTTCAAACTGGTGAGTAAACTACCCTTTATAAAATCTTAAAACTGTTTATACCTTGATTTGCATGTGATAAATACTTAATGTATGTTATGAAAAATGTTTGTATAGTTGTTAAATATGCATGCATGTCTATATATATGCAGAGATGACTGTGCATGTCTGATATCAGGCATATTGCCTCTGTTTGGTTACAGGTTTTCAAAACCTGTTTAAAAAAAATTCAAATTCTCCTTCTCTGATTATTGTTAGACCTCAAGATCTAAACAAAACGTGTTTGTATAATCATGTTTAATCTTTTAAAAATAATTTCAAGCTAACTCTGAAGTTTGTTTTAAATAAAAGGAAGAAGAATAGTAGGATTTTAATCATCTCAAATATTCGACTTGAATGATTTCAAGAATCAAGTATATAATCGATTTTGTTTATGAAATCTAGGATTTTTAAAAATAAAATCATGATTTTTAAGGTAGTAAATCGAGAGAAATCGAGAGATGAACGTTAATTGGGTTTTGAGCATTTTCTGGTGATCAACGGAACTTGGGTGGTCGGAGTTTCTGTTAAAGCTAGCCTGGAGGTAGGCGAACTTGGCAAAAATGGTCGGAGATATTCTCGTTTCCCGTGGTGGTCGAACGAGGTGGAAGTATGGTTTAACCCTGGTTTTAGGTTGAGGATGGAAATCAGGTGACCGCGCCGTCGACAGTGCATCGGAGGAGACCGGACGTGGGGGAAATGGAGAGTGGGGTCGTGGCGAACCTTTGGTCAGAGTGTCGTGACTTCAGGTGGTCGGAGGCGATGGCTTGTGGTGGTTTTCAGATAGGGTTGGGTTCCAGTTTTTAATCGATGGGCTCGATTTTGAGTTGCTGTTGAATTCGTTGATCTGAGAGGTCGAGTAGGATGGCGAAGTTATCGGCGATTCGATGGTGGTCGGAGCCTTGGTCGGAGAGGGCCTGGTCTTGTGTGCACGTGCACATGTGCCATTCGTGTACGTTAGTGCTGGGTTGATGAGGGATTGGAGAAGATGAAGTTGAACTCGGGTTTTGTCTCGGGGAAGATTTGTTTTGGCTCGGGTTTGCTTTCGAGTGTGTACACGAGTGTTTTAACTGTGCTGCAGTTTTAAATTTTTAAAACAAAACAAAGTTTTGAGGAAAAAAATAAAGGTAAGGAAGAAAATGGGTTTACTTGGGGCAGGGCTCGAGTAGTTATCGGGTTGGACCCGAAGCAGAAATTTAACAGTTTTCAAATTTAAAAGAAAGCAAGTTTTTAAATCTAAAATAAATCAAGTTTAAATATATTTCTTAGAATCTATTTCTTTTATATATAATAAATATTTTCTTTAATATTTGAATGGGAAGTTATATAAATTTGTTTAACTTAAATTTGCAAGTTAAATGCTTAAGTTATTTTTAAAGCTTGATTTTAAATGTAATTAAGTAAAAGATAAAATGTTTAAATATATGTGTATCATAATGAGGAAATTAATAAAGATAATGATTTACCTTAAAGGTTAATTAAGATTTTAATGATTTGAGATTAATTAAGTTAATAAAGTAATTTAAGTATAATTAATTAATTTAATTAATTAATGATTAAGGATTAATAAATTTATAATTGAGGGTTATAAGTTTATTAATTGGAGATTAATTAATTTGTAATTAAGGGTCTAGTTAATTAATTAGAGATTAATTAATTGAATTAAGAATTAATTAGTTAAGTAATTTATAATAGAGATTAATTAATTAAGTAATTGATTTAATTAATTAGAGATTAATTAATTCATAATTAAGTATAAATTGATTAAGTAATTAGAGATTAATTACTTAAAATTTAAGGATTGATTAATTGAGTAAATTAATTAAGGGTTAGTTAATTAATGAGTATGATTAATTAAAGGATAATTAGTCAATGTAAGTAATTATAGGATAATTAATTAGAGTAATTAATTAAGGATAAATGTAATTAATGTGAAGGGGTGAAGGTTAATTAATTTGTGTTATTAATTAAAGGCCAATTACTTAATGTAATTCAAGAGGATAATTAAGGGACGATTATTAATGGTTTGTAATTAATTTATGTTAAGTAAGCAGGATTAAAAGTGATTGAAGTAATTAATTTAATTTATTTTAAATTAATTAGAAATGATATGACAAATTAATCTTGCTTATGAATGATTGAATGATATTGTATGCCTTAGATTAGTTGATATCTCTTATATGTGATTTGTGATGCTATGCGATATGATATGTTTGTTTTAAACTGTGATAATGTGGGTATCTATCGATGATGAATTACTGTGTAAAGGTGACACCCTGTATTTAAAGTTTGAATTGTATTTCATTTGAATAACTTGGATTAAGATGACATTGGATTCGAAGAGTCAGGAGTCGGGTATTAGTTAATACCCGAAACCACTTCGATTCTTTATAGATCGATATGTGAAGTAAGTATTGAGCATAACAAGTAATGAACTCGTAGTGAAGTATGAGTTACCCCGGGCTTCTTTTATGGTTTGAACTTAGTATTTCAAATTATATGGGTTTACTCACGTTGGTTTCCAGCCTGACCCGGGTGTTACTTTGACGTAATGCTCGGGTCAGACCGAGTATTACAGATTTTCAGGTAAGGACGTTCTGGAGCTCAGGAGGCGAGCTGGATGGCAGGAACGTATGGAGTGTATTCCGCTGTGATATATTGTTATTTATCCGGGACATGTTGTTTTAACTGTTCAGTGATTATGAAAATGTTGTAGCTCTGATGTATTGATGTAAATTAACAAATACAGTTTTCTTTGTATAACTGATATTATTATTTGATATTGTATTTTGATCCGCTGCGAATGTGAGAATCTATGTTTTGGTGTTTCTATTCTTCTATCTCTTTTCTTCTTTTCCCTAACTATCTGGAATTTTCGGGACCGAAAATTCCGGGTCGTTACAATTGGTATCAGAGATGAAGGATAAGAGAGAACCTTGGCTCTGGTGAGATTACTCATTAAGGATAGGGTCAATAGTACCCTAGAATGAGTTGAGTGTGTATATATAAGAGAGCGTACTTGTTATTTTCTTATATAAAGATTTCAAAATGGTTTCAAAAGTAAATGAATCTTATATAAGTTTATTAAGCAATAGTTTTTCTAATATATTAAGGTAATTGGTTGTTGTATTAATTGAATTAAATAAAATAATGAGAATTAAGTGGTAATAGAAATACAACCGAATTGAAATTAAATAAAGATAAGTTTGAAATGGATCCAAACTGAAATAAAATCTTGAATTTGTAGAAGTGTTTTCAGAATAAAGATAATAATGAATTGGTTTCCAGATATGATAATCTTGGTTATTATCATAAATGGTTGTTGTGTTTAATAATGAAATGTTGTAAATGATTAAGCAAAATGAAATGTTTTAGGGAAGTAAAACATTTAAGTAAGTATGACTTATAAATTGGAACTGAAGATGATATAAATTGTGAAGTTTTAAATCTGAGCCTAGAATTTGAAAATTGTTTCAAAGTGATAAAGAAATAATAAATAATATTATTTGAATGAAAGAGCTTGATTCAAACAGGAGTTGTTTGAAAATTTAAAGGAATTTGTTTTGAATTAAAAACCAAACGTGGTTTAAAATTTAAGGATAACTTGGTGTGTAAAGGAAATAAATATGTATAGATAAGGGATATACATAGTATCAAAGATAATTTGAAATAAACTCTAAGTGTTGAGTTTTAAATTTTTCCTTGGAATGTGATATGAAAACCCAAAGTGATAAGTTTTTGAACTTATAAGTGGGAAGATTATTAATATAAAGTTTAAAATTTGAAATGGGAATTCAAATTGGGTAAAGTTGACTGGATTAAATTGAATTTAACTTAAGGAAAGTTAAATGAGTTTAGAATGAACAACTTGAATTGGAAATTTCAAGATGAAATTGAAATTTAAGTTGGGAAGTTAAATGGTTGATTTTAAATGGGAGTTATGAGTAATCTCAAAATGGGTTTGAGATCTGGAAATTGAAAATGGATGCTGTTAATTGGTGTTTGGATAAATTTGGATGTTTATTTATCCTGATATCATTCTATTGTTGTAAATAATCTATGAAACTGAGAATTGGTTTTAGAAATGGATAACAAATTAGAATATGAAGATTAAATTGTTTAAGAATCAGTTTCAAAGTTGGAAGATAAAATTGGGTAATAAATTGAATTTCGAAGATAAAATTTCTTTGAACTTTTATTTGAACTTTGTAATAAGTTAAGTAAAGATAATTTTAAAATGGAATTTTGGAATTTGGATTCAGAATTAAATGGTTTAAAGATTTAAGTTGTTAAATTAAAAATAAAGGTTGATTTAATTTAAAAGTAAAGGTTAATTTGATTTTAGGGATTAAATCAACATATAAATTTTTAACTCGAATTTATATAATTCGAGATGGTTTTAAGTTGAAATTTGAATAGAATTAGTTCAAATTGAATTTGATTTAAATTAATTAGAATTGTGATTAAAGATGGATAAGCATAAGTTTAAATGGAAAATTTGAATTGAAATAATTTGAAATAAAATTGAAGTTGAATGAGTTCAAATTCAAATGGAAATTAAGGATTTATTTCAATTGGAGTTAAATCAATTTCAATGGAAATTGAAGTTATTTAAATTAGAATTGAGTCAATTTAAATGGAAGTGGAAATTTAAATTGAGTTGATTAAAAATGGAGGTTTGGGAATTTAACAGTTTGACTCTGGATTATTTTCAAAATAAATTATTTTAATATAAACCTATTTTTCCAAGCTACTTACTATACAATCTTTCTTTTTAAAGCCAAACTATTTTATACTTATTTTACAATTATTTTTGGAACAAATTACTATTTTTCAACTATTTTACAATTATTTTACAATTACCTAAATATTCTATAACTATTTAACTATTTTCCAACTATTTTACAATTACTTAACTATATTACAGCTATTTTACAAACTAAAAATTATTTTTCAACTACTTATATATTTTTAATTTTTCAAGCTATTTTCTAAATTTAATTTGGATAGAGTTCAAACTGTATATAATTTAATACCAATTGAGATAAGAATTGAAGTATTAACCCAAATGGAAATTGGCAGCAATTGTGAATAAGTGAATGAAAATCAAGATGAATGTGAATAGAAAAGAGAATTGATTTAGCTAATAATCAATAATGATAAATACGTAGGATGTACGTATATTATTCTATTCGCATAGTGATTTGATCCAGATTCGAGCACAAAATTTCGAGATAATATATCGATCCGAGTTAGGATTTCTCACTCGATTTTCGACGGCGAACCTGGATATGGATTTTTGATTGGTTCTGGATATTCTATATCATAGTTGTGACTATGCAAGGAGAATGACGGTTTTTGATCAAGAAACCAGATCTGAGTCCGCACTAGGAAGTCGGGTGAACGATACTAGTTCGGAAGTGGAATTGTGTGATCGAGTGAGCGATCAGATTGATATAGCGTATGAATGGTATGTGTACATCGTACGGGTTTGAATGAAATTAGCATTGAAAATTTGTGGATAAGAAATTTGAAATGGTTTTTGAAATGAAAGGTATATTTTGTGAAATATAATGGAATTGGATATTTCTTTGGTTGAAATTTACTTTATGGAAGTAAGTAATTTGGTAAGTGACTTTATAGAGTAATCAAATTTGAATATTTGATTTGGAATAAACCAAGTTATATATCTTTGTTATATAAGATAAATCTTCCCTTGTTGAATCTATTGCCAGAAGAAAAGGGTTTTGAAAATATTTGAAGTATAAAAGAGGTTTTATACAAGTTTGAAATGATCCAAAGATTTTCAAAGTTATATATGTCTATATATATATCAAGGATCTTATGAGAATGATGTTGGAAAAGGTTTTGGGAACCTATGGATTTTGGAAAGGCTTTTGATTTTTGAGAAAAATCAGTTTTGGGAATTTGGAAAGCCAAGTTTGGAACCATCGATTTGGGATATCGATTTTGTGTAAAGGAGATTTTGATATAAATTATAAAGGGTATGATTTAAAGATACTATAAGTGTATAGTATAAAGTGTTTTGAGAATGGCTTTGGGGAAAAAGGTGCTCCCTTGAAATGAACTTCACAGGAGTGCCACAGGGTAGTACTGCCTTGAACCCTAAGGGGGTTCTAAAGTTGATCCTGTGAGGAGTCCGACAAAACTAGTTCCTGAGGATTATTGGGTAGCGAAAGTCGAGGGCACTGATGCCTACAGGGGCATTTGGGTTATGCTGTGACGACAGTGTAACTCGATGTCACTGCGATCTACTACAGACCATAGCGAAAGTCGTGTGTGCCGTTGAGAGCCAACAATCTACGTTTGATTTTATATCGGTAGACTGCGACACTATGGTAACATAGCGAAAGTCGTGTGATTCGTTGAGAGCCAACAGTCTGCGTTTGATTTTATATCGGTAGACGGCGACCTATGTAGGAGTGGAGAAGTTTCATTTTTACAGTGAAAATTGTGTGTGCCGCTGAGAGCCAACAGTTACATGGACTTTTGCTGCGACGACAACGTAACCCTGGAATGTAACTGCGATCTGTTGTGGGTTCCATGGTGTAATCAGTTACATGGACTTTTGCTGCGATGGCAACGTAACCCGGGATGTAACTGTGACCATGGATGGGGGTGATGATTTCCAGAGCATTCTCACCAAAGATAATTCCTCTATTTTCAAAAATGTTTTCTATATTTTCACCAAATATTTTTCAAGTATTTTCACTAGATGTTAAAAATGGGTTTACCAAGTACTTATAGATATTCAGTCCTACGCCTGATCAACGTATGACCGAATTTCTGTGAGAACAAGGATGGACTTGTTGAAACATCGAGTTATAAAAAGTATTTTTATAAAAGTATTTTAGTAATACTATGTAGATTTTAAAAGTGTTTTAAAAATTCTTAATAAAAAGGGACTTTATAGTTTAAAAATGTTCAAAGAGTAATTTATCTGATATAAGTATTTTTATAAATCCTGGCTTCGTTCCTTTTCGAGGACGAAAAGATTCAAAGGGGGGAGGAATGTGATAACCCGGATTTTTGGACATATGTTAATTGATAATTAACTGGATTAATTAATAGGAATTTTGATTTATAGATTGGATAAATAATTCTGATAATAAAATATATATGGATATATATTGGTTTGATAATCTCCCTAATATAATTATTTAAAATGGGCAAACTTATTATTTTTCAAACAAATTAAATGCATATACATATATATATATATGAGTGGATTTTAAATTGAATTTGAATTTGAATTTTGAAATTCAAAAGATAGATATATATATCTTAAATACATTTTGGATTTTTTAAAAAATATATTATATATGATTTTATTTAGAATATGGTTTGTTTTATATTATTTTCTTTAAAGGGATTTTATTTATATAGATAAGAAATGTATTTATTAATTAGGAAATTTTATATAAAAGCTTTATAACCATTTAAAAACTAATTAACTCATGCATAATTACAAATGTAAGTAAAGGAATGTATTTAATAACAAGTGTAAGATGATTAAACATGGCAAAAGACAAGTGTTAAATGTTTAAACAAGTGTCACCAATTTGTTTTTATTTTCTTTTATATTTTTAATAAATCATAGTTTAGCCTATATAAACATATATCTCCTTTCTTCAATTCTTTTTTCCTATCTTCTCATTTCAAAAGCAAGAAAACTCAAGAACAAATCTGTAATTTCTTCAGACCAGAAACTCAAACCTGTAAAACTATTTTCAAACCAGAAAATCAAAACCCTGTAAACATTATACAAATCAGAAGCCAAAACCTGTAAGACATTTTCAAACAAAGCCTGTAACAAAGATCAACAAAGAAAGCAAACCTGAAATCAAAAGTCTTAAATCATCTCATCATCAAGTTCCAGTTAACAAGTTCAAGCATTTTTCAAATTTCAGCATCAGTTTAAAGCTCTGTTCATCTTTTCAAACTGGTGAGTAAACTACCCTTTATAAAATCTTAAAACTGCTTATACCTTGATTTGCATGTGATAAATACTTAATGTATGTTATGAAAAATGTTTGTATAGTTGTTAAATATGCATGCATGTCTATATATATGCAGAGATGACTGTGCATGTCTGATATCAGGCATATTGCCTCTGTTTGGTTACAGGTTTTCAAAACCTGTTTAAAAAAAAATTCAAATTCTCCTTCTTTGATTATTGTTAGACCTCAAGATCTAAACAAAATGTGTTTGTATAATCATGTTTTATCTTTTAAAAGTAATTTCAAGCTAAATCTAAAGTTTGTTTTAAATAAAAGGAAGAAGAATAATAGGATTTTAATCATCTCAAATATTCGACTTAAATGATTTCTAGAATCAAGTATATAATCGATTTTGTTTATGAAATCTAGGATTTTTAAAAATAATATCATGATTTTTAAGGTTGTAAATCGAGAGAAATCGAGAGATGAACGTTAATTGGTTTTCGACCATTTTCTGGTGATCAACGGAACTTGGGTGGTCGGAGTTTCTGTTAAAGCTAGCCTGGAGGTAGGCGAAGTTGGCAAAAATGGTCGGAGATATTCTCGTTTCCCGTGGTGGTCGAACGAGGTGGAAGTATGGTTTAACCCTGGTTTTAGGTTGAGGATGGAAATCAGGTGACCGCGCCGTCGACAGTGCATCGGAGGAGACCGGACGTGGGGGAAATGGAGAGTGGGGTCGTGGCGAACCTTTGGTCAGAGTGTCGTGACTTCAGGTGGTCGGAGGCGATGGCTTGTGGTGGTTTTCAGATAGGGTTGGGTTCCAGTTTTTAATCGATGGGCTCGATTTTGAGTTGCTGTTGAATTCGTTGATCTGAGAGGTCGAGTAGGATGGCGAAGTTATCGGCGATTCGATGGTGGTCGGAGCCTTGGTCGGAGAGGGCCTGGTCTTGTGTGCACGTGCACATGTGCCATTCGTGTACGTTAGTGCTGGGTTGATGAGGGATTGGAGAAGATGAAGTTGAACTCGGGTTTTGTCTCGGGGAAGATTTGTTTTGGCTCGGGTTTGCTTTCGAGTGTGTACACGAGTGTTTTAACTGTGCTGCAGTTTTAAATTTTTAAAACAAAACAAAGTTTTGAGGAAAAAAATAAAGGTAAGGAAGAAAATGGGTTTACTTGGGGCAGGGCTCGAGTAGTTATCGGGTTGGACCCGAAGCAGAAATTTAACAGTTTTCAAATTTAAAAGAAAGCAAGTTTTTAAATCTAAAATAAATCAAGTTTAAATATATTTCTTAGAATCTATTTCTTTTATATATAATAAATATTTTCTTTAATATTTGAATGGGAAGTTATATAAATTTGTTTAACTTAAATTTGCAAGTTAAATGCTTAAGTTATTTTTAAAGCTTGATTTTAAATGTAATTAAGTAAAAGATAAAATGTTTAAATATATGTGTATCATAATGAGGAAATTAATAAAGATAATGATTTACCTTAAAGGTTAATTAAGATTTTAATGATTTGAGATTAATTAAGTTAATAAAGTAATTTAAGTATAATTAATTAATTTAATTAATTAATGATTAAGGATTAATAAATTTATAATTGAGGGTTATAAGTTTATTAATTGGAGATTAATTAATTTGTAATTAAGGGTCTAGTTAATTAATTAGAGATTAATTAATTGAATTAAGAATTAATTAGTTAAGTAATTTATAATAGAGATTAATTAATTAAGTAATTGAGTTAATTAATTAGAGATTAATTAATTCATAATTAAGAATAAATTGATTAAGTAATTAGAGATTAATTACTTAAAATTTAAGGATTGATTAATTGAGTAAATTAATTAAGGGTTAGTTAATTAATGAGTATGATTAATTAAAGGATAATTAGTCAATGTAAGTAATTATAGGATAATTAATTAGAGTAATTAATTAAAGATAAATGTAATTAATGTGAAGGGGTGAAGGTTAATTAATTTGTGTTATTAATTAAAGGCCAATTACTTAATGTAATTCAAGAGGATAATTAAGGGATGATTAATTAATGGTTTGTAATTAATTTATGTTAAGTAAGAAGGATTAAAAGTGATTGAAGTAATTAATTTAATTTATTTTAAATTAATTAGAAATGATATGACAAATTAATCTTGGTTATGAATGATTGAATGATATTGTATGCCTTAGATTAGTTGATATCTCTGATATGTGATTTGTGATGCTATGCGATATGATATGTTTGTTTTAAACTGTGATAATGTGGGTATCTATCGATGATGAATTACTGTGTAAAGGTGACACCCTGTATTTAAAGTTTGAATTGTATTTCATTTGAATAACTTGGATTAAGATGACATTGGATTCGAAGAGTCAAGAGTCGGGTATTAGTTAATACCCGAAACCACTTCGATTCTTTATAGATCGATATGTGAAGTAAGTATTGAGCATAACAAGTAATGAACTCGTAGTGAAGTATGAGTTACCCCGGGCTTTTCTTTTATGGTTTGAACTTAGTATTTCAAATTATATGGGTTTACTCATGCTGGTTTCCAGCCTGACCCGGGTGTTACTTTGACGTAATGCTCGGGTCAGACCGAGTATTACAGATTGTCAGGTAAGGACGTTCTGGAGCCCAGGAGGCGAGCTGGATGGCAAGAACGTATGCAGTGTATTCCGCTGTGATATATTGTTATTTATCCGGGACATGTTGTTTTAACTATTCAGTGATTGTGAAAATGTTGTAGCTCTGATGTATTGATGTAAATTAACAAATACAATTTTCTTTGTATAACTGATATTATTATTTGATATTGTATTTTGATCCGCTGCGAATGTGAGAATCTATGTTTTGGTGTTTCTATTCTTCTATCTCTTTTCTTCTTTTCCCTAACTATCTGGAATTTTCGGGATCGAAAATTCTGGGTCGTTACAATGTGCTTCCATGCTCATTTAAAATTCCTCACGGTTATGCGTGTATGGTACACATATCAAAATTGATTATTAAATAGACGAGTTAATTCTAATCCCATTTAAAATTCCTCACGGTTATGCGTGGTTAGAAGATACTTGGAATTCATTATTTTAAAAATTGGGAATACTACTAATCTCATTTAAAAGTCCTAACGGTTATGCATGGTTAGTAAGTATTCAAATTCCTGTCATAAATATACCACAAATAGATACAACTATATGGTTTTATATGCCGACATCACCCCTATCACTCTAAAAATGGAATATGTGCCTAACAGTGTATTTATGATTTTTATTTGATTTTTTATTGAAATTTAATATATATAATCGATTAGGTATTAATGTTGTATTAATTTCTATCACTTTATCTCTATTTTCTAACACTATTACTCTTTTGCTGATAACAAAAGGGGGAGAGAGAAGTTAAGATTTTGGAAAATAAGTCAAGTCATATTTTTATTTGCATATTCCCATCTAGTTTCATTGCATATTTTTATTTATTTTTCATGCATATGTGAAGGGGGAGCTTGGTTGTACGGGGAGCATTCAAATAGGGGTAGCTTATGGCATTCATCAAAACCAAATACATTTAATAGAGTCAAAATCTTAATATATGTTTGTTATCATCCAAAGGGAGAGATTGTAGAATACAATAGCCTATGATTTTTGTTTGATGATAATAAACATATATATTCGTTTAAATGTATTTGTTATTGTACTATTTTATTTTTCACATAATTAAATAAATATTTTTTGAAGAAAATAAATAACACAGAATTCATATTCAAATAAATATTTTATTCAAACAAATATTTTCAATTACATTACAATTTCGATTACATCACAATTTCAATTTACAATTTTGACCTCACTACATATTCACTCAACATTCGTATTTGATCTTCAACTCTATTCCGGTTTCTATCCCACATCTGAATTATCTACAAAATAAACACTAACGCAGTAAAATTGAAAAAGAAATATTTTTGCAGTGTACAATGAAGTGTGTGTTTGAAAATATCATTTACCTCAGTTATTTGGGTTATTCGTCATCATATTCTTTTAATTCATCATACACGAACAACTTGTGACATGTATAGTGTATCAATGTACATGCCACAAGGCCGTGCACACCGATATACACTTGCTTGTTAAAATTGTAGCGACAGGTGAGCATAAGGTCAAACCAAAGCAAAGGCTGGATTCAACACAGGTGCAATCCAAAATACAAAATAAAATTCAGTTCAGAAAGCAATAAAGTGAACATGTTCGAATATATATGGATATGCATGAATACACACATCATTTCAGAATCAAGCAATTCGAATATATCAGGCTTTCGAGTTCAAATGCACAAGCAAAACTATAATGCAAAACAATAGTGATGCAACAGAGAATTCAACTCCAAACATACAAAGTGCATATGCAAAAAGCTTCAGACCACATGACTACAACTCAAAGCAACATGAATGCATATGCTCATATGGTCCGAGCAACATCAACAATGCAACCCAACATGTAGGAGATACCAGATCACATGATAATAGACCCGTGAAGCCATGAATACATAGTGCATACCAGCTCTTATGAGACCAGACCAGATCAGGCTCAACACATCAGTGAACCCAAACCACAAGTGAAACAAAAGTTCCAGACATAATGAACACATAACCAAAATAACAACAAGGCAACCTAGGTTCAACAACAACAAAAAGCTTCAGACTCCAGAAATGTACTCAATACAAACCAGTCAACATCCACATCAAATCAAACATGCTCACATGAACAGGTGAAATGCAATGATAGCAGTCTTTCAACCAGACACATAAACATATACACATGTATACATATATGCACATATATATGTATACACATGTATGAGTTCAAAGAATACAAAAGCACCAGCATGAATAATCAGAAGCTCAAAGGCAAGTGTAGACTGCATGAACACAATGTAATGCAACTGGATACGTACTCGAAGCACACAGCACCAGTGAAGACACACACACAAAAAACAACTCAAACCAAGTGCAACATGACAACAGGTCGCCAATTTCTAGGTGAAGTTAATCAGAGAACACATGATGAACACAAATGCAAGAATAAGTGTAGCCAAAATAGTGTAGATCACTCATGAAGCCGTGAGTCAATGAACCAGTCAAAGTGAAAGGAATACAAAGAAATAAACAAGGTAGCAATTTGAATGAAGTCATCAAGTCAAAGCCAGAAAACAATGGAACGTGCAGATGAAACACGAATTAACCAAATCAATTATCTTAAAAATTCAAAGTGCCAAAGTCATAGGAGGAAAAAGAACGAAACCGACTCAGAGAAAATCAAACAACGTCAAGTAATGAACAAGTCAACTTCCATCACATCGTTCGATCAAGAATCAATGGCCGAACAAAATTATTTGAAAAATTCAAATCGAAAATACGAACGTATATTTAGGTGCTTTGATCCCTATATAACCCAATCACATCATCGGCAGTAAATGTAATTCGAGTTCAAGAAAATCAGAGAACAAGCACTAAATAAAATCACAAAAATAAATTCAAAACTCGAATCGAAGTTAAGCGTAATCAAAAATCGAAAAGGGGATAAATTATATACCATTTCTATCATTCGTGCTCGACAAAAATTGGAGCAACCGCAAGCCATTCAAGCCAGAGAATCGATTGAAGAAGCAAAGCAAAGAAAATTAATCAAGCGGCGCCTCAATTTGGACAAAACCCTAGAATCAGAAGAGAAAGAGGAACGATCGGCCATAAGGTTACACGAGAAAAATAAAAAGAGAAAGACTTCTTTTATCAATTGTTTGGGCCAGCGTTTATTTTACATTGGGCTTAATTGATATATAGGGTTTTGTTTAGTTGTTTTATTTTATTTTGTAATTTTCTTTTAAAATTGTGTAACTCTCTAGTCGTGTAACTAGGTTATGAACTACAGTGATGTAGTTTGAGAATTCGCAACTCGGTGGCTGAGTTGTGGTAGGGTTTTGAGCGTAGAGTTAGGTTAGTCATTAGTAGGTGTCGCAAGTTTACGTGTGTAAGCGTCTGACTACTTAATTTCTAGTAGAAACTTTGGGGGCAACACGTAGGCAGGGTTTTGCCGAAGCTGGGTAAATTTGTGTGTGATCTCTTCTGCATTATGTATTGTTATTGTTTTTATTTCTGCATTAATTTTTATTATTATTAGTATCACCCTATTCACCCACCCTCTAGGGTGAAAACGATCCTACACAAGCAACAATGCAATACTAGCATTCATCCATATAAGTTGTTCAGGATATGAATAAACCGACGGCACTCCTTCTACTACATCTGTAACACCCCGCGTTAAATTACAATTATATAAGTTTGAAATTTTAAAACAAAGAAATGTTTGTAAATGGGACAACTAATTAATATTATTTGGAATACATATATATTTGTGTAACAAATAAATTAGAGAGGGAAATTATATAAAATCAATTAATAGGAAAGATTAATTGACGATGTTTGTTTAAAAGGGAAATTAATATTCAATTAATTAGTAGAGGTGATTAATTGACAGGAACTGATAAGAAAGGGAACATATATTGTAGCAACTAATTGATATGATAAGAAACATATATGTTAGTGCAAGAGAATAAAATGGAGGAAGAGTAATTTAAGCAAGTAATTAATTGCCAATTAATAAACATGGAGACTTATGGTAACATATATAATTAAGATTGTGATTCGAAATTCAATTGTAGAATATATGCATGCAATAATTATGGGAATAAAATAAATTAATATGCATATATGTGACGAATTAATATGGTGTTGATTGGCATATTAATTTGGTAAGAAATCACAGTGCGGGTAGGGATTAATTGGATAGTAAATTAATTCTAGGTATATATGAAATCTATTAATTGGGTGATTAATAGGGGAGTCTTATTTAAAAGAAACGTCACATTTAAAAGCAACTAATTGACTGCGTGGGCCATAGCCACGATGAGAAAAGAGACAGACGAACTAGAGTATCTGTATTGTAGACCTAACGAAGCTATCCTTTACAGATATAGAGAATCCCCGACTAAGTTCCGTACAAGGTAGACCTTGTTGGCGGGATTCAGAGAGTAGACAGAACGATTACGTATAGTCCTCAATGTATGCACTAGGTGGTAGGTTGCGGATGTCCGAGCATTAATATTTACTAGTGCAGACGCAGTTTTACGTTTTCATAGTAGAAGACGGAACATCTGTATTGTAGGCCTCATGAAGTTTTCATTTACAGATGTAGTCACAAAACGCTATAGGAGCAAGACGATGGAGTCCTTTGCGAGGAGGATACAGAAGGTACTATGGGTAGTACCTATGTAACGACCCTAGATTTTTATTTAATTTAAGTTAATAATTAAATAAATTTTTAGATAAAAATAGTAAAAATAAATAAGTGTTCGAACAGGCATACAGACCTAAGAACTAAAAGAATCAAACACAAAGTAAAATACCACATATTTGTAACTTGTTAAACAAGACTTAGGCAAGTATAAGAAAATATAGATAAGTATAGGATGAAACATCAAGTACAAGCAACATTAAATGCTATTATTCTTGGCAGCCAACAAAATCTATACGATTGTATACAAATTCCTTTCAGCCACCAACCATAGAGAAATATCTCTGACCATTTTAAAAAGAAGAAGGAAAAAAATAATAATGCAAAACCTGTAACCTGTTTATACATAAGCCTATAAACTATTTTCCTTTATCACTTTCCATTCCAGTTCGAGCTCAGCAAAATAAAAGTATATAAAGGTGCAGGCTGAAGCAAATTAAACAAATGCAAACTATAGTACTAATTTTCTATGCGTAAGTTAGTAATAGAGAACATAAGTACTTGCTCATTAAATGCAAGCATAACAAAGTCAATTCGAAATGTTACCAGCCTCCAAAACTATGAACTATCTCTGATAAATTGTACAAAATGTACACTGTTTTGTAAAAGAAAATGATACCCTGTTTTATATATCAGCCTGTAAGCATTTTTTTCATTCCAGTTTTCATTTTCCTTTCGAACTAAGTAAAACCAGAATAAAACTCCATTTCAAGACTTAAGCAAACATTCTCAAGCAAGCAACTCAATGCAAACAGAGAAGCAAGATGATTTGGCAGGAAGATCAAAGTAAATACATTTTTCAGCCTTTAAAGTTCCAAACTGTTTTCATCAGGGTGCTCTGTTCTTTCAAATCTGGGTGAGTAACTTCACAATTTAAACCATAAATGTTAACTAGCAGTTGCAGGTAGATAACTAGAATGAATATGCTTTTAAATGTTTGGTTTGTGATGATACCTCTGTGTGTATATGCAAATACATAAGTATTGCTAAGAATCTGTTTTGCCTGTGTTTGTTTAAAACTAAGATTTTGATAAAAAGGTCTTTACCACTTGATTTAATCCCAGTTAGGATTTGAGTTGTAAACAAAAGTGGTTAGTTTGGTTATGATTTAAGTAGTAAAAATTTATTAAAGTGGAAACAAACTGTATTTGCCTCTGGAAATCAAGTAAACAACATCCAACTTCAAATAAGTTTAAAAATAAATTTATTGTTTTAAGAATTCAGGAGTATATGGTGAAACTACATAGAAAAACAAGATTTTTAAAACAAGAATTATAATTTTTAAAGAAGGGGGTGAAGAGCAGTTTTGGCTTGACTGTTTTAAGTGTTTTGGGTTGCCGTGGTCGATCGGGTCGTCTAGAGTTGTCGAGTTTTCGTTTGGGGGTAGAGGGGTGACCAGTGGTTCATGGAAAAATGGTGCGGTGGTGGTTCGTCAACGGTGGAGGCGACGGCGTCGAAATTGTTTTCGTAAACCTAGTTTTAAGGCGTGGTGGTATTTCATCTCGTTCGATGTCGAAGGTTGATCGAGTGTAGCGAGTTTCGAGGTGATGGAAGCTGGGTCGATGATGAGTCTATGGCCGGAGTTTGGTGGCCTACGGGGGTCGGAGCGTCAAGCGAACGACGTTGACAGGTTGGGAAGTCGAGGCGGGTGAGTGTTCAGGTTTCGAATTTCACTCGAATTCGCGTTCGAGTTGAACTGGCCGGAGTTGGGTGGTTGGAAGCGGAGCTGGGGATGAACTTCGACTTGCTCGAATCATGGGTGGCGACCGGATGTGGCGAACGATGATGTGCACGTGCACGCTCTTTCTTGCATGTCTGAGTTTTAATGTGGGTTTGGGGAGAAGAAGATCCCTCGGGTTCGTCTCGAGGAATTTTTCGAAAATGCTCGGGAAAGGGGAACGCGGGGTAACTCGAAGCTGGGTTCGAGTTGTTTCGGGTTTTTCTCAAAGTATTTAGGGTAGCGAGTGTTAGTAGGCTTGGGTTGTTTGTTCAGCAACCAAGGCTTTTAAACAAAATTAAAGATAACCAGGTTGAAACTAATGCAAGCTTAGAGTAAAAGCAGATTTTTAAGTGTAATGTTTTAAATACACGTGCTGATGATAATTAAGTCATTAATAAAGGAAATGATTTGTCTTAAAGTAAATTACTAAATGAAAGTAATTAATTAATGATAAAAAATTGATTTAATCAAGTGATTAAGAATAATTAATTAAGGATAATTAATTAAATGGTAATTAATTAATTAATGTGATTAATTGAAGGTAAATTTGTTAAGATAATTAATTAAAGAATTGATTGATAATTAAAGGTTAATTGATTTATTATGAAAGGTTAATTAATTAAAATGGTTAACCAAGATTTGTAGTTTATTCATAAGTAATTAATCTGGTATAAATTAATTATAATCAGATATTAATTGATTCTACTTATGGATATTTGGATTCTATTAGATGATTTGATTGTTTGATATCCCTGATAGGTGATGCTTTGTGATATACCCCGATTTATGTTGTGATCTGTAATTTACTTATCTACGATATATATATCTATTTCTATGATATATTACTATGTGAATATGAAACCCCTTGGCCTGTAAAAAGGCACTTGAATTTCGATGCGACAGGGAGTCGGATTCCAGTTGGTTATCCGAAACCCACATCGAATTATAATAGTGAATCTTTATGACCGATAAATTTATTTTATCTATGAATTTGTGAATGAAGATAAGCGTTATGGGTTATACCTCTTATCGATATATCTGTGATGATTGATGTTGTGCACTATTGTGTGAAACCCCTGGACTACACCTTTACACACACAAATATGGATTTCACGTGGAAATCGGTTAAATCACAGATGATGTAAATTTGATGTTTTTGAAATTGAAATTTTAATTTCAATTGATTTTGAAATTGGAAACTGGGGTTTTATATGAAAAGCTTTTGAAATGGGATTTCAAAGATAAAAGTTATTTCGAATAATTTGATTTAAATTTGAATTCAAGTTTGAAATTGAATTCTATGATTGAAACTAGTGATTAAAGATGCTGTACAAGTTATATAAGGGTTAAACCATTTTAAAGATATTGATTTGGGAATTTGAATTTTAATTCAAGGGTTTTAACTCGTGTAAATATAACTGGATTTTTCTGAAATGAAACTATTTGTTTTCAAATAGTAAAAGCTTTCACATAAGTAATGAACTCCCAATTTGTGTTGAAAGAATTTCAAGTTTGAAATAGAATTGAAATGTTTTGAATTTATGAAATGAGTCTTTGATTCAAAGACCGAATGAGTTAATCCAACTTGAAATAGAATTGTTTTGAAAGCTAAAAGTTAAATCTTGACTTAAAGATTTAACGAGTTAATTCAATTGAAATGGAAATCGATTTGAAAATCTATGAATGAATCTTTGTGAACGGGGTAAACTTTGTGAATTGAATCTTTTTGTTTAAAAGATTAAAAGTGTGGAAATTGTTTAAACCGTTGAAGGTTTTTGAAATGAATCTTTTTGTTTAAAAGATTGGAAATGGTAAATTGTTTTAACCATTCGAATGAAAAGTTTTGGGTTTTAAGTTGTGATTTAACTAAGACCCCAGTATCCATATGATTTTTAATTGCGCTCGTTATTCGGTTTAGCCGGGAGAGGACCTTTGTGTCATATAACCCATTCCGAATAGTGATACGACGATATGGATAGCATTTGAAGACCGGTGGTGAAGACCGGGTATTTGCGAGAGCGATATGATGACCTATCGATTTTCTCTGCATCATGGCTCCGGTATAGAGATTCCCTAAGTGATGGGAAGTCCGATCGAGATTGTGAATACCCGGATTTGCAAGGGCTTCTTCGGAAGTGCCTTCGGTTCTGTTCGAACCCGGAACAGACTTGTATGGATGTGTGTCTGACGTTACACTTTGAGATGTAAAGCTGGTTTCTATCAAATACATTTCTGTTGGTGGCGGAGAATTTATTCTCTTAGCTTAACACCCTTCTCTGAGACGTACGAGCTCAGAGGTTATGTAGTTGATGGTTACTAGTGATACATTCCCAATTTGGTAATGTGGCATACGAAGTGCTGATGATCATTGTTGGTCAAAGCATGGCTTTGTGAAAAAGCGTAGCTTTGTGGACGAGACTTCGTCGAGCCTCACAACCCGGTAATGGTCAAAACAGGAATGTTGCGACAAAGGTTTGTAGGGGTAGCGCCCCTAGGGTATGTCATTTCCTTCTGGATAAAAGGGTGGTATCATGGTATGGAGCCTAGATACTTACTCATGTGGATACACTTTATTTATTATGTGTGATGTTGGTTATCGAGCGCTCGGATAAAGGTCGGTAACGACCGGGGGATGACATGACTCGTGTGTTAGTTACCTAGTTACAGCTGTACAGCGTGAGGTAGCGTCAGTGTGTTAGTTACCTAGTTACAGCTGTACAGCGTGAGGTAGCGTCGGCCTTTTGTTTGCAGAGATCCGGTTAGGATCCGGGGCGTCTTTCTAGAGGCGTTTCTATTTCGGTAAGGAAGCTCCTTAGCCTGATCATTTGTTGGAAATCCAAAGAAACAATACGAACCCTGTACGATTTTTAGTTGTATTACCTGCTATGGAATGTGGCGGTAACCTGCTATTGAACGTAGTAGCTATAGTAGGCATACGATACTGATCGTATGTTGGCTAAGATTGATATTATACTTTCGAAATGTTTTCTACACTATGCACTAGTAATACTATCAAAAGAGTTTTGATTTTGCGTAGTAAGCATGTTTGACTATCATAAGGAGAAATCTCCTCCAATTCTGCGATTGCATTGTGTGTGTGGCGGGAGGCCTTATGGTAGTTTCATTTTCGAAAAGCATTGCGGATTTCAATGTTTAAAAGCCTTTGTTGCTTGTTTTAAAGATAAACTGTTTTTGTTGCTCACACCAGTCCCATGACTGATCCGGAGTTTATTGTTCCCTTCCTAAACTCTGGGTGCCCACTATTTTCCACACGGGCAGTCTAGAGTTGGGTTTTTCAGATATTCAGGTTTAGTGGATTATTTGGAGCTAGTTCAGTTCTTGGAGTTCATGGATTGACGTTGCTTATCTTGGAGCATTCTATTGGAGACATTCTATCCGCTGCTGGTGTTATCTATTTTCTTTCCGCTGCTATTTCTTGTATCATATCTCTGATGTATATAGATATTCATTGTATCATCATTGTATCTGGATATTGTATCAGATGTTGTATATCTATATTCTTTTTCTTTTCTGCCGTGTTGTTTACTTAATGTTGTTATAAGCTCCGGCGACTCGGATTTGAACGGTCGAATCTACGGCATTCGAGTATGATGTAAAGTATGGATGTCGATTTTCGAACGTGAAAAATCCGTATCGTTACATTTGGTATCAGAGCTAAGGTTGAACTTTAGCTCAGGAGCATAACACGTTAAGTAGCTCATTAGAGATAGGGTGAAGTATACCCTAGAATGAGTAATTCTCAGATATCCGTCCGAATGCCTCAGTAAATTCTCTTGCTATTCACTAATAGCGAGTATGAGTGTAAGAAGAGGATGAGATAGGGGATCGGGGAATACGACTGTAATGGTCAATACTCTGTAACAACAATGGAAGCAAATCTTTTCTCTATCAATTTCTTTTGTTCGTCATCTCTTCTCAATTCTTTGATAGTTTCTGGTAGATCCAGAAAGAGATTCGATATATGAATATGGGACATAAACTCCGGATAGACCAAAATTGTTTGTTTGGAGGTATTGGTTGCTTTGATTGCTATGGTTGATAGGTATACTTTAGTTTTAAACTGAAAGTTTTGAAATTGTATCCATCCATCTATCTATTCCTTAGGTCCCGATATGTTCTCCGAATGGTTAGTTATCCCTTCGAACTGACCGATGCCACTGTATATTTCGTAGACCTTGATAACTCGAGTATTTTGGTTTAAACAGATTCGTTCTCGTATCTGATTTTGATATTCTGATTTGGTAAGCCAAATGCAGAATCAATGTTCAGTTTGATTAAATGAAACATTCTTCATCTGTCTTTGTTTTCGTGCCTGTGAATTTCGAGGACGAAATTCTTTTAAGGGGGGAAGTTTGTAACGACCCTAGATTTTTATTTAATTTAAGTTAATAATTAAATAAATTTTTGGATAAAAATAGTAAAAATAAATAAGTGTTCGAACAGGCATACAGACCTAAGAACTAAAAGAATCAAACACAAAGTAAAATACCACATGTTTGTAACTTGTTAAACAAGACTTAGGCAAGTATAAGAAAATATAGATAAGTATAGGATGAAACATCAAGTACAAGCAACATTAAATGCTATTATTCTTGGCAGCCAACAAAATCTATACGATTGTATACAAATTCCTTTCAGCCACCAACCATAGAGAAATATCTCTGACCATTTTAAAAAGAAGAAAAAATAATAATAATGCAAAACCTGTAACCTGTTTATACATAAGCCTATAAACTATTTTCCTTTATCACTTTCCATTCCAGTTCGAGCTCAGCAAAATAAAAGTATATAAAGGTGCAGGCTGAAGCAAATTAAACAAATGCAAACTATAGTACTAATTTTCTATGCATAAGTTAGTAATAGGGAACATAAGTACTTTCTCATTAAATGAAAGCATAACAAAGTCAATTCGAAATGTTACCAGCCTCCAAAACTATGAACTATCTCTGATAAAATGTACAAAATGTACACTGTTTTGTAAAAGAAAATGATACCCTGTTTTATATATCAGCCTGTAAGCATTTTTTTCATTCCAGTTTTCATTTTCCTTTCGAACTAAGTAAAACCAAAATAAAACTCCATTTCAAGACTTAAGCAAACATTCTCAAGCAAGCAACTCAATGCAAACAGAGAAGCAAGATGATTTGGCAGGAAGATCAAAGTAAATACATTTTTCAGCCTTTAAAGTTCCAAACTGTTTTCATCAGGGTGCTCTGTTCTTTCAAATCTGGGTGAGTAACTTCACATTTTAAACCATAAATGTTAACTAGCAGTTGCAGGTAGATAACTAGAATGAATATGCTTTTAAATGTTTGGTTTGTGATGATACCTCTGTGTGTATATGCAAATACATAAGTATTGCTAAGAATCTGTTTTGCCTGTGTTTGTTTAAAACTAAGATTTTGATAAAAAGGTCTTTACCACTTGATTTAATCCCAGTTAGGATTTGAGTTGTAAACAAAAGTGGTTAGTTTGGTTATGATTTAAGTAGTAAAAATTTATTAAAGTGGAAACAAACTGTATTTGCCTTTGGAAATCAAGTAAACAACATCCAACTTCAAATAAGTTTAAAAATAAATTTATTGTTTTAAGAATTCAGGAGTATATGGTGAAACTACATAGAAAAACAAGATTTTTAAAACAAGAATTATAATTTTTAAAGAAGGGGGTGAAGAGCAGTTTTGGCTTGACTGTTTTAAGTGTTTTGGGTTGCCGTGGTCGATCGCGTCGTCTAGAGTTGTCGAGTTTTCGTCTAGGGGTAGAGGGGTGACCAGTGGTTCATGGAAAAATGGTGCGGTGGTGGTTCGTCAACGGTGGAGGCGACGGCGTCGAAATTGTTTTCGTAAACCTAGTTTTAAGGCGTGGTGGTATTTCATCTCGTTCGATGTCGAAGGTTGATCGAGTGTAGCGAGTTTCGAGGTGATGGAAGCTGGGTCGATGATGAGTCTATGGCCGGAGTTTGGTGGCCTACGGGGGTCGGAGCGTCAAGCGAACGGCGTTGACAGGTTGGGAAGTCGAGGCGGGTGAGTGTTCAGGTTTCGAATTTCACTCGAATTCGCGTTCGAGTTGAACTGGCCGGAGTTGGATGGTTGGAAGCGGAGCTGGGGATGAACTTCGACTTGCTCGAATCATGGGTGGCGACCGGAAGTGGTGAACGATGATGTGCACATGTACGCTCGTTCTTGCGTGTCTGGGTATTAATGTGGGTTTGGGGAGAAGAAGATCCCTCGGGTTCGTCTCGAGGAATTTTTCGAAAATGCTCGGGAAAGGGGAACGCGGGATAACTCGAAGCTGGGTTCGAGTTGTTTCGGGTTTGTCTCGAAGTATTTAGGGTAGCGAGTGTTAGGGGGCTTGGATTGTTTGTTCAGCAACCAAGGCTTTTAAACAAAATTAAAGATAACCAGGTTGAAACTAATGCAAGCTTAGAGTAAAAGCAGATTTTTAAGTGTAATGTTTTAAATACACGTGCTGATGATAATTAAGTCATTAATAAAGGAAATGATTTGTCTTAAAGAAAATTACTAAATGAAAGTAATTAATTAATGATAAAAAATTGATTTAATCAAGTGATTAAGAATAATTAATTAAGGATAATTAATTAAATGGTAATTAATTAATGTGATTAATTAATTAATGTGATTAATTGAAGGTAAATTTGTTAAGATAATTAATTAAAGAATTGATTGATAATTAAAGGTTAATTGATTTATTATTAAAGGTTAATTAATTAAATGGTTAACCAAGATTTGTAGTTTATTCATAAGTAATTAATCTGGTATAAATTAATTATAATCAGATATTAATTGATTCTACTTATGGATATTTGTATTCTATTGGATGATTTGATTGTTTGATATCCCTGATAGGTGATGCTTTGTGATATACCCCGATTTATGTTGTGATCTGTAATTTACTTATCTACGATATATATATCTGTTTCTATGATATATTACTATGTGAATATGAAACCCCTTGGCCTGTAAAACGGCACTTGAATTTCGATGCGACAGGGAGTCGGATTCCAGTTGGTTATCCGAAACCCACATCGAATTATAATAGTGAATCTTTGTGACCGATAAATTTATTTTATCTATGAATTTGTGAATGAAGATAAGCGTTATGGGTTATACCGCTTATCGATATATCTGTGATGATTGATGTTGTGCACTATTGTGTGAAACCCCTGGACTACACCTTTACACACACAAATATGGATTTCACGTGGAAATCGGTTAAATCACAGATGATGTAAATTTGATGTTTTTGAAATTGAAATTTTAATTTCAATTGATTTTGAAATTGGAAATTGGGGTTTTATATGAAAAGCTTTTGAAATGGGATTTCAAAGATAAAAGTTATTTCGAATAATTTGATTTAAATTTGAATTCAAGTTTGAAATTGAATTCTATGATTGAAACTAGGGATTAAAGATGCTGTACAAGTTATATAAGGGTTAAACCATTTTAAAGATATTGATTTGGGAATTTGAATTTTAATTCAAGGGTTTTAACTCGTGTAAATATAACTGGATTTTTTTGAAATGAAACTATTTGTTTTCAAATAGTAAAAGCTTTCACATAAGTAATGAACTCCCAATTTGTGTTGAAAGAATTTCAAGTTTGAAATAGAATTGAAATGTTTTGAATTTATGAAATGAGTCTTTGATTCAAAGACCGAATGAGTTAATCCAACTTGAAATAGAATTGTTTTGAAAGCTAAAAGTTAAATCTTGACTTAAAGATTTAACGAGTTAATTCAATTGAAATGGAAATCGATTTGAAAATCTATGAATGAATCTTTGTGAACGGGGTAAACTTTATGAATTGAATCCTTTTGTTTAAAAGATTAAAAGTGTGGAAATTGTTTAAACCGTTGAAGGTTTTTGAAATGAATCTTTTTGTTTAAAAGATTGGAAATGGTAAATTGTTTTAACCATTCGAATGAAAAGTTTTGGGTTTTAAGCTGTGATTTAATTGAGACCCCAGTATCCATATGATTTTTAATTGCGCTCGTTATTCGGTTTAGCCGGGAGAGGACCTTTGTGTCATATAACCCATTCCGAATAGTGATACGACGATATGGATAGCATTTGAAGACCGGTGGTGAAGACCGGGTATTTGCGAGAGCGATATGATGACCTATCGATTTTCTCTGCATCATGGCTCCGGTATAGAGATTCCCTAAGTGATGGGAAGTCCGATCGAGATTGTGAATACCCGGATTTGCAAGGGCTTCTTCGGAAGTGCCTTCGGTTCTGTTCGAACCCGGAACAGACTTGTATGGATGTGTGTCTGACATTACACTTTGAGATGTAAAGCTGATTTCTATCAAATACATTTCTGTTGGTGGCGGAGAATTTATTCTCTTAGCTTAACACCCTTCTCTGAGACGTATGAGCTCAGAGGTTATGTAGTTGATGGTTACTAGTGATACATTCCCAATTTGGTAATGTGGCATACGAAGTGCTGATGATCATTGTTGGTCAAAGCATGGCTTTGTGAAAAAGCGTAGCTTTGTGGACGAGACTTCGTCGAGCCTCACAACCCGGTAATGGTCGAAACAGGAATGTTGCGACAAAGGTTTGTAGGGGTAGCGCCCCTAGGGTATGTCATTTCCTTCTGGATAAAAGGGTGGTATCATGGTATGGAGCCCAGATACTTACTCATGTGGATACACTTTATTTATTATGTGTGATGTTGGTTATCGAGCGCTCGGATAAAGGTCGGTAACGACCGGGGGATGACATGACTCGTGTGTTAGTTACCTAGTTACAGCTGTACAGCGTGAGGTAGCGTCAGTGTGTTAGTTACCTAGTTACAGCTGTACAGCGTGAGGTAGCGTCGGCCTTTTGTTTGCAGAGATCCGGTTAGGATCCGGGGCGTCTTTCCAGAGGCCTTTCTATTTCGGTAAGGAAGTTCCTTAGCCTGATCATTTGTTGGAAATCCAAAGAAACAATACGAACCCTGTTCGATTTTTTAGTTGTATTACCTGCTATGGAATGTGGCGGTAACCTGCTATTGAACGTAGTAGCTATAGTAGGCATACGATACTGGTCGTATGTTGGCTAAGATTGATATTATACTTTCGAAATGTTTTCTACACTATGCACTAGTAATACTATCAAAAGAGTTTTGATTTTGCGTAGTAAGCATGTTTGACTATCATAAGGAGAAATCTCCTCCAATTCTGCGATTGCATTGTGTGTGTGGCGGGAGGCCTTATGGTAGTTTCATTTTCGAAAAGCATTGCGGATTTCAATGTTTAAAAGCCTTTGTTGCTTGTTTTAAAGATAAACTGTTTTTGTTGCTCACACCAGTCCCATGACTGATCCGGAGTTTATTGTTCCCTTCCTAAACTCTGGGTGCCCACTATTTTCCACACGGGCAGTCTAGAGTTGGGTTTTTCAGATATTCAGGTTTAGTGGATTATCTGGAGCTAGTTCAGTTCTTGGAGTTCATGGATTGACGTTGCTTATCTTGGAGCATTCTATTGGAGACATTCTATCCGCTGCTGGTGTTATCTATTTTCTTTCCGCTGCTATTTCTTGTATCATATCTCTGATGTATATAGATATTCATTGTATCATCATTGTATCTGGATATTGTATCAGATGTTGTATATCTATATTATTTTTCTTTTCCGCTGTGTTGTTTACTTAATGTTGTTATAAGCTCCGGCGACTCGGATTTGAACGGTCGAATCTACGGCATTCGAGTACGATGTAAAGTATGGATGTCGATTTTCGAACGTGAAAAATCCGTATCGTTACAACCTAGGACCAATATAGTCATGGGGCATATAGCTACATATATGTATCAGTTATTAAGTTTTAATCTACTAAGGAGTAGATGGGTACGATTCACGCACAGAGGCGAGAGTATGATAAACCTAGTGCACCTAATATAACAGTAAATGGAAATAAAACGGTATATGTAGAATTAAGCTTAAAAGTGTATAATTTATCCATTTACCAGAACTTTAGTTCTGACCCCCTCCTTATAACCTCCTACAGGTTAGGTAGATGGCAGAGACTTCCCAGCTTTAAGACACTTATTTAGAAAGTGTTATTATATTGGTGTGTATTTACTTACTATTATATTATAGTCAATTCCGCTGTGAGATATTTATTTGAGCTCTGATATATTTGTCTTTGCCTATTTGCGGGATACCAAATTCCAAACTCGGGTTTCAGTGGGTTTAGGTTTTAGCATTTTTGCAAAAAATCTGGACCCATTGGAATTCGGATTGTTAGATTTGGTATCAGAGCCTAGGTTTAGGATTCCTAGGTAGATAGTGAGTGAACATATTTGTATTTTTGAATAAAATATAAATATATTATGTACTAAAATCCAAATAGTCCCCAACCATAGATTTTAACATATGGAAAGTTTTTAGAAGTATATTTGTGCAGAGTTTGCTAGTTGGGTTTGGGATGACCCAAGTATGTAGAGCCCCATGTTATTACCGATTTATAGCATACAAATAAGCCATTTTTTTAGAGAAAGTTTGTATCCATATGTTTTAGGAAGTAGGGAAGTTCCTTAGGGATAGTAGCGAGAGTGTTTTTATTTCGGGAAGAATAAGAGGTTTTAGTATGAAGAAAATCCACTTTATGTCTAACCCAATAAAAATGAAACTTTTGAATTAAAAAAGTTGAAAAATATAATTGTTAATATATTTGAGGAAGTAAATATTGGGTTTTTGAAAAAATAAGTGGTATGAAATTTAAATTGGTTTTTATATGATGTAAATTTTGTTAAAAGTGAAATTCTTTTTAAAGAATTATAGAGCATGTATAGCTCGCTAGTTTCTTTGTAGGTAAACAAAGATTTTAAATATAAAAACCTAGAGTGTGTTAAGTATCGAAAACGTAGGTTACAACATTTATTGTTGTAATAAATGTTTTCGATAAAAATAAAGGAGGTATAGACTATGAAACTATTGTTATAGTAGGTGACTCCTAAAGTAAATGTTTTTACATAGCATACGAGATTTATTAATATTTATTTTAATTGAATCCATATATTAGTATTTTTGGGTTGTAATAACGGTGTTTTACGCAATATTTGTTTTGACCCAAATGAGTTTTGGAGATAATTTCTAAAGTGGTTTGTATGTACACTTATTATTTAAATAAGCACATGAAAATATTTTCTAGTTATAAAGAAGTTTTTAAAATAGTTATTTTGAAAAATAATATACGATAAATTAATGAATTTAGTAGGAAATACCTTATGTAAGTAAATATAGAGTAAACATACCTTAACTTATTGGAATGAAATGAATAATGATATAATTTTCTGTGAATCACAAATAAAGATGTTTTGTGCAAGCTATAAGGAATACGTGAAAGAGATGTACAAGCTATGGAAAGCACCATATCTTGTATAGCATATTTCATAAAATATAAAATAAATACCCTATATTTTCACATAAACATGAAATCCTCCTTTAAAGGATTCATAGAAGGTTTTAGCGTTAGTGGTTTCTCATAAGAGAAAGTAATTCCAATACATCAAGGTATAAAACCATTAAGTGCAGTAAGTTAGTAACTCTTTCAAGGTTAAGTAATTGGAAGAGTAGGAAAGTTAAGAGATTTTTGATAAAATAATTGTTCTTATTTACCCCAGTTTTAGCAAATTTGAAAATCTATATAAAAAAAAGAAGGATATTTTGAAAACATGTGTGGACATTTTTTTAAAAACCAAGAAAAAAGAAAAATGTTTTAAGAACAAGCAAGACATGATTAAAAAAAAGATGGTCTGGTGGAAAAGTAAATAAGTTTTAGAAAAGATAAAGTTTAAAAATTTTAATTTTTGAAGAAAATTGATAAATACCAAACCAAATCAGACTTTTAAATATGGAGTAGATAGGAATCATTTGTTAGGTGTAACGGAAAAAGTATAAGGTTATAGTAGTAATTACTCTTAGTGATAATAAAAGTTCCCATAAAGTGTATAGGACACCAGTGAAAACCTAGAAATGTTGCTTCATATGTGCAGACTATAGAAGAATAGTGAAATGATATTAGTAAGATGATAAGACACACATGGTTAGGATAGGTAGACCTTAGTTGGGGAAAAATGAAAGGTAAAGAGAAAATTTCCCCAAGCTTAGTTGTCTTTTTAGATAGAGACTGCATAGATTGAAACCTTTATCCATTGTAGTAAATGAGACTTAGTTATTCCTTTTTGAGCATGGAATAGAAGAGATGAATAGATCTTATTCATCATGAGTAATACAGCGTAAGTTGGTAACAAGTAATAGGCGGTAGGAGGAGCATATGAGTTACTTGGATTCCTAGAGTAGGACCTTTCTGTGTCAAAGTGGACATGGTCTTAGAACTCCTTGCCCTAGATAATAGCTATGTTTAGTTGCTGTATAAAAAAAAGAGTAAAAGCAGAATAAGATAACTAAAAGAAAAATAACAAATTTAAAGAAAGCGATAGAAACGTCAACAGAAAAATTTAAAAAAAGAGATATTTTCTTATGTAAACTATGCTTGGGGAAGTAAATAATTTTTTTTAGAATAGTAGCCTAAATCCCAAGTACGGAGGAAGTTGTGCGCAAAAGAAAGTCAGAGAAATATAAAGTTTTTCCATTTTCCACCTTCTTTATAACATAAGAAATCGAATTTGGAAAATTAGAATTTTCTAAAATTCGAGAATTAAAAGTTGTGTGGTAGGTTGGGACGTAAAAATTTGTTGAACTATGCTCCTATTAAGTAACAGTGTGAGAAAAATTGAATGAGAAATGTTTTGAGTTTTCAAAAGATTGCATTCATATAGAAATTGCAAGTATATTTAGGATGTGTGCATCATGTTTTAAAAGGAATTTCTAAAAGAAAATGCATTCATATAGGAGGTACCGCATAGAAATTCTTGTACATGCATATATTTTATGATGTATTGCACTTTGCACTACGCACGGATTGTTGCAAAATTGGATGTACACAAAATGAATGTGATTAATACGAGAATTACATAATTGAACCCTTATCAAATTTCGGGTTCGAAATTTCCTAAGGGGGGTGGGGAGAATGTAACACCCCGCGTTAAATTACAATTATATATGCAAATAATTGAATTAAGTTATACACGTTTGAAATTTTAAAACAAAGAAATGTTTATAAATGGGACAACTAATTAATATTATTTAGAATACATATATATTTGTGTAACAAATAAATTAGAGAGAGAAATTATATAAAATCAATTAATAGGGACGATTAATTTATGGTGTTTATTTAAAAGAGAAATTAATATTCAATTAATTAGTAGAGGTGATTAATTGACAGGAACTGACAAGAAAGGGAACATATATTGTAGCAACTAATTGATATGATTAGAAACATATATGTTAGTGCAAGAGAATAAAATGGAGGAAGAGTAATTTATGCAAGTAATCAATTGTCAATTAATAAACATGGAGACTTATAGTAACATATATAATTAAGATTGTGATTCAAAATTCAATTGTAGAATATATGCATGCAATAATTATGGGAATAAAATAAATTAATATTCATATATGTGACGAATTAATATGGTGTTGATTGGCATATTAATTTGGTAAGAAATCACTGTGCAAGCAGGGATTAATTGGATAGTAAATTAATTCTAGGTATATATGAAATCTATTAATTGGGTAATTAATAGGGGAATCTTATTTAAAAGAAATGTCACATTTAAAAATATATGTTTCCATAGATTGCGAGAGAGAAGGGGAAAGTGATTAATGAAAAGATTGTTGGAGAATCAATTTGAAATAAAAACAAATGCAGAAGAAAACATATTAATTTAATGTCCATAGACTGAGTGTATCCTTTAGATTTTAGGGTTTTATATCTAATGGTTAGCATTGATTTGAACCACTATAAATATAGGTGCAGAGCCTCATTTTTATTCTCATTATTTTTCTCTTGCCTACAGAAGCTCTGCCATTTTTCTATCTCTTCTACACTTTCTTAATAACAAAATTTCAGATCTAATTCACACGAATTTAGATCTAGATAGAAAGAGAATAGAATTAATTAGGGAATTAGGAATTGGTTCAAATCAAAAGGCTATGTCAAAGGTAAAACCCTAGATCTGAGTTTTATTTGTTATTTCTAATCCAAATCTCTTCCTTTTCTCTTTTAAATTTTATAGATCTATAAATATATCGTTTGTAGTTCCAAATAGGGATTACAAGGGAGGTGAATATAGATGTTAAGGATGGATCTGAAATAAAAATAGGGAGATTTGGAAAGCAAGCAATGTGTGTGGATTTAATTATATCTTTTACGTTTATATTATCGTTAAATTCCCGTTAAATAATTTTATTCAGTATTCCAGTAATTAATTCTATTAATTAGTTGTGTTGAACTGTAAGAAATTTACAGTTATTCACGTTTAATTTGAAGTTATAATTTAGCCTAAATGCTAGTTTCCTTTTATTCTCTTTGTACACGAATAATACAGTTAAAAAGAAAATTCACGATTATGGATTAAAATGGGAAAATACTAGATTAGATGTAAAATAATAGAAGTTGGAATAAAGCTAGAAAAATGGAATTCTGCAATAAATTACGTTAAAACGGGAATAATAAATTAATCTAATAACTTGATTTGGAAGTAAGTAATAAATTAATTTGTAAGGACCCGATTCTTCGACTTCCGAAATTCGACATCGATACGTCCACTGTATCAACTGTCGAGCAAACGAATGCCGGAAAACCGAATTCTTAGGGTTTTAAAAGAAGAAGTAGAAGAAAAGATAGAAGAAAAAGAGAAGAAGAACAACAGAACAATATCAGAAATGAAAACAATATCAGAATCTCACATATCGCAGCAGAACAATATATAATAGATAATCACTAGTCTTTTAAAACAAAGAACTATATCAGTTTATACATACATCAATCAGAGTCAATATACAAAAATGGACAGTTATATAAACTTGTCCTCATACAGAATACACAGCGGAATAAATACTATCAGATACAAATACTACGTCTCGTCATCCAGCTTATCTTCAAAGCTCTCGAATATCCAGATTATCCTGATAACCTAACTCTAGACTGCCCGTGTGGAAATTGGTGGGCACCCAGAGTTTAGAAGGGAAACAATAAACTCCGAGTCAGTCATGGTGACTGGTGTGAGATCGTAAAACAGTTATTCTTTAAAACAAAAACGGAATAATTTTTAAAGTCAATTCGAAATGCTTTTGGAAAATGAAACTACCATAAGACCTCCCGCCACACACACAATGCAAACGCAGAATTGGAGGAGATTTCTTCTTATGATAGTCAAAAATGCTTACTACGCAAAATCATTGGATATTATTATTAATGTCTAGTGTAGAAAACATTTCGAAAGTATAATATTAATCTTAGCCAGCATAGGCATTCCGCACTTATGCCTACTATAGCTACTATGTTCAATAGCAGGTTACCGCCACATTCCATAGCAGGTAATACAATTGCAATCGTAAAGGTTCGTATTGTTTCTTTGGATTTTCCAACAAATGGTCAGGCTAAGGAACTTCCTTTCCTCCTGCCGAATAGGATCGCCTCTGGCTGGACGTCCCGAGAGACAAACTGCTCTCTGCCAAACAAGGCCGGGTTACCCCTGTAACAGGTAACTCACGAATATGTCATCACCCGGTCCTTTGGGACCTTTATCCGAGCGCTCGTAACCATCATCACACATAATAAATAAGGTGTGTCCACATGAGTAAGTATCTGGGCTCCATACCATGATACCACCTCTTTCCAGAAGGAAATGACATACCCTAAAGGGCGCGACCCTCATAACCTTGCCGCAACATTCCTGTTTCGACCATTTCCGGGTTGTTGAGGCCCTGACGAAGTCTCGTCCACAAAGCTACGCTTTCTCAAAAAACCACGCTTTGGGTCAACAGATGATCAACCTATGATCACAAAGATAAATGATCAAACAAATGATCATATCGCAAATGATCAAACACTGATCATCACACAGCAACACTCAGCATGCCACATTACCAAATTGGGAATATATCGCTGATAACTTCAACTACATAACCTCTGAGCTCGTACGTCTCAGAGAAGGGTGTTAAGCTAAGAGAATAAATTCTCCGCCACCAACAGATATGTATTTGAAAGAAATCAGCTTTATATCTCAAAGTGTAATGTCAAACACACAATCCATACAAGTCTGTTCCGGGATCGAACAGAACCGAAGGCACTTCTCACGAAGCCCTTGCAAATCCGGATAATTTCCAATCACGTCCGGACTTCCCATCACTAAGGGTGATAAAACCTCTAAATCGGAGATCAGCCGATGTAGAGTAACTCGACGGTAATCCTTCCGTTTTCAAAAATATCCGGTCTTCAACACCGGTCATCAAATGTGATTCATAACGACGTATCACATATTCGGAATGGGTTATACGACCCCATGGTCCTTTCCCGGCTAACCCGAATAGTGAGCGCTTATTCAAAAATAAGTGTGGCATTCAAATTCAAGCATTTCACAACAAATACCTATTCAAGGTAATTATTGATAGTCGGTTATTTAACTATCAATAAAGATGCGCAACATCATCAGATTCCAAATAATTTTCCAAATTATTTATTTTCCAAAATATCTTTACTAGATATAAAATTTCCACACTTCAAAAATAAATCAATATTTATTTTTAAACAGATTCCCTTTTCTTTTATAAATTCCATAGTGAATTTATACTTTCAAAATATCTACTGATATACGATTTTCAATCGATTTCAATATTCACTTTCGATTTATCTTTAAGAAGATAAATTCTCAAAAACATTTCATTTCATATTGGAAAAGCATTTCCATACTTATTTAATAATAAGTAATTCACAAATCTATTTATTTTCAACATTTGAAAATATTCGATATACTTAAATCAAAATTAAGTATATATTTCATTCTTTAAGGAAATCATTCTTTTAAGCACATTTATTTGAGTCAAAACGAATGTTACGTAAAACATCGTTACGACGACTCAAAATCACTAGTATAGGGATTCGAAAATAAGATAGATATATATATCCCAATACTAGACAAAAACATTTCCTTTCAGAAATCATTTACTATAACAACAGTGTTATAGTCCATCATTTCCATATTGCTCGAAAACGTCTATTTCAACAATGAATGTTGAAATCTATGATTTCGATAGTTAATACATTTTTAACATTGTTAAAACAATTAACTTCATTTTTAATGTCACTTCTCCAAAACTATCCATTTTACTTAACGATATATTCACTATCCAAAATCGTGAATATACTTCACTAATTACATTTCACTATTTTCTACATATTTTATTTAAATAATAATTCGCTATCCAAAATCGCGAATATATCTCCTTTAACAACCTTCTATATTTAATTTATCAAATCCAATTGATTTCGAATTTATAAAACAACGTTTATAAATTCTATTTCTATTTTCTAACAACTTCAATTTAATAAATCTCCTTTATTCACAATTCGATTCATAACTCAAATCTTATACCAACAATCCATAATTATAAGTTAAATACTTATAATTCCTTTATTTTACAAAATCTTATAAAACAACGTTTATAAATTCTATTTCTATTTTCTAACAACTTCAATTTAATAAATCTCCTTTATTCACAATTCGATTCATAACTCAAATCTTATACCAACAATCCATTATTATAAGTTAAATACTTATAATTCCTTTATTTTACAAAATCATTTCCATTTAAAAGTTCACAATTCATAAATTTCATTTATTTATAAATTCTTAAAAATTCATTTTAACGCTTATAAAAACTCGTTTTATAATACCAACATTTTAAAGTTATAAATATCAATCTTGTACATCTTTTACATACATCGTTTTTAATAATTCAAAAATTCCAATTAAAACCATTTTATAAATTTCTTAACTATTTATTTCAAAAGAAATTACCTTTTGGTTATAATTCACAAATCTTAACTTTTATAACTTTAAAGTTTGAACGTTTATTTATTAATTCAAAAATTAAATAAAACGTCTACTTTCAAAAATCACTTTAAAATCCTTTTAAAGTAAAAGTCGTTATTTTTAAACTTCAAAACTGAATCCGATGATGCAACAGCACCAATTAGTCAATCACAACAACAAACATCATATATCAATATGATAACAGAATATACATCAATATCTGTAAATAAATAAATACTGGTGAGGAATCCAGTTGGATCCCTCCAACCTGTTTTCCTGCATCCACAAACGTTAGCACAATACCCATTCCACTTCGAGGTGGAATATCGCGGTATATGGGTTTTATAAAAATCATCCGCTTACTAACGGCGCAATAGGGTCTCATCCGCTATACAAGGCGGGAAATCAATCAATCCAATATATACATATGCCAATATGTATATATTGCTATATATATAGATATATCCTACTATATCTAATATCACATCCAAACAATCAATCAATCAAATCAATAAGTGCAATATCAAATTTCATTTGAGTGAGAAAAATCTCACCTTAGCTTTTTTATTTCATTTTGCAATCCATTCCAGACTGGCTAATTTCCATGATTTTAAACCTTGTATAAATAATTATACAAATTCATTAATATTTGAACAGACGAACAAATAAATTTCCAATTTAAACAAATTGAGTTAACTAATTATTAAATTATTTCATTAACTAACAATTTTATTCAAACTAATAATTTAAACAAATTTTCCTTTGTATTTCTATTAACTAATGATTTAATTGATTTAACCTTACTGAAAACAATTTTCTCTTACCAATTTAATTAAATCGAATTCCCTTTTGAAATAACCAAATTTATTTTACTGTAAAAAAAATTTCTCTGTAAAACCAACCGAACAAAGTTTACTCTTTTTTTTCTCCTTTAAACTTCATATATATTTTAAATCTGTATATATATATATATATACATCTTATTTAAACCTATTTTTATTTTATTTCTAAAATGGGACAGTCCATCTAACTTACTGTAAAATCAAAAGATGATATACAGTTTTTTTTATATATATTTATTTCCAAATATGTATATGAATATACACATATATTGAAATTATTAAAACTCAATACCTCGCAGCCGACCTTCCCCCAAGTCGAACGACGTCGAACCCAATTCCCATATCGTCGATGTCACGATCCTCGAGTTGCGAGCCATTGAGATGTTCGCCTGAACGCTGTCGTCAACGCCAATACCCATCACGCTCGCGAGCTCCACCTCTTCACACTTCAACATGCGATGCCGACATCCTTCCAGCGTCGCACGAACGCGACCAAATCTCGATCCATCTCGACTCCGCCACTGCGAGCCCTAGCAGTCGCGACCCACACTCATTCTCGCCTTCAACCTCCAGACGCGATGAGGCTCTCCCCCAGTCTCAATTATTTAAACACGGCTTCAAATTCGAACGAGATTCCTTCAATTTTGCAGGAGATTTGGGCGCGATTTTATTTTTCTTTGAATTGGAGAAAAGAGGGAACGCTTCCATTTGAATTTAATTTTAGAAGAGGAACGAAATTAAATGTCGAAAAGAGGGGTGCGATTTCCTTTTATTTTTCTTTCTGGCTTCGACCATGATTTCGTTTGCCATTTATTTCCTACTTTGAATGAGAATAATGTTCGTTCATTTTATTTTCTCTTTTCTATCGACATTGCTTTGAAAAGGGGAAACAAAGGATTGCGTGTTGGAGAAGCTGATAAGAAATAATACGGCTGATGGGAAAGAATTTTGACTAGTGAATAGAATATATTATTCAAGTTTTAAATTCAAATTTAAATCGTCGAGAATCCACAGCTCAAAATCTTGACATCCCATCGAGGTGTGCCGCTAGGCGTTCGTAATGTTATACGCCTATCCCGAACCCAATGGAAAAGGTTCTGAGTCCAAATTCGATCGTATGGAGAAGATAGCTTTTTGGACCAGTTATTAAATTGAATTTCGATATAATTTTCAGCACCTTTAATTATCGTACGCTCACACAATAACTCCAACCCTACGAAAATTGAAATCCGATAATAATACAATATTACGGATCCAATGGAACTGGTTTCGTCAAATTCCGAGACTGTGCCTCAGATGGCTATTTTTAATTTCAATTTAAACGATATAAATTCAAAACCGAACAAATCACTGAACAATTCAATTCTGAAGCTTCTATTATTTCCGGTATTGTCAATACGAATTTTAAAAGCTTTTGAAATATTTTTAATCAGCTTAAAATTGAAGATTCAAATTTTTATTCAACTTCAATAGATTAAATATTATAATTTAATCGCCAATTTCAAAGTTATATTGGGGATTCAAATTAAATTACCGTTCCAATATTTAAAATAAATTAAATATTTTCAATTTAAATTGTTTAAAATTCTGGGTCGTTACAAACTTCCCTCCTTAAAAGAATTTCGTCCCGAAATTACAAGTTAGGAAAAATGATCCTTAACTCGTCTACTATTTTTCAACATCCAATAGTTTTATCAATTTTTCAAAACAAATCTTTCTACTAAAGATTCGTTATTAATCAACTAACTTTCCAACTTCAATTATAAATTTTAAAACAACATTGTTTCCTTAACAATTCAAATTCAAATTTAAACTTTCAAAATTTTCTCAAAATTTTCTAACACCCAAAATTTTTGAAAAATTTCGACAGCGTCTCCTTTGCGCGGCTAACACGGCACTACTACAAAACGTCCCTACGGACTCTCAGATTTCAAAAAAGAAAAGAAAAAGCCAAGCGGCTAGACAAGAAATCATCAAATCTCATATTGAAATTTAAATACTTACCTTTTGTCGAGCAATTCAATTTTATCTTTGAAAATCAAAATTCCAATTCCTTTAATACACCTGTATATCCTACTAGCCATAATATCTAGTTACAACATTCAAACCATTTTGCAATTTCTATTACAAAATTTCCAATATAAACTGCTTATACATTTTTAGCTTACTATTGAAGTTACATATCCATTTTCATTCAATTTTACATTTCAAAATTCCATTTGAATTCAATTCACAATTCCAATTTAATTTGGATTCTATTTAACTTCTAAATATTAAATTTCATCAACTATCTTTCATTCAACTGCACTATTTAAATTAGTTCCAGTTACTAATTCATTACAAATTCTAGTTCACTTACTCAAATTTGTTTTCAACATTCAGTTTCAATTCCAGTTTTATTCTTTTGTTCATTCCCAAAATTTATTACAATTTACTATTTTGGTTTATAACTACTCACATTAAACTGGATTTCCAATTCGAATTCCATTTATCTTTCTTTTATAACTATTGAATTTAATTCGTTCCAAACCTTGTTCATTTGGTTAATATTCAATTAGCTTCACTTACTAATTTTAGTTTAATAGTTCACTTCGTTTTCCACAAATCAAATTCAATTGCAGTTTTAATTACTTACAAATTCAAAATGAATTTTAACATTCAATTTCATTTTCTTGCACTTGCAATTGCAAATTTATTTTCAACTTAATAAATTTTCTTTAAGTAATCATTTCACTTCATTCAATTGATTCACTTGTACTTACATTAATTTAACTACATCCTTTAAGTTAAATTTATTCTATCAAAATTCAATTTGTATAAGTTCATAACTTAATAATATTTCATAAATCTTTTTTTTTTGTATGGTATTCCAGAATCTTACCAACATTTCAAAATCATTTTGAAAACAATTCAAATTATCCTTTCAATTACCAAAACAAAACCCAAATTTTCCAAACAACTTCCATTTAAAATAATTTGGCAGCAATTCCTCTTTTGGAAACCCGAAAATGAACATCGATGATGCTGTAGTCATTACCGAAGTTATTTCTAGCGACTGAAAAGAGTTTAGAGCTTTTCATTCCTTCAAAATACTTTTCAAAACCTTTGAAATTCATTTTTAAATCAAAAAGGAATTTAAACTTTCCAAATCACCAAAATTTTCAAATTCTTTTCAAAACATTTCCAAAAACTTCTCTGGAATTTCGTTTCAACTTACAAATCACTTTTAAAATTTTATATTCTTAACTTTGGAGTTACAATTTCAATTTCTTATTCAATTTCATATAATGATGATAACATTTCAATATTATCACTTTCCTAACAACCATGCAACCATATACTATGATAATTCGTAGAAAATTATTTCTTTTGTATACAAAAATAGTTTTGGGCAAAATTATTTCATTTACCCTATTTTAAAACAATACTGTGTCGGTTTATCTTGTTTAAGAGTTTAGAAACCCCTATCGATTACAGTTAGCTAGACTGCACCGACCAGAATTTATAAACAATCAACCGATAAGTCAACACAATACAAACAATTTCATATTCACTAACAAATACGCACTCGTATCTATTATTACACTCACACTCATTCTAGAGTACTACTAACTCTATCTCTAATGAGTAATACCCAACAGAGCAGGGTTGTCGCTTAACCATATGCTCTGATACCACGTTGTAAGGACCCGATTCTTCGACTTCCGAAATTCGACATTGATACGTCCACTGTATCAACTGCCGAGCAAACGAATGCCGCAAAACCGAATTCTTAGGGTTTTAAAAGAAGAGGTAGAAGAAAAGATAGAAGAAAAAGAGAAGAAGAACAACAGAACAATATCAGAAACGAAAACAATATCAGAATCTCACATATCGCAGCGGAACAATATATAATAGATAATCACTAGTCTTTTAAAACAAAGAACTATATCAGTTTATACATACATCAATCAGAGTCAATATACAAAAATGGACAGTTATATAAACTTGTCCTCATACAGAATACACAGCGGAATAAATACTATCAGATACAAATAATACGTATCGTCATCCAGCTTATCTTCAAAGCTCTCGAATATCCAGATTATCCTGATAACCTAACTCTAGACTGCCCGTGTGGAAATTGGTGGGCACCCAGAGTTTAGAAGGGAAACAATAAACTCCGAGTCAGTCATGGTGACTGGTGTGAGATCGTAAAACAGTTATTCTTTAAAACAAAAACGGAATAATTTTTAAAGTCAATTCGAAATGCTTTTGGAAAATGAAACTACCATAAGACCTCCCGCCACACACACAATGCAAACGCAGAATTGGAGGAGATTTCTTCTTATGATAGTCAAAAATGCTTACTACGCAAAATCATTCGATATTATTATTAATGTCTAGTGTAGAAAACATTTCGAAAGTATAATATTAATCTTAGCCAGCATAGGCATTCCGCACTTATGCCTACTATAGCTACTATGTTCAATAGCAGGTTACCGCCACATTCCATAGCAGGTAATACAATTGCAATCGTAAAGGTTCGTATTGTTTCTTTGGATTTTCCAACAAATGGTCAGGCTAAGGAACTTCCTTTCCTCCTACCGAATAGGATCGCCTCTGGCTGGACGTCCCGAGAGACAAACTGCTCTCTGCCAAACAAGGCTGGGTTACCCCTGTAACAGGTAACTCACGAATATGTCATCACCCGGTCCTTTGGGACCTTTATCCGAGCGCTCGTAACCATCATCACACATAATAAATAAGGTGTGTCCACATGAGTATGTATCTGGGCTCCATACCATGATACCACCTCTTTCCAGAAGGAAATGACATACCCTAAAGGGCGCGACCCTCATAACCTTGCCGCAACATTCCTGTTTCGACCATTTTCGGGTTGTTGAGGCCCTGACGAAGTCTCGTCCACAAAGCTACGCTTTCTCAAAAAGCCACGCTTTGGGTCAACAGATGATCAACCTATGATCACAAAGATAAATGATCAAACAAATGATCATATCACAAATGATCAAACACTGATCATCACACAGCAACACTCAGCATGCCACATTACCAAATTGGGAATATATCGCTGATAACTTCAACTACATAACCTCTGAGCTCGTACGTCTCAGAGAAGGGTGTTAAGCTAAGAGAATAAATTCTCCGCCACCAACAGATATGTATTTGAAAGAAATCAGCTTTATATCTCAAAGTGTAATGTCAGACACACAATCCATACAAGTCTGTTCCGGGATCGAACAGAACCGAAGGCACTTCTCACGAAGCCCTTGCAAATCCGGATAATTTCCAATCACGTCCGGACTTCCCGTCACTAAGGGTGATAAAACCTCTAAATCGGAGATCAGCCGATGTAGAGTAACTCGACGGTAATCCTTCCGTTTTCAAAAATATCCGGTCTTCAACACCGGTCATCAAATGCGATTCATAACGACGTATCACATATTCGGAATGGGTTATACGACCCCATGGTCCTTTCTCGGCTAACCCGAATAGTGAGCGCTTATTCAAAAATAAGTGTGGCATTCAAATTCAAGCATTTCACAACAAATAATTATTCAAGGTAATTATTGATAGTCGGTTATTTAACTATCAATAAAGATGCGCAACATCATCAGATTCCAAATTATTTATTTTCCAAAATATCTTTACTAGATATAAAATTTCCACACTTCAAAAATAAATCAATATTTATTTTTAAACAGATTCCCTTTTCTTTTATAAATTCCATAGTGAATTTATATTTTCAAAATATCTACTGATATACGATTTTCAATCGATTTCAATATTCACTTTCGATTTATCTTTAAGAAGATAAATTCTCAAAAACATTTCATTTCATATTGGAAAAGCATTTCCATACTTATTTAATAATAAGTAATTCAAAAATCTATTTATTTTCAACATTTGAAAATATTCGATATACTTAAATCAAAATTAAGTATATATTTCATTCTTTAAGGAAATCATTATTTTAAGCACATTTATTTGAGTCAAAACGAATGTTACGTAAAACATCGTTACGACGACTCAAAATCACTAGTATAGGGATTCGAAAATAAGATAGATATATATATCCCAATACTAGACAAAAACATTTCCTTTCCGAAATCATTTACTATAACAACAGTGTTATAGTCCATCATTTCCTTATTGCTCGAAAACGTCTATTTCAACAATGAATGTTGAAATCTATGATTTCGATAGTTAATACATTTTTAACATTGTTAAAACAATTAACTTCATTTTTAATGTCACTTCTCCAAAACTATCCATTTTACTTAACGATATATTCACTATCCAAAATCGTGAATATACTTCACTAATTACATTTCACTATTTTCTACACATTTTATTTCAATAATAATTCGCTATCCAAAATCGCGAATATATCTCCTTTAACAACCTTCTATATTTAATTTATCAAATCCAATTGATTTCGAATTTATAAAACAACGTTTATAAATTCTATTTCTATTTTCTAACAACTTCAATTTAATAAATCTCCTTTATTCACAATTCGATTCATAACTCAAATCTTATACCAACAATCCATAATTATAAGTTAAATACTTATAATTCCTTTATTTTACAAAATCTTTTAAAACAACGTTTATAAATTCTATTTCTATTTTCTAACAACTTCAATTTAATAAATCTCCTTTATTCACAATTCGATTCATAACTCAAATCTTATACCAACAATCCATAATTATAAGTTAAATACTTATAATTCCTTTATTTTACAAAATCATTTCCATTTATAAGTTCACAATTCATAAATTTCTTTTATTTATAAATTCTTAAAAATTCATTTTAACGCTTATAAAAACTCGTTTTATAATACCAACATTTTAAAGTTATAAATATCAATCTTGTACATCTTTTACATACATCGCTTTTAATAATTCAAAAATTCCAATTAAAACCATTTTATAAATTTCTTTAACTATTTATTTCAAAAGAAATTACCTTTTGGTTATAATTCACAAATCTTAACTTTTATAACTTTAAAGTTTGAACGTTTATTTATTAATTCAAAAATTAAATAAAACGTCTACTTCCAAAAATCACTTTAAAATCCTTTTAAAGTAAAAGTCGTTATTTTTAAACTTCAAAACTGAATCCGATGATGCAACAGCACCAATTAGTCAATCACAACAACAAACATCATATATCAATATGATAACAGAATATACATCAATATCTGTAAATAAATAAATACTGGTGAGGAATCCAGTTGGATCCCTCCAACCTGTTTCCCTACATCCACAGACGTTAGCACAATACCCATTCCACTTCGAGGTGGAATATCGCGGTATATGGGTTTTATAAAAATCATCCGCTTACTAACGGCGCAATAGGGTCTCATCCGCTATACAAGGCGGGAAATCAATCAATCCAATATATACATATGCCAATATGTATATATTGCTATATATATAGATATATCCTACTATATCTAATATCACATCTGTAACGACCCAGAATTTTGGACCATTCGCATCCATTATAAGTGTATAGGTAGACACTCATGCCGGAGTTGAATTGGTCAAAATACCGCGTTGTTAATTTAAATTTTGGCAAAACTGAACATATATAGTAAATAGATATAATCACAGATCACAGACACAGAGTAATAAATGCAGCGGAAATAAAAGAGATAGTAGTTCATGAAGCTACTATATGAATATATAAGATACATCAGAGTTTACAATAGAAGAGTAATACGATACATCAGATACAAATCAGAATACATCACTGGAATCATCAAATACTAAAGCAGAATAGATGGCTGGATCTTCAAGCAAAGCTCCAATTTCAAAGGTGAGTCTCGAAAGCTGAACTACTCGGTCTGACCCGAGCATAAAGCAAAACACAAAACACTCGAGTCAGGATTAACATTCTTATATTAATAAATCCAACTCAAGTGAAATAGCAATTGAAATACAAGTAACTTAAAGGATGTTTGGAATAACCATCCTTTAAGGATCCGTTAAACTATCTACTATGTAGTAATGTACGCTAAGTAGATAATGTCTATCAGTAATATAAGAAGATATCAAACTAGCGTTAAGTCATGGCCCATTCCACCCTTAACACATTTTTATTCCCAAAAGCATATACAAGACCGTAGTTTCCCCAAAACCGGAAGTCACCAGAGGGCAATCCATATACTAAAGGTACATATCAAAATCGTAGTGGTCGCGCATAAATGGAATACAAGTATGACAAGGTACATGAGGCGATACCAACTAGGATACTAGTAGTTGCCTGATCCGGACTGATGTTGGGCATAGCAGCTACTACCCCAACACCGCGAAACAACACTCCCATAATCGAGGGGTGCACCCAAATCGAATCACAAAAGTAAAAGATATGGTATCGAAGAAGTGTGTCCGCTAGAGATGGCGATCCTCAATGGCCCGGCGCGGCTCCTGTTTTAGTCATGTCAGGGGTCATCCAATATCGTTCTCTTTCTTCAGTCAACGCGTTCACCAAAACCATCCACTTTGTTCTGGATCAACACTCCGCGTTTAGTTATTAAAGTGGTTTTGGTTCAGATAGAGAGTATATCCATTACCGATCCCGGTCTCTTTAATAACTTTCGTAATTATTACACCGATTGGTCGTTTATATATTTCAAAAACCAACTCAATTTCAATTTCAAATAGAATTCGTAAATCAACATTTCATTTGTCTTTCTAAAACGATTTCCAAATTTTCGTTTCAAAACTTCCAATTTATCATTTCAAAACCTTATAATTCAATTTCAATCTTTATTTTAAACAATTCAAATATCAATTTAAATTCGTATATAAGATTCAATTCCGAAATCATTTAAATAAATTTTATTTAACATTCAAATCAATTTCAAATTCATTTATCGATTTCATTCAATATTCGTTAAGTTACTTTATCATTCAAAACAATTTCAATTAAATTTCCAATTCATTAAATCAATTTCTTAAGTTCAACTTCATTAAACAAAACTTACAATTTTGAATTAAATTAAATTCGTCAAATCATTTCTTTCAATTACAAGTCTTACATTAATTCCAAAAATATCACATTTTATTTCTTGTTAAAGAAATTCAATTTCACCTATTTACTTACTTAAATGATTTTCCAAACTTAATTAATAAAGAAACTCAATTTCAATTATTACGAAGAAAAATTCACTTATTCAAAATTCAATTAAATTTAATCATTAAATAATTCAATCTTATTTAATTATTAAATAATTCAAAACTTAATTATTAAATAATTTCAAAGTTTAATAATTTCAAACTTAATTATAATTTCCAACTTAATTATTAAATCATCTCAAAGTTTAATAATTTCAAACTTAACTCAATAGTTTCTCAAATTAAACAACATTCTTTCATCAATTACATTTTTAATAATTTGTTTCAGATTATTAAACATTAACATTTCCTTTCACTTAAATTCAAATTTCAACTTCATTTCAAAACCATATTATTTATTCAAATAAAATCCTTATTTTATTTCAAAATCAAGTTATTGACCAATCGGGTTTATTTAATTTTCTATCCTAGGTCAAAGTTCAAATTTGGGTATTTATCATTTCAACCCGATTCCAATTCAATTAAAAATCAAAGCATAACAGAGGGAACTTGCAGTGTGATAACTGGGATGGTGTCAAAGTAAATAAACAAGCAATAACAACAATCAATATCAATCCAATAATCAATTCAAATAATCCCGAAATAACCATATTAATTCGCATTGTTATTTGTACAAATTAATATAATTATTTCTAGAATCCACACTATCATTTCATGTAGATTAAAGATTATTACATTACGGTTTTCACTTGTCATCTATTTACAATTTCATACATCATCAGTTTAAGCAACATACAATTGATGGTTCAAGGTGTAGTTAACAATCCTACGTGTCAATAAATTTAATAGTTAAAGGGGTCATATTATACAAATGTCCGTTAATCAAATTTAACATTTAACTATCCTATATCAAGTTCAATTGCATACTATTTATCATTCTAACATTAACAATTTAACGTCCAATATAAACATCAGCAATCAATCAATTATCAGCCAAACTGTATTATCATCGCATAAATAATTAACAGAAAATGGTGTCAGATGTCATAGGTGAACTGATACAGGCAATAGCATATATAACAGTGTAATTAACTAACAGCAGTATATTTCAATTGTCGTTTCAATTGAAATCAAATTTAATAAATAAAAGAACGTTAATCGTGAGTGAGTGCTCACCTTTCGAGGTTAGAGAAATTTGACAACAGAACAAGCTACGAATTCCGAAGCAAAGCTAGATGGACATGCTTCGATGGAGAAAATAGACACGACGGGTAAAGCTTGTAGATAAGGAATTGACAAACGAATCAGAATCAGATTGATATAAACAACAATTTTATTATCATCGTTACGAATCAATTTTTTTTTTCTTTTTTTTTTACAATGTTAAAATAACATATAAAATTTAAATCAATGTTTTAAATAATAATATATTTGAGATAAATACTCGTATAGATATAAGCATACCATAGGTATATATATATAACATAAACAGCAATCTAATACTTATCTATAACAGCAAGTATAATATATGTACATTGCCCATACTATTCTAAACAAGCAAGCTAGGACTTATATACTAACTACACGCAACCCAATAGTAAGTAACAATTTTGCAGTTCCACCTTTTACTGTTATATCCTATATAGTGAACAAAACAAAATATTATAATCTATGTGTATAACTAATATATCGGTATAACAAATTTACTATAAAACAACTATAACCTATACCAAAATAAATGTAAGTATATAAAATAAAAGATATAAACCGCCTATCCCATATAAACTACAGATTTACAATATAAAGTTTTAGACAAACTTACCAATATATGAAATCTGTATATAAACTTTTGTATATGAAAACTTGTATAACTTTTATACAAAACAAAAGTTGTATTCAACCTGACCATATATGCAGACTATCACATTATACTTTATTATATTAATATATAGTTGAGCTTTCAAAAAGAACAAGTTATATATATTTGAGAAATGAATATACCTCAAACATAGACAATGGGGCACCGCACATAACAGGCAGCCGCGCTCACCAAGAAGAATAGGGGTTGTAGTGTAGGTAAGGGGATGCGGCAACGTGCATGGCTGACTCGAGTGATGGCGGCGGGTGTGGAGAGCAGGCACGAACACGCGGAGATGAGGTGGCGCCTGATGGGCGAAGAACAGTGTGGAGTATGGCTACGGCCATGGTGGAAGCGAGGGTGAAAGAGTGGAGTGGGTCACGGCTACCATTGAGGTGGTCAGCGGGGAACTTGAGTCCGTGGCTTCGGTTGTAGCTCGAGTGAGTGGAGAGCCTGGGGTGCGCGTGTGGCTGTGTCGTGGGCTTCACAGCAAGGGCGCGTGGATCTGGGTTATACCGGGCAGTGATGGCGAGGGGATGAACGTGGCGACGGGCGAGGGGATGAACGTGGTGATGGGAGAGGTCTTGGTGAAGGCGGACGGTGAGGCTTACGTGGTTGCTCAGGCCGTTAGTGTTCGGAGGGGGAGAGAGCGGAGGTGAAGGGGAAGAGGCCAAGCAAAATTTAAACAAAGTGGATCTGGGTAGGTATGGAAATAGAAGAAGGTGGCAGCAGTCTCCAACCAAAAAGAATATATTTTTATAAGTGAACAGACGTGAAGAGGTAGACCAAAAATTTTTAGTCTGGAATAGTGGAAATAGTCACGAGCGTGAACAGGTTATTTGAATTCAACTGAAAAAAAAGGAAAGGTCAGAGATTGGGTGAGATTAAGGTAAGTGTACCGGGAATTGAAACAACACCAATAATAATGAAAATAGGGAATGCTGAAAGTCAAGATTGAAATTATTAAAGGCAACAGTTATCCAGGTTTACGTTGGGAAAATGGAAAGGCACTGGGAAACAAAAGGCTGAAACGATTACCGATACGGTAGGCGTTACGCAAAGTGAAACGTACACCGGAACTCCGAATTTGACAATCGAATATACCGTAGAGATCGGCACGACGAGACAATCAAAACGGTATATAGAAATCAGTGGTACGATCATCCGATAAAAATCGATATCGGTACCAGAATGCTGCATTTTGCAGAAAATAAGAACGACGGAGCAATAGATTTCCGAATTTGGAAAAATGACGAACTGACATCTTGCTCAGAAGATGGTTTAGAATTTTTCTATGTAAAAATATTTTGGTTTTGAAAACGTTTTATTTACAACGCTTCTTAACTGATTAAATTGAAGTGAATTTACGCGCGAAATAAACTTTCGTATTTTCGGACGAAAATTTACCAGCTGCTATGTTAAACTAGACGTATTCCAAATATTAATTTTTCATTTCAAAATTTTATCGATTAAAATTTCACAAAATTTCAACTAATTACGTTATTAAAACGGTTGAAATTTACGGGTCGTTACACTCTCCCCCACTCAAAACTTTTCGTCCCCGAAAAGGAACGAGGTAGGAGAATAGAGACAACCAGAAAGAAAACAGATTGAAAACAAAATAAAACAATTGGTTCAAACCGTATAAATTTCAATTTACCTTAATTAATACTCAATATTTGACTTAAAATTCAGGGTATTTCAATAAGTTGATTTAATTCCAATTTATTAATATTTGATACCAAAAGATTTCTTCAGAACAAAATTTTATTTTATTTATATCATTTATTCATTGTTTTATTATCCAATTATCCTTTATTAACAATTTCTAAAATCATAAACTTGAATAGTCTTTATTTTAATCATATTTTATTCAACGAATCTAATTCTTCTTTATTCCAAATTATTGTTAAGTTTATTTTACTTAATATATCTTATTACATATATTTAACCCATATAAATTAATTTAAAACATAAAAGTTTCGATTTAAATTAATTTACATCTATTAATTTCTTTTAAATTCAAGGTATTTTCATAAGTTGATCAAATTTCAATTTATTAATTCTTCCAAAACAAATTTATTGATTCTTTCAAAACAAATTTATTTCATTATTAACTGAATTTACTTATTATCCTATCTAACTCTATCAACATCTTTATAATCAAAATTTAGTGTATAACATTTATTATAAACACTCAAATTTTATTTATAAATTCAATTTATATTATATATTATCCAATTACATATTCAACTTCTGAATGATTTAGGTAAGTTGTATTAGAATACAGTTGAACAATATACAAATAGAATTTTCCAAATTCAATTATTCAAGTTTAAATATTTATTCCAAATTTTGGTCTTATTTATAATTAAAATCATCCTTTAACAAAATTTAAGAATTAGATTTCCGAATAACTTTAAACAATTTAGAGTTATATATCATATATTTATATCAATCAAATTAAATTTTTTTAAAATAAGATACTTATATATATATATAAATCAAATTATACTGAAGAAATTCAAATCAACATATTTTTCAAACAAAACCGTAGCAAGGCTACAGAATAGTATCTCCACTTCGAAACTCGAAAATGAATGTCGATGATGCGGCCGCCATCACCGAAATTATTTTCCAGCGACAAAGAGAAGAGCACTGATTTCAACGCTTTAAATTCTTTGAAAACGATTCTTATTTGAAAATACTTCCAATAATATATACTTTAAAATTATAAAATCAAAGTTCGAAATCACCGGAAACTAAATTCTCAAATTTCTAAATTAAATTCATTTCAAATTCCAAATCAATTTATAAACCATATTTATAAATTTATTTAGAACAATAAATGATAATCAAATATTATCATTTCAAACAAACAATTTAATTTACCTATTAAATTCCAGAAAATTTTTTTTTCTTATATTTTCACAATATAATCAAACAAATTTTTATTTCATTTTCCAAATTTGAAAATATTATTGTGTCAGTTTGCTCTGTTCAAGTGTTTTGGAAATCCTATCGATAGCGTTGATCAGACGAATCGATCGAAAACCCAAATCAACATCAACAACTCAAACAACACAATATATAACATTTCAAAATTTATTTACAAACACACTTCCTCACTTACCGATACAATAATGGATTTTTTAAGCAAGGATAGGGATTCAAATTTTTTTGATAGACTCAAATCAAAGAGAATTTCGATTCGAAGATAGGTTTGAAACAAAGATATGGTGATTAAATAACAAAATAAGGCGATGGCTAGGTTTATATAAATCACGGGCAACCTTAACCGGGTCGACCGTGACTTCAAAATAAGATCGGTGTAGAATTCCGAGGTAAATCGACATTCGATCTCAAGAAATAGAATTCAAGTATAGCAGGAGATAGATAGCATCGTAAACCGAGGATAAAGAAATCTCCGGTAAATCAATGCCAATTATAAAGGAGTTTACTCCTTTACGAATCGTTCTAAGATTGGCGAGACCGCCGATCTATTATAGATAACATTCAGAATGGAGTTATGGGGTGCTCCATGATTGAAAGAAGACGAATAGTGAAGGACACGAATGAATTTCGGAACCGAAGGGAACGTTCCAAAATTCAAAGGAATTGTGTCAAGGGAAGAGATTGAAACTCGAATGAGAGTGATTCTGTAAATACATTTACCCTATATGTTAAGTTTTGCCTAGAGCAACCAAAGCTCTGATACCAACTGTAACGACCCAGAATTTTGGACCATTCGCATCCATTATAAGTGTATAGGTAGACACTCATGCCGGAGTTGAATTGCTCAAAATACCGCGTTGTTAATTTAAATTTTGGCAAAACTGAACATATACAGTAAATAGATATAATCACAGATCACAGACACAGAGTAATAAATGCAGCGGAAATAAAAGAGATAGTAGTTCATGAAGCTACTATATGAATATATAAGATACATCAGAGTTTACAACAGAAGAGTAATACGATACATCAGATACAAATCAGAATACATCACTGGAATCATCAAATACTGAAGCAGAATAGATGTGTAACGACCCGGAATTTTCGAACCCGAAAATTCCAGATAGTTAGGAGAAAAAGAAAAGAGATAGAAGAAAGAAACAGAAAGAAGAAAGAAGAACAGAAAACACAACATCTCACATTCGCAGCGGATTAAATATAATAACAAATAATAGCATTTATACAAAGAAAACCTGTATTTGTTAATTACATTTTTATACATCAGAGTTACAACATTCACAAATATACTAGACAGTTAGAATTAACATGTCTCGGACAACTATAATATATCACAGCGGAATACACTCCATACGTTCCTGCCATCCAGCTCGCCTCCTGAGCTCCAGAACGTCCTTACCTGGAAATCTGTAATACTCGGTCTGACCCGAGCATTACATCAAAGTAACACCCGGGTCAGGCTGGAAACCAGCGTGAGTAAACTCATCTAACAAGAAATTCCAATCCATAGAACTTATTTAAAACCCGGGGTAACTCGTACTTTACTATAAGTAAAACAACTTATATAGTCAACACATATGTTCACAAAACAATATCTAAGTATCCAACTTAGTTTAAATGGTCCATATTATCCCAAACCGGCCTATTGATTTCACATATCAATCTATAAAAAATTATAGAAGATTTCAAATCGAAGTGGTTTTGGGTATTTACTGATACCCAACTCCTGTCTCTTCGAATCCAATGTCATCTTAACCAAAGGTTTATAATCATTCATCTCATATCACAAAGCAGCACATATCACATATCAGAGATATCACATAATCCAAGGCATTCAACATCATTCAATATAATTTCTAATTAATTTAATTAATCTCCAATTAAATTAATTACCAACTTTAATCATTTGGATTACCTTAATCCTGCTCACATAACATTAATTAATTTCAACTATTGATTTAATCCTCCTTTAATTATCTATCTAAATTAATTATCCATAATTACTTTCATTAAGTAATTATGCCATTGGTTAATTATACTTAATTAATTAACCTTTAATTATTTATTAATTATCCTCTAAAAATTAATTAAATTAATTAACTCTCATCAAATTAATCCTTAATTACTTACATTAATTAATTATTATTTAAGTAATTAATTATTCTCTAATTACCAATTAATTAATCTCAAATTTCCAATTAATTAATCTCCAAATTAATTAATTTATAAACCTTAATTTTTAATTAATTAATCCTAAATCATTAATTAATTAAATTAATTAATTACTCTGTAATTACCTCATTAGTTTAAATAATCCTTAATTATTCAAAGTCTTAATTAACTTTAAGATAAACTATTTTCCTTATTAATTGCTTAATTATGATTAACACACAAATATAAAACCTTTTATCCTTTTACTTAATTACATTTCTAAATAAAGTTTAAAATAACTTAAAACTTTAACTTAATAAATTCAAGTTAAACAAATTATATAACTTACTTAAGTCAATTATTAAACACATTTATTATATAAAGAATAGATTCAAACTTGATTTATTTAAATTTTACACAATATTGTTTTAAAAAAAAGTTGATGATAATCAATTTGTGAGATTAATTAAAGACTAATTACTTAATGTAATTAAAGTATAATTAATCAAGGATGATTAATTAAAATGGAAATTTTTTGGATGATAAATTAATTGGTTTGTAATTAATAACCAAGGTTTAAAAGTAATTAAAGTAATTAATTCGTGGTTAATTAAATTAATTAGAGATGGTATGGTTGGTTAATCTTGCTATGAATGATTGAATGATATTGTATGCCTTAGATTAGTTGATATCTCTGATGTGTTGTTGTTCTTTCTTCTTTTCTTTTCTTCTTCTATCCCTTTCTTTCTTCATAATGATGCGTCTTTCTGGGCAGAGAAGGGCGGGTCGTTACAGTTTTGATGTAATGCTCGGGTCAGACCGAGTATTACAGATTTCCAGGAAAGGACGTTCTGAAGCTCAGGAGGCGAGCTGGATGGCAGGAACGTATGGAGTTTACCGCTGTGTATTTGAGAGCTTATTGATAGTAGTCTGGGACAGGTTGATAACTGTCTAGTCTATTTGTGTATATGTTGTAACTCTGATGTATTGAATGTAAAGTAACAATTACAGCTTTTCTTTGTATAAATGCTATTATTTGTTATTATATTTAATCCGCTGCGAATGTGAGATGTTGTGTTTTCTTTCTTCTTTCTATTCTTCTTCTATCTCTTTCTTCTTTTCCTTAATAATTCGGAATTTTCGGAGTCGAAAATTCCGGGTTGTTACAAGATGGCTGGATCTTCAAGCAAAGCTCCAACTTCAAAGGTGAGTCTCGAAAGCTGAACTACTCGGTCTGACCCGAGCGTAAAGCAAAACACAAAACACTCGAGTCAGGATTAACATTCTTATATTAATAAATCCAACTCAAGTGAAATAGCAATTGAAATACAAGTAACTTAAAGGATGTTTGGAATAACCATCCTTTAAGGATCCGTTAAACTATCTACTATGTAGTAATGTACGCTAAGTAGATAATGTCTATCAGTAATATAAGAAGATATCAAAATAGCGTTAAGTCATGGCCCATTCCACCCTTAACACATTTTTATTCCCAAAAGCATATACAAGACCGTAGTTTCCCCAAAACCGGAAGTCACCAGAGGGCAATCCATATACTAAAGGTACAAATCAAAATCGTAGTGGTCGCGCATAAATGGAATACAAGTATGACAAGGTACATGAGGCGATACCAACTAGGATACTAGTAGTTGCCTGATCCGGACTGATGTTGGGCATAGCAGCTACTACCCCAACACCGCGAAACAACACTCCCATAATCGAGGGGTGCGCCCAAATCGAATCACAAAAGTAATAGATATGGTATCGAAGAAGTGTGTCCGCTAGAGATGGCGATCCTCAATGGCCCGGCGCGGCTCCTGTTTTAGTCATGTCAGGGGTCATCCAATATCGTTCTCTTTCTTCAGTCAACGCGTTCACCAAAACCATCCACTTCGTTCTGGATCAACACTCCGCGTTTAGTTATTAAAGTGGTTTCGGTTCAGATAGAGAGTATATCCATTACCGATCCCGGTCTCTTTAATAACTTTCGTAATTATTACACCGATTGGTCGTTTATATATTTCAAAAACCAACTCAATTTCAATTTCAAATAGAATTCGTAAATCAACATTTCATTTGTCTTTCTAAAACGATTTCCAAATTTTCGTTTCAAAACTTCCAATTTATCATTTCAAAACCTTATAATTCAATTTCAATCTTTATTTTAAACAATTCAAATATCAATTTAAATTCGTATATAAGATTCAATTCCGAAATCATTTAAATAAATTTTATTTAACATTCAAATCAATTTCAAATTCATTTATCGATTTCATTCAATATTCGTTAAGTTACTTTATCATTCAAAACAATTTCAATTAAATTTCCAATTCATTAAATCAATTTCTTAAGTTCAACTTCATTAAACAAAACTTACAATTTTGAATTAAATTAAATTCGTCAAATCATTTCTTTCAATTACAAGTCTTACATTAATTCCAAAAATATCACATTTTATTTCTTGTTAAAGAAATTCAATTTCACCTATTTACTTACTTAAATGATTTTCCAAACTTAATTAATAAAGAAACTCAATTTCAATTATTACGAAGAAAAATTCACTTATTCAAAATTCAATTAAATTTAATCATTAAATAATTCAATCTTATTTAATTATTAAATAATTCAAAACTTAATTATTAAATAATTTCAAAGTTTAATAATTTCAAACTTAATTATAATTTCCAACTTAATTATTAAATCATCTCAAAGTTTAATAATTTCAAACTTAACTCAATAGTTTCTCAAATTAAACAACATTCTTTCATCAATTACATTTTTAATAATTTGTTTCAGATTATTAAACATTAACATTTCCTTTCACTTAAATTCAAATTTCAACTTCATTTCAAAACCATATTATTTATTCAAATAAAATCCTTATTTTATTTCAAAATCAAGTTATTGACCAATCGGGTTTATTTAATTTTCTATCCTAGGTCAAAGTTCAAATTTGGGTATTTATCATTTCAACCCGATTCCAATTCAATTAAAAATCAAAGCATAACATAGGGAACTTGCAGTGTGATAACTGGGATGGTGTCAAAGTAAATAAACAAGCAATAACAACAATCAATATCAATCCAATAATCAATTCAAATAATCCCGAAATAACCATATTAATTCGCATTGTTATTTGTACGAATTAATATAATTATTTCTAGAATCCACACTATCATTTCATGTAGATTAAAGATTATTACATTACGGTTTTCACTTGTCATCTATTTACAATTTCATACATCATCAGTTTAAGCAACATACAATTGATGGTTCAAGGTGTAGTTAACAATCCTACGTGTCAATAAATTTAACAGTTAAAGGGGTCATATTATACAAATGTCCGTTAATCAAATTTAACATTTAACTATCCTATATCAAGTTCAATTGCATACTATTTATCATTCTAACATTAACAATTTAACGTCCAATATAAACATCAGCAATCAATCAATTATCAGCCAAACTGTATTATCATCGCATAAATAATTAACAGAAAATGGTGTCAGATGTCATAGGTGAACTGATACAGGCAATAGCATATATAACAGTGTAATTAACTAACAGCAGTATATTTCAATTGTCGTTTCAATTGAAATCAAATTTAATAAATAAAAGAACGTTAATCGTGAGTGAGTGCTCACCTTTCGAGGTTAGAGAAATTTGACAACAGAACAAGCTACGAATTCCGAAGCAAAGCTAGATGGACATGCTTCGATGGAGAAAATAGACACGACGGGTAAAGCTGATAGATAAGGAATTGACAAACGAATCAGAATCAGATTGATATAAACAACAATTTTATTATCATCGTTACGAATCAATTTTTTTTTTCTTTTTTTTTTACAATGTTAAAATAACATATAAAATTTAAATCAATGTTTTAAATAATAATATATTTGAGATAAATACTCGTATAGATATAAGCATACCATAGGTATATATATATAACATAAACAGCAATCTAATACTTATCTATAACAGCAAGTATAATATATGTACATTGCTCATACTATTCTAAACAAGCAAGCTAGGACTTATATACTAACTACACGCAACCCAATAGTAAGTAACAATTTTGCAGTTCCACCTTTTACTGTTATATCCTATATAGTGAACAAAACATAATATTATAATCTATGTGTATAACTAATATATCAGTATAACAAATTTACTATAAAACAACTATAACCTATACCAAAATAAATGTAAGTATATAAAATAAAAGATATAAACCGCCTATCCCATATAAACTACAGATTTACAATATAAAGTTTTAGACAAACTTACCAATATATGAAATCTGTATATAAACTTTTGTATATGAAAACTTGTATAACTTTTATACAAAACAAAAGTTGTATTCAACCTGACCATATATGCAGACTATCACATTATACTTTATTATATTAATATATAGTTGAGCTTTCAAAAAGAACAAGTTATATATATTTGAGAAATGAATATACCTCAAACATAGACAATGGGGCACCGCACATAACAGGCAGCCGCGCTCACCAAGAAGAATAGGGGTTGTAGTGTAGGTAAGGGGATGCGGCAACGTGCATGGCTGACTCGAGTGATGGCGGCGGCTGTGGAGAGCAGGCACGAACACGTGGAGATGAGGTGGCGCCTGATGGGCGGAGAACAGTGTGGAGTATGGCTACGGCCATGGTGGAAGCGAGGGTGAAAGAGTGGAGTGGGTCACGGCTACCATTGAGGTGGTCAGCGGGGAACTTGAGTCCGTGGCTTCGGTTGTAGCTCGAGTGAGTGGAGAGCCTGGGGTGCGCGTGTGGCTGTGTCGTGGGCTTCACAGCAAGGGCGCGTGGATCTGGGTTATACCGGGCAGTGATGGCGAGGGGATGAACGTGGCGATGGGCGAGGGGATGAACGTGGTGATGGGCGAGGTCTTGGTGAAGGCGGACGGTGAGGCTTACGTGGTTGCTCAGGCCGTTAGTGTTCGGAGGGGGAGAGAGCGGAGGTGAAGGGGAAGAGGCCAAGCAAAATTTAAACAAAGTGGATCTGGGTAGGTATGGAAATAGAAGAAGGTGGCAGCAGTCTCCAACCAAAAAGAATATATTTTTATAAGTGAACAGACGTGAAGAGGTAGACCAAAAATTTTTAGTCTGGAATAGTGGAAATAGTCACGAGCGTGAACAGGTTATTTGAATTCAACTGAAAAAAAAAGGAAAGGTCAGAGATTGGGTGAGATGAAGGTAAGTGTACCGGGAATTGAAACAACACCAATAATAATGAAAATAGGGAATGCTGAAAGTCAAGATTGAAATTATTAAAGGCAACAGTTATCCAGGTTTAGGTTGGGAAAATGGAAAGGCACTGGGAAACAAAAGGCTGAAACGATTACCGATACGGTAGGCGTTACGCAAAGTGCAACGTACACCGGAACTCCGAATTTGACAATCGAATATACCGTAGAGATCGGCACGACGAGACGATCAAAACGGTATATAGAAATCAGTGGTACGATCATCCGATAAAAATCAATATCGGTACCAGAATGCTGCATTTTGCAGAAAATAAGAACGACGGAGCAATAGATGTCCGAATTTGGAAAAATGACGAACTGACATCTTGCTCAGAAGATGGTTTAGAATTTTTCTATGTAAAAATATTTTGGTTTTGAAAACGTTTTATTTACAACGCTTCTTAACTGATTAAATTGAAGTGAATTTACGCGCGAAATAAACTTTCGTATTTTCGGATGAAAATTTACCAGCTGCTATGTTAAACTAGACGTATTCCAAATATTAAATTTTCATTTCAAAATTTTATCGATTAAAATTTCACAAAATTTCAACTAATTACGTTATTAAAACGGTTGAAATTTACGGGTCGTTACAACATCCAAACAATCAATCAATCAAATCAATAAGTGCAATATCAAATTTCATTTGAGTGAGAAAAATCTCACGTTAGCTTTTTTATTTCATTTTGCAATCCATTCCAGACTGGCTAATTTCCTTGATTTTAAACCTTGTATAAATAATTATACAAATTCATTAATATTTGAACAGACGAACAAATAAATTTCCAATTTAAACAGATTGAGTTAACTAATTATTAAATTATTTCATTAACTAACAATTTTATTCAAACTGATAATTTAAACAAATTTTCCTTTGTATTTCTATTAACTAATGATTTAATTGATTTAACCTTACTGAAAACAATTTTCTCTTACCAATTTAATTAAATCGAATTCCCTTTTGAAATAACCAGATTTATTTTACTGTAAAAAAAAATTTCTCTGTAAAACCAACCGAACAAAGTTTTCTCTTTTTTTTCTCCTTTAAACTTCATATATATTTTAAATCTGTATATATATATACATCTTATTTAAACCTATTTTTATTTTATTTCTAAAATGGGACAGTCCATCTAACTTACTGTAAAATCAAAAGATGATATACAGTTTTTTTTATATATATATTTATTTCCAAATAGGTATATGAATATACACATATATTGAAATTATTAAAACTCAATACCTCGCAGCCAACCTTCCCCCAAGTCGAACGACGTCGAACCCAATTCCCATATCGCCGATGTCACGATCCTCGAGTTGCGAGCCATTGAGATGTTCGCCTGAACGCTGTCGTCGATGCCAATATCCATCACGCTCGCGAGCTCCACCTCTCACACTTCAACACGCGATGCCGACATCCTTCCAGCGTCGCACGAACGCGACCAAATCTCGATCCATCTCGACTCCGCCACTGCGAGCCCTAGCAGTCGCGACCCACACTCGCTCTCGCCTTCAACCTCCAGACGCGATGAGGCTCTCCCCCAGTCTCAATTATTTAAACACGGCTTCAAATTCGAACGAGATTCCTTCAATTTTGCAGGAGATTTGGGCGCGATTTTATTTTTCTTTGAATCGGAGAAAAGAGGGAACGCTGCCATTTGAATTTAATTTTAGAAGATGAACGAAATTAAATGTCGAAAAGAGGGGCGCGATTTCCTTTTATTTTTCTTTCTGGCTTCGATCATGATTTCGTTTGCCATTTATTTCCTACTTTGAACGAGAATAATGTTCGTTCATTTTATTTTCTCTTTTCTATCGACATTGCTTTGAAAAGGGGGAACAAAGGATTGCGTGTTGGAGAAGCTGATAAGAAATAATACGGCTGATGGGAAAGAATTTTGACTAGTGAATAGAATATATTATTCAAGTTTTAAATTCAAATTTAAATCGTCGAGAATCCGCAGCTCAAAATCTTGACATCCCATCGAGGTGTGCCGCTAGGCGTTCGTAATGTTATACGCCTATCCCGAACCCAATGGAAAAGGTTCCGAGTCCAAATTCGATCGTATGGAGAAGATAGCTTTTTGGACCAGTTATTAAATTGAATTTCGATATAATTTTCTGCACCTTTAATTATCGTATGCTCACACAATAACTCCAACCCTACGAAAATTGAAATCCGATAATAATACAATATTACAGATCCAATGGAATTGGTTTCGTCAAATTCCGAGACTGTGCCTCAGACGGCTATTTTTAAATTCAATTTAAACGATATAAATTCAAAACCGAACAAATCACTGAACAATTCAATTCTGAAGCTTCTATTATTTCCGGTATTGTCAATACGAATTTTAAAAGCTTTTGAAATATTTTTAATCAGCTTAAAATTGAAGATTCAAATTTTTATTCAACTTCAATAGATTAAATATTATAATTTAATCGCCAATTTCAAAGTTATATTGGGGATTCAAATTAAATTACCGTTCCAATATTTAAAATAAATTAAATATTTTCAATTTAAATTGTTTAAAATTCTGGGTCGTTACATAATTGGTTGTTTAGAAAATAGGATACATTTCTATAATTTAATTTTTAAAAGATAACGATAAACGTAACTGTAAGAATAAAAGAAAGAAAAAGGGAACTAGTGTAAAATAGAGAAACCACTGTATTTTACACTATTCCAAAATAATAAAAGAAATACTTTGCAGTTACGAATTATTGTTTATAGTATTATTTAGTATTAAAATATGTAAATGGATTTTTAGTATAGTTTTCATACCCAACCAAATAAAATAGAATTACATCCTAGAATAGAAGAAAATAAAGTAAAGTATGAAAGGAATCAAGTAAATTATTAGAAAAGAATTTGAAGCTGTAAACGATAATGAACCTAGATCTGCATTTACTGCGCAGACTACACAATAAGACAGTTATGATAAGTGAATTATATAATATAAGAGAATTAAAGAGAATTCTATATCATAATAAAAGAAGACAGCCTAGAACAGAAGAGAGACACTTGTAATCATATACAAATTATAAAAGAAGATAAAAGTGACAATTACAAGTAAAATTATAACATAGGTTATAATTAAAGTAGAAAGAATGGAAAGGCTTATTTAAGATTTAAATTAAGTTAATAAGAAAATAGAACAGAGATAATAGAAGATGCTTATTTAATAAACTTAAGACTTAAATTGAGTTAAATAAGCAAGGTAATAGAAGTGACAGTACGAACAGCATTCCCTATTAGATCAATGGTGGTCTCACAATAGCCAGAAGTGAGACGAGGGCAAGAATATGCTAATTAGAGGAAATAAGTAGCCAATAGAATAAGGAAAGTAAACTAAATGCAGGGTCTAATAAAAGAGTGAGATGCATTTGGAGTAGCCTAAAGAATGAAGAGCCTAACGAAGCAGTTCATCACAAATTTCAGCAAAGGAGAAGCACGTCCAAATTAGTTATTTTGGGCTGGAAGGAAGTATGAGACTTCAACGGGACGTGAGGATACTCTAGGATGGCCCTCTGGGTAGGCCTAATGAGGTTGCATCCCCAGAGGCAGGTCTGTAGGTGTTCCATCAAGAGAGTATGCCTTGATTGCTTTTTGCTTGGCAGGACCATTGTAGGCAGTCAAAAGGGGTTGGTGTTCGGAGTAGGATATTCGTATGTCCCAGTACTTGTAAGTAAATTTAGTAGGCAGGACCCAAAAGGATAGTCACATGCAGATATCGGCCAGCATCAAAACCAAGAGCAAGTTCGGGAAGACTAGAGTTAAAACCAAAAGTCTAATGATTCTTTCACTATCGAGACATTAGATGAGGGGCACCACCAATTGGATGTTAGATTGTTTGCAGTAGGGCACGACTACTTAACTGTTTAGAGGTCTTTCGATTGGTTGAGGGTTGGCTGCGTGGGGCCATAGCCACGATGAGAAAAGAGACAGACCAACTAGAATATCTGTATTGTAGGCCTAACGTAGCTGTCCTTCACAGATATAGAGAATCCCTGACCGAGTTCCATACAAGGTAGACCTTGTTGGCGGGATTCGGAGAGTAGACAAAACGATTACGTATAGTCCTCAATTTACGCACTGGGTGGTACGTTGTAGATGTCCGAGCATTAGTATAGACTAGTGCGGACGCTGTTTTACGTTTTCATAGTAGACGACGGAACATCTGTATTGTAGGCCTCATGAAGCTGTCATTTACAGATGTAGTCACAAAACACTATAGGAGCAAGACGATGGAGTCCTTTACGAGGAGGATACAGAAGGTACTATGGGTAGTACCTAGGACTAATATGGTCATTGGGCATATAGCTATATATATATATCAGTTATTAGGTTTTAATCTACTAAGGAGTAGATGGATACGATTCACGCACAGAGGGGAGAGTATGATAAACCTAGTGAACCTGATATAACAGTTAATGGAAATAAAACGGTATATGTAGAATTAAGCTTAAAAGTGTATAATTTATCCATTCACCAGAACTTTAGTTCTGACCCCCTTCTCATAACATCCTACGGGTTAGGTAGATGGCAGAGACTTCCCAGCTTTAAGACACTAGTTTAGAAAGCGTTATTATATTGATGAGTATTTACTTACTATTATATTTTAGTCAATTCCGCCGTGAGATATTTAATTGAGCTCTGATATATTTGTCTTTGCCTATTTGCAGGATACTAGATTCCCAACTCGGGTTTCAGTGGGCTTGAGTTTTAGCATTTTTGCGAAAAATCTGGACCACTAGAATTCAGGTTGTTACAACATCCTTTTTGGGATCACCCTCAAGATTAGTAGCAAGTAGCCCTTGCACTTCAAAGATCTTCGTCTTCGATTCCATCATCTTCAAGATGTTTCAAATTCAAATGCTTATGTTGGTTCAAAGTGGTTTTCGGATAACACATGAATATTCAATCCCCATCTCTTCAAATCAACAATCGATAATTTTAAATTTAGTCAAGTTATCGATAGTGGACAAATCCACTGTTTGGGTGTAAGTATAGATTCACATTTAAAAATAAAACATCATATACTTATCACCACTTTCTGATTTCAAACAGTAATATCCCTTGATTAACAATAATGTCAAACAAGTTAGAAAACAATCATTGCCTCGACATACATTCTTTCTTCTCGGGATAGAGACGGGTTTCCATAGCTTGAAATTTGGTGTTAAGTATACAATGAAGCATCTTCCATATACTTAATCCATTTATCGAAATTAACTCTCTTATATTTGTTGCGTTTTTGACATTTCAACTTCCCTATCCCTTGCCTAGAAAATCTGGTTCTAGATCCCACAGATAGAGGAAAGTCTACTCATCGGCTTTTAGTGCTAAATACAGGATGACTTACTTTCCATAAAGCGTGTCAACGTTTTAGCACTACTTATCATATTTGTTTGGCTTCTTAATGGCATAGACAAAGAAATCCCTTGTATTTAAAACATCCTTTTATAAAAAATTACTTTTAAACAAAACCGACTTTTGGAACTAAAGCGATTTAAAAAACAATTGAGAAAATGAGTGATCCTATATGATTAAAGGAAACCACTTGTGTAATTTTATTCTGCACTAAAAAAATGGAGCCGTCAATATGCTTGACAAGTAACGATGGCCACCCCCTCCCGTACAAAATAAATTAAAATAAAAGAAAAAACCCCCAAACCTAAAGAACTAAAGGTCAAAAATAAAATACAATAAAAAACACAAAATAATAAATACTCTCTACTTCACAAAATCCGATGGATCCATCCAAACTAGAACGTATACCTGAATTAAAAATCAGAACCTTTTAAATAATCAAAAAATCTTTAAAAATCAAAACCTTTTGTTTAAATAATTAAATAATATTTAAAAATTATTTTCCTTTTTAATACTTATAATATATTTTAAAAGAATTTTCAAAATTATCTAAATTAGAAACTCCTTTTATTTTTATACAAAAATTGTCGATTTATAAACCACATCCATAGCGACTATCCCTATATGGACAATAATTTTTTGTATTCGCTTTGTAAATCAAAATAGTTTTTAAATTCATTTTCTTCTATATTTAAACCACTTTATAAACTATGTATAAAGGTTTGAAAACAAAACGTAAGGTTTGAAAAACTTTTTAGAACATTTCTAGAAAACAAGGAAGTAAACAAGTTTTTAAAGAACACGGGATCTCGATGTTGAAACAAAAATCAATTCAAGTGTGTTTACTTTCCAATCAACATATAACCATTCATATACATAAGCACATACATATATATACAAATGTAAATAACATCCATAAAGCAAGAAAAGATTATCACTTGTAAATAATTACTTAAGCACTTTGACTACATTTCAAGTCATCAACAAATTATCACGTATGACATCCGCTACAAGCGGGAATCAAACCAAACAATAATCGTTCTAAACTTATAAACATAAGTAATTAAATAACTAATATTATAACCACAAATAATAAAGTTCAAATCTTGGTTTTTAAAAGTGAGATTTTTACCAAAATCAACATAGATTCAAACCAAACTACCACAACTTTTGCACCGATGAACGAACCTAGCTTTTCTTTTTACAAACTTGCTTTTTAGGGTCCTAAGGAGTGGAGATAGGCTCAGCCTAGGTGTAGTTGGGCTCGGCTATGCTTGAGGAGGAGAGTTTTAGGTCTTGTTATAGAAGATAGAAGATGAAGAGAAGAAAGGAAGCGTTTTCAACTAAGTTTTAAGGTTTTAAAGTGGAAAAATAATAGATTTTTAATTTAAAAACTTTAGGAAGCCATGAAAAGGAAAATAGAAGCTTTCAAAATAAGGAGATAAGAGTTTGAAGATGAAGAAAGTGAAATAAAATAAGAAATGCAAAAAATAAGGTATTTTTTTATATAAAATGATACATAGGAAATTACAAAATTACCCTTGGACATTACCCTCCATAACACGATGCCACATCACCCTCCCATTTCCCTTGCACACACAACCCCCTTCATTATAATCACCATCACTTCATCACTTTTACATTACTTGATGTATTATCTTTTGTACCATTTTTTTTTTAATTATAAAAGAAAAGTCAAAAATCATTTATTACTTAAGTATAAATTTAAACTTATTTTACTCTATCCACTTCCTTAACCAAAGCATATATTTATGTGTGTGTGTGTATACCCTGGTGTATACAATATGTTCCGAGAACTTTTAAACGATGAAAAGTCGAAAATTTGAAAAACGATTTTCGATCATATTTTAGATTTTTCTCCAAACTAACTATTTTTGTAAACCAAATTTTAAAAAAACTCCACCATCACTAGTCATTACTTAAAAGAGGGCCATTTGAGTTATGAAATTTATTAATTAATTTTTTAAAAATATATCAAATATTCATATTTAAAGTAATTAAATTATGGGTCGTTACAGTTATAATCATAATTTTTTGTAAATAATTTATATGTTATACACTTAAAATAATCAACCTAGTGTATAAAATTTAAATAGAATATTAAGTTTGAAGTTTAACTATAATTTACAAATCTGGGTAGAAAATACATATATCTAAATAAACATAATATACAATTATTTTTCTAATTAACTCCAATTATGTTTGGATCCACATTTCTATTCAAAAATCAATTTGCAATGCAATTGAGAAGATTTATTTAGTCAAAGCTGAAAAAAGATATACGAAGGTACTTAGAATTTAAAATTTTCAATGTTCCAAAATAGAATTAAGATGGAACAAAAGAGAAAATTGAGTTATAGTTTAGATGTAAAATCCCAAATATCAATGAATCAAAATATAAACCATTTGAATATATGATTTATGATTTAATTAAAGATTTGATTCAAAGTTTAGACTTATTTATTCAGGATTTGAATCTCATGTTTAAAATGTTGTGTTATACACTATTGCTTATACATATGTTATTATTGTACACTTGCCATATATTCCTTCAAAATCACATATCTATTACATTTATAATGCATGGTCTTTCTTGTCCATTAGGATGCCGTAATTTTATCTGATTCGGTGGTCAAAAATAAAATGAATTTGGCAAGCTTTTGAGAGGAAGTTGGTGTAAGTTCTATACAGTAATATTTAATTATAGACTTTTGGTTGAAGAAAACGTACATTCGGACTTATATTATGATACTAACACAAATCACTATATTGTATGACATTGAAGAAGTGAAGAAATTAAAAGTGGAGATGAGGGACTTATGTTGAAAATAAACTATTTGGTATTTTATTAACCTAGATTTCTCAATATAGAAAATATCTAGAATATAGGTTTAGCTATTTATGACCTCATCTATTTAAAATATATATAAGTGAGTTTAGGAGATATAAATGGAGAATATGTCAATATTCTAGAGAATAGTTCTAAACCATTAGATTAAGTGAATCTCCACCGTTTATTTAAAATGTGAATTAGTATAAATATTGGTAGAGTCACTCATATTTGCATGCAAGGTATGATCATTTATAATCGAAGTTTTCAATAATGTTTTCGTTCCTCCTTATGAAATATTTTTCTCCAATATCCCATATATCTCAATAACCTTGTTTTAAAATTAAATCCATTCTCTATCGAAACAACTCCTAACAGTGGTATCTAAGCTAAGTTGATATCAAGGAAGAATACCAAGTGGACTAAGTTTTGTTAAAGTTTCCTTGCTCAAAAGAGAGTACTGTAATAATTGGAGCATTCACGTAAAGGTGTTACTTGGATCACAAGATAATGGAATGTTATAGAAAATGGGTATAATGAACCCACCAAAGTCACCACTTTATCCCAAATTGAAAGGTATAATTTGAATAATCGAGGAAGAATGATCAATAGGCTCTTAGCGTCAACCATCAAGCTTTAGATGAATTTATGTTCGAAAAAGTTGCAAATGCGCAAAGTAGTAAGGTGGCATAGTAGGTTTTGGAGAATGCTTTCAAAGGAAATGATAAAGTGAAGAAAATTAGACTACAAATTATAAGAGATGAGTTTGAATCTTTATATATTGTATCATCGGAATCAATGGATGATTATTTTTCTCAAGTTCTATCTATTGTCAATCAAATGAAAAGATATGGAGAAAAAATAAAAAAATTATAGAATATTTGAGAAATTTCTATGATCTTTGGATTCAAATTTAACTAAATAGTTGTAGCAATTTAAGAATCAAAAGATCCAAAAATCATGTTTGTTGATCAACTTATGGGATTGCTTTAAGACCATGAAGAAAAATTAAAGAAAATAGTCAAAGAAGAGCCAATAGAGCACGTTCTTCAAGCCAAACTCATCTTGCGGGAGAATGAGATATTTAAATTTGGAAGAAGTCATATCCAAAAAAGAAGAGGTTGTGGCCAAATTATGGAAGAGGCGTCTATAAAATTTAAAAAAGAAGAATGATGCCACAATACATGTGCTACAAGAGATCAAGGAAGAAAAGGAAATACAAATCAAAATGAAAGGCTAAGGTGTGATAAATCATAAGTTAAATGTTATAACAGTGATAAATTTGGTCATTTTTCTTTCGAATGCAGATATACTTCCAATAAAATTAAAGAGAGATCTAGGTTTTCTAAAGAGAAGGCAGAACACTCTACACTTTTATGGGAACATAATGGAGATGAAAAATAAAAATAACCATAGATGGTATTTGGATACAGGAGATAGTAATCATATATATAGATGAAGAAACATGTTTACAGAGCTTCACGTGTCGTAGGTAGAAACATTCATTTTGATGATGAATCTAAAATTTGGTTAAAAGAAAAGTGAAACAAAAATTCATGTAAAAATGGAAAACATGATTATATCTTTGATGTGCACTATGTTCCTAACATGAAAGAAAATATCTTAAGCTTGGGGCAACTTCTGGAAAAAAGATATGATATTTACATAAAAAATCATAGTCTATGAGAGATGGTAAAGGAAATTTAATTGCTAAAGTACTAATCTCAAAAAATAGAAGTTTTCAGTAAATATTTCAAAATATGTTTATAAGCTTGTTACAAAGATTCATCATGGCTTTGGCACCTAAGATTTGGACATCTTAATTTTTGACATTTAAAATTGTCAAAAAAATAAATATGCTGAAAGGTTTGTCATCCATTAGTCACAAGAATCAATTATGTGAAGGATGTTTATTTAGGAACAAACCAAGAAAGAACTTTTGAAAACGAATCCACTATATGAGCTAAAGAGTCATTGGAACTTATTCATACAGGTATATATGATGCAATAAAAACATGCTCACTTGGAAAAAAATAATTATCTTCCACTCTTTATTGATGATTTTATTAGGAAAACATGGGCTTATTTCTTGAAACAAAAATTGGATGTATTTGATGCTTTCAATAAATTTAAAGGTTTTATACAAACGGAAAGTTGCCATAAGATAATGGCCATGAGATCCGACCGAGGTGGAGAACTTACTCAAAAGAGTTTGAGAAATTTTATGAAGCAAGTGGAATTCATCATCCCTTAATGGTCCCCTGCACCCCTGTAACTATTATCTGGCATTCTAGCCTGGCTATATTAAATAGGCGGCACGAGTTAGATCCGACTGCAATCAAGGCCAATGATTCCAGAATGATGATTGTGGGGCCCGAAAGTCAAGTACAGATGATTATATGAAGTAAGAATTGAATGGATTTGATGGACGTACAATGTATGATGCTCAAAGCATGGAACATGGCTCAACGAATGGAAGGGTTCAGCATAGCATGGCACATTGGAAGGGATCAGCGTGCTTGCTAAAGAGGGATCGGCAGGCTTCATTGGAGAGGGATCGACATCCATCAAGAATCAAGTGCATTCATGCACACAACAGTTAATATCTCAAGAGCTACAAGTCTAAAGCCTATGAAATTTGGGGGGTAAGGTAAGTGGATCCTAGGGAACCTACCCTAGGGATCGCACGTCATAAGAACAAACTTTGAGGGATCGGCATACATCCCTGTTGATGGTTCGACTGCAAGCAATGCACAGGTGATATCAAATCAAAGATCAAGCAATAACTTGAGTCCTAGTGGTCCAAATGACATGAAAATTGGAGAACAAACTTATTTTGGAATGAAGAAGCCACTATAGGGGTCGCTGCCCAAAAATCGACCAATAAAGGGATTGATATCGATCCCTCTTCATTGGAAATTAGGCCTAGCAATCCCTCTGGTGGGCCCATGTGAATTAGAAGGTCCTTCAGTCGAAGTTTCAGAGAGATTGGTGGTCGTCTTCACCTATAAATACTGGCCTAATAGGTCATTCTGAGGATCTTTATGCTGCTTGTTACTCTAGGCTCTATTATAATCAATTGTTTGCTATTCCTTACTGCCGTAATCATATTTATAAGTAATAAATAAAGGATAGTCTTCAAAGTGGACGTAGGAATACAACTATAAATTTCTGTCTCTGATTATTGATCTTTATCTGTTATTAGCTTAATCATCTCCTCATTTTAATTTTGTTTTTCTTAATTTATTTCTCTACATAAATCTATTCTTGGATGTTTGTCACTAATTTGGTTGCAAACAGTAACAAAACGACATTGTAGAAAGAAAGAATATGTCTTTACTTAGTGTGGCTTGTAGTATGTTAAAAAGCAGAAATATTTCAAAATAATTTTGGGCCAAACTCGTTAAATGTGTACTGTATTTATCGAAGCGCTCTCCAAATTGAAGCATATGGAATAAAACCCCTAAAGAAGCATTGAGCGGGAGAACACCATGCATATCACATTTGAGAGTAGTTAGAAGCATAGCATATGCCAATGTCATGGATTAAAAATGCTCTAAACTAGATGATAAAATAAATAAAAAAAATTCATTGGCTATGACTCAAGGTCAGATGGATGTAAATTGTATGACCCTACTAATGGAAAAGTTGTTGTTATCCGAGATGTGAAGTTTGATGAAGAAAGAACTTGGAATTGGTGTAAATTCTTCATCATTGGATCAATAGGAGGAAAAACTAATTTTTGCATAAATCAAAATAGGCTAGATCAAAATTATAACAGGCCAAATCTTTGAACAAAATGATTTTCCCAATCACATAATAATTAAGAGAGCGTACCTTGATTCATAGTAAATGAAATTAATTTCTAGTGAATAATTTCCTATGATTGTATTTCTCCCTCTTGACCCCTTTAGTTTGACAAGCTTGCTGGATAGAGGGGAAAACTAGATGACTGGGAAGAGAGAGAGTCAATCCTATTAGGGTTTTCTATTCTTTATTTACATCTACCATCAAGGTGTTAGTAGGAAAATACCTTTTTATTGACTAATGGTAATTATTATCTTTATTTTATTAAAACCAATTTGGTACTTTTCATGGGCCAGTAATTACCTACTTAGCCTACATATGGGCTTATGGGTAATTCCAACACTATCCCACTTGGCCTATGTGACATTATGTATTTAATGGTTTAATAATAAAATATAATGTGCATAGTGAAAGAAATAAATCCATCCTCATATTGGTCATAATTTAAAGTCATTATTAAGCAAATGTAACGACCCGTACTTTTTAGATAGTTCAAATCGACAATAAACCACACACGTTAGACTCAAACCATTCAAAAGGGAGGATTGCTATGGGGTAAATAAGAAAAATCAAAGAAAGAAAGAAAAACAAACACAGAATCTCACAGCGGAATGACAAAATATAATAATCAAATAAACAGTTCATGAAGTTGTTTACAAATAACATTTGATTACACTTTTATAATATAGAATCAGAGTTACATTCAACATAAATAAGTAACAAATGCAGCGGAATAACATGAAGCAGTGGTATGAATAAAATAAATAGTAATAGTACAAATCTTCGTCTTCGTCCTCCAGAAAGCAGTCTTCGATAAACTGTAAAGCTCAGACTGACTCGAGCAAATTGAAAAGACAAAACACTCGAGTCAGAACTAAAAGATCTTATGTAAGTTAAATCAACAGTAAAAAGATATGAGTGTAACGGCGTCAGAGATGTTTACGGGTTTTGACATCTCCTATCCAGTGTCTAACGTGAGTGCAGTAACTTGAGAGATGTCCGGGATTACCATCTCCTAAGGATCCGTTAAACTATCTACTATGTTGTATAATACGGTATTATAATATGTCTACAGTAAAGTAAAGTATTAAAATAGCATCCCATACCCCCCTTAACACATTTTATATAATGTTGTAGTCTATACAGATACTGTAAACTCCACCGTAAACTGGTGGGCTATCAGGGAGCACTCTATAGGTACGACACAAAACAAACTCGTAGAAGGCGCGATAAAGCATGTGAACATGGCACTCGAGGCAATGCCAAGGTAGATATACCATTTACGGATCCAGACCGGTGGTAACGCATAATAGCTACTACCAGCCACCTCGAAACGCACTCCCATAATCAAAATCAAGGGGTGGCCACCAAATCATCACAAAGTCATAATATGGTATCGAAGAAATGTGTCTGATAGGAGGAATGACCTCACTTGGCCCGGCATGGCTCCTGTTTTAGTCACATCTAAGCTGACTCATGGGAGTCAGGGTCACGTAAATACCTCATACAAAATCGTTCGCCAAACCATCCTACTTCATTTCTGGAATCTCCACCACATACACAGTTGTTAAAGTGGTTTTCGGTATTGGCAGAGAGTATGACAATATCTGATCCCGGTCACTTTAACAACCAAACGCTTATTACACACCGGATGGTTCTTTTACATTTTCAAAACCGATTCATAATTAATATCAATATATCATATTCGGTTTCGAACCATATCACTTTCGAAATCATATTCACTTTCGAAATCATATTCACTTTCAAAATCATATTCACTTTCCAAAATCATATTCACTTTCAAAATCATCTTCACTTTTGAAAACGTCGATAAGATAGGTTAATCAAATCCTCATTCCAAAATCATCATATTTACTCAAGTATGTCATTTCACGAAAAGGAATCAATTTCAAATACCAAGTTAGGTTGTATCATCATCATCAAGGATTTGAATATAAATCCTTCAACTTTTCACGGTCTGAAATTTTAGAAAATAGTTTAGATGGTCGTAAAAAGTTTTAATAGGTTTTAAAAATAATTTAAAATAGTTAAAATACTCTAAAATAGTTTAAATGACTTAAAATAGTTTAAAATAGATTTAAAATAGTTTAAATAATTAAAATAGTTTAATTGGACTTAAATTAGATTAAATTAGGTTTAAGATGATTTAAATAGATTTAAAATAGATTAAATAAATTTAAATTATATTAAATAGATTTAAAATAGATTAAATAAATTCAAAATAATTAGATAGATTTAAATTATATTAAATAGATTTAAAATAGATTAAATACATTTAAAATAGATTAAATACATTTAAATTATATTAAATAGATTTAAAATATATTAAATACATTTAATTATTTTAAAATAGGTAAAATAGATTAAATTGGATTAAATAGGTTATAATAGATTAAAATAAATTAAAATAGTTTAAACTTATTAAATTAATTTAAATAGATTTTAAAGTTATATTCAAACATTTTCAATAACCCAGTTTCGATAAAATTCATTTATATTTGATAATTCAAATTTGAAATTCCAATTTAAATCCTTTGAACAATTCATTAAACCAATTCCAATTTCAACATTAATGCTTGGATTTTTGAATATAATTCAGTTATAGAAATCACTTTCTATTTCAAAATACCAGTTAACTGAATTCAAGATTTAAAGATTTAAAAATAATTTAATTTAACCAATCCGGTGTCCGTATATAATTTTCTACCCTATAGTCAAGTGATACGGATATTTATCATTTCAATCCGCAATTTAAAATATTACGGGTATATATCGTTTCAACCCGCAATCCCGAATTAAAATAAAATCCATAAAATCGCTCGAGTCTATCATTTCAACCCATAATGATTTTTCTTAATCTATAGATCGTTCGGGTATGTATCATTTCAACCCATAGGGAACTTGTAGTGTTATAACAATATAAAGATATAACATCCAGTCATCCAATATCAACAATCAAACATCCATCACAATCATCATCCAAATCAATCAATAAATATCAATAGATAACTGATTATCAATAACAGGTATTAAATTGACAATTAAATTAAACGACGATTAAACGCAATAAAAGTCAAATTTAACTAGAATGACGATTCAAATATACCAAACATCAACCAAGCAATTTCAAATCACATCATAAATTCAATTTAACTAACATAAGATGATTTAGTAATTGTGAGTGGGTTAAAAAACTCACCTTTGATTTTAAATCGATTTGAAATCCAAAATAAGGTCCAAAATTGAACAAGTCTCATAATTCGTCCAAACTAGCGCCAAAATGTCCGGAATTTCAATACGATCCCAATAAAACAAACTGCACCTGAATCCGAGTTCGTATGCAAAATTTATTAAGGTTGGAACGTTTAAAAATTAAATTTAAAAATTAAATAAACAAATAACCAAAACATACCACGCTCACAGCCACATCACCCCCCTTCGTACGCGATTGAAACCCTACCCAGACACCCAAAGCGCGCATGAAAGCCTCCAGCTATCAATCAATTAACGCCACCGATACAAAGAGCTCCGACCAGATCAAGCACCATGGTCGTGCTCGCCATCTAATGTCGAGCCTCCCGATCACTCGTGCTCTATTCCGTTGCTCTCCGATGGTGGCCGCCGCCGCCGCCCTTCCTTGAATTTTTTGGCGATCTCCGCTGCACTTCCGACCATAACAAACCCATGGATGCACCCCACTCGACGACCTCTACAAACCTATACCCTCTGATCGTCCTATAGTTGAAGATCCGCCGTTAAAATGAAAACACTAGAATGGACGGCCGGAATTGATCGCCAATTTCTGGCCAAATGGTGATTCGATGGCGAAAAAAAATTGCATATCTAGGTTTCGCTTGTCAAGAGCTTCGAAATAGTATATAATTTGATTGGTTCGGAGGAGTTTGATTTTTGAAACTGGTTTGGAGATTGAATTGTAGTGTTTGGAATTTGTTTCTGCCATTGAAGGAAGGAGTAGACAAAAGTTGATGTACGTATAGGAATAAGAAATGGAAAGACTGCTAGGGTTAGAACAGAACAATCTATTTATATCCACCCAGCACGATAAGAAAATAAACACAATCGAATTGGTACGAATGACAATAACGACCCGAAAAGCTCGTTTCGCTTTCGAAACGAAAGTGGTTCATCCCATATATCAAAATAGATGTTTTCAATATTTTTAAACTCAATGGAATAGGTTTCGAGTCCTAATTCCACCGTATGAAGAAGTTAGCTTTTAAAATTAGCTTATTCAAAATTGATTTCTATGCGTTTCGAGTCCGTACGATCAAACGACAAGTCCGATCGTTACGAAACTCAAGATCCTACAATAATTCACAGTTACGGATCCGATGAAACTAGTTTCATCGAAATTCGAGACCGTGGCCAAAATGGCTATTTTCACGTTAATTAAATAAATTAATATTAAATTGGATAAATCACTTTTTAATTTCAAATCTTATAATTAACAGATTTTATCATTTTTGATTACTTAGACATTTATAATAATTTAAAACAAATTTACATATCAATTCAGTGTTAAATATTACACTAATTAGAGTGTTCAATTTTAACTATAACTAAATCAAATTAATTATAATTTAATTTCAATAAATTGTTTTAATTTGATTCCAATCTTTTATTCAATCAATTATTACTCTATAGACATAGTTAATATTTGTTTATATCTTATTGCATTAATATTCTACAATTATCACCTTTTACCATATTGATTACAACATTTCAATTATATTGATTTGTTGTCGATTTTCACATTAATTATTATTTGAAATCCCAATTAATTTATTTATCTTGGTTTCACTCTTTTATTAAATCAATTATTGCCTTATGAATATGATTGACATTTCTGTACATTTTATTGCATTCACCTTTGACAGTTATCGTCTTGACTCATAATAAAGTAACATTAAATTACATTTAATTGCAATTGATTTTTAAATTTAATTCAATAGATTAAATAAATTGGTAACAAATGACAATCATTACCTTTTCTTAATTTAATAACATTTGTAAGTTTGTTATCCACACACAAATGTCATAACTACTACCACAACACTACTTTTATCAATTACAATTAATTACATACTATTTCATTAATTTATACATTTTTAAATTATCAATTAATCTTTTAATCCAACTATCAATTAATACACACATTATTACAATTAATTTACAATCTGTAACCAATTATAAATTTCTAATCATTTCACTTATTTGACATTACATTTAAAGCAGTTATCAATTACCTTAAATTAATACTATTACATTTCATTCCAGTTATATTCTTATTATTAAACCACAAATTTTTATTTCTTCCAACATTAAATCACAAAACCTTATTAAATTAACTTTATTTTAATTATCGAAAATTACGGGTCGTTACACTCTCCCCCACTCAAAACTTTTCATCCTCGAAAAGGAAAAAAGAAGGAAAAGAAGGAATTAATATATCTTCTTCAAAGTATCCAATTTATAAACACTAAATTTACATAATTAAATAATTTATATAAAAAGGATCAATTTATAAACAACTAAATTACATAATTAAATGAGTGAAATAAAATATATCATTTTATAACAATGAAATCCTTTTATATAAAAGTTTGAAAACATTTCAATTTCAAAAAAAAAATATTAAGTCCCAAAATTCATGGAAATTTTCGAAAGAGTCTCCTTTGTACGGAGAGGTCTGGGAGAAATAATAATATCAATAATAATAATATATATCTCATATTTCAAAAGAAAATATCCCAAACCACGGGAAAAACAATATAATATCGCTATAAAACTATAATATGAAAACGTACCTATTTGTCGGGCAAACAATGCTTATTTATGAAACCAAAAGCAGTAGCTATTGCTTCCATAAACCTGTATTTCACTTATACAACCCAAAGAGGTTAATAATTAAGTAAAAGAGAAATATTTAAGTTGTTTCAACTAATAACAACAAAACAATCACAACATAACAATAATCATTTGCAAACAAAGAGCACAAACATCATTTTCAACAAAGAAAACAATTATCCATCCATAGCAACCAAAACAAATGGTTTATTCGGGTTCAGAAACTTTTTTAATCGTATAAAATGATAAATAAACTACTAAGTATACCATACACTCAACAGTCTTAGATAAAACTTAATAGATTATTTATACATCCTAAACAAGTTAAAGTATCACTTCCTAAACATCCATAAGCCAAGACAAACAACAACTTCCAATGTTATTTACGTTTATTCTTATTACTCTTCTTTCACATTATTTATTGTTCATTCAAATTTTTTTCATTCATTTATAAAATGCTTATTTATATTAATTTACATTCATTACTTACAGAAATTCACTTTCCATTTATTCATACAATGCCAATTTCTTTTCATTACTTTACATTCATTGCTTACATAAGTTATTTCCATTTCCATTATTAGATTATCCATTATTATGTAAGCCTCTTTACAATTAAATTCACCTTTAATAGATTTTTTTTCACATTTTTTTCTTCCACATATAGTATTATTGAATATTAAATCCATTTCTAAATCATTTCAATGCTTTTGAAGTTATAACCATTCAATTAATATAGTACTTGTTTTAATTATAAATGGCTTCAATATTAATTTAAGTTTATAATTATTTACCTACAGTATTCACCTTTTACTATTCAATCTGATTATAAATAGCTAAAAATGTTAACTTAAGTTTATGATCGTTTTTTCCTTACGTTATTCACTTTTCTATTACATTTGATTAGTAACATTTCAAACTGTTAACCTAAGTTTATAACAATTTATAATATCAGAATTCTTATTTATAAAAGTAATTCTATTGAACACTTTCATTTACTAAAGTTTACTTGTACAATATTCTATTACATATCCTATTTAACATTTCAACTTATGATATTTTGGTAAGTTTTACATATATATATATATATATATTTAGAATGCAATTGAATATTATACAAGTTCGTATTATTTATTTAGTTAATAAAATGTTCAATAATTACAATTTCTTATTTTTCATTTCCTTTTGTTTACAGTTTACAAATTTTCAATTTCCTATATTTTCATCAATCATTTAGCATCTAGTTTCTAATTACACATCTTAGAAGTTTCCAATTATTAAATATTTAAGATTTCATTTATTACAACAATTGAAACTACTAATTTACAGAAACTTAAGAACTAAATACCGGGTTCCATTTTCAAATCATTTCAAAATAAAATATATAATCACATCTTTTATATATCCAAATCCTATGTAGAAATTTAAAATTAAGATTTGTTATCAAAACAAGTGTGTAGTAAAACTACTACAGTGGCCTTCCCACTTTGAAACTCGAAAATGAACGTCGATGATGCATGCACTCATCACCAAAATTATTTTCCAACGATAGAGAGGGGAGTACATAACTTACTTCCTTTAAAATTTCTTTTAAAACATTTCTTTCAAAACACATTGAAATATTTATATTAGAAAAATACTTTCAAATAATAGTATTATATTCCAAAATATTTTGAAAGAAATTTTCAAAATCCCAGAACTTAAGTTCTCAAATTTCCAATTTATATTTACTTTATTTGTAAATCCTATTTTCAATCAATATTTATAAAATTTCACTACTTAACCACAAACAAATTACATCCAAGTATATCATTTATAAAATTATTCTTTTATATACAAAATATAATACTAGGAAAAATTATTTCATTTACCTATATTTCAAAACAATATTGTGTCGGTCTACTCTATTAAGTGTCTAGAAATCCATATCGATGCCATAGCGTCCTATGTACCGATCGGAATTGTAACGACCCGTATTTTTACGGATCGAAACATCGTAATACAGTTGTCATTAGGTCGCAATGTTGATAAGTCGTCCAGAGTCTAAGTCGTTCAGAGTTAAGTCGTCCAGGGTCTAAGTCATGGACGAGGTAAGGCTTAGGTCGTATAATAGTTAGGTCGGAGTAGACGACTTATAGGAATTGGCGACTTAAGATAGTGGCGACTTAAGAGTTAGCGGCATAGGAAACTAAGCGGGTTAACGACCTAGGGAGTTTGAGTCGTTCGAGCGACTTAAGGAGGGTTGTAGTTAGGACGTGAGCGACCTAAGTCTAGCAGTTAAGTCGTAACCCAGTTAAGTCGTGTAAAGGTGATAAGTCGTAACCTAGCTAAGTCGTGAGGTTGTTGAGTCATAGAGTTGTTAAGTCGTTAAGGCGTATCCTGGTTGAGTCATTGAGTCTTAGGTCGTGCCTAAGAGTTAGGTCGCCCGTATGTGTTAAGTCACGCAAGTGGTTAAGTCGTATGGTTTGTTAAGTCGCGAGATTGTTAGGTCGCGAGAAGACTTATTGCGTTGAGTCGTTAAGTCGTAGACTGGTGGATTTGTTAAGTCGTAGGATGGGTTGTCTCACTAAGTTGTAAGTCGGGGTATTTCTTAAGTCGTAAGTCGTGATGTTCTATAAGTCGTGGACGACTTAAGGAGGTGGACGACTTAGGGGATTTCAGCCTATAAATACCCGGGTTTTCTTCACTTTTTGGGATCCGGATTTCGAAGCGATGAAGTGCTGCCATTTTGAGAGCTCGAGTTCTACACTTCTTCACTTCTTTTCTCCACTCTAATCTTGTGATTCCTTCCATCCAAATCGAAGATCAAATTGAAGATTCAAGAGCTTAGGTTGAAGATCTACATCCATCAAATTGAGATTTCATCGTTTGAAGCGGATTTGTGATAGATCGAGTTAGATCCTTCGCTGTCCAGATCTGAAGTGTGTAGCTTTTGAGGTGTTTAGGTGATTTGGTGAGTGGTGATTATCTCTCACACGGATCCAAAGGAGTATATCGGATCGTTGGCTTGATTTTGTGTAAAGTAGTGATTTTCATGCATTTTTGTAAACTTAAGTATAGATCCATTGTTCATGATGATTTGACATCCATTTTACTACATGTTAACCTATGCAAGTTCATTCATCAAGATTATAGAGATATTGCTCATGTTTTCATGCTTGTTAGACTTTAGACTCTTTATTTACGAAATTGCCATTATTGTTATAATTGTTCATTAGATCATATTTGAATGCTTGATTACTTGGATTAATGTTTGACTTGATTGATTGCTATGAATTAGATGATTGATGATTTGATTTAGACAAGATGGTCGAAGATGATTCAAAATCTAAGTGAAAGGCTCTTGAATTGGGAAAGCTGCTCGTGGCATATGTAGCGGATGATGAAGCTCATATGGATAGATTTGATGTTGATGATGTTAAGATGAGGCTTTGCTAGGATGTGATGAAGCGAGGCATGATATGAGATAGTCTTGGTCTAATCCAGACGGGATCATTCCAAGCATGTTGATAACTCGGTGAAATGGTTCGAGTTTGAGGATAATGGTTTGCTCGAGAGGCGCTTGAGCTAGTATGGAAATAGTCATCGAGGAGGATGACTAGAAGGCTGAGATCTCATCGTTGTTGAAGGTTCTAGCATGCTCAAAGCAAGAGTACGTTGGGCAGATTCGATAGTCCCTGAAGGCTACTGATTGGTAGTCGAGTACTCTGGGCAGATTCGATAGTCCTAGGCACGGGTTTCGACGACGTGCGGAGTTATGTCTAGAGTCGGGGTTTCCATTAGCCCTTGACAGACGGATGAAAGAATGAGCCGGTCATTCAATTAACGATGATATCGAAGCAATGATAACAGTGATAGCCAGAGTCATGGATGTTTGGTTGTATCGTCATTCGGTCTCAAGAGCGGTATTTTCTGGGTGCTTATCTGATCTTGGTTTAGGCCTTGGGGGTTTGTACTTGGAAAACATCGCCCTTGACTCGAGTGATAATTGCTTTACTTTAAATGGTATGCTTTGCTATGTTTGCTTCTGCTTAGTGTATGTCTGGGGGCTATCACTGTAGAAAGAGGTGGAGTGGGAGGGTTGTATTCCTATTCCTTTTCCTTTATGCTCTTTTGGTATGTTGTTAGTTAATTTACCGCTCACTAAGACTGTTGTCTGACTCAAGGCTTTATGTTTTTAACTCTTATTGCCTTGGGCTGTTCGTCCATTTTGGGACGGGCAGACTAGGTAGTAGGTGACAGGTGCTGTTCTTGCTTTCCACGATGCTGATGACGAAGACGAGCTGGAGGCTTGCATATTGTTTTCTTACTATATGTACTGGATGTTCCGCTGCTTGTATATTCCCTGAGTGTTATGTAGTGAGGCTTGATGTATTGACTATTCAGATGTTTGTATTCAACTATTATGAAGTTTTATTGATGAGATTCTATTATGTGAAGCTTCACTATATATATATATCCTATTGTATTTTGTCCATGCGCTGTGAGTAATACGATAGATTCTGCTGTTTTAATTCACCCTGACAATCGTCCATGGCTGTCTGGCACACTTTACAGCGCACTAACTCTAGGTTCAGTGCGGGGGTCATGGGCGGTCGTCACATTTGGTATCAGAGCTTTGCTTAATCGATTTTACCCAACGCTCGCTGACGTAACTACGTATGAGAGACGTAATTGTATTTTGATGGATGATTACTATATATAATGTAGTAGCTTAGAATGATTTGAATCCCTTATGCAGTTGTTTCTCAAGGTGTATTAATCGTTCCTTTTTATAGATATTGAGAATGAGTCGAAGAGGGAGACCAGCTGCTAGGGAAGGCCGTGCTGTTGAGGGGGCTGCTGATTATGTTGCTATGTTCGAAGCTATGATGACTTCGATCATGAGAAGGATGCCAGCTCCGGGGCCGTCAGTAAATGTTGGAGTTCAAGTCCAAACTCCAAAACCAGTGGATTTTGCTAAGCTGTGTAAAGATTATACTGCTCTTGGAGGAAAGGTTTTCTTGGGAACGGAGTCAACTATTGAAGTCCAGAGATGGATAGATGCTTGTAGAAGGATCTTTAGTGATTTGGGAATCGAGGATGCGACAAAAAGGAAGTTAGCATCAAGACAGCTTCAAGGGAGAGCTTCTGATTGGTTGAACTCTATCACCATTGATACTCTGGAGGAAGAAATTACTTGGGAGCAATTCCAAGCCAGATTTGAAGCTAAGTTCATTTCTACAGCTCAGAAGTCTGTTCTGTTCGAGAAGTTTGTGGAGCTCAAGCAAAATGGAAGACCAGTTCTTGAGTATGTTTTTGATTTTGAAGCTTTGTCCAAGTATGCCCGGTCGTATATTGAATCTTCGTACCAGAAGAATGAGAAGTTTGTGACAGGCTTGGACAGTTATCTTGGGAGGCAGTTGGTGGATCATTTGGACGATTCATTTGAGAAGCTTGTAGAGAAGGCTCTCAGGCATGAGAATCTGTTTCCTAATGAGGGATCTGTTGTTGCTGGGACCAAGGGAGAGTCTAGACCACAGCAGGGTGGATACAAGAAGAGGAAGCAGCAGCAGCAAAAGGGTAAGGATGGCCAGAAGAAGCCAAAGGGCGAGGTGACCTGCTACAATTGTCAGCAGAAGGGCCATTTCTCCAGAGATTGCAAGAACCCAAAGGTGCCGGTGAAGTGCCACAACTGTGACAAGCTGGGGCATGTTAAGAGAACTTGTCCTGAACCGCGGAAGGACAAGCAGATTGTGCAAGCTTATGCTTTGGGGGCTGTTCCATCATCTTCGAAAGCTCCTACCGTTGAAGAGAAAGGAAAGAGTGTGGTGGTTCAAGGTACTCTTTCCATATGTGGTGTTCCAGTTAGAGTTCTATTTGATACTGGGGCGTCGCATTCTTTTGTTTGTAGTGAACTTGTAGGCCGGTTAGGTTTAGAACCGGATATTGTTGATAGGCCATTGGTTGTGACTAATCCAGTTGGGGGTTCATCTTGTTTGTGTATGCTATGCCGTGGTCTGATTGTATCGAGTCATGATTGCTCTTTTGTTTGTGATTGTTTTGTTCTAAACTTTGCGGGGTTCGGAATTATTTTAGGTATGGACTGGCTTAGGAAGTATGCGGCAAAGGTTGATTGTGATAGGTTGGAGGTGACAGTCGAGAATGTGGAGGGGCGAAAGATTGTGATACGATGTAAGCATGAAGAAGGCGTCTTCATGAGCTTCATGTATTCGCTGGTTGTTCCACGGGATGGACTGTCATCTGTGCCAATCGCTAATGGATTTGAGGATGTCTTTGACGAGGTCAAAGGGTTACCGTCGCATAGAGAGATCGAGTTTCGAATAGATCTAGTTGAAGGAGCCAGACCTGTTGCGATGCCTCTTAGGCGGATGGCGCCTAGGGAACAGTAGGAGTTGAAGGTGCAGGTTGATGACCTTTTACAGAAAGGATTCATTCGGCGTAGTGTGTCCAAATGGGGTGCACCAGTTGTGTTTGCAACCAAAGCAGATGGATCGTTGAGGTTGTGTGTGGATTATCATGAGCTGAATAAGGTGACTAAGAAGAACAAGTATCCATTGCCGAGAATCGATGACTTGTTTGATCAGCTTCACGAAGCTAAGGTGTTTTCTCAGATGGATTTGGCAATGGGATTTCACCAGTTAAGAGTGGCTAAGGATAATGTGTCGAAGACTGCTTTCAGGACACCATCCGGTTTCTTTGAGTGGCTGGTAATGCCGTTTGGATTGACTAATGCGCCAGCATATTTTGTGGATCTTATTAATAGAGTGTTCAGAGATCAGTTGAGCAAGTTCGTACTAGTGTTCGTGGATAATATTCTGATTTATTCCAGAACTGAAGAAGAGCACAAGACGCACTTGCGTATTGTTTTGGAAATCTTACGGAAACATCAGCTGAAGGCTAAGTTTTCGAAGTGTCACTTCTGGAAGAGTGAAGTGAGGTTCTTAGGCCATATTATTTCTGGAAATGGAATAGCGGTTGATCCCGCCAAGATAGCAGCAATCCAGGATTGGGTTAGACCTAAGAATGCATCTGATGTGAGGAGTTTTCTTGGATTAGTAGGATACTATCGTCGATTTATCAAAGACTTTTCCAAGGTGGCTTCACCGTTAATAGGATTGACGAAAAAGAACCAAGTATTCAGATGGGATGCTAAGTGTGAGCAAGCTTTCGGAATCCTGAAAGAGCGACTGACAAGTGCTCCTGTTTTGACTATTCCAAGTGGAAATGATGAGGTGGTGGTTTACACCGATGCATGTGGTACTGGACTTGGAGCAGTGCTGATGCAGAAGGGTAAAGTTGTTGCGTATGCAAGTCGACAACTAAAGCCGCATGAAAGGAATTATCCGACTCATGATTTGGAGTTAGCGGCGATTGTTTTTGCTCTGAAGATGTGGAGACATTACTTATTGGGAGTTCGATTCGAGTTGTTTACAGATCATAAGTCATTGAAGTATCTTTTCTCCCAAAAGGATTTGAATCTTCGGCAGCAACGATGGCTAGAGTTTTTGGCATCATATGATTTTAGTATAGCCTATACTCCGGGAAAGGGTAACGCAGTGGCAGATGCGTTAAGTCGAAGACATGCAGGATTGGGAGCCATGTTTTCAGAATGGAAGAGCCTCGAGTATTTAGCTGGATTGGACTTCAGGCCCAGATGTGAATTGGAACCTGAGATGTTGGCAAACTTATCGATAAGACCGACTCTTGTGGAAAGAATTGGCGAGAGCCAAAAGCGAGACGGAAAGCTTGTCAAGATTATCCGTGATTTGGAATCTGGATTGGATCCAGAAAAGGATAAAGGATTCGAGGTCGATCGAGAGGGTTGGCTTCGGAAGCAAGGACGACTAGTTGTTCCCGATATAGATGAATTGAGAAATGAAGTTCTAAAGGAATCACTCGAAGTTGACAATTCATCCAGATGGGAACAAGATGTATCGGGATATGAAAAGAACCTATTACTGGGAAGGTATGAAGAAGGATGTTGGAAATTTTATTTCCAAGTGCATGAACTGCCAGTTGGTAAAAGCAGAGCAGAAGAAGCCCAGTGGATTGCTTCAGCCGTTAGAAGTTCCTACATGGAAGTGGGAGCAAATATCGATGGATTTTATTGATGGACTACCTAGAACAAGAACGGGAAATGAAGGGATTTGGGTCATCGTAGATCGTCTGACTAAGAGTGCAAGATTCATTCCTGTTCGATCAACCAGGACTGCATCAAAGTTGGCTGAGTTGTATGTTAAGTGGATAGTTCGATTTCATGGTATTCCGAAAAGTATTGTGTGCGATCGAGACCCATTGTTCACTAGTAGATTTTGAAGAGCTTCCAGGAAGTTTTGGGAACCGAGTTGTGTTTGAGTACAGCTTATCACCCCCAAACAGATGGTCAGACCGAGAGAGTCAACCGAGTTTTGGAAGATCTCCTCAGAGCTTGTGTTTTGGATTTCGGAGGATCTTGGGAAGATCACCTTCATTTGGTGGAATTTTCGTATAATAACAGTTACCAGTCAAGCATTGGTATGGCACCGTATGAGGCATTGTATGGAAGACCGTGTAACTCTCCTACGTGTTGGTTAGAAACAGGAGAAAAGTTGATACTTGGGCCAGATATGATTCGACAGACTTCGGATTGCATAGAGATCATTCGGCAACGAATGAAGGCAGCCCAAGGCCGTCAGAAAAGTTATGCTGATAAGCGTCGTAAGGATTTGGAATTCGACGTAGGTGATATGGTTTTTGTGAAGATTTCTCCACTGAAGAATGTTATTCGATTCGGGAAGAAAGGAAAATTGACTCCGAGATTTGTTGGACCATTTCCGATCATCGAGCGAATTGGAAAGCTCGCCTACAGATTGGAGTTACCAGAGAAGATGTCGGGTGTGCACATTGTTTTTCATGTATCGTATCTATAGAAGTATGTGCACGACTCGAATACAGTGGTTTCTGCTGATAGCTGTGAAGATTTCGAAGTTGATCCAGTCGATAAGAGACCTCGTAAGCCGCTTCGTGTTGTGGAAACCGACACGAAACAGCTTAGGAAGGTAGTTAAGTTTCTCAAGATACAATGGAGTGATGATGATAACGACTGTTCATGGGAGGTGGAAGAGAGGATGAAGGCAGCTCATCCTAAACTCTTCAAGGTATGGCCCTAAGGTGTCGTGTCATCTAACGACATTGTAACTTGTTCTAGTTTTAGAATTCTGCATGCTAAGCTAGAATTGGATGCATGGTTTGTTGATTGCTATGGATGGTAGGCATGCAGAATAGTTTTTGATTGCTCTTGTTTGTTTGGAATATCGGGGGTGAAATTCCTAAGGGAGAGAGAATGTAACGACCCGTATTTTTACGGATCGAAACATCGTAAAACAGTTGTCATTAGGTCGCAATGTTGATAAGTCGTCCAGAGTCTAAGTCGTTCAGAGTTAAGTCGTCCAGGGTCTAAGTCGTGGACAAGGTAAGGCTTAGGTCGTATAATAGTTAGGTCGGAGTAGACGACTTATAGGAATTGGCGACTTAAGATAGTGGCGACTTAAGAGTTAGCGGCTGTAACGACCCGGCTTTCTTTGCCCAGAAAGACGCATCGTTATGAAGAAAGAAAGGGATAGAAGAAGAAAAGAAAAGAAGAGAGAACAACAACACATCAGAAATCTCACAGCGGAACGAGAAATATATTATCACATAAGATATTACATAGTATCATATACATCAGAGTACACGATTTATACATCACAATATAGACAGTTATAAACTTCTGTCTATTATACAACACAACTACATAAATACGATACATCATACACAGCGGAAACTCTATATATCTACACGCTGAAGCCTCCTGCTCCACAGCTCCTCCAGAATTCGTCAAGACTAACCTGAATCCCCTTGACTACTCATACAAATTTGAGTACCCAAGAGTTTAATAAAACAGAAAATAAACACTTGGGTCAGACATGGGTCTGGTGTGAGTAAACGGTTAGATTGCTTAACTTTGAAAACCTTTGAAAACAAAAGTATCACGTAAGACTTCCCACAAATAAACATGGGTAAGTTTTTACCTTACGCTAACTAAAACATTTGATAGGAAATCCGATTGTATTATAATAGGGTCTAGGGTTTTCAAGTAAAATACAGAAATAGCTGAAATGCTTACATCTCACATTCCAACATAGTTGGGCACAACTAATACGTACGGCACTTATTGGAGTTTGGATTCCATACAATGGCAGGGCTACTGGGGTACCGCCCGTCACAGTACGTGGCCTAGATCACCGTACCGAGGAGTACGCCCGCTCCCCTGCAACACAAAGCCGGAACCATCCCTTACTGGATAATCCCGAACAAGATAATCCCGTAGTTGGCGCGACCAACTACACACTAAGCCGAATAAAAGAAAAGGGACCTCTAGACAGGGATCTATCTTGCTCTCAGTGGGTGCTACCCACGAAGCCTTGCTGCACCTCCCCTGTTTTAGCCATTCCCGGTTGATGAGGCTTGAGGTTACGATTACCTTTAATAAGAACATATCACTTAGAATGCTCATCGTCCGCCTGACGATGTGCTGAAAGCATTCAATCCATACAAGTTCGTTCCGGGTTCGAACGAAACCGAAGGCATTATCTCGTTACACTCGTTTTGGAATCACCCTCAGAGTTAACGACAATAACCCTTGCACTCTGAATCTTCATCTTCACTTGAGATTCACGACCTATCGTTAATTTGGATCGATGTGGTATTCGGGTCTCCAGACCTGGAATACCGGTATACGGAAACCCGATCCCGGTCTCATCGAAATCCAAAACGTATCTTTTAAGGCCAAGTTGTTTAAAGGTTTAAACAATTCAACTTATCTATATTCATACAGATAGATAATTCACACATCACAATTGATAATCACATTATCATTTAAACAGATGATTCATAATCAAATAGGTAATCCATATTAACATCACAATAGTTAATCTATATTACCATTATAATGCAACCAAGCATTCATACCACACAACATTACTTATCTCATTTCTGAGATTACATCCATTCAAGACAATCAATGTCATCCATTCTTATATAAGCAATGATTTACTTAATCATAACATAATTAATTTAAAATGAATTAAATTAACTATCTCTATCTTTAATTAATTTAAAGTGAATTAAATTAATTACTTCATCTCTTAATTAATTTAAAATAAATTAAATTAATTACTTCATTATAAACCTTACTTATATAATCATTAATTAATTACAAATTAATTAATCTTTCTATAATTATCTATTTTAATTAATCACCTTTGATTAATTATACTTTAATTATATTTAAGTAATTATCTTAATTAATTTCATAAATTAATTATCCTTAACCAATACAGTAATTAACCTTTAATTACTTCATTAATTAATTAATTATAATCAATTACTTTAATCCTTAACTAATTACAATTAATCACTTATCATTTGATTAATTAATCTTAATTAATCAACTCTTAATTACATCATTAATTATAAACTAATGATCCTAATTACACCTTTAATTATTTATTAATTACATTAAGTAATTATTCTTAATTAATTCATAATTATTAATCATCTTTGATTAATATAATCCAGTAATTAACTTTATTTAATTATCTTCCTTAATTAATTGCTTTTAATTAATTGTCTTAACAATTAACTAATTACCTTATTAATTAACCTTAATCCTTTAATTATCCTTATTAAATAAATTATTTAATTAATAACACTAAGTAATTAACTCTTAATCACTTTAATTATCTTCTAATTACTTTATTAAATAATCTACCTTTACTTAATTACATCCAGTAATTATTCCTTAATTACTTCATTAATTAATTATACTTAATTAATTTATAAATGATTTTCTTAATTAATCACAAATTAATTTATTATTAATTTATCTTAATCATTTAAATTTAATTAAATGATTCTTAACTTACTATATTAAAAGTTCTTAATCAAGAAACTATTATCTTAATTAAATCAATTATTTACCAATAACACTCGATAATTAAAATAATTTAATTATCTAAATTTCCTTTTCAAATTTAATTATCTTTATTTAAATCAACATTCTTAATACTTAAGAAAATTCTTATTTTAATTGATTACTAAATCTTAACCATTAAACCTTTCTTAAATTAGAAATCAATAAATCATTAAACACAGTTTAACTTAAACCTTTAAATCTTTAAAACTTTTCTCAAGTTATTAAATATAATTAAATACAAATTTATTTCAAAATCTACTTATTTTATTTTGAAACTTAATATTATAAAATATATAAACTTGTTTAAAATTTTGTTTTAAACTCAAGAAAATATTACAAAACAAAATTTCTTTTGTTTAAAACTTAAAACATTTCCCTTTAAATTTTCTTAAATCTGCTCTCATCAAAACCCGAGTAAAACATTGGAAAACTCGAAGCAAAACTCCAGAATTCCCGAAGCGAACTCGAGACCAACCCACGTTTCATCCTGCTTCGAGAAAAATACGAGTATCCCCGAATGATAACCCGAGCAACCCTTCTTCTTTCCAAACACAACTCTTCCAGATACACGCAACATGTACGTGCACGTGCACGACTACGCTGGACGTCGACGAACTACGACCTGGTCTCCGACAACTCGACTTCCACCTCGGCAACACGTTCGACCACCCAGGTACTCTCGATTCGATCGAGAATCGAATACGAGGTATTGAACCCATCGGCCTGTAACATACCTCATCAGAATTCGACCACCTTCGACGAACCTTGCCTCGAGAAGCTCCGCCACCTTCACCGTAGCTCCGCCTCACTTCCCCCTACCTCCAGCACCCTACGCGATCGCCTCCAGTTGCAAATTGACGCCGCGAAACCCATATGAACGTCACGAGAAAAACAGGGTCTTAAACCCTAACTTGATCAATTCTGATCAATCCCCTCATTAATAAATTCCAAAAGCATTTTTCCTATGATCTCCAGACTCCCTACCACCTACAACTTCAACCCCGAAACCTATAACCTCTCCGATCGCCAGAATTTGCCTAAAATAGCATTTCCGTTCATCTCAGAAGTACTCGACCAACTCTAAGCTAAAAAACGTGATATAGCCATTAAAATTCATAGTTTCCTATCACGATTTCAACCATATAATTAAATCTTAAAATTTAATTCATTAAGTTTTGACCCAATTTAAACTTTACTGTAAATTCGAAACTTTCGAGCTAATTACCTAAATTAAATACCTGTAATTATTTTAAAAAGTGATGTTAACTGATTTCAAACATCTTTCGTTTGTAAATCCTAAGTTATTAGAGATCAAGTGATGAGATATATATTTTAAAAAGAAAATCAAAACTGTCATCACTTTACAGAGACTAAGTTATCAACATACAAGCATTCAATTATAACTATACAGGCATTCAACACTCCTATACAACATGCATACAATTTCATCAACATTTCAGATAATAAAACATCACATGGTAAAAACTTAAATCTGTTTTTAAGATAAAATTTACTCACTTGTTATTTTAAACAGAGACAGTTTCCAGGCTTGTTCCAGATTTTAAACTTCTTGAATTTCTTTTGCTATTGAATATTATCTGAAATTGATCTTTGAATTTAGTTGCTTGTTGATTCATTAAATCCTCTGATTGCATGCCTTCAGATTCAATTGAAGATTTGAAGCTGCTTATTGAATTGCCTCCATCCTCTTTTGATTTGCATTTGATTTCCAGAGACCTTCTTCTTTTGCTTTGAGTTTTAGATTTCAGGTCTTCATTTTTATTTTTAGATTCGAATTGTATTAGTGGAGAAAGAAGAAGATAGTCTTAACTGAAAGTGAAACAGATTTTCTTCTTTCCTATATTATTTATTTATGACTTTAATTTTCAAAAAGATAAATTAAGCCACTTGTCCCTTTTAGTTTGCTTACACCTATGCTATTTAAATTACAAATTACTTATTTTCTTACAAATGTCTTCACACCTACTCTAATATGCTAACAAGTGTACATCTTGTTTTTAATACATTTATTTAAGACATTTATATGTTTTTATGAAATATTTATAAGTATATAATGTATTTATCTCTTTTATAATAAGCTTTAAGATTCTATAAATATACAAATGTGAATTCAAGTAAACATTTATTTATAATAACTTATGCTTTGATCAAATAAATATAACATATTTTTATATGCTTGAGAAACTTATTTTAACTATATATATATATATATCTTTTTTTTACAAACCAATTTATCTTATGTTTGAATTTTTTAAAAAGGAAAGAATATTAAAACAATTGAACTTCTAAATTTAATCTTATTTAAAAATTAAACTAAAATATATCTTTATAATAAATAAGAAATTATCCTTGTTATTTAAATCTCAAATATCATTTTCAAAAGTATTAAGTCAAATTACAATTTCCAAATTACAAATTATATATATATATATATTAAAGTTTGAAAATATCTTAATTTAATTCAAATCATTACCTTTCCATTTCAATATATAAATATATACATTCTAAATGTGAAATATTTTTAACATAAATTTTGATAATTATCATATTGAATTTAATACATAACTCCAAATCACAATATATATATATATATACATATATATTATAATTTGAAAACATAGTTTTAAAAGACTCCCTATTTATAATATATATACCTATATATATATACATTATAAATATAAAACATTTATATAAGTTTTGAAAGATAAATCTTACCAATTTTAAATTGTTAGAAAAGATATTAATAAATATTGCCAATTAAATATTATTAACCTTTAAAATGAATAAACTTGTAAATTTTATACGCATAGGAAACTAAGCGGGTTAACGACCTAGGGAGTTTGAGTCGTTCGAGCGACTTAAGGAGGGTTGTAGTTAGGACGTGAGCGACCTAAGTCTAGCAGTTAAGTCGTAACCCAGTTAAGTCGTGTAAAGGTGATAAGTCGTAACCTAGCTAAGTCATGAGGTTGTTGAGTCGTTGAGTTGTTAAGTCGTTAAGGCGTATCCTGGTTGAGTCGTTGAGTCTTAGGTCGTGCCTAAGAGTTAGGTCGCCCGTATGTGTTAAGTCGCGCAAGTGGTTAAGTCGTATGGTTTGTTAAGTCGCGAGATTGTTAGGTCGCGAGAAGACTTATTGTGTTGAGTCGTTAAGTCGTAGACTGGTGGATTTGTTAAGTCGTAGGATGGGTTGTCTCACTAAGTCGTAAGTCGGGGTATTTCTTAAGTCATAAGTCGTGATGTTCTATAAGTCGTGGACGACTTAAGGAGGCGGACGACTTAGGGGATTTCAGCCTATAAATACCCGGGTTTTCTTCACTTTTTGGGATCCAGATTTTGAAGCGACGAAGTGCTGCCATTTTGAGAGCTCGAGTTCTACACTTCTTCACTTCTTTTCTCCACTCTAATCTTGTGATTCCTTCCATCCAAATCGAAGATCAAATTGAAGATTCAAGAGCTTAGGTTGAAGATCTACATCCATCAAAGTGAGATTTCATCGTTTGAAGCGGATTTGTGATAGATCGTGTTAGATCCTTCACTGTCCAGATCTGAAGTGTGTAGCTTTTGAGGTGTTTAGGTGATTTGGTGAGTGGTGATTATCTCTCACACGGATCCAAAGGAGTATATCGGATCGTTGGCTTGATTTTGTGTAAAGTAGTGATTTTCATGCATTTTTGTAAACTTAAGTATAGATCCATTGTTCATGATGATTTGACATCCATTTTACTACATGTTAACCTATGCAAGTTCATTCATCAAGATTATAGAGATATTGCTCATGTTTTCATGCTTGTTAGACTTTAGACTCTTTATTTACGAAATTGCCATTATTGTTATAATTGTTCATTAGATCATATTTGAATGCTTGATTACTTGGATTAATGTTTGACTTGATTGATTGCTATGAATTAGATGATTGATGATTTGATTTAGACAAGATGGTCGAAGATGATTCAAAAGCTAAGTGAAAGGCTCTTGAATTGGGAAAGCTGCTCGTGGCATATGTAGCGGATGATGAAGCTCATATGGATAGATTTGATGATGATGATGTTAAGATGAGGCTTTGCTAGGATGTGATGAAGAGAGGCATGATATGAGATAGTCTTGGTCTAATCCAGACGGGATCATTCCAAGCATTTTGATAACTCGGTGAAATGGTTCGAGTTTGAGGATAATGGTTTACTCGAGAGGCGCTTGAGCTAGTATGGAAATAGTCGTCGAGGAGGATGACTAGAAGGCTGAGATCTCATCGTTGTTGAAGGTTCTAGCATGCTCAAAGCAAGAGTACGTTGGGCAGATTCGATAGTCCCTGAAGGCTACTGATTGGTTGTCGAGTACTCTCGGCAGATTCGATAGTCCTAGGCACGTGTTTCGACGACGTGCGGAGTTATGTCTAGAGCCAGGGTTTCCATTAGCCCTTGACGGACGGATGAAAGAATGAGCCGGTCATTCAATTAACGATGATATCGAAGCAATGATAACAGTGATAGCCAGAGTCATGGATGTTTGGTTGTATCGTCATTCGGTCTCAAGAGCGGTATTTTCTGGGTGCTTATCTGATCTTGGTTTAGGCCATGGGGGTTTGTACTTGGAAAACATCGCCCTTGACTCGAGTGATAATTGCTTTACTTTAAATGGTATGCTTTGCTATGTTTGCTTCTACTTAGTGTGTGTCTGGGGGCTATCACTGTAGAAAGAGGTGGAGTGGGAGGGTTGTATTCCTATTCCTATTCCTTTATGCTCTTTTGGTATGTTGTTAGTTAATTTACCGCTCACTAAGACTGTTGTCTGACTCAAGGCTTTATGTTTTTAACTCTTATTGCCTTGGGCTGTTCGTCCATTTTGGGACGGGCAGACTAGGTAGCAGGTGACAGGTGCTGTTCTTGCTTTCCACGATGCTGATGACGAAGACGAGCTGGAGGCTTGCATATTGTTTTCTTACTATATGTACTGGATGTTCCGCTGCTTGTATATTCTCTGAGTGTTATGTAGTGAGGCTTGATGTATTTATTATTCAGATGTTTGTATTCAACTATTATGAAGTTTTATTGATGAGATTCTATTCTGTGAAGCTTCACTATATATATATCCTATTGTATTTTGTCCATGCGCTGTGAGTAATACGATAGATTCTGCTATTTTAATTCACCCTGACAATCGTCCATGGCTGCCTGGCACACTTTACAGCGCACTAACTCTAGGTTCAGTGCGGGGGTCATGGGCGGTCGTCACAGGAATTTATAAATATCAAACAGAAAAAATTAACACAATACAAAACCTTTTATAACACTAACAAATACGCCCTCTCATATATATAAACTCAGCGACTCATTCTACGGTATTACTACCCTATTTTATATGAGTCAGACCCCACAAAGCTAAGGTTATTGCTAAACCAAAACTCTGATATCACTTATAACAGGACAACGCTAGTGGGGTAGCGCCCACCATAGCATACAATGGTACCTATGTTCTGCTTTTACGACCAGCCTCTTGACTGCACTAACCTCGTGGGACATGTAGGAGTAAGAGTCATCCGCTCGCTACCAAACCCAAATGCGAGAACCCCCTATCATGCTGCACCGGCTAAGTGCATAAGCAAACACACATGTCAGACTCAAACCATTCAAAAGGGAGGATTGCTATGGGGTAAATAAGAAAAAGCAGAGAAAGAAAGAAAAACAAACACAGAATCTCACAGCGGAATGAAAAAATATAATAATCAAATAAACAGTTCATGAAGCTGTTTACAAATAACATTTGATTACACTTTTATAATACAGAATCAGAGTTACATTCAACATAAATAAGTAACAAATGCAGCGGAATAACATGATGCAGTGGTATGAATAAAATACATAGTAATAGTACAAATCTTCGTCTTCGTCCTCCGGAAAGCAGTCTTCGATAAACTATAAAGCTCAGACCGACCCGAGCGAATTGAAAAGACAAAACACTCGAGTCGGAACTAAAAGATCATATGTAAGTTAAATCAACAGTAAAAAGATATGAGTGTAACGGCGTCAGAGATGTTTACGGGTTTTTACATCTCCTATCTAGTGTCTAACGTGGGTGTAGTAACTTGAGAGATGTCCAGGATTACCATCTCCTAAGGATCCGTTAAACTATCTACTATGTAGTACAATACGCTATTATAATATGTCTATAGTAAAGTAAAGTATTAAAATAGCGTTATGGCATTACCGATATCCCCCTTAACACATTTTATATAATGCTGTAGTCTATACAGATCATGTAAACTCCACTGTAAACTAGTGGTCTATCAGGGAACACTCTATAGGTATGACACAAAACAAACTCATAGAAGGTGCGATAGGCCATGTGAACGCGGCACTCGAGGCAATGCCAGGGTAGATATACCGTTTGCGGATCCGGACGGGTGGTAACGCATAGCAGCTACTACAGCTCACCTTGGAACACACTCCCATAATCAAAATCAAGGGGTGGCCAACAAATCATCACAAAGTCATAATATGGTATCGAAGAAATGTGTCCGATAGGAGGAATGACCTCACTTAGCCCGGCATGGCTCTTGTTTTAGTCACATCTAAGCTGACTCACGGGAGTTGTAACGACCCGTAATTTTCGGTAATTAAAAATAGTTAATTTAATAAGGTTTTTATGATTTAATGTTGGAAGAAATAAAAATTTGTGGTTTAATAATAAGAATATAACGGGAATGTAATGTAATAGTACAAATTTAAGGTAATGGATAACTGCTTTAAATGTAATTCCAATTAATTGAAATGATTAAAAAGTTATAATTGGTTATAGAGTGTAAATTAATTGTAATAATGTGGGTGTTAATTTATAATTAGATGTAAAGAGTAATCGACCATTTAGATGTTGATTAATTAATGCAATAATGTGCAATAAATTATAATTGGATAGAATTAGTCTAGTGTAAGTTGTTATAACATTTGTCTGTAAATAATAAACTTACAAATGTTAGTAAATGTAGAAATGGTGACAATTGTTATTTGTTACCAATTTAATCAATCAATTACAAAAAAATGTAAATAAATGTTACATTAATGCGAGTTAATATAATAACTGCAAATTGGGAATGTAATAAAATGTGCAGAAATGTCAATTACACTCATAAGGCAATAAATTGATTTAATAATAAAAATGAAACCAAGATAAATGATGTTGTGTTTTAAGTTATTAATGTCAAAATCAACAAAAATTCAGTGTAATTGAAATACTGCAGCTAATATGGTAAAAGAGGATAATTGCAGAATATTAGTGTAATAAAATGTAACCCAATGTTAAAATATGCATAGAGTAATGAATAATTGAACAAAAAGGATTGAAATCAAATGAAATCAATTTATTAGAATTAAATCATAATTAATTGGATCTAATTACAGTTGAAATTGAACACGGTAATTTGTGTAATATTCAACACTGAATTAACATATAAATTTGTTTTAAATTACTATAAATGTTTAAGTGATCAAAAATGAGGAAAATTTGTTAGTTTATAAATATTTGAAAAAAATGATTTATTAATGTAATATTAATTTATTTAATTAACGTAAAATTAGCTATTTTTTCTACTGTCTCGGATTTTGACGAAAACAGTTTCATCGGATCTGTAATAGTGAATTATTGTAAGGTTTCAAGTTTCGTAGCGATCGGATTTGTCGTTTGATCGTACGGACTCGAAACGCGTAGAAATCAATTTAATTAAAATCAATTTGAAATAAGTTGATTTCAAAGCCAACTTCTTCATACGATGGAATTAGGACTAGAAACATGTTCCATTGAGTTTAAAACTATCGAAAGCATCTATTTTGATATATGGGATTACCCATTTCCGTTTAGGGAATGAAACGGGCTTTTCGGGTCGTTTATCGTTCCAATCCAAATCGATCTAGTCCATTCTTTTCTATTTCAGCTATACCTATAAATAGCTCATATAAACCCTAGTTGTTCCTTATATTCTCATTTCAGTACATACAAATTTCATCTGTCTACTCCTCCTTCTCAATGGCAGAACCAAATCCAATTACAAAACCCTAATTCCCAAATTGCAAATTCAGTTTCAAATTCAACTTCAAAATCAAATCCATCCAAACCCTATCAAATTTTATATCGTTGGAAAAATCTTGACGATCGCATTCTACTGCAATTATTTTTTTTCTATTTGGTTTTCGGTGTGGCCAGAATTGGGTGATGAAGTCTCGGCCGTTCGTCGTGTCTTGATCGACTTTGTCTGATCGTCGAATCGAAAGTACTGTGCTGTGGAGATGGTCGAGGGGAACACATCAGTGGTGTTTGTTTGGTCGTGTGACGGTTGGATCGATCGATTTAATTCGCCTAGGGTACATAGTCATGGGCGGTAGCTGGATGGTGATTGGGTGATCGAGTCGAACGCGAGGGGGGCGCGAGGCTCAGGCGCGGTCGGCTAGGGGTGGGGACGTAGTCTGCGAGGCCAGGTGATGATCGATCATCTCTAGCAATCGTATGTGAGTGAGGGAATGTGGTGGCGGGTACGCGTCCGTTTTGATTGTAGGCTAGGGTTTCAGTTGTGAAATGGAGACGTGACGTGGTTTCTTCCCACAGGTCTTTTACTTATTAATTTATTCATTTAAATGTTGAATGTTCTAATATCTATAACTTTTGCATACGACCTCGGATTTGGGCGCCGTTTGTTTCGTTGGGATCGAATCAAAATTTCAGACATTTTGAAACTAGTTTGGATGAATTCTAAGACTGTTCAAATTTGGGCCCTAATTTGGATTTCAAATCGATTTGAAATCGAAGGTGAGCGTTTTAACCCACTCACAATTATTAAACTATCTTATGTTAGTTAAATTAAATTTATGATGTGATTAGAAATCAATTGTTTGATGTTTGGTATGCTTAAATTGTTATTCTGGTTAAATTTGACTTTTACTGCATTTAATCATCGTTTAATTCAATATTAAATATAAATTGTCAATTTAATATCTGGTATTGATGATCAGCTATCTATTGATGTTTATTGATTGATTTGGATGATGATTGTGATGGATGTTTGATTTTTGATATTGGATGACTGGTTGTTGTATTTTTCATTGTTATAACACTGCAAGTTCCTTATGGGTTGAAATGATACATACCCGAATGATATATAGATTAGGGAAAAATCGTTTTGGGTTGAAATGATAGACTCGAGCGATTTTATGGATTTTTTTAATTCGGATTGCGGTTTGAAATGATATATAACCGTAAAATTTTAAATTGCGGATTGAAATGATAATATCTGTATCACTTGACCCTAGGGTAGAAAATTATATACGGACACCAGATTGGTTAAATTAAATGATTTTTGAATCTTTAAAATTTTGAATTCAGTTAAGTGGTAGTTTGAAATAGAAATTTGATTTATATAAACCGAATTATTTTCGAAAATCCAAGCGTAAATGTTGAAATTGGAATTGATTTAATGAATTGTTCAAAGGAATTAAATTTCAATTTCAAAGTTGAGGCGTCAAATATAGATGAATTTATCAGAATTGAGTTATTGAAATGTTGGATATAACTTTGAAATCTATTTTAAACTAAATTAAGCTATTTTAATTTAATTAACTAATCAATTTAAAACTATTTTAATTTATATTAACCTATTATAACCGATTTAATCCAATTTAAATCTATTTTACCAATTTTAGACTAATTATATTTATTTAATCTATTTTAAATTTATTTAATCTATTTAAAATCTATTTAAGATAATTTAAATCCGTTTAATCTATTTTAAATCTATATAAATCATTTTAAATCTAATTAAATCAAATTTAAATCTATTTAAACTATTTTTACTATTTAAACTATTTCAATCTATTTTAAACTATTTTTAAACTATTAAAACTATTTATGACTACCTAAACTACTTTCTAAAATTTAAGATTATGTAAAGTTGAAGTATTTATATTTAAATCATTGATGATGATACAACCTAAGTTGGAATTTGGAATTGATACTTTTTTGCGAAGTGATGTATCTGAGTAAATATAATGATTTTGGATTGAGGATCTAATTTACCTATCGTGTCGATAATTTCAACAGTGAATATGATTTTTGAAAGCGATATGATTTCAAATGTGATATGATTTCGAAAGTGATTTTGAGAATATGATATTTTGATATTAATTATGAATTGACTTTTGAAATGTAAAAGAACCATCCAGTGTGAAATAAGTGTTTGGTTGTTAAAGAGACCGGGATTGGATATTGTCATACTCTCTGCCAATACCAAAAACCACTTTAACAACTGTGTACGTGGTGGAGATTCCAAAAATGAAGTAGGATGGTTTGGCGAACGATTCTGTATGAGGTATTTACGTGACCCTGACTCCCGTGAGTCAGCTTGATGTGGCCAAAACAGGAGTCATGCTGGGCCAAGTGAGGTCATTCCTTCTATTGGGCACATTTCTTCGATACCATTCTATTACTTTGTGATTGATTTGGTGGCCACCCCTTGATTTTATTTGGGAGTGTGTTCTGAGGTGGGTGGTAGTAGCTGCTATGCGTTACCACCAGTCCGGATCTGCAATTGGTATATCTACCCTGGCATTGCCTCGAGTGTCGTGTTCACATGCCCTATCGCGCCTTCAACGAGTTTGTTTTGTACCATACCTATGGAGTTCCCTTTGGGTAAACCTCACGGAGGAGCGTATGTTACTGTATAGACTATGAGAATATATAAAATGTGTTAAGGGGGATATAGGTAATGCCTTAACGCTATTTTAATACTTTACTTTACTGTAAACACTATTATAATAGCGTATTGTACTACATAGTAGATAGTTTAACGGATCCTTAGGAGATGTAAATCCCCAACATCTCTTAAGTTATTGCACTCACATTAGACACTGGATAGGGATGTCAAACCCCGTAAACATCTCTGACGCCGTCACACTCATATTTATTTACTGTTGATTTAACTTACATAAGATCTTTTAGTTCTGACTCGAGGGTTTTGTCTTTTCAATTCGCTCGGGTCAGTCTGAGCTTTTCAGTTTATCGAAGACGGATTTCTGGAGGATGAAGACAAAGATTTTGTACTATTATTATTTATTATATTTATTCCACTACATCATGTTGTTCCGCTGCATTTATTTATTATTTATTCTTGCTGTATGTAACTCTCATCTGTATTATAAAAGTATAATCAATGTATTTATAAACAACTTCATGAATTATTTATTTGATTATTATATTTTGTCATTCCGCTGCGAGATTCTATATTTGTTTTTTTCTTTCTTTGCTTTTTCTTATTTACCCCATAACAATCTGCCCTTTTGAATGGTTTGAGTCCGACGTGTGTGTTTGCTTAAAACGTCCAAAAAGGCAGATCGTTACAGTTGGTATCAGAGCCTTGGTTTAGCGATAACCTTAGCTTTGTGGGGTCCGATTCATATAGAAATAGGGTAGTAATACCCTAGAATGAGTCGCTGAGTGTGTGTGTATGAGAGAGCATATTTTTTAGTGTTATAATAGGTTTTTGTAATTTGTTAATTTGTTCCGTTTTGTATTTATAAATTCTGGTTGGTACATAGGACGCTGTGGCATCGATAGGAATTTCTAAACAATTAATAGGACAGACCGACACAATATTGTTTTGAAATATAGGTAAATGAAATAACTTTGCCTATTATATATTTTGTATATAAAATAATAGATTTTATAAATGATATAATTTGATGTAATATGTTGTTTTTTAGGTAGAGAAATTTTATAAATATTGATTGTAAAATAGGATTTACAAGTAAAGCAAAAATAATTTTGAATTTGAGAACTTAAGTTCCAGGATTTTGAAAATTTCTTTCGGAAGATTTTGGAATATAATATTAGTATTATTTGAAAGTATTTTCAGATATAAATATTTCAATATGATTTGGAAGAAATGTTTTAAAATAATTATGGAAGGAAATAAGTTCTGTACTCCCCCTCTATCGCTGGAAAATAATTTCGGTGATGAGTGCACGCATCATCGACGTTCATTTTCGAGTTTTAAAGTAGGAAGACGGTTGTAGTAATTTTACTGCATAATTGTTTTGATGAATTAATCTTGATTTTGAATTCCAAATATGATTTGATATATATAAAAGATATGATTATATATATTATTTTAAATAATTGAAATGAAAACTGGTTGTTTAGTTCTTAAGTTTCTGTTAATTAGAAACTGAAATTATTGTAATGAATGGAATCTTGACTATATTAATAATTGGAAACTTCTAAAATGAAAATAAGAAATTTGATGTTAAAATGATTAATGAAATAGATAAGAAACTGAAATTTTGAAAACTATAAATAAAAAGGAAATGAAAATAAGAAATTGTAACTATTGAACATTATGTTAATAAAAATAAATATGATAACTTATGTAACTTTCTATTGCATTCTAAAAAGACATATATATGTATATATATATATATATATATATATATATAACTTACCAAAATGAAAAAAAATGTTGTAATGTTAAATAGGATATGTAATAGAATATTGTGCAAGTAAACTTTAGTAAATGAAAGTGTTTAATGGAATTTCTTCTAAATAAGAGTCTGATTTTATAAATTTTTATAAACTTAGGATTAATAGTTGAAATGTTACTAATCAAAGTAATAGAAAAGTGAAAATGTAAGCAAACGATTATAAACTTAAGTTAACATTTTAAGCTATTTATAATCAGATTTAATGGTAAAGGGAGAATATTGTAAGTAAGTAATTATGAACTTGAATTTATATTGAAGCCATCAATAATTAAAATGAGTACTAGATAAATTGAATGATTATAACTTCAGAGAACATTGGAAATGATTTAGAAATGGAGTAAATATTCAATAATACTTTATATGGAAGAATGAAGGTGAAAAAGAAATAATCTATAAATGGTGAATTGAATTGTAAAGAAACTTACCTAATAAGGTATAATCCAATAATTGAAATAAAAATAACTTATTTAATCAATGAACGTAAAGTGATAAAATTAAAGAAATGGAATTGTATGAATAAAGGTGAAATGAACTTTTGTAAGTAATAACGAATGTAAATTAATGAAAACAACATTTTATGAATGAGAAAAGAAAAGTAAAGGATGTGAAGGGGGGGGGGGGGGGTGTGACGCCCCACCTCTATACCCACACTAGCAAAGGACACTACCGGGTAATGCCATCGACTAGCACGAAGAATAAGGCTGTTGAGGAGCGACCATCTGTGTAATTGCTTTGTACGAGTACCGATATGTCAGATAATGTAACGACCCTGAATTTTTGGACATTTGAAATAGAATATTTAATTGATTTTAAATATTTGAATGATGGTTTAACTTGAATTTCAAATGTAAATATGAAATTGGCAATTTAATTAGTAAATTTAATTGTTGCAATTGGGTAAAAATTTGAATCTTCAATTTTAAGCTGATTAAAAAGGCTTAGAAAATTCATATTGATAATTCTGAAGGATTTGGAACTTTCAGAATTGAATTTGGAACTGTTTTGTTCAGTTTTGAAATTTATCGTTTAAATTGAATTTAAAAATAGCATTCCGAGGCACAGTCTTGGAATTTGACGAAACCAGTTTCATTGGATCCGTAATATTGTATTATTATCGGATCTCAATTTTTGTAATGTTTGGAGTTGTTGTGTGAGCGTGCGATAAGAAAACGCGCTGAAATTAAATCGGAAATTTAATATTTTAACTGGTCCAAAAAGCTATCTTCTCCATACGATCGAATTTGGACTCGGAACCTTTTCCATTGTGTTTGGAATAGGCGTATAACATTACAAACGCCTAGCGGCATGCCTTGATAGTAAGTCGAAATTTTTGACTTCGTTTTCGAGTCGATTCGAATTTGAATTTAAATTGAATAATTTTATCCTAGTTGACTTCAGCTAAAATTCTTTCAGCATCAAAGCTTTTTGGTCTCCTCTGTTAATCACTGTAACCCTTCTTCATCACGCAAACGTCACATCTTGTCCCTTTTGTTCTCTTTTATCACGCGAGCAGTTCATTTTGATTTCAAAAGAAAACTATCTCGTTCAAAAAATAAATAATGGTCGAAGCCTTCTCATTCGATCAATTCTTGCAAAAAAAAATTTTGAAATCAATTTCGCCTCCAGTTTTCATTTTCGTTCAAAAGGCATAAATCATGGCCGCGATTTCCAATAGAAAGAGGATTTCGTTCGAAAAATAAGGGGAAAGGAAAATCAATCGAGGGCACGAACGACTAGGGGAGCGGCGGGTCTCGTGGAGGTTAATGTCGATCGCGAGGCACGGCGACCTGCTGTGAAGTGGTGGCAAACGTGAAGGGCTAGGGTTTCAAGTCGCGCGACCAATCACTGTCGATTCACTTAGTGTTCGCGATGGAAGCTCTCGACCTCGGTAGGAAGTCGACGACTTCGACTTCAAGTTGGGGAACGCGGCAGGCGATGACTAGATGTCGCGAGCAAATTATTGAGGTCAAGGCAATGTGGACGAGGCGATTTAGAAAGAAGCATTTTGCGGGCCGGTTGGACAGCTTGGGTATGGGTTTTTTCTGCTCTTAAAAATTGGAATTCGTATTTAAAATTTGAAAGTAAGTAAACTTGAAAAAAATATAAAATTTAAATATTACGCTGTTAAGAGGATTCGTGAATTACAGTTAACTCGGATTTCGAAATTTTACAGTTAAGTAAATCTGGTAGTTAATGAAACTATTATTAGTTGCAAACTGGAAGAAAATAAATATATTAGGCTAGTTATTTATTTAAATTAGTAAATTAAAATTTATTAAATGTTAATGGATTATTCAAGTTAATTCAAGTGTTAATTAATTTAATCTATTGAAAAGCAATTGATTATTCGATTATTTCGAATATTAATGAATTGTATAAAATTGTTTATACAAGGTTTAAAACCATGAAGAAATGATCAAAATGGAAATGGGATTGCAAATAAAAGCAAAGGTGAGATCTTCTCACTCAAACAAAGGGTTTTGTTTAATTTTAAATGGTTATATTTAAAATTATTGATTGTATTGATTGTGTGCTTGAATGATAGTATATATAGTAATATATAACAATATATATATATATTGGAATATGTATATATTGGAGTTGTTGATTTCCCGCATTATATACCGGATGAGACCCTATTGTGCCGCATAATAGCGGATGATATTTTATAAATCCCATATACCGCGATATTCCACCTCGAAGTGGAATTGGTATTGTGCTAACATTTGTGGATGCAGGGAAACAGGTTGGAGGGATCCAACAGGATTCCTCAAATTATATGAATTTGTTTCATATGTTGTATGAATTTGTTTCATATGCTGTGTGATTATTTATTTATAATCTGTGAATGATTATATTTGCGATTGAATGTGTTGAAGGCTATAATTTAGCCGAATGTATTTTTGGTATCGTTGGATACCAGAAATAAATGAAATTGGATTTTTGAAATTTAAAGCAGGAAATTTTAAGTAAATTCCTTTTGGAAGAATTGGGTGAATTTAAAAGAAGGAATTTAAAAGTATAAAGTTGATTTTTCTAATCTTATCGAATTATTTCCAAAATATGGGAAAAGATTTTTTATAAATGGATTTTGAATAGTATTATTCGAAAGTTGGGAAATTTATTTAAAATGGAATTTTAAATGGTTTGGAAGAGATAAAGGAATTTATTTTTAAAAGTGATAAATTTGTTTGAAATCCAATTAATAATTGATTTGGTATTTGAAAATAGATCTTTGGGAAATCGATATGAAAATTGATTTTGTGTTGAATAAAAATGGGATTTTGTGTTGAAATAAATTTGGAAATCAATTTGATAAAATGACTTGGTATTTGAAAATGAACTTAGAAATCAATTTGTAATTGATTTAATGTTTGAAATAAATTTGGAAATCGATTTGAAATCGACTTGGTAATTGAAATGAATTTGAAATCAATTTTGGGATTTGATTTGGTGTTTGAAAAGTGAATGTTTGGAAATTTAAATTCACAGTGGGAATTTATTAAGAAAAAGGGAAATGAATAATATCGGGAATTTCATTCCGCTAATGAATATGATTTGAAATTTGTTTCCAAAGTAATTAAGTGTGGAAAATATATATCTTGTGAAGATATTTTGAAAATAAATAATTTGGGAAAAATTATTTAAATCTGATGATTGTTGTGAATGTTGTTTGATAGTTAAATAACCGACTATCAATATTTTCCTTTGAAATGGCACTTGATTGTTTTTAAAACAAACGCTCACTATTCGGGTTAGCCGGGAAAAGACCTTTGTGTCATATAACCCATTCCGAATTAGTGATACGACGATATGGATCGTATTGAAGACCGGTGTTGAAGATCGGATATTTTCAAAAATGAAAGGACAACCCGTCGAATGTCTCTGCACCGAGTTGCTCCGGTATAGAGATTTATATCACTCTTCTTGTGATGGGAAGTTCGGACGTGATTAGTGAATACCCGGATTGCAAGGGCTTCTTTGGAAGTGCCATCGGTTCCGTTCGATCCCGAAACGGACTTGTATGGATGTGTGTCAGACGTTACACTTTGAGATGTAAAGCTGGCTTCTATCAAATACATTTCTGTTGGTGGCGGAGAATTTATTCTCTTAGCTTAACATCCTTCTCTGAGATGTACGAGCTCAGAGGTTATGTAGTTGATGGTTACTAGTGATACATTCCCAATTTGGTAATGTGGCATACGAAGTGCTGTTGATCATTTGTTGATCAAAGCGTGGCTTTGTGAAAAAGCGTAGTTTTGTGGATGAGACTTCGTCGATCCTCACAACCCGGTAATGGTCGAAACAGGAATGTTGCGGCAAAGGTTTTTAGGGGTAGCGCCCCTAGGGTATGTCATTTCCTTCTGGATAAAAGGTGATATCATGGTATGGAGCCCAGATATTTTACCAACGTTGATGCTGCAAATTTATTATACTTTGTGGTTGTTGCTTTGTGGTTGAGGATCCTCGGATAAAGGTCGATGATGACCGGGGGATGACATAGCTCGTGTGTTAGCTACCTAGTTACAGCTTGGTTAAAGTGTGAGGTAGCGTCGGCCTTGTGTTTGTAGAGAGCAGGTTGACTCTCGGGGCGTCTTTCCAGAGGCGTTTCTATTTCGGTGTAAGGAAGTTCCTTAGCCTGACCATTTGTTGGAAATCCAAAGAAACAATACGCGCCCTGTACGGTTTTAGTTGCAGAACCTGCCATTTACTTATGGTGGTCACCACTGTTTAGATAGTAGCTATAGTAGGCATACAATAATGGTTGTATGTTGGCTAAGATTGATATTATACTTTCGAAATGTTTTCCACACTAGACATTAATAATAATATCAACTGATTTTGCGTAGTAAGCATGTTTGACTATCATAATGAGAAATCTCCTCCAATTCTGCGTTTGTATTGTGTGTGTGGCGGGAGGCCTTATGGTAGTTTCATTTTCCAAAAGCATTGCGAAATTGTTTTATTTTCTTTGTGAAAATAACTATTTTACGATCTCACACCAGTCACCATGACTGATCTGGAGTTTATTGTTCCCTTTCTAAACTCTGGGTGCCCATAATTTTCCACACGGGCAGCCTAGGGTTATGTTATCAGGATATTCTGGATATTCTGGAGCTTTGGAGGCAAGCTAGATGGCGAGACGTACTACCGTACTTGTTTATTTATTCCGCTGTGTATTCTGTATGAGGACAAGTTTATATAACTGTCCATTGTTGTATTGAGTTGTATATTGACTCTGATTGATGTATGTATAAAATGATATAGTCTTTTGTTTTAAAGATTATTGATTCATCTATTATATATTCTTCCGCTGCGAATATGAGATTATGTTGTTGTTTCTGTTTCTTCTTCTTTATTTTTCTTCTGTCTTCTTCTACCTCTTCTTTTTAACCCTAATGGTTCGGTTTTCCAGCATTCGATTGCGCGGCATTTGATACAGTGGACGTATTAATGTCGACTTTCGAGCGTTGAAAGATCACGATCGTTACATGTGGTATCAGAGCAGCCGGTTAAGCGATAACCTTGGCTCTGTTGGATGTTACTCATTAGAGATAGAGTCAGTAGTACTCTAGAATGAGTGTGAGTGTAATAATAGATATGAGTGCGTATTTGTTAGTGAATATAAAAAATTTGTTTTGTATTGTGTTGACTTATCGGTTTATTGTTTATAGATTCTGGTCGGTGCAGTCTGGCCAACTGTAATCGATAGGGATTTCTAAACTCTTAAACAAGATAAACCAACACAGTATTGTTTTAAATGGGTAAATGAGATAATTTTACCCAAAACTATTTTTGTATAGAAAAGAAATGATTTTCTATGAATTATTATAGTATATGGATGCTTGGTTGTTAGAAAGTGATAATATTGAAATATTATCATCATTATATGGAAATTGAATAAGAAATTGAAATTGAAGCAAAAAGCTAAGAAATAGATCCAAATACAAATAGAATTTGTGAATATAAAATGTAAATGTGATTTATAATTTGAAATAGAGTTTCAGAAAAATATTTGAAATAAAATTCAACTTGAGTTGACTTGAATAAAAGGAAATTAAAGAAGTGGGTCTAATAGACTAAATGATTGAAATAAGCTTATTAAGTTGGAAAATAAATTGTAAACGAATAAATAAATTTGCAGTTGCAAGTGCAAGAAAATGAAATTGAATGTTGAAATTCATTTTGAATTTGTAAGTAAATAGAACTGAAATTGAATTTGATTTGTGAAAAAACAAAGTGAAGTATTAAACTAAAATTAGTAAGTGAAGCTAATTGAAGATTGACCAAATGAATAAGGTTTAAAATGAATTGAATTCAATAATTATAAATGAAAGATTGAATGAAAATGGAAATGAAAATGATATGAATTGAGTTAGAATCAATTTAAAATGGTTATGAGTTCAAGTGATAGTTTATTTACATAAATTTCGTCGAATTGCATAAAAATTTGTTTGTCGTTTGATGTAAACAAGATATATAAATTCTATGGCTTAATAAAAACAAATAGAATTGAAATTGTAAATTGAATTCAAATGGAATTGAAAATGCAAAGTTGAATGGAAAGGAATATATAACTTTGTTAGTGAGGTGAAAATAAATATAAGAAGTATGTAAATACTTATATTGAACTTAAGAAATGGATAATGGAATTCTTAAGTAAAAATCTAGAATTGAGGAAATATTCTAAGTTAATAAGTGAATGAAAATTTAACTGGAAGTAGTAAAAATGGTGATTGTTAATAAGTGGATAGAAATCAAAATATAAAATGATTTAGAAAGCTATGATTGGAAATCATTGCTAGTAGTATACAGGTGTTATAAAGGTAAAAGAAGATTTGGATTTTGATTTCGAAGTTAAATTTGAATTTGCTCGACAAAGGTATGTATTTAAAATTTCAGTATGAAATTTGATGGGATTTTGATGTTGCCACTTGGCATTTTGTTTTCTATTGGGATTTGGGAGTCCGTAGGGACATTTTGTAGTCGTACCGAGTTAGCCGCGCAAAGGAGATGCTGGCGAATTTTTTAGAAAATTTCGAGAGTTAGAAAATTTTTGAGAAAATTTTGAATTCAAAATTTGAATTTGAAATGAAAATTGAATTGTTAAGAAAACCATATTATTTGGAACTTATGGTTGATTTTGGAAAATTAGTTAAAGTAATAATGGATCTTTTATGATAAAAAGATTTGGGTTGATAAGTTGATAAAACTATTTGGATTTGAGAAAATAGTTAACGGGGATTGGAACATTTTTCTTGACTTGTAATTTCGGGACGAGATTCTTTTAAGGGAGGAAGATTGTAACGACCCTGAATTTTTGGACATTTGAAATAGAATATTTAATTGATTTTAAATATTTGAATGATGGTTTAACTTGAATTTCAAATGTAAATATGAAATTGGCAATTTAATTAGTAAATTTAATTGTTGCAATTGGGTAAAAATTTGAATCTTCAATTTTAAGCTGATTAAAAATAATCTGAAGGCTTAGAAAATTCATATTGATAATTCTGAAGGATTTGGAACTTTCAGAATTGAATTTGGAACTATTTTGTTCAATTTTGAAATTTATTGTTTAAATTGAATTTAAAAATAGCGTTCCGGGGCACAGTCTCGGAATTCGACGAAACCAGTTTCATTGGATCCGTAATATTGTATTATTATCGGATTTCAATTTTTGTAAAATGGCACTTGATTGTTTTTAAAACAAACGCTCACTATTCGGGTTAGCCGGGAAAAGACCTTTGTGTCATATAACCCATTCCGAATTAGTGATACGACGATATGGATCGTATTGAAGACCGGTGTTGAAGACCGGATATTTTCGAAAATGAAAGGACAACCTATCGAATGTCTCTGCACCGAGTTGCTCCGGTATAGAGATTTATATCACTCTTCTTGTGATGGGAAGTCCGGACGTGATTAGTGAATACCCGGATTGCAAGGGCTTCTTTGGAAGTGCCTTCGGTTCCGTTCGATCCCGGAACGGACTTGTATGGATGTGTGTTTGACGTTACACTTTGAGATGTAAAGCTGGTTTCTATCAAATACATTTCTGTTGGTGGCGGAGAATTTATTCTCTTAGCTTAACACCCTTCTATGAGACGTACGAGCTCAGAGGTTATGTAGTTGATGGTTACTAGTGATACATTCCCAATTTGGTAATATGGCATACGAAGTGCTGTTGATCATTTGTTGATCAAAGCGTGGCTTTGTGAAAAAGCGTAGCTTTGTGAAAAAGCGTAGCTTTGTGAAAAAGCGTAGTTTTGTGGACGAGACTTCGTCGAGCCTCACAACCCGGTAATGGTCGAAACAGGAATGTTGCGGCAAAGGTTTTAGGGGTAGCGCCCCTAGGGTATGTCATTTCCTTCTGGATAAAAGGTGATATCATGGTATGGAGCCCAGATATTTTACCCATGTTGATGCTACAAATTTATTATACTTTGTGGTTGTTGCTTTGTGGTTGAGGATCCTCGGATAAAGGTCGGTGACGACCGGGGGATGACATAGCTCGTGTGTTAGCTACCTAGTTACAGCTTGGTTAAAGCGTGAGGTAGCGTCGGCCTTGTGTTTGCAGAGAGCAGGTTGACTCTCGGGGCGTCTTTCCAGAGGCGTTTCCATTTCGGTGTAAGGAAGTTCCTTAGCCTGACCATTTGTTGGAAATCCAAAGAAACAATACGCGCCCTGTACGGTTTTAGTTGTAGAACCTGCCATTTACTTATGGTGGTCACCACTGTTTAGATGGTAGCTATAGTAGGCATACAATAATGGTTGTATGTTGGCTAAGATTGATATTATACTTTCGAAATGTTTTCCACACTAGACATTAATAATAATATCAACTGATTTTGCGTAGTAAGCATGTTTGACTATCATAAGGAGAAATCTCCTCCAATTCCGCGTTTGCATTGTGTGTGTGGCGGGAGGCCTTATGGTAGTTTCATTTTCCAAAAGCATTGCGAAATTGTTTTATTTTCTTTGTGAAAATAACTGTTTTACGATCTCACACCAGTCACCATGACTAACCTGGAGTTTATTGTTCCCTTTCTAAACTCTGGGTGCCCATAATTTTCCACACGGGCAGCCTAGAGTTATGTTATCAGGATATTCTGGATATTCTGGAGCTTTGGAGGCAAGCTAGATGGCGAGACGTATTACCGTACTTGTTTATTTATTCCGCTGTGTATTCTGTATGAGGACAACTTTATATAACTGTCCGTTGTTGTATTGAGTTGTATATTGACTCTGATTGATGTATGTATAAACTGATATAGTCTTTTGTTTTAAAGATTATTGATTCATCTGTTATATATTGTTCCGATGCGAATGTGAGATTATGTTGTTGTTTCTGTTTCTTCTTCTTTAATTTTTCTTCTGTCTTCTTCTACCTCTTCTTTTTAACCCTAATGGTTCGGTTTTCCGGCATTCGATTGCGCGGCATTTGATACAATGGACGTATTAATGTCGACTTTCGAGCATCGAAAGATCGCGACCGTTACAAATAATATAACTTACATTTCATTTCAAGAGGAAATCCGACATATCAAATACGAACTCAAAGTACCACACAGTGGTTTGCTATGTGGACTTCAGAAACGAATATAGAAATAAACATAACACAAATCAGTCACAGATATTCATACCACAAAGGCGGAAACAGATATGAATATAACACATAGAAGTGTACATCAAAGTAGTGGTCATACATCCACTACATCACAAAAGAATAATTATACATCAAGGAGTCTCTATCTCAAATGTATAATAACAAAAACTACTAATCTAAAGTAGTTAGACAAAAAAAATCAGATGATGGACCCTGATAAGAAGTCAAGCAGAAGAACCTGAAATACCTCGGTCTGACCCGAGTATTATTTAAGAAGAAAATAATAAACGGATCAGTCTAGCTATAAATATCATATAAAATGAGATAGGATATGAGATATCACAAAAAACGTATGATAACAATAATGCCATACTGTGGCAAGTATACATCATATAACAACAAAAATCATACAATATCTCAAATATTCTCAAACACCAAAAAGAATGTCATATTCTTTAAATTATTCACCAAAACACAAATATTGATAGAGATTATCAATTCAAACCACGAAAATTGGTGAAACGCAAATTCTAGAAATCATCAACTAGAAATCCAGAAATCACAAAAAGGGGGGAAGGCCTACCACAAACGGGAGCATGAAAACTCACCAACACGTGTATCACAAACAGAACGCTATTCCACGGGTCGCTAACCCATGAACCGAACATCGACGCACCTAAAAAGATATGCCCCATGCACAGTCGAACATCGACGCACTTAAAAAGATACGCCCCATGTCTTGTCGAACATCGACGCACCTAAAAAGATACGCCCCATCCTAGTCGAACATCGATGCACCAAAAAAGATACACCCCATGCACCGACTTATCGAGCCGATTGCTCCACGAACGGTCCAAAGACCATGGGTCGCTAGCCCATAAAAATGAGACGAAGCTCAACAGAACGGGGTATAATCCCCCACGCGGACAAAGAGACATCGCACATCGCTAGTCTAAATCATAAAATAATCACCATTGATCATTAAGAAGTGTGAATCACACTAAGCTAGTAAATATAAGAGTTTAGCTTCATGTCCCATAACCACTGGCTTAACTTAAATATTTACGAACAAATTGTAGATCTCGACTCGAAAATTGTCACAAGAGTTCAATCGAACAAGTCCAAGAATTAACCGACGAAGTAAACGCAAGCGTTTCATACCACTTGTTTTGCTAAGCCGTTTAATTAGATTTATCATACGAATGAGGTAAAGGTTTGTATATACTAATAGATTGGAAAACGGTTTTATAAACGAGATTTGTATTAAAAATAGAGTTGGAATCATCTTTGTGAAAGAGTTTGAATATTTACTACAAGTATAGAAACCTTTCTATTTTAAAGTGATAAATCACAGAAATGATTGTAGAAACAATCAATCACCAAAATCCACATTCGACGACGTGAATTAAAACCATAAAAATCGATACCGAATCCATCAAAATGGATATTCCCAAAAACCCCGAAAAAGAAGTCATCAAAGTCGATAAATGATAACAACAAATCGGATCATCAAGAATCGATTAAAAATCGGAAATCCACACAAAACTGCCTAAAATAGGCAAAAAAAGCACATCTCCCAGATTCAGTCTGAACTGTGTGGTTGGTCGACTAATACAAGGCCAGAAACTCTCAGTTTCCTGGTTCAGCCGACTGATACAGGGATAGGAACATTCGGTTCCCAGTTTCAATCGACTGAACAAGAGAGTCAGTCGACTGATACAAGGCCAGAGAATTTTCTGGTCCCAGATTCAGTCGACTAACCTTCTGGTTCAGTCGACTAAACTGCCATTTGCAGTATTTTCAGTCTAGCCCCATGAAAGGCAAAAATCCAAAGGAAGTGATCGGACGAGCAACGGAGACTAGGGATTTATGCCAAGCAACAACCCAGCCTTATAGGCTCTTCGATACACCCCAACAACATGTTCAAACATCAAAGATAGGATTTTTAAAAGATTTGACTTCAAAACACCAAAAATTGGAATATTCATCAAACCAATTCGATTCAAAGGCAAATGGACAAGGAATAGATGTTAGGAATTACTACCTAACAACTATCAAAGATATAGACATAGATGTGAGTTCAAAAACTCACTTTTAAAACTCAAAGACAACGAATGAGAAGTTTTTTAAACAAGGCAAGACCAATTCCTCTTCTACTTCAACTCAAGAAGCTCCAATCTAAGCTAATAAGCAAATATTATTAGGGTTTAGGAATTTCTGAAATTGAAGAGATAATGAGATGGAGAAGATGAAGAGGATGCTTACCTAAGCTTCTCTTGGATTTTGGACTTGAATTTGTATTTCCTAAACAAACTATGGTTTCGGAATTCTAATTTCCAATCTCTTCCCCCATTTTTACTTTAGCTAGAGAGTATTACGAAATGAGAATGTATGAAGAGGAGAGGGGGTGGAGTTAGGGTATTATGTTGGGTTGGTGGGCTGAAACCCAAACCCAAACCCCTAAATGAAAATATCAAAATTTTACTCAACTCCAAACATATCGATGTTTATACTCAAAAAGGTCGCAAACGTCATTTTGGACTCAATGGAAGTGGTCTCGAGTCCTAATTCGACTATTTACAAAAAGTAAAATTTCGGACTTAAATCCGACTAACGATGCTATATTTAAACAAAACATTTAAATATACAATCGTAAATTATGCGGGTTGTTACAGACTCCCCTCCTTAAAGAAATTGCGTCCTTGCAATACTTAAGAAAAAGAAATAAAAAGTAACAACCATACAAAGGCATAACAACACAAAAAGAAGAAATTTGAAATGAGAAGTTCACCATAAAAGAGCATGAGAGAGTAAGTCCGAATGTGTTCGCTCGATGAATTCTCTGGATTCCCAAGAGTAATCCTTAGGATTTGAGGACCATTGAACTTTCACAAGAAGAACATCTTTATTTCGAAGGCGTTTAACCTCCGAAGCAATGATACGAATAGAATGTTGCTCATAAGTCAAATTTGGTGAAACCTCAATTTCTTCAATAACACCGGGCTCAAGAATAGAATCGGAATCTCTAAGGTATTTCTGTAGTAGAGAGACGTGGAAAACGTTATGACTAGTAGAAAATTGAGCCGGTAATAAAAGGCGATAAGCCACAGAACCAATACGCTGGGTGATGGGAAATGGACCAATATATCGAGGTGCTAACTTTCCCGATCGACTGAAATGCACAACACCCTTCATAGGTGAAACACAAATGAACACCAATAATATCTGGACTTAAAACCAATTTTCACCGGCTTTAAGCCAACACAAAGGAGATCGGCACGGCCTTCCGTAGAGTGCTTCGAAAGGTGCCGTACCAATACTAGATTGGAAGCTATTATTATAGGAAAACTCGACAAGAGAAATATGATCTTCCCAACTTCCACCAAAATCAAGAACACATGCACGAAGAAGATCTTCAAGAGTTTGATTCACATGCTCGGTTGGTCCATCGGACTGAGGATGATAAGCGGTGCTAAAATTAAGCTTTGTTCCCAAAGCTTTTTGAAGACCCTTCCAAAATCCACTTGTAAACAATGGATCATGATCGCTAACAATAGAAGTAGGAACTCCATGCAATTTAACAATTTTCATTAACATAGAGTTTGGCCAAAAGCGGTATGGTACAAAAAAGAAGGATCAGCCTCAAGGCTACACAAAACAAGAGATGAACATAAATTGGATTCACGATCTCGAATCTCACAAGTGAATAAAGTCTTGAGATCATTCCATTCGGATATCATCATGGAAACAACCGCTTGTTGCTTACGACTAAGGGCATCGGCAACACGATTTCCCTTTCCGGGAGTATAAAGAATATCAAGATCATAAGATGCAAGGAAATCGAGCCAACGTTGTTAACGAAAATTAAGTTCCTTTTAAGAAAATAAATATTTCAAAGATTTATGATCGGTGTAGAAAACAAATTTCTCTCCCAAAAGATAATGACACCAAAATCTAAGGGCGAAAACAATAGCCGCGAGCTCTAGATCATGAGTGGCATATCTAGTCTCGGCAAGCTTTAATTGTCACGAAGCCTATGTGATAACACATTCCCTTTTGCATGAGAACGGCATTCAAACCACTACAACTAATATCGGTATAAACAATCAATTCTTGGTTTCCTTCGGGAATCGCAAGAATAAAAGCATCGGAAAAGAGTTCTTATCCTCTTTCCCGAAAATCTAAGACATTCAAAATTACAATGAACTTTATGTAATCATTTTTTTAGAATTTTTTTTACTTTTTTACAAGTCAATTTGCTGTGTCTGACTGTCTCATCATAGCGTTTAGGAGATTCCTATTGATAACGTTGATCAAGCGCATCAACCAAAATTCTTAAGGCACTCAATGGGAAAAACAACACAAAATCATCTTCTATATGAGAAACATGTCTCTTAAAAATTCTACGAATATTCTTTGCTTGTTTTAAGAACAAAATCCAATCATACTTATAAATATCTTATTAAAAAGATTTTCAAATTTTAAATTGTTGTTTTCATCCGTAATCAATAAATACAAGGATAAACTCATCGAGATATTCGTAGAATACTCGATTCATAAGATGGATGAAATAAGGTAGAAGGTTCGTCAAACCAAATGACATAACGAACCACTCATAAGAATCATAACGAGTGCGGAATGCGGTAAGTGGAATGCTACCCTCCGCAACTCGTAGCTGATGAAAACCGGTGGCAAGGTCGAGCTGAAAAGACCTTAGCAGCACTCAATAGATTGCTTAGGTGATAATCCTAAGACAAGCTCAAATATACCAAAAATTCACAAACTACTTGAATGAGAGAAATAATATTTTCCTCATAATGTAGGTTTAAAGAATAAAATGATGTCACCGAATTGGAAATCAAAATCATTAAGAACCATAGAAATCTGCTTAACAGATTGAGAATGTCGAAGATATATAGTCCGCTCAGGACATAGGATGTGGGCTTCATAATGATCAAGCCAATCCTTTCCCAAAAATCAATTTTGAAGCCAAAGTAACGCATAACATGCAAATCGGCTCGAAAAGAATAATCACATAAAATAATCTTGACATTTTCACAAAGTAAACTGAGTGTTGCGGATCCACCAATCGGATTCGCAATTCTCAATGAAGTCATCAAGCCCGTAATATTTAAAGAAAAAGTAACAACAAGTTCTTTCGATATAAAAGAGTGAGATGCACCCGAATCAAAAGAAATTTGAATAGGAAGATCACGAAATAAAATAATGCCATCAAGGGTATAAATACCTTGACCAAGAGAAGTATTACTAGGGGCTTGCACAACATTTAGCTTTCCCTCCTTCTTGCTTTGAAGTATGGGACACACATATATATAATGACTCAAACTTTTGCAATAGCGACAATAAAGGGGTTTCGGACACTCATTTGCATAGTGGTCCATAGAACCACAATTGTAACATTCTCCATGACTAGAGGTAGGAGTCTTTTCTACCGAAGTTGCTTGCTTCCCTTTCTTGTTGGGATTGGGACCTTTGAACTTAATAGGCCTCTTCATGTTATTGTTGAAGTTCTGTTTGGCACCCACAACTTCAACATCACTTTCTTTATCGGCCTCTTCAAGTCGAAGAGCGATATCTATAAGCTGATCGAAAGAAACTTCTAGTTTCAGAAGTAAAGGCTTTTTGAGGTTCTTATTCAACCCATAGACAAATCTCTGATTTTTCTTCAATGGGGTATTAATATATTCGATCCCATATTTAGAGAGAGATTCAAAAGATGCAACGTAATCCGTCACAGAAGATTCGCCTTGAACAAGGTCAATAAAGCGCCGAGCTAAAGTTACTTTTTTAGCCTCCGACACAAACTTCAATTCGAACCTTTCCCGGAATTGCTCCCAAGTAAGATCTGCTTCAATAATTTCCGAAATCAAAAGCTCATACCAATCTAATGCTCTTTCTTGGAGCATGCTAGAAGCCACTTGGACTCGATGTAGATCCACAAGATTCATGCGGGAAAAGATGTGATCGCATGATCTGAGCCAAGCTTGGATTTCTATAACATTTTCGGAACCCTTGAATGGCTTTCCACCCAAAGCGGTATAATCTCTGCACAAGCGTGCAAACCCGGATTTAGGGTGAGTAGGCTCTAGAACGGGTCCGGTAGCTTGGGCATTGTTCACAAGATCTAAAAGCTGCTAGTCAGACATAAATACTTCATCCTGAGGAGTAGCACTGGATTGACCGGCGTTGGGACGGCCTGGTCTAACCATTTCTCTTCTTTAAGAAAGAAAGAAAGAAAGAAGAGGAAAAAGGTTATTCACAGAATGAATATCAAACAAACTTAATTGATAAAACAAGGCATCACAAAAGAAAATAGGATAGAACAGTACAAAGACTCGAATTAAATCCTATGGCATGATTCTAAGAAAGACTTAGGACAATGATCCTTGCTAGATTATTCTACATTGTTCCAAAGTTTGGCTCTAATACCAAGCTATGACGCCCCACCTCTATACTCACACTAGCCAAGGACACTATGGGGTAATGCCGTCGATTAGCACGAAGAATAAGGCTGTTGAGGAGCGACCATCTGTGTAATTGCTTTGTTCGAGTACCGATATGTCAGATAATATGACTTACATTTCATTTCAAGAGGAAATCCGACATATCAAATATGAACTCAAAGCTACCACACAGTGGCTATGTGGACTTCGGAAACGAATATAGAAATAAACATAACACAAATCAGTCATAGATATTCATATCACAAAGGCGGAAACATATATGAATATAACACATTGAAGTGTACATCAAAGTAGTGGTCATACAAGATCCACTACATCACAAAAGAATAGATATAAGTGCTAGACAAAAGAATAATTATACATCAAGTAGTCTCTATCTCAAATGTATAATAACAAAAACTACTAATCTAAAGTAGTTAGACAAAAAAAATCAGATGATGGACCCTGATAAGAAGTCAAGCAGAAGCACCTGAAATACCTCGGTCTGACCCGAGTATTATTTAAGAAGAAAATAATAAACGGATCGGTCTAACTATAAATATCATATAAAATGAGATAGGATAAGAGCTAGCACAAAAAAACTTATGATAACAATAATGCCATACTGTGGCAAGTATACATCAGATAACAACAAAAATCATACAATATCTCAAATATTCTCAAACACCAAAAAGAATGTCATATTCTTTAAATTATTCACCAAAACACAAATATTGATAGAGCTTATCAATTCAAACCACGAAAATTGGTGAAACACAAATTCTAGAAATCATCAACTAGAAATCCAGAAATCACAAAAAGGGGGGAAGGCCTATCACAAACGGGAGCATGAAAACTCACCAACACGTGTATCACAAACGGAACACTATTCCTCGGGTCACTAACCCATGAACCGAACATCGATGCACCTAAAAAGATACGCCCCATGCACAGTCAAACACCGACGCACCTAAAAAGATACGCCCCATGTCTAGTCGATCATCGACGCACCTAAAAAGATAAGCCCCTTGCCTAGTCGAACATCGATGCACCTAAAAATGTACACCCCATGCACCGACTTATCGAGCCGATTGCTCCACGAACGGTCCAAAGACTATGGGTCACTAGCCCATAAAAATGAGACGAAGCTAAATAGAATGGGGTATAGTCCCCCATGCGGACAAAGAGCATCACTAGTCTAAATCATAAAATGATCACCATTGATCAATAAGAAGTGTGAATCACACTAAGCTAGTAAATATAAGAGTTTAGCTTCATGTCCCATAACCACTGGCTTAACTTAAATATTTACGAACAAATTGTAGATCTCCACTCGAAAATTGACACAAGAGTTCAATCGAACAAGTCCAAGAATTAACCGAAGAAGTAAACGCAAGCATTTCATACCACTTGTTTTGCTAAGCCGTTTAATTAGATTTCTCATACGAATGAGGTAAAGGTTTGTATATACTAATAGATTGGAAAACAGTTTTATAAACGAGATTTGTATTAAAATTAGAGTTGGAATCATCTTTGTGAAAGAGTTTTAATATTTACTACTAGTATAGAAACCTTTGTATTTTAAAGTGACAAATCACAGAAATGATTGTAGAAACAATCAATCACCAAAATCCATATTCGACGACATGAATTAAAACCATAAAAATCGATACCGAATCCATCAAAATGGATATTCCCAAAAACCCCGAAAAAGAAGTCATCAAAGTCGATAAATGATAACAACAAATCGGATCATCAAGAATCGATTAAAAATCGGAAATCCACACAAAGCTGCCTAAAATAGGAAAAAAAGCACATCTCCCAGATTCAGTCAACTGAACTGTGTGGTCAGTCGATAGATACAAGGCCAGAAACTCTCGGTTTCCTGGTTTAGTCGACTGACCTTCTGGTTTAGTTGACTGATACAGGGACAGGAACATTCGGTTCCCAGTTTCAGTCGACTGAACCAGAGAGTCAGTCGACTGATACAAGGCCAGAGAATTTTCTGGTCCCAGATTCAGTCGACTAACCTTCTGATTCAGTCGACTGAACTGCCATTTGAATTATTTTCAGTCTAGCCCCATGAAGGGCAAAAATCCGACGGAAGTGATCGGACAACCAACAGAGACTAGGGATTTATGCCAAGCGACAACCCAGCCTTATAGGCTCTTCGATACACCCCAACAACATGTTCAAACATCAAAGATAGGATTTTTAAAAGATTTGACTTCAAAACACCAAAAATTGGAATATTCATCAAACCAATTCAATTCAAAGGCAAATGGACAAGGAATAGATGTTAGGAATTACTACCTAACAATTATCAAAGATATAGACATAGATGTGAGTTCAAAAACTCACTTTTAAAACTCAAAGACAACGAATGAGAAGTTTTTTAAACAAGGCAAGACCAATTCCTCTTCAACTTCAACTCAAGAAGCTCCAATCTAAGCTAATAAGCAAATATTTCCTAAGTTAGGGTTTAGGAATTTCTGAAATTGAAGAGAGATTGAGATGGAGAAGATGAAGAGGATGCTTACCTAAGCTTCTCTTGGATTTTGGACTTGAATTTGTATTTCGTAAACAAACTAGGGTTTTGGAATTCTAATTTCCAATCTCTTCCCCCATTTTTACTTTAGCTAGAGAGTATTAGGAAATGATAATGTATGAAGAGGAGAGGGGGTGGAGTTAGGGTATTATGTTGGGTCGGTGGGATGAAACCCAAACCCAAAGCCCTAAATGAAAATATCAAAATTTTACTCAACTCCAAACATATCGATGTTTATACTCAAAAAGGTCGCAAACGCCATTTTGGACTCAATGGAAGTGGTCTCGAGTCCTAATTCGTCTGTTTACAAAAAGTAACATTTCGGACTTAAATCCGACTAACGATGCTATATTTAAATAAAACATTTAAATATACAATCGTAAAAATGCGGGTTGTTACAGGGGGAATCAAAGTAAATTGTAAATGTGAAGTAAACTGAAATAAAATGTCTACAATACTTCGATAATGGATTCATTTATGATCTAAATAAATTGAAATGGATATAACTTATGTAAGTAAAGAATGTAAATTAATGAAATAAGCCTTACATGAATGAATGAAAATTTAAAATTTTGTGAGTAATGAACGTGAATTAAAGGAATCATTGTATGGAGAAAAAAATGAACAATAAATGATGTGAAAAAGATAAATAGAATAAACTTAAAATGTTATTTGAAATTATTGTTTGTTTGACTTATGGATTGGTTGGGAAAGGATACTTCTATTATGTAGGATGTATAAATGATCTATTGAGTTTTATCTAAGACTGTTGAGTGTATGTTATACTTGTAGTTTATTTATCATTTTAAACGAAAAAGGGTTTCTGAACCCGAACAAACCATTTGTTTTGGTTGCTATGGATGGATGATTGCTCTCTTTGTTGAAAATGATGTTTGTACTGTTTGTTTGCAAATGATTATTGTTATATTGTGATGATTTGTTTGCTATGTATTGAAACAACTTAAATATTTCTCTTTTACATAATTATTAACCCTTTCGGATTATATAAGTGAAATACAGGTTATGGAAGCAATTGCTACTGCTTTAGGTTTCATAAAATTAGCGTTTGTTTGCCCGACAAATAGGTACGTTCTCGGATTACGGTTTTCTAGTGATATTATATTGTTTTTCTCATGGTTTGGGATATTTTATTTTGAAATATGTGATATATATTATATTATTGATATTATTTTTTCACTCAAACCTCTCCGTACAAAGGAGACTCTGCCAAAAATTTCCAAAAATTTTGAACTTAGAAAATTTTGTGAAATGTTTTCCAAACTTTTGTTAACTTGAATAGAAAGGATTTATTTGTTTAATTATGTAAATTAATTGTTTATAAATTTAATATTTTGAATAAGATATATTGATTACTTAATTTCTCTTCTACCTTCCTCTCCTTTCGAGGACAAAAAGTTTTGAGTGGGGGAGAGTGTAACGACCCATAATTTTCGATAATTAAAAATAGTTAATTTAATAAGGTTTTTGTGATTTAATGTTGGAAGAAATAAAAATTTGTGATTTAATAATAAGAATATAACGGGAATGCAATGTAATAGTATAAATTTAAGGTAATGGATAACCGCTTTAAATGTAATTCCAATTAATTGAAATGATTAAAAAGTTATAATTGGTTATAGAGTGTAAATTAATTGTAATAATGTGTGTGTTAATTTATAATTGGATTTAAAGAGTAATCGATAATTTAGATGTTGATTAATTAATGAAATAATGTGCAATAAATTGTAATTGGATAGAATTAGTCTAGTGTAAGTTGTTATAACATTTGTTTGTAAATAATAAACTTACAAATGTTATTAAATGTAGAAATGGTGATAATATTTATTTGTTACCAATTTAATTAATCAATTACAAATAAATGTAAATATATGTTACATTAATGTGAGTTAAATATAATAACTACAAATTGGGAATGTAATAAAATGTACAAAAATGTCAATTACACTCATAAGGCAATAAATTGATTTAATAATAAAAATGAAACCAAGATAAATGAAGTTGTGGGATTTTAAGTTATAATTAATGTCAAAATCAACAAAAATTCAGTGTAATTGAAATACTGCAGCTAATATGGTAAAAGAGGATAATTGCAGAATATTAGTGTAATAAAATGTAACCCAATGTTAAAATATGCATAGAGTGATGAATAATTAAACAAAAAGGATTGAAATCAAATGAAATCAATTTATTAGAATTAAATCATAATTAATTGAATCTAATTACAGTTGAAATTGAACACGGTAATTTGTGTAATATTCAACACTGAATTAACATATAAATTTGTTTTAAATTACTATAAATGTCTAAGTGATCAAAAATGAGGAAAATTTGTTAGTTTATAAATATTTGAAAAAAATGATTTATTAATGTAATATTAATTTATTTAATTAACGTAAAATTAGCCATTTTGTCTACTATCTCGGATTTTGACGAAACCAGTTTCATCGGATCTGTAATGGTGAATTATTGTAAGGTTTCAAGTTTCGTAGCGATCGGACTTGTCGTTTGATCGTATGGACTCAAAACGTGTAGAAATCAATTTAATTAAAATCAATTTGAAATAAGTTGAATGTCACGTACCGGAATTTTCGACTTTCGAAAATTCAACATCGATACTCACTTTATCGACTGCCGAGCAATCGAGTGCCGGAAACTCCAATAGTGAGGGTTTTAGAAAGAAAGAAAAGGTAGAAGAAGAAGAAAGCAGAAGAAGAGAAGAAGAAAATAGAGAAGAAAGAAGAACAACAGAACAACATCAGAACAGAAAACAATATCAGAATCTTACACATCGCAGCGGAACAATATATAATAGATGAATCAATAATCTTTAAAACAAAAGACTGTCAGTTTATACATACATCAATCATCAGAGTCAACATACAACAATGGACAGTTATATAAACTTGTCCTCATACAGAATACACAGCGGAATAAATACTATCAGATACAAATACTACGTCTCGTCATCCAGCTTATCTCCAAAGCTCCAGAATATCCAGAATATCCTGATAATCTAACTCTAGACTGCCCGTGTGGAAATTGGTGGGCACCCAGAGTTTAGAAGGGGAAAATAAACCTTGAGTCAGTCATGGTGACTGGTGTGAGATCGTAAAACAATTATTCTTTAAAACAAACAACAGGAAAATTTGAAGTAAATTTCGCAATGCTTTTGGAAAATGAAACTACCATAAGACCTCCCGCGACACACACAATGCAAACGCAGAATTGGAGGAGATTTCTTCTTATGATAGTCAAAGATGCTTACTACGCAAAATCAAATCATTTTTGATATTATTATTAGTGCATAGTGTAGAAAACATTTCGAAAGTAGAATATAAATCTTAGCCAGCATAGGTACCATTATAGTATGCTTGCTATAGCTGCCATATTAGATGGCAGGTTCTACAACTAAAACCGTACAAGTCACGTATTGTTTCTTTGGATTTCCAACAAATGGTCAGGCTAAGGAACTTCCTTTTCCACGATGGGTACGTCCCTGGAATAGACGACCCGAGAACCTAACGTTACGGTTAGATCTCTTCCAACACAAGGCCGGGTTACCTCTGCAAAAATAGGTAACTACTGACACGCGTATGCCATCCCCCGATCGTCACCGATCTTCCCGAGGATCCCCGATTCGCAACAACCACAAAGAAATAAATTTTGCAGCAACCACAGAGGTTAAGTATCTGGGCTCCATACCATGATACCACCTTTATCCAGAAGGAATGACATACACTAAGTGGCGCTACTCCCTAAAACCTTGCTGCATCCTTCCTGTTTCGACCATTTCCGGGGTGTGAGGCTCGACGAAGTCTCGTCCACAAAGCTACGCTTTCTACAAAGCCCTGCTTCGGATCAAACAAAATGATCAACCTATGATCACAAAGATATAAGATCAAACAAATGATCATATCGCAAATGATCAAACACTGATCATTTCACAGCAACACTCAGTATGCCACGTTACCAAATTGGGATATATCGCTGATGAATTTCAACTACATAACCTCTGAGCTCGTACGTCTCAGAGAAGGGTGTTAAGCTAAGAGAATAAATTCTCCGCCACCAACAGAAATGTATTTGAAAGAAATCAGCTTTATATCTCAAATTGTAACGTCAGACACACAATCCATACAAGTCTGTTCCGGGATCGAACAGAACCGAAGGCACTTCTCACAAAGCCCTTGCACATCCGGATAAATTTCTAATCACGTCCGGACTTCCCGTCACTAAGGGTGATAAAACCTCTAAACCGGAGATCAGCCGATGTAGAGTAACTCGACGGTAATCCTTCCGTTTTCAAAAATATCCGGTCTTCAACACCGGTCTTCAAATGCGATTCATAACGACGTATCACATATTCGGAATGGGTTATACGACCCCATGGTCCTTTCCCGGCTAACCCGAATAGTGAGCGATTACTCAAAAATAAGTGTGGCATTCAATTTCATTCAATTTCATCCAATTGATTTAGAATTTATAAAATAACGTTTATAAATTCACCTTTATATTTTCTAACAACTTCGATTTATAAAATTCTCCTTTTATTAACTTCTAAAATTACTTATCAAAATAAGTGACTTCGGATTTATAACAACGTTTATAAATCACATTTATACTTCATAACAATTTCAACTTATAAAATCATTTTATTAGCAAATTCTGTTCAAATCTCATCTAAGTGCAAAAATCTAATTTATAAGCAAATTTCTTATAAATCTTCTATCCTACAACTTCTATACAATTTATACTTCACAATTTATAAATCTATAAATCTCGTTCACATATGATTTTTATTATCACTTCATTTTTAACACTTATAAAAAAACTCGTTTTATAATTCCAATATCTTAATTTATAAAATGTCAACTTTATAAACCTTTTAAGTAAACCGTTTATAATAATTTAAAAATCTCAATTTAAACCATTTTATAAATCAATCAACTATTTATTCCAAAAATCACTTTTCGATTATATTTCACAAAGATCTTAACTTTTATAACTTTAAAATTTGAACGTTTATTTTATTTAAAATAAATCACTTCAAAAATTTAATAAAACGTATAATTTCAAAGATCACTTTAAAAATCCTTTTAAAGTAAAAGTCGTTATTTTTAAAATTTCAAAACTTGAATCCGATGATGCAACAGCACCAATTAGTCAATCACAACATCAAACATCATATATCAACATATGAGAACAGAATATATATCAATATCTGTAAATAAATAAATACAGTTGAGGAATCCAGTTGGATCCCTCCAACCTGTTTCCCTGCATCCACAGACGTTAGCACAATACCAATTCCACTTCGAGGTGGAATATCGCGGTATATGGGTTTTATAAAAATAATCCGCTTACTAACGGCGCAATAGGGTCTCATCCGCTATACGAGGCGGGAAATCAATCAATCCAATATATACATATGCCAATATGTATATATTGCTATATATATAGATATATCCTACTATATCTAATATCACATCCAAATAGCAATCAATAACTGCAATCCAAATTTAAATCTGAGTGAGAAGATCTCACCTTAGCTTTAATTTGCCATCCGTTTCCATTCCAGTTTGTTTACTTTGCGATTTTGACCTTGTATAAACAATTTTATAAAATTCATTAATATCCGAAATAAATCGAATAACCAGTTACCGTTTAATAGTTTCGTTTAAACCAATTTCTTTTTATAATTTCTATATTAAATTCATCAAATTTAATTACCGATGATTAAATTTAAACAAACTAATTCTCTTTTAAATTTATTTAACTAAACCTTTTATTTTCAACTAACTTCCCTTTTACTTTATACCAAAATCTCATTTACATAAACATTTCAAACATTTGCTTATATAACTTTCTTTGTATAAATCATAAACTTTTATAGTTTTCAAAATCATATATACTTTCTATAATAAACAAACAATACTAAATTTTTTTTCTTTTTTTATATTTTTTTTTCTTCTGTAAAAATTATACCTTTCTATAAGCATACAAAAATGTGAAAACTGAATAATATTTTTCTGATAACAAGTATTTTAATTACAATCAAATTTGACAACAAAAATTTATACCTTACTGGAAATTGTCGAACCACCCAAAATCGATACTGAACTCGATGAGCCCCAGGTCACCATTACCTCGCCCAGGTCGCGATTCCAGACCATTGCCACTCGAATGTCGTTGATCTGCTCGGGATTATCGCGACCCTTCAACGCGACCTCGCACACGCCCACTCCTCGAACGAAGACCAACACCACCATCACCTCGCGACTTCCCAGCTCGACTCCCACTGTGCCACCGTACGTGCCGCCGATCCCCTTTCTTCATCGCGATCGAACAAAACCCACGTGCCACTCTCCCAGTTTCGCAAACCCTCCCCAAAATCGAACGCGAACCCATCAATGCGGCCCCAAAACTCGACTTCGCGTATCACCTCTTCGAACGCCCAAACCCGCCGCGCGCTCCCCTTCCTCCAGCGAACTCGACTGAGCCACTCTCGAACTCGCGAATGTCTCCATCGCGACCACAACCAAAAGGAACACCGTGATTTTGAACCTAACACTAGATCGCCTCGAGCTCGCGACTAACTGCGGCCATTTTTTTTTTCTTTGAACGCGAGACAGTTTTTTTCTTTTCTTTTTTTTCTTTGAACGATTTGAATTGTAAAGAAAGAGGGGAGAAGTATTTAGAAATGGGAAGAAGCATGCTTTCAAGTTTCTCTGGCGCGATATTAGGCGTGATTAAAGGGAGAGTATCGTGCTGCCTGCGTGATTAAAGGCGTGAACGTGTGGATGTCGGCAGTGATTAAAAATTTAAATTTAAAAATTGAATTCGATTTAATTTCAACACGTTCTCTAACCGTATGGTCACAAAACAACTCCTAAAAATACGAAAATTGAAATCCGACAATAATTCAATATTACTGATCCAATGGGACTGGTTTCGTCGAATTCCGAGACTGTGCCTCGGACGGCTATTTTTAAATATCAATTCGAACGATAAAATTTCAAACTGAGCAAAACAGTTTAAAAATTCAATTCTGAAAGTTCGATTATCTTCGGTATTATCAATACGAATTTTAGAAGCTTTTGAAATATTTTTCTTCAGCTTAAAATTGAAGATTCGAATTTTTATTCACCTTACAATAGATTAAATTTTATAATTTAATCGTCAGCTTCAAAGTTATATCCGGGATTCAAATTAAATCATCGTTCAAATATTTAAAATTAATTAAATATTCTCAATTTAATTTGTTCAAAATTCTGGGTCGTTACATTGAATTCAAAGCCAACTTCTTCATACGATAGAATTAGGACTAGAAACATGTTCCATTGAGTTTAAAACTATAGAAAGCATCTATTTTGATATATGGGATTACCCATTTCCGTTTCGGGAATGAAACGGGCTTTTCTTGTCGTTTATCGTTCCAATCCAAATCGATCTAGTCCATTCTTTTCTATTTCAGCTATACCTATAAATAGCTCATTATAAACCCTAGTTGTTCCTCATATTCTCATTTCAGTACGTACAAATTTCATATGTCTACTCCTCCTTCTCAATGGCAGAACCAAATCCAATTACAAAACCCTAATTCCCAAATTGCAAATTCAGTTTCGAATTCAACTTCAAAATCAAATCCATCCAAACCCTATCAAATTTTATATCGTTGGAAAAATCTTGACGATCGCATTCTACTGCAATATTTGTTTTTCTATTTGGTTTTCGGTGTGGCCAGAATTGGGTGATGAAGTCTCGGCCGTTCGTCGTGTCTTGATCGACTTTGTCTGATCGTCGAATCGAAGGTACTGTGCTGTGGAGATGGTCGAGGGGAATGCATTGGTGGTGTTTGTTTGGTCGTGTGACAGTTAGATCAATCGATTTAATTTGCCTAGGGTTCATAGTCATGGGCGGCGGTGGGATGGTGATAGGGTGATCGAGTCGAATGCGAGGGGGCCGCGAGGCTCAGGCGAGATCGGTCAGGAGTGGGGACGCAGTCGACGAGGCCAGGTGGTGATCGATCGTCTCTGGCGATCGTATGTAAGTGAGGGCATGTGGCAGCGAGTATGTGTGCATTTTGATTGCAGGCTAGGGTTTCTATTGTGAAATAGAGACATGACGTGGCTTCTTCCCATAGGTCCATTTCATTTAAATTTTAAATGTTGAATTTTCTAATATCTATAACTTTTGCATACGACCTCGGATTTGGGCGCCGTTTATTTCATTGGGATCGTATCGAAATTTCGGACATTTTAAAACTAGTTTAGACAAATTCTGAGACTGTTCAAATTTGGGCCCTAATTTGGATTTGAAATCGAAGGTGAGTGTTTTAACCCACTCACAATTACTAAACTATCTTATGTTAGTTAAATTAAATTTATGATGTGATTAGAAATCAATTGATTGATGTTTGGTATGTTTAAATTGTTATTCTAGTTAAATTTGACTTTTACAGCATTTAATCATCGTTTAATTTAATATTAAATATAAATTGTCAATTTAATATTTGTTATTGATGACCAACTATCTATTGATGGTTATTGATTGATTTGGATAATTGTGATGGATGTTTGATTTTTGATATTGGATGACTGGATGTTGTATTTTTCATTGTTATAACATTACAAGTTCCTTATGGGTTGAAATGATACATAACCGAATGATTTATAGATTAGGAAAAAATCATTATGGGTTAAAATGATAGACTCGGGCGATTTTATGGATTTTTATTTAATTCGGGATTGCGGTTTGAAATGATATATAACCGTAAAATTTTAAATTGCGGATTGAAATGATAAATATCCGTATCACTTGACCCTAGGGTAGAAAATTATATACGGACACCGGATTGGTTAAATTAAATGATTTTTGAATCTTTAAAATTTGGAATTCAGTTAACTGGTATTTTGAAATAGAAATTTGATTTATAAAAATCGAATTATTTTCGAAAGTCCAAGCGTAAATGTTGAAATTGGAATTGATTTAATGAATTGTTCAAAGGATTTAAATTTGAATTTCAAAGTTGAGGTGTCAAATATAGATCAATTTATCGGAATTGAGTTATTGAAATGTTGGATATAACTTTGAAATCTATTTTAAACTAATTTAAGCTATTTTGATTTAATTAACTATTTTAATCAATTTAAAACTATTTTAATTTAAATTAATCTATTATAGCCTATTTAATCCAATTTAAATCTATTTTACAAATTTTAAACTAATTAAATTTATTTAATCTATTTTAAATCTATTTAAAGTAATTTAAATCTATTTAATCTATTTTAAATTTATTTAATCTATTTAAAACCTATTTAAGATTATTTAAATCAGTTTAATCTATTTTAAATCTATATAAATCATTTTAATTCTAATTAAATCAAATTTAAATCTTTTTAAACTATTTTTACTATTTAAACTATTTCAATTTATTTTAAACTATTTTTAAACTATTAAAACTATTTATGACTACCTAAACTACTTTCTAAAATTTCAAACTGTGTAAAGTTGAAGTATTTATATTTAAATCCTTGATGATGATACAACCTAAGTTGGAATTTAGAATTGATACTTTTTTGAGAAGTGACGTATTTGAGTAAATATAATGATTTTGGAATGAGGATCTAATTTACATATCGTATCGATAATTTCAAAAGTGAATATGATTTTTGAAAGCAATATGATTTCAAATGTGATATGATTTCGAAAGTGATTTTGAGAATATGATATTTTGATATCAATTATGAATTGACTTTGAAATGTAAAAGAACCATCCGGTGTGAAATAAGCGTTTGGTTGTTAAAGAGACCGAGATCAGATAATGTCATACTCTTTGCAAATACCGAAAACCACTTTAACAACTATGTACGTGGTGGAGATTCCAAAAATGAAGTAGGATGGTTTGGCGAACGATTCTGTATGAGGTATTTACGTGACCCTGACTCCCATGAGTCAGCTTGATGTGGCTAAAACAGGAGCCATGTCGGGCCAAGTGAGGTCATTCCTCCTCTCAGGCACATTTCTTCGATACCATTCTATTACTTTGTGATTGATTTGGTGGCCACCCCTTGATTTGATTTGGGAGTGTGTTCCGAGGTGGGCAGTAGTAGCTGCTATGCATTACCACCAGTCCGGATCCGTAATTGGTATATCTACCCTGGCATTACTTCGAGTGCCGTGTTCACATGCCCTATCGTGTCTTCTACGAGTTTGTTTTATACCATACCTATGGAGTGCCATTTGGGTAAACCTCATGGAGAAGCGTACTGTAACATCCCACCTTTTTGTACGCTTAAGCAGACACACGTGCCAACTTAAACCATACAGAAGGGAGGATTGTTATGGGGTAAATAAGAAAAAGTGGAGAAATAAAAGAAACAAAATAGAATCTTGCAGCGGAACGATAAAATATAATAATCAAATAACAGTTCATGAAGCTGTTTTACAAAACATTTGATTATACTTATACAATACATATCAGAGTTACACATACTAGAGAATGATAATAAATGCAGCAGAATACAATGGTGTAGTAGAATATATAACAAATAGTAGTAATAAAATCTTCGTCTTCGTCCTCCAGAAATAGAGCCTTCAAATCCTGAAATGCTCAGGCTGACCCGAGCGAATTGAAAAGACAAAACACTCGAGTCAGAACTAAAAGACCTTATGTAAGTTAAATCAATGAAATAAATATGAGTGTAAACGGCTTCAGAGATGTTTACGGGGTTTGACATCTCCTATCCAGTGTCTAACGTGAGTGCAGTAACTTAAGAAATGTTCGGGATTCACACCTCTTAAGGATCCGTTAAACTATCTACTATGTAGTAATATTCTCTATTATAATAATGTCTAATCAGTAAAGTATAATCATATAGAAAATAGCATTAAGGGGATGGTGAACCTTAACGCGGTCGGATCTTTAAACCAAACTCGTAGTGTGTAACATTCCCCCTTTTGACCGCCTCCAGTCGGTAATTAAACCAACTCGAAACGTTCAAAAAGACGAATTGTTATTTAGTTTATAAGGTTTAAACAGAATCAGCCACAGAAACACAGATAATAACAATGAATTTAAACAAATGAATCTTTATTTCATTACTATAAATCTTTTTAGAATACATCAGAGTTTATACAATTTTAAATAAAGATACAGCGGAATATCTAAAATTACAATTTTTTTTCTTGAAATAAATGGTTCTTTACTCTCTCTCTAACTTCGCTGCTCGAAAATCTTCAAGCTGTAGAAATACTCGGTCTGACCCGAGTATTATATTCAAAAGAAAATAATACACAGGTCAGTCTAATTCAAACCAGTTTATTAGTGCATAGAGGCAGTAATAATTTAAATAGACGACAGTCACAATAATTCCCGTCTATCCAACTCTTTTAACAAAGAAATCGGATAACGAAAATATAACACTAAACAGTGTTAAGCAATAAATCAGCAGATTTAAATCATCAACAGAGATAAATAAACAATTTATCAATCGACTAAATCAATTTAAAACAATTGAAATTGTCACTTTAAGATCATCGAAGATTTGATTGGCTACCGTACACGCACGCGTGCACGGCCTCGCCAATACGACATAAAAGATCAATGCATCACGACGCAAAGAAATATCAATTCAAAACTGTCGATTTGGGTGGCTGCAGTGAATCAAGCAACACGACCAATTCCAGCTACTATATGACTACATGCATAAGGTCAAGCAGTCAAGTAAAGTCAATGCTAACAGTTCAGGTAAACAAGTCAGAAGATGGCAACGCCAAATGAACCAGAAATAAATCAAACTTATGATCATGTATAAGTCTACATGTATGGTGTCAGGTGAAACAAACTAATATCAACAACATTTGAAATAAATGCAGACAGTGGTCCAGCATGATAAATGCCAAATGCACAACAGTGAATGAATGAAGTGATATAGCATTTGTGACAAAGATAGGATCAAGTGCATATCTGTTACTTGTTGAAACAGTCAAACAAATCCAACCAGATGCAAAACCGAGGTTTCAAGAATGATCAACAGGTAAAACTCACCCTGCACACATTAAAATAAAATGAACCTGGAACTCCCAAAACAGCTAGTCAACTACTAGTGAACAGTAAGATGTAAGGCCCAAATACTACATGAAACCAATGCAGTGATGTTCAGGTAGAAACACATATAGGGGATGCAACTGCGAAACTGGGCAATGCAAGCACCAGACTCGAGTAATGAAGCACTGAAATGATGCCATTGTACAAACAACAATTGAATAGCCGTGACACTACAGAGCTACCCCAGGCAATATGATAACCCAAATATATACATGCAAGAATGCATATAAATGCAAACAAATGCAACTACAAGATGATTCATGAAATACAACCAAACCTGACCAGGTTATATACATGTACACATATGCAAAGGCCTCAACAAAGAAGACAGTGGCGAATGCACTTTATCAAAACATAGCAGTATGAAAGAATGCAAACCAACGAACATCTACAAGATTTCATAGTGCAGACAAAATAAAGAATGGCCATACACATATATACATACAAGAATGTAGGTATACATATGATCAAAACCTCAACCAGACAGTAACTACAACTGAAACCGATCACAAGTGCAACCACTACAATGTATATGAGGTGCAGACCACAAAATCAAAATTTACAATGAAATCAAAATGCGGATATCAACATTGATGCACTGCAGTTCGACAGTCCAACCAAGGATGACATAACAGGGATGAAACAACATGGACAACACTGATTCAAATACAATCAACCAGATAGCACAAGCTCGAGGAAATACAAGTGCAGTGAAGTATAACAGTGAACCAAGACATGTACATATATACACACATGAATACAAAACCAATGCATCGGTGAAACAAGTTCTAGTGGGGAGGCAACAAGTTCGAATCAAGTCGAACATTATCACAAACTAAGTCAAGTAAAACATTATCCAGTATCAAGTACCGAAGGCTAAAGTCAGACAAAACAACGCAATTTCCAGATGAATTCACATCAAAATCGAAGTCAAATTGAAAGTCAAGCCATAATAACAAAAGGAGTTCGAACATCTCTAAATCATCAAAGTCTTAAGAGTGAACCAGTTAAAAATTTCCAGTATCATTTTATATGAAATTGATTAAATCAGAGAGAAACAACAATGCAATCTCCACATAAATATATACATATGTATATACATACATATACACCTATATAGGAAGCACAATTACAAGGTAACAGTTTTAACAAAGCCAAAGTCAGATGGTCAGAATGAACAAATACGAAGACCGGTGAAGTATAACAGTGTGGATAAACAATTTCACGAATACTTCACTCAAACGACAGCTAAGTCAATTCGAGAAGCAGTATCAACATATATGAAACTAACAGTCGAAGTAGAGCACTTGGAAGAATTAGATGTGAGTGAGGGGGGTCACTCACCTTAGATTCGAGAAGAGGCCGCGATCAAAGAACGAAGATGAAGCCCTCGATTTACCAAAAATCACGAAAGCCCTAATCTTTGCAGATCGAAGGAGGAACGAACGAGGCTGAAACTCTTTGTAGGAAGCGCTCAGATTGAAGGAGCCGCGAGTAGAGACGATCAAGCTACTGAAGTCGACGATCATTAATTTCACGAAAACCCTAGTTGTTCGGAGACGAGCGAACGATTTTGCAGGCCGCCATTTTTTTCTTTCTTCGATTTAGGTTTTAGGTTTTACGAATGAATGAGAGGGAGGCGGGTTCTCTCGGGTTTTATCAGAGAAAAGGGGTATGGGTATTGGGCTGAAGCATGGGCCAACACATGTTTACTTATTTTTTTGTTTTGTTTTTATCTTTATTAAAAAGTATGTTAATAATTTTGTTATTTATTTGTAGATAAAATTTATTCAGTTTTTTCCAATCATTATCTATATTCTTTTAAATTTGCATATCTCATATTAATTTCAAAATGTGGAGTTTTTATTTTAATTGAATAAGATAAATTCGATTTTAAAATCCAAAGCTTTTATATTTTAAAATTTTAAAACAAATGGCCTTATTATTATATAAATCCCAATTAAATTTATATTCAAACACATTTCTCATTTTAAACTTGAAAAATTCGAACAATTTCACAAATTTAAATCAGAATTTAAATTCAATTTATCAATTTAAATAGTTTAAAAATTCGGGATCGTTACAAACTCCCCTCCTTAAAAACTTTTCGTCCACGAAAAGGAAAAGTTGTTAAAATTTCATTGATATTTATACTCTAGTAAAAAAATTTCTAAACTTAAAACTTATTACAATTAAATGAATATAGGATTCATTCCATTTGTTTAATCTCACTAGTTCTGTTTATTTTCTCTTTTATTCAATGATTTCTACAATCATTGATTTCTACAATCAAAATGCAAAAGTCTTTTACTAACATTTTTAATTTACAACACAGATTCAAACTTAAAATTCTTCACGTTAGAGATTTATATAATACATATCTCTTCCAAAGCTGTGGACTTTCAAAACATTACAAAGATCCTCTTCCTTAGTTCCTTAAGTTGGAATTTCGTAATTTTACTTTCAAATCATTGATTCACTATTTACAGTTTGAAAATACTTGCTAACTCGAAATTTAACAAGTCCATTTTCGTTCTCACAGACATTAGACATACGCTGGCCAGGCGCAGGTCTAAAAATCTCCAAGTACTAAACATACTTGCTTCAATTCCCAGTGAAAATACTTTTAAAAATTCTTTTAAAAATGGATATGGAAAGAACGTTCCCCCATGGATTACAGTTCCACCCGGCGGTTACGCTACTATCCCAGTAGAGTCGCTTGTGGCTGTAGATTTCTCATCTCTTAAATTTCGCCATGGTTGTCGCCATAGATTGCAGTACACACGGCGGTTACGCTACTATCCCAGTAGAATCGCTCGTGTCTGTAGGCATCACGCCCCTCAAATTTCGCTTGGCATTAGATTGCAGTTTACTCGGCGGTTACGCCACTATCCCAGTGGAGTCGCTCGTAACTGTGGGCATCTCGCCCCTCAAATTACGCTAACATCATCAATCAAATCTAATCTCATCGCGATGAACTATCGCGAAGGATTTCCGATTCAAATAGTCACTCTGACTAAAATTCTACGTAGCTACGAATTTCAAATGGATACTCATCGAGAGTTCCAATACCTTCTTTAATAATAAATGGAAGGTACTTTTCCACATCCTCAGTTTAGAAAACATAATATCATATATGTAGTACTTTCATTTCCCATTTCGTACATATAACATCTATGTAAACATACATAAGATTTCCATAACAATGTCTTTCTAAACTAACGGTTTCAAATTTACCGCATTCATATATATAAGTTCTGAAACTTACATATCTCATATTCATAACAAAATAGAGGATTTCAAAATTTTCCTCTAAGTCGATTTGGAAATTTAAGGTTATCTCAAACCTAATTCATATTCAAAATTCCATTTATTATCGACTTTCACATTCGATTTGAATTTCACGCTTACATCGTCAATTCTCAACACAGAATTGATGTCTATCGATATATAACCTCTGAGCTCGTACGTCTCAGAGAAGGGTGTTAAGCTAAGAGAATAAATTCTCCGCCACCAACAGATATATATTTAATAGAGATCAATTGCTATGTCATCAATTCACAATGTTAGACATGCAATCCAAATCATCATCTGAAATTCAAAGCTCAACTTATATTGTCTTTGATGTCGAAGTTAAACTCAATTTTAACTTAACGATTCAATCTTTTTGAAAAATTTCCAATTGAACAAATTGTTCAAATTCTCATTTAACTTTTCAACTTCGACTTCAAAAAATGAACTTCAAATCATTTATCCCTTACGGAATATATTCACAACATTTCATTTCATATTTGAAAAAACATTTCCATACTTATTTAAAAATAAGTAATTCACAAATCCATTTTATTTTCAACATTTGAAAATATTCGATATACTTAAATCAAAATTAAGTATATATTTCATCTTTAAGGAAATCATTCTCTTTCACACATTTATTTGAGTTAAAACGAATGTTACGTAAAACATCGTTACGACAACTCAAAATTACTAGTATAGGGATTCGAAATTTAGATAGATGTATAAATCCCAATACTACACAAAACATTTCCTTTCGGAAATCATTTACTATAACAACAGTGTTATAGTCCATCATTTCCTTATATTCGAAAACGTCTATTTCAACAATGAATGTTGAAATCTATGGTTTCGATATTCAATGCCTTTGAAAACATCTTTTTTTTTAAAACAATTAACTTCGTTTTAAAATATCACTTTTCCAAACATGTCCATTTCATTCAATAATATATTCACGGTCCAAAATTGTGAATATACATCTTTAACAAGCTATAAAGAATTTTACTTATCAAAATAAGTCAGTTTCGAATTTATAAACAACGTTTATAAATACCATTTCTATTCATAAAGACTTCAATTCATAAAAATTGCTTCATTAATCATTCCTACTATAACTCAGATTTATATCAGAATTTTAATTTACAAGTAAATTACTTATAAATTCTTTTATTTCGCAACTTCGATTCATTTTATAACTTCACAATTATAAACTTTTAATTCTGTAACTTCCATTCACTTATGAAATCCATTAAATATTTCACTTTTAACACTTATACAATTCCAATATTTTATTAACACTTTTCAAATCTTCAATTTAAGCCGTTTATAATAATTCAAAATTTCCAATTTAAACTATTATATAAATTTATCAATTTTCCATTTCCAAGATAATCAACTAGTTCTTTAATAAATCATTCATCGACTTGGTTCTCATTTTAATCGCATTCGATTCATTCACATTGGATTTTACTAACATTCATTCATATTCAATTAGTTCACATTCACTAATTCATATTCGAGTTAGTTTGCTTTCAATTCAAATCAAATTTGATTCTCTTTAAATTCACTTATCATTCAATTTGAATTCAATTTACATAGCTTCCAATTTCCATTAATACAATTTCATTAACACTTAATGAATTTCCATACGATCAACTAGCAACCAATGCACATTCAATTTAACCAAATTAATTTACTTTGCTTACATTCAATTTGGTTCAACACACTTAATTTCAATTGGTTTATATTCCAATTCAGATTAAATTTTTTATACTCACCATATTCACTAATTCACTTTTACAATTAAAGTTGAATTTCCTTTATATAACTCAATTTCATATTCATTCTTCACTTTATCCATTCATTTTGATATCAAATTCAATTTGATTCACTATTACTTAAGCTATATTTCATTTTATCTTCACTTGCATTTATTTTCACCATAAAACTTAAGTTCGCCTCAAATTTATTTGAAATTCTATTTTATTTAACTTTACTTAGATTTCATTTCAAAAATCATTTTATTTAACTTTTACTAAAGTCAAATTCATATCACAATTCAAAATTCAGATTTTGTTTTACTTAACAAAACTGCTCAAACATTTAACAACTGGTTTCATTTAAATTTCTCATTTTATAAGTTAAACAACTTATAATTTAAACTTCCAAATTCATATCATATAATCACTTATCTTTCATGTTTAAATTTCCATCTCAATAATTTATCAAATCAAGTTCAATTTATTTAACTTCCTTTAGTTAAATTTCAAATCCATTCATTTATTAATACTAATTCAATTCGATTTAACTTTTCTTAAGTTAAAAATCTTTATTTTCATATTCAACATTCACTTTACTTATATAAGATCTATTCCAAATTCATTCATCTTATATTTTCTAAAACAATTTTATACTTCTTTGGATTTGAAAAACATTTCCTTTTTTAAAATGTTTCTAGTAACTATTCATATTAAACATCATAAACTAAGCTTTGTGTAAACCAAAGCTCTGATACCACCTATAACATTCCCCCTTTTGACCGCCTCCAGTCGGTAATTAAACCAACTCGAAACGTTCAAAAAGACGAATTGTTATTTAGTTTATAAGGTTTAAACAGAATCAGCCACAGAAACACAGATAATAACAATGAATTTAAACAAATGAATCTTTATTTCATTACTATAAATCTTTTTAGAATACATCAGAGTTTATACAATTTTAAATACAGATACAGCGGAATATCTAAAATTACAATTTTTTTCTTGAAATAAATGGTTCTTTACTCTCTCTCTAACTTCGCTGCTCGAAAATCTTCAAGCTGTAGAAATACTCGGTCTGACCCGAGTATTATATTCAAAAGAAAATAATACACAGGTCAGTCTAATTCAAACCAGTTTATTAGTGCATAGAGGCAGTAATAATTTAAATAGACGACAGTCACAATAATTCCCGTCTATCCAACTCTTTTAACAAAGAAATCGGATAACGAAAATATAACACTAAACAGTGTTAAGCAATAAATCAGCAGATTTAAATCATCAACAGAGATAAATAAACAATTTATCAATCGACTAAATCAATTTAAAACAATTGAAATTGTCACTTTAAGATCATCGAATATTTGATTGGCTGCCGTACACGCACGCGTGCACGGCCTCGCCAATACGACATAAAAGATCAATGCATCACGACGCAAAGAAATATCAATTCAAAACTGTCGATTTGGGTGGCTGCAGTGAATCAAGCAACACAACCAATTCCAGCTACTATATGACTACATGCATAAGGTCAAGCAGTCAAGTAAAGTCAATGCTAACAGTTCAGGTAAACAAGTCAGAAGATGGCAACGCCAAATGAACCAGAAATAAATCAAACTTATGATCATGTATAAGTCTACATGTATGGTGTCAGGTGAAACAAACTAATATCAACAACATTTGAAATAAATGCAGACAGTGGTCCAGCATGATAAATGCCAAATGCACAACAGTGAATGAATGAAGTGATATAGCATTTGTGACAAAGATAGGATCAAGTGCATATCTGTTACTTGTTGAAACAGTCAAACAAATCCAACCAGATGCAAAACCGAGGTTTCAAGAATGATCAACAGGTAAAACTCACCCTGCACACATTAAAATAAAATGAACCTGGAACTCCCAAAACAGCTAGTCAACTACTAGTGAACAGTAAGATGTAAGGCCCAAATACTACATGAAACCAATGCAGTGATGTTCAGGTAGAAACACATATAGGGGATGCAACTGCGAAACTGGGCAATGCAAGCACCAGACTCGAGTAATGAAGCACTGAAATGATGCCATTGTACAAACAACAATTGAATAGCCGTGACACTACAGAGCTACCCCAGGCAATATGATAACCCAAATATATACATGCAAGAATGCATATAAATGCAAACAAATGCAACTACAAGATGATTCATGAAATACAACCAAACCTGACCAGGTTATATACATGTACACATATGCAAAGGCCTCAACAAAGAAGACAGTGGCGAATGCACTTTATCAAAACATAGCAGTATGAAAGAATGCAAACCAACGAACATCTACAAGATTTCATAGTGCAGACAAAATAAAGAATGGCCATACACATATATACATACAAGAATGTAGGTATACATATGATCAAAACCTCAACCAGACAGTAACTACAACTGAAACCGATCACAAGTGCAACCACTACAATGTATATGAGGTGCAGACCACAAAATCAAAATTTACAATGAAATCAAAATGCGGATATCAACATTGATGCACTGCAGTTCGACAGTCCAACCAAGGATGACATAACAGGGATGAAACAACATGGACAACACTGATTCAAATACAATCAACCAGATAGCACAAGCTCGAGGAAATACAAGTGCAGTGAAGTATAACAGTGAACCAAGACATGTACATATATACACACATGAATACAAAACCAATGCATCGGTGAAACAAGTTCTAGTGGGGAGGCAACAAGTTCGAATCAAGTCGAACATTATCACAAACTAAGTCAAGTAAAACATTATCCAGTATCAAGTACCGAAGGCTAAAGTCAGACAAAACAACGCAATTTCCAGATGAATTCACATCAAAATCGAAGTCAAATTGAAAGTCAAGCCATAATAACAAAAGGAGTTCGAACATCTCTAAATCATCAAAGTCTTAAGAGTGAACCAGTTAAAAATTTCCAGTATCATTTTATATGAAATTGATTAAATCAGAGAGAAACAACAATGCAATCTCCACATAAATATATACATATGTATATACATACATATACACCTATATAGGAAGCACAATTACAAGGTAACAGTTTTAACAAAGCCAAAGTCAGATGGTCAGAATGAACAAATACGAAGACCGGTGAAGTATAACAGTGTGGATAAACAATTTCACGAATACTTCACTCAAACGACAGCTAAGTCAATTCGAGAAGCAGTATCAACATATATGAAACTAACAGTCGAAGTAGAGCACTTGGAAGAATTAGATGTGAGTGAGGGGGGTCACTCACCTTAGATTCGAGAAGAGGCCGCGATCAAAGAACGAAGATGAAGCCCTCGATTTACCAAAAATCACGAAAGCCCTAATCTTTGCAGATCGAAGGAGGAACGAACGAGGCTGAAACTCTTTGTAGGAAGCGCTCAGATTGAAGGAGCCGCGAGTAGAGACGATCAAGCTACTGAAGTCGACGATCATTAATTTCACGAAAACCCTAGTTGTTCGGAGACGAGCGAACGATTTTGCAGGCCGCCATTTTTTTCTTTCTTCGATTTAGGTTTTAGGTTTTACGAATGAATGAGAGGGAGGCGGGTTCTCTCGGGTTTTATCAGAGAAAAGGGGTATGGGTATTGGGCTGAAGCATGGGCCAACACATGTTTACTTATTTTTTTGTTTTGTTTTTATCTTTATTAAAAAGTATGTTAATAATTTTGTTATTTATTTGTAGATAAAATTTATTCAATTTTTTCCAATCATTATCTATATTCTTTTAAATTTGCATATCTCATATTAATTTCAAAATGTGGAGTTTTTATTTTAATTGAATAAGATAAATTCGATTTTAAAATCCAAAGATTTTATATTTTAAAATTTTAAAACAAATGGCCTTATTATTATATAAATCCCAATTAAATTTATATTCAAACACATTTCTCATTTTAAACTTGAAAAATTCGAACAATTTCACAAATTTAAATCAGAATTTAAATTCAATTTATCAATTTAAATAGTTTAAAAATTCGGGATCGTTACATAGTGGGTTCGATATGGTAGGTGACACGGCACACAAGGCAATGCCAAGGTAGATATACCGATTACGCACACGGACTGATGGATACCCATAGCAGCCACTACCATTCCACCTCGAACAACACTCCCAAATCGAAGGGTGGCCACCAAAAATCAAAAAGTAATAGAATGGAATCGAAGAAGTGCGTCCGATAAGAGGTGCTACCTCACTGGTCCGAGATCGCTCCTGTTTTAGCCACCTTATGCCAACTCACGGGAGTTGGGTCCACGTATATACCTTAGGATCGTCACCACCATCCTACTTCATTCTGGAAACTCCACCACGTACACAGTTGTCAAAGTGGTTTTCGGTATCGACAGAGAGTATGTCCATATTCGATCCCGATCTCTTTAACAACCAAACGTTATTATAACACCGTGGTCATTTTAAAAATATATATACTTTTAAAAACACAATCATTGCCCTTTTAAAACATATTCTTTATTTCAAAATAGTATATACATCAAAAACCAAAATATCTTTGCCATTTCAAACCATATCCTTTACTTCAAAATAGTATATACTTTAAAAACCAAAATATTATTGCTATTTCAAAACATATCATTTACTTCAAAATAGTATATACTTAAAAACCAAATTCAATAATATATCATTTAAATAAAATCCAAATTTTCAATCACTATTCTTACTTTTAATTATAAAACTTGAAATATTCTTTAAACCATCTTAAACCCAAATCACATAATGCAGTCATATTCTTAATCTCAAAATTTCAATCGGTTTCAAATCAATATATTTAAAGATAATTCTTAAATAAATTCTATTTCAAATAAATTCATTTTCAAACCATATTACTTTCAAAGTTATAACAATTTCGAAAACCAATACTTTGAAAACAATAATACCTTAATTTCAATAAAACATTTCAATTTTGATATATTTCAAGTCTTTAAATATTCCAAAATTCCCAACCAAATATGATAATCTTATATATACCTTAATTCAATTTACTATTATTTAGTTTAGAAATATTTATTTAATAAATTCAATATCACTTAAATAAAGCTCAAACTTGAAATATTCGTAAATCAAACTTAAAACATCATCAAGTTACACATAGCTTAAATTTTAGAATTTAACTATATATAAAATAATATTTATATAATATCAAAATTTAATATTTATTAAACCGTATATTTCTTTCCAAACCATAGAAAATCACTTTAAAATATTTTATATATAGACCACCGTGCCTGTATATAATTTTCTATCCTATGGTCAAGTGATATGGATATTTATCATTTCAATCCGCAATTTAAAATAAAATTACGGTTATATATCATTTCAAACCGCAATCCCGAATAAAATAACAATGCATAATAACTTGTAGTTTATACAATACAAAATATAGCATCCATTCATCCAAATATCAATAAACAACCATTTATTACAATCATCATCCAATTTAAACAAAACATCAATATAAAGCATATAAAATATAACTGGCATCAACGAATAGTTTATATTCAATAAAAGTTAATAACTATTCAACTGACAGTTTATATGCAATAATAAATAAATTTAACTGGCAAATTATATGCAATAATAAAATTAAATAACAATTTAATTTAACTAAATGCTATCTAACTGAGATGATGATTAAATATATGCCCAAACAATCATAGATAAATTTTAAATCACATCAAAATTTAATTTAACAAACATAAGAAATCTTAGAAGTTGTGAGTGGGTTAAAACACTCGCCTTTGAGATTGAAATCGAATTTAGATCCGATTTAAACCCAAAAATTCGACGGTCTCCAAATTTGTCCAAACCAGCGTCAAAAGATCTGGAATTTGTTACGATTCTAACAAAAAAAATCGCGTGTGAAACGGAGTTCCTATGAGAAAGATACGCGTGTTTGAATGATTTGAAATCAAAATTAAAATAAATAAAACAACACAAAAAAAACAACGAACCAATTTCGGCTATACAGAAAACTCAGATCCAAGAACGAACTGCAGATCTGAGATGCATACATCAAGAGTTTCATCATATATATTTTTTTAGGAATTTTCTGAGAAGTTTGAATTTTTTGACTTTGATTTGATTTTGAAATGAAAATAGATGTAGGGTTTGCACCCATTGAGGAAGAGGAGGAGTTAATGAAAAATGAACGCACAAATAAATGAGAATAGTTGGAGGCTAGGGTTTATAATTGGGTTTATATAGATAGGTTAGAATTAGAGTAGATGGATCAGATAAACAAACGCGCTGAATGATAATTTAAATTAACATAATAATTACATGTTTAATTTCAAATTAATTGCAATAAATCCAAATAAATACATAAAGCTTGATTCCCGTTTAAACACTTAACTCATTTGATTACAATCAACCTTTTTATAGTAAATTAAATTCCAATATATTAAATAAACTTTATTTCCATTCTTTATATACACTAACCATCATTTAATGAAGAATTCATTTACGTTATTTCCCATTTATGACCTTAATTTATTTAACGTAACATTTAATTTACATCTATTGCAATGATTTCCAATTTAGTTGAATGAACTAATTATATATAACTCCTAATAATTGTTGTAATACTCCCAATCCCACATTTATACGTATATTATTTCCACTCAAATATTATAGATATATACAGAGTATTGGTTTTCATTAAATCATTATATATAAATTCACTATTTAAGTCCGTTCAAATTTATTACCAAATATCCATTTACCTTTCCCATTAAATTTGAATTCCCTTCAATTAATCTATCCAATCAAATTTCCATCCACACTTTATTATAGACCTAAAATATGCAATTCATTATCTTGTATTGATTTTATATAATTACCATTAACTTTACATTCCATCACTATTCCATATATATTTATTCATCAATCAATTAGGGAATTTCTATAACAGTTGTTAGATACTTTTATATTAATTAAATAAATTCAAAATAAATTAATTAAATCAAATTTACCACTTCAACTCTAAATTATCAAAAAAAATTATCAGTTTGGATTACTTGGTAAATCTAGAATCTTTTAATGAATCTCTACATTCATTTATCGTTAAAAATTCCAAATTCACAACATTTAGTTTTAAATTTTCAATTTATCCAGTAATTTAACTTAATTGCCCATGAAATCCATTTATTTGGTTTTTTTTTAAATTCTTTTATTTACTCCATTATCACCAAGTAGATAAATTGGCATTAGTTAATGGTCTAATATATTGTTATTCTAGATTTCCAACTAAAACTCCACTAACGTAATATTTAACATTAAATTCCCATTTAATTGAAATAACCCGATTTCACAATTTAACCTCAAATAAATAAACAACCTTTTATATTCCTAAATCAATTACAATAGTTTAACAAATTTGAAAGTAAATTGAAAGTTGCTAAATTTATCGATTTCAGAAATTTCCTTAAAATCCATTTAATTTCAGAAACTATCTATTAAATTAATGAATCTTTAATTTGAATTAGATGGATTAAATATTGGACTCACACTATTGCATTCATATTTTTCGTTTCACTTTTATCCGTATTAACTATTTCAATTTTACTTATTGAAACACTAACAAAATTTCAATATATAACGCCGATTTATTTCCTTGCATTAACATACCCCTATCCACGTTTATTATTAAAGTAACGCTTGAAATCAATTACTACATTGTAATTACTCACATTCAAATGATCGTTATTTCAAATAAATTTATCAACCAATTAATTAGGGAATTCATAATAGTTGTTATCTACCCTTATATTTACTTCCTAATAACGTACTACCTACTCTCCTTTAATTGTGATTTGAATTCCAACCTTTATTTCATACTAAATAAAATAACAACATATAAATTGTTACATATTTCCCTACATGCCTATATAGGTTTATTACTTAACAATCACCGTTTAAAATCCCGTGAATACACAAATTATTACTTAACATAAGTCTATTCTTTTATTACTTTACGTTTCACACTTCCGTTACTATAAAATAAATCACCAAGTAACGTTATCATCAAACCAACATTAATTAATATATTAAATGCTTACATTTATTTCTCTACATCCAATTTGTTCCAACTTAATTTATATTAATTCCATTCCCTTATATGGTTATCATTCATTCCCTTGTGCTAACTTTTATTACCTAAATTTTCCGTTATTGTAAGCCTTAAATATCTCCATTTAAATTAAATATAAATTTCAATTCAATCAACCCTTTTCAACCCGCAACCTATAGTAATAGCTTACATGTACGAATGGAATCATCATTTATTATAGTATTTTTTTCTAAATTTACATTAACATATTGATTAATTCCCTTTAAAGGAAATTTATATCCAGGTATAATACTTAACCCATTTCATTTATTAACATTTATTCAAATTACTAGTAAATAGGTTTTAAAACACCACTTATATTTTATTAGCGTTCATTTCATTATCCCTTTTTCTATAAAGTTTTTATTTCTACTAAATTAAATTTACACAACTCATTAATTCAACCAAATTAAATTCACGAACTTTACGGGTCATTACACTCTCCCCCACTCAAAACTTTTCGTCCCCGAAAAGGAAAAAGAGGGGAAAGAAGGATTAAGGAATCGATATATCATACTAAATTATTAAATTTATAAACAAATAGATTTTTACAAAATTAATTAATAAAATATACCAATTTATAACCATTAAATCTATATATCCTTAAATTAATAAAGTTTGGAAAACATTTTTCAAAATATTTTCTAAGTCCAAAATTTACGGGAAATTTTGGCAGAGTCTCCTTTGTACGGAGAGGCTCGGGGAAAAATATAGTATAAATATAACAATATATAACATATAATTTCCAAAATAATATATATCCCAGCACGGGAAAATGATATAATAGCGCTATAAAATGTAACCCGAGAACGTACCTATTTGTCGGGCAGTTTTACGCTTATTATTATGGAACCAAAAGCAGTAGCGATTGCTTCCATAACCTGCATTTCACTTATATAATCTAAAAGGGTTAACAATTATATAAATGAAATATTAAAGTTGTTTCAATCCTAAACAAACAAATCGATACAATCCAACAACAACTTGCAACAAGGCATACAACCATCACATAAGTCAACACACATCAATCATTCATTCATATCAAACACAATAAATAGTTGTTCGGGTTCAAAACTTCAAATTTGTACGGAATGAAAATAAACTACTAAGTGTACCCTTTTACTCAACAGTCTTAGGCGAACTAAATAGATTATTTATTCATCCAAACAATTGTAAAGTATCCTTGCCCAAACAACCATAAATTAAACAAACAACAAATTCAAACAATAGATCAAGTTCATTTATTAATTTCATCCCATATATTGTTGCTTGATTTCCTCCTCATTTAATTTATACTCATCTTCATTTAATTTATTCACATCATGTCAATTCTCTTCTTATTGCATTATATTTATTCATTCATGACTTGATTTCATTTATTTACATTCATTTATTAATAATATTCATGTTAAGTTCAGTTACTTGGCATAACAATTATAACCTTAATTCTTATTAATAAGAGCAATTTACAGAACATTTCCATTACATAAGTTTACTTGTACAATTTACTATACATTTTCTTATTAAACATTTTCAACTTTTATAAATTTTTGGTAAGTTATATTTATGCTTTTAAAGAATGAAATTGAAAGTTATACAAGTTTTCTCATTTCTTTTAATTATTTTAATGTTCAATAATTATTTACTTTATTTCATAGGTTATGATTTCAACTTTCATTTAATACCATTTATATCCTAGCATTAAATGTCTTATTTCCTTTAAAGTTTTCAATTTATTAATTACCTACATTCTAATTCACTTCAGTAATTAGGACTATTTATTAATGGAAACTTAAGAATTAAATACCGGGTTTTATTCAAAAATCATTTTAAAATAATAGATAATATATATACTTATAATTTATATATCCAATTATATTTAAAACAATTTAAAATAAAATAATCTTGTAGTAAAACTACTACCGTGGCTTTCCCACTTTGAAACTCGAAAATGAATGTCGATGATGCGGCCGCCATCACCGAAATTATTTTCCAGCGACAGAGAGGGGAGTACAACTTATTTCTTTGCGGAATTTCTTTTAAAACATTTCTTTCAAATTCTATTGAAATATTTATATCAGAAAATACTTCTAACAATATTATTATTATATTCCAAAATCAATTGAAAGAAATCTTCAAAAACCCCGGAACTTAAGCTCTAAATTTCCAGTTTTCATTTATTTTATTTTCAACTTAGTTTCAACTATTATTTATATTTTCATTACCTAACACCCAATCTATAGCAACCAAATATATATCTATATAAAATATTTTACTTTATATATAGAAAATATAATAGGAAAAATTATTTCATTCACCTATATTACTACAAATATTATGTCGGTCTGTCCTATTAAGTGTTTAGCAAAACCTATTGATGTCATAGCGTCCCATGCACCAACCAGAATTTATAAATACAAAACGGAACAGATTAACACAATATTAAAACCTTTTTATAACACTAACAAATACGCTCTCTCATATATATACACTCAGCGACTCCCATAGGGTATTACTACCCTATTAATAAAGAGTCAGACCCCACAAAGCTAAGGTTTATCGCTAAACCAAAGCTCTGATACCAGATGTAACATCCCACCTTTTTGTACGCTTAAGCAGACACACGTGCCAACTTAAACCATACAGAAGGGCGGATTGTTATGAGGTAAATAAGAAAAAGTGGAGAAATAAAAGAAACAAAATAGAATCTTGCAGCGGAACGATAAAATATAATAATCAAATAACAGTTCATGAATCTGTTTTACAAAACATTTGATTATACTTATACAATACATATCAGAGTTACACATACCAGAGAATGATAATAAATGCAGTAGAATACAATGGTGTAGTAGAATATATAGCAAATAGTAGTAATAAAATCTTCGTCTTCGTCCTCCAGAAATAGAGCCTTCAAATCCTGAAATGCTCAGGCTAACCCGAGCAAATTGAAAAGACAAAACACTCGAGTCAGAACTAAAAGATCTTATGTAAGTTAAATCAATGAAATAAATATGAGTGTAAACGGCGTCAGAGATGTTTACGGGGTTTGACATCTCCTATCCAGTGTCTAACGTGAGTGCAGTAACTTAAGAAATGTTCGGGATTCACACCTCTTAAGGATCCGTTAAACTATCTACTATGTAGTAATATTCTCTATTATAATAATGTCTAATTAGTAAAGTATAATCATATAGAAAATAGCGTTAAGGGGATGGTGAACCTTAACGCGGTCGGATCTTTAAACCAAACTCGTAGTGGGTTCGATATGGTAGGTGACACGGCACACAAGGCAATGCCAGGGTAGATATACCAATTACGCACACGGACTGATGGATACGCATAGCAGCCACTACCATTCCACCTCAAACAACACTCCCAAATCGAAGGGTGGCCACCAAAAATCAAAAAGTAATAGAATGGAATCGAAGAAGTGCGTCCGATAAGAGGTGCTACCTCACTGGTCCGAGATCGCTCCTGTTTTAGCCACCTTATGCCAACTCACGGGAGTTGGGTCCACGTATATACCTTAGGATTGTCGCCACCATCCTACTTCATTCTGGAAACTCCACCACGTACACAGTTGTCAAAGTGGTTTTCGGTATCGACAGAGAGTATGTCCATATCCGATCCCGGTCTCTTTAACAACCAAACGTTATTATAGCACCATGGTCATTTTAAAAATATATATACTTTTAGAAACACAATCATTGCCCTTTCAAAACATATTCTTTATTTCAAAATAGTATATACATCAAAAACCAAAATATTATTGCCATTTCAAACCATATCCTTTACTTCAAAATAGTATATACTTTAAAAACCAAAATATTATTGCTATTTCAAAACATATCATTTACTTCAAAATAATATATACTTAAAAACCAAATTTAATAATATATCATTTAAATAAAATCCAAATTTTTCAATCACTATTCTTACTTTTAATTATAAAACTTGAAATATTCTTTAAACCATCTTAAACCCAAATCACATAATGCAGTCATATTCTTAATCTCAAAATTTCAATCGGTTTCAAATCAATATATTTAAAGATAATTCTTAAATAAATTCTATTTCAAATAAATTCATTTTCAAACCATATTACTTTCAAAGTTATAACAATTTCGAAAACCAATACTTTGAAAACAATAATACCTTAATTTTAATAAAACATTTCAATTTTGATATATTTCAAGTCTTTAAATATTCCAAAATTCCCAACCAAATATGATAATCTTATATATACCTTAATTCAATTTACTATTATTTAGTTTAGAAATATTTATTTAATAAATTCAATATCACTTAAATAAAGCTCAAACTTGAAATATTCGTAAATCAAACTTAAAACATCATCAAGTTACACATAGCTTAAATTTTAGAATTTGACTATATATAAAATAATATTTATATAATATCAAAATTTAATATTTATTAAACCGTATATTTCTTTCCAAACCATAGAAAATCACTTTAAAATATTTTATATATAGACCACGGTGCCTGTATATAATTTTCTATCCTATGGTCAAGTGATATGGATATTTATCATTTCAATCCGCAATTTAAAATAAAATTACGGTTGTATATCATTTCTGTAACAACCCTAGATTTTGCATATATTTTAAATTTGACTTTATTTTATTTTGAGATTATTTTTAAACTTGTTTCATTTCAAACATTTCATTTTTAAAAATAAATGTTAGTTATTATGTGAACTATAACTTCAAACTGGTGTAAATTGGGTTTTTCACTGAAAAGTGAATTTTTGGTCAAATAGTCAAACTTCGACTTTGAACTTAAAATTTTAAAAGTTGAAATTTATAAATTTTATCTTTTATTATAAAATTAGATTTAATAACTTGAATACTGTTTTTCGTTTCGTTGAAAATGGATTTAAATTGCAAAAGTTATACTGTTTTCAATATTGTGTGTATATTGGGTTATTCAGCAATATTCTTTATTTTAAAATTATATAAATGACATTTTTATTTGATATATTTTATTCTAATTTGTATATTTATGTTATATAATATATATTTTGGCTTTTCAATATTTTTAAAGTAAGGTAGGAATTTTTCCAGAGTTAGTAGTATTTTTCTTGCAAATTTCCGTGCCCTGTTTGTAAATTTTTAAAACATTTTCTTTAATCCTTTTTCTATTTTCTCCAATTTAATTATCTATTTTATTTTGAAAATGATAAATAATTTTTTTTATTCAAATTTTCACTTCATAATATTTTTATAATGAAGTGTATAGTTTTTCAAGACTGACAGTGATTTATTTATAATTTTTGAACACTGTTTGGTATTTTTAAGTAATTTTCTTCATTCTTTTTATATTTTTCCAAAATTTATTATTTGTTTTCTCATATTTATAATTGATTTCGGTTTGTAAAGTATTTTTCTGAATATTTTTGTTTACATAAAGATTAAAAAGAAAAGAAATATGAAAGGTTGTAAAACACTTTGAAACTTAAGCCCTTTTTTTGTCCAAACCCTTCATTTTCTTTAACTCCTCAAATTTTTGCCCTAGCCGTCTAAAACCCTAGTGTAGCCGCCACTTTTTTTCTCATCTTTTAACGTGAATCATACCTCATTCCATCTCATTTTCTCAGCAAGAAGATTGGGTAATGGCCTCTCCTTCTTTTTCTTCTTTTTCTCTTCTTTTTCCATTGTTTTCCTATGGTTTTGCCTTGATTCTCTAGCTTGTTTGCTCGGCCACCACTTGCTTGCCATGGCCACCACCTCCACTACCTCCTCCTTGTCACCATCACCCACCTACCCCTCTGAATTGACCAGGCCACACCACTCCATGATGAACAACTCTACAAAAACTATGCAACATGCCTTGAAAACCCTTAACTATGCAAGCCATCACCTTATCACCTCCTCCCCTTCATTATACACCACGGTCACCACCTCTAGCCACCACCACCACCTTGCTACCACCACTATACATCATCTTGACCTCTGTCCAGATCTGGAGTAAGCATGAGCCGAGCCCAATTCACCCATAGGTCGAGCCAAAATGTTGCATCCAAGCTTGCCTTTTTGCCTTGTCCCTTTATATGCTTCATATTGCAACTCCTACACCTTCATAACCATATTGCCATGCATCCCTTAGTCCAAACCAAACCCAAACCATGATCAAACCTGAGCCAAAGCATGTCCAAACCTGAACCAAAACATCCCCTAGGCCGTACAAGCATATGTAGAAAACAAGGCAAAAGTTTGTGTGTTCGAATTGCTTTTCAATTCAAAAAATTTCAAATTCAATGTTGTATTGAATATTGATTTATCTTGGTTTTGTTTTAGGTGGTAACACATGTTCCTTAGCTTGGTTCTCTTCCACTTGAATCCATCATTGTGTCATTGTGCTTTGTGGTATCTGTTTGTATCATTTGAATTGATAACTCCAGCACAAAAAGGTGAGTAATTCTCACCAGACGATGTGTACTTATATAACTAGTAAACTGACACCATTTGAATCTGTAAAATTTTATCATCCTGTTATAACTGTTATATTATGATCATATAATGTTTACCCCTGTTATTATATATGTTATATCATCTATTACTGTTATTTCATGCTATTCTGTTATTTTATCAGTTTATCACACTGCAAGTTCCCTGTAGACTAGAATCACTATGGGTTGAAATGATACATACCCGAACGGACTTTAGAATAGGGAAAGATCGTTATGGGCTGAAATGATAAGCCTGAGCGACCTTTTTATTTATTTTATATTTAACTTGGGATTGCGGGTTTGAAATGATAGAACCCGGTTTTCTTTGTAAACTGCGGATTGAAATGATACATATCCGTATCACTTGACCTAAGCTAGAAAATTATATACAGACCCGTGGTTTATATATTTTTCTGAAATTTTTAAAATATTTTAAAAAATGTAAATATTATGATATTTTGATTTAAAGTTTATTAAAATGATGTCTATAAAATATTTGTGATTTTTCTACAAATTAAATAAATGAATTAAGTAAATGGTGAAGTAGAATTTGTAATATAAGTAAATTTTGGAATTTATGATTTTGTTTATAAATGGAATTTATGTAAAGTATGAATATATTACAAATTTGATTTAAAAGATGAATTTATTGATTTTATTAAGTAATAAAATGTTTATAAGGTGTTAATGATTTTGTATAACTTAAAATATGAAATAATTGAATACTTAAGCTGAATTTGGAAATATAACTTAAATTGGGAAATTGTGAATTTTGTTAAAAGTGAAATTTTTATTAAGTAAAATAAATGGAAATAAGTTATATTTTGGAGATTTAAACTTAGTTGTTAAGTTAAGAATTTAATTATAGAAATGGAAATTTAATACTTGAATCTAAATAAGTGAATTGTTATTTAATTTGGTTTTTTTTGTATGGAAATTTGACTTTATAAAATCATAGAAATAAAGGTATTTAAATGATTGTTTTTAAAATGTGAAAATATATGCTTTTATAAGTTAAATTGATTTATATTAAAAGTTAATTATTTGTGGAATTGTAAATAAAACTCTGAATATGATTTAACAGCATTTTGAAATGTAATGTAAAGGATATTACAGCATTTTGTAAATGTTGTAGTGTTTTAAATGAACTAAAAGGTTAATTTGAAATAAAGGCTATTATAGCACTTTGTAAGTGCTATAGTGGTTAAACTTAACATGTAAGTTAATTGAAACTTAAAAGAAATCTATTACAGCATTTAACGCTGTCTTTTGTTAATTAACTCTTTTAAACTATAACTTTACGTAGCATTTTATAAGTGCTACGGAAACTATATTTTGTTGTTTTAAATTAATTTTAATGAAAAATAATCTCTGGAAAATGATATAATTTTGGGAAATTAAATGTTAAATTTCTAAAGATAATGAAGAGATATTTAAGTGGAAGAATTTGATTTCTAATGTGAGTTCAAAATGGTATTTAAATTTAATAAAATGAATGGATTTAAATGGTATTTAATGAATAAAAATGAATGGTGTTTTGAATAATATTTTGATATTGTGAAATGAGTTTGAAATGATACTTGATTTCTGACTTATTTAATTTATTTGATAAATGAATATTTGAAGTATATATTAATTGAGTTTATTTAAATGATATTGGATTTATGAAATGTGGGAGATTTAAAGTTTTGAAATATACTAAAGATTGAATATTGTATTTTGTGGATTAAATCTATATTGGAAATTGATAAGATTTGAAACGGTTTGTTGCTAAACTGTAATTGAATTGAAATTTGATGGTTTGAATTTAATAAGTTTGTAAATGTATAGAATTAAAAGATGATTTTAAATATATGATTTCGAAATGCTGTGATTTTCAAAGTATAATGATTTCAAATGTTTTGTTTCAAAAGAGTTATAACTTTGAAAGTATAGACTATTTGAAAGGTGAATATATGTTTGAAATGGAAATGATGTTGTTTTGAAATGAACATAGTTTTGAAATAAAATGATTTTGGTTTCGAAGTATAACTATCAAAGGTATGATATTTTGATATATAAAATGATTTGAAATAAAGTTTGAAAAGATATGATATTTTGATGTATTAAAATGATTTGAAAAGAAGTTTGAAAGGATACGATATTTTGGAATATTGAAATGATTTGGAAATGATAAATCTTTATTTTGATAAAGACATGATTTTGAAATGATATCTTATTTTGAAGTAAAGTATTGTTTTTAAAAGTTATAACCCCGGGTTATAATAACGATTGGTTGGCAAAGAGACCGGGATCGGATATGGACATACTCTCTGTCGATACCGAAAACCACTTTGACAACCGTGTACGCGGTGGAGATTCCAGAATGAAGTAGGATGGTGGCGACGTTCTTAAGGTATGTTACGTGGACCCAACTCCCGTGAGTTGGCATAAGGTGGCTAAAACAGGAGCGATTGACGGACCAAGGAGGTAGCACCTCTTATCGGACACACTTCTTCGATACCATTCTATTACTTGTGATTGATTTGGTGGCCACCCTTGATTGGGAGTGTTGTTCGAGGTGGGCGGTAGTGGCTGCTATGCGTCACCACTAGTCCGGATGCGTAATTGGTATATCTACCCTGGCATTGCCTAGTTGTGCCGTGTCACCTACCATATCGAGCTTTACTACGATTATGATTTTAAGATCCGACCGCGTTAAGGTTCTCCATCCCCTTAACGCTATTTTCTATATGATTATACTTTACTGATTAGACATTATTATAATAGCGAATATTACTACATAGTAGATAGTTTAACGGATCCTTAAAGAATGGGCGGTCCCAAGCATTCTTTAAGTTACTTGTACCTTATTACAGTTCACTTGAGTTAGTTTATATTATATAAGTATATATTGTCCTGACTCGAGTGTTTGTGTTTTGCTTTACGCTTGGGTCAGCCTGAGTATTCACAGATTTGGATTTCCACCTTCTGGAGATTTGAATCACTGGAGATTATCTGCTAGTCTTGTTCTATCGACTTCAGTTATGTTGCTCTGTTCAGCTTGTACTTGGTTATCTTATTTATACTTCTGTTGTACTCTATTTCTTCTATTGTATCTTATGTACTCTGATATATTTATATAGTAGCTTCATGAACTACTATTTCTTTTACTTCCACTGCATTATTTTACTCTGTGTTTGTGATCTGTGATTATATTTATTTACTGTATATTCTGAGATTTGCCAAATTTTAATTACAACGTGGTATTTTGAGCAATTCAACTCCGACATGAGTGTCTACCTATACACTTATAATGGATGCGAATGGTTGAAAATATCGGGTCGTTATAGTTGGTATCAGAGCTTTGGCTTTGAGGCAAAACTCAGCATATGGAGTAGATTTATTTACAGAATCACTTTCGTTCGAGTTTGAATCTTTTCCTCTTGATTCGAATTTCTTTGAATTTTTGGAACGTTCCCTGCGGTTCCAAAATTCATTCTTGTCCCTCACTATTCATCTTCTTTTGATTTTGGAGTATCACATAACTCCACTTCGAATGATCTTTATAGTGAATTGGCTATCTCGCCAATATTCTAATTTTCTGGTAAAGGGGGAAACTCCTTTACAAAATTTGCATCGATTCACCAGAGATTTATATCTATCCTTGGTTTAGATGCTAATATCTTTTATTATTCCAAACTCTATCTCTTGAGATCGGATGTAGATTTACCCCAGAAAAAAAATACACATTTGATCTTATTCATTAAGTCACGGTTGACCCGGTTAAGGTTGCCCGCGATTTATTTAAGCTTACCCATCTCCCTATTTTGTCATTTAATCATCTTGTCTTTGTTTCCAAAATATCTCCAAACATTTTGAATTGTACTTATAAATCTATGTTTTGTTTTATATGTTGTGTTGTTTGAGTTGTTGATGTTGATTTGGGCTTTCGATCGATTCGTCTGATCAACGCTATCGATAGGATTTCTAAAACACTTTGACAGAACAAACTGACACGATATTATTTTAAAATTTGGTTAATGAAATAAATTTTGATATAAAGAAATATTATGGAACTTAATAAATTGATTATTTGAAATGATAATACTTGATTTATCATTCTATGAATGAATTTATAAATAGTTGTTTATAAATTTTATTTGGGAACTGAAATGAATTTAAATCAAGAATTTGAGAATTTAATTTCCGTTGGTTTCAAACTTTGTGTTTAAAGCTTTAAAAGGATATATTATTTAAAGTATTTTTGAATAGAAATTTGTTTCCAAAGAATTTTAAAGTTTAAAAATCAGTGCTCTTCTCTTTGTCGCTGGAAAATAATTTCGGTGATGACTGCAGCATCATCGACGTTCATTTTCGAGTTTCAAAGTGAAGAAACCATTCTGTAGTTTGCTACATCTTTGTTTTGGGAAATTTGTTTGATTTGAATTTCTAAAAGATGATTTAATTTATAAAATATATAGATATATGATTTAAATTTGATTTGACAAATTTTGTACATACATTTATTTATCTCAAAATGGTTTGAGAGGAATCGGAAATTTTATTCTTAAATTCTATCTTAAATAATAACTTCAAGTATAAAAAGAAAATCAAAATTTATGAATAGATGATTCAAGCTTTAAATGATTGAATTAGGATGTTTATAGTGTATATTAATTTTAGAAAGTTTTATTTGTATAATTCTCAATTACATTCCAATATAACTTACCTTAATTTTTAGAAGTTAACAATGTAATTGGATAATATACAATATAAAAAGATTTTTATAAATAAAATTTGAGTGGTTATAATGAATAATATACACTTAAATTTTAGTTATAAAACGATTAACACAGGTAAATAGACTAAAAGGTTAATTGAATAATTTACAATACAAATGATGTTAAGGGAATTAGGAATAAATTAAAACAGTTATAATAAGTGTAAGCATATTTAACATAGGTGATAAAATATTTGAGAGGGATAAATTTAATTATAATTAGGAATAAAGAAGAATTAAATTTATTGAATGTTATACACTTAATTTTAATCAAATCATGATTTTAGAGATTGTTTGTTTAAGAAAATTTGATGATAAGATAATGAAATTAGAGATAGTTAAGATTTATTTAACTTGTGTAAAATTAATTATTAGTTAAGCTGAAACCATGGAAATTTCAAACCTATTATCTTATTTTGTTTTTCAAACTTATTATCTTCTTTTGTTTTCAAACTATCTTTTAGTTGTCCTTATTTTCCTTATCTTGCTACATACTAGTGTAGACATTTTTCCTTCTATAATCTTTCTGTTTAGAAATCTTTCTATAATCTTTAATAATCTTTGCTACTCATTTTGAATCTGAGCATGGCTTTCATCCACAGACCGTTGGTCAAGCGGAAAGAGTGAATCAGATTTTAGAGGATCTTTTCGTGCTTGTGTTCCTGATTCTGGAGAATCTTGGAAAGATCACCACCACCTTGTTAAACTTACCTATAACAACAATTATCAGGTATAATTTCAATCTCCTAGTCATCTTGTCTTAATCCTATTTCACTCTATCTTTTCCTGTGTTTTCCCGTACCTCATTCCTTTTCGAGGACGAAAAGTTTTGAGTGGGGGAGAGTGTAACAACCCTAGATTTTGCATATATTTTAAATTTGACTTTATTTTATTTTGAGATTATTTTTAAACTTGTTTCATTTCAAACATTTCATTTTTAAAAATAAATGTTAGTTATTATGTGAACTATAACTTCAAACTGGTGTAAATTGGGTATTTCACTGAAAAGTGAATTTTTGGTCAAATAGTCAAACTTCGACTTTGAACTTAAAAATTTAAAAGTTGAAATTTATAAATTTTATCTTTTATTATAAAATTAGATTTAATAACTTGAATACTGTTTTTCGTTTCGTTGAAAATGGATTTAAATTGCAAAAGTTATGCTGTTTTCAATATTGTGTGTATATTGGGTTATTCAGCAATATTCTTTATTTTAAAATTATATAAATGACATTTTTATTTGATATATTTTATTCTAATTTTTATATTTATGTTATATAATATATATTTTGGCTTTTCAATATTTTTAAAGTAAGGTAGGAATTTTTCCAGAGTTAGTAGTATTTTTCTTGCAAATTTCCGTGCCCTGTTTGTAAATTTTTAAAACATTTTCTTTAATCCTTTTTCTATTTTCTCCAATTTAATTATCTATTTTATTTTGAAAATGATAAATAATTTTTTTTATTCAAATTTTTACTTCATAATATTTTTATAATGAAGTGTATAGTTTTTCAAGACTGACAGTGATTTATTTATAATTTTTGAACACTGTTTGGTATTTTTAAGAAATTTTCTTCATTCTTTTTATATTTTTCCAAAATTTATTATTTGTTTTCTCATATTTATAATTGATTTCGGTTTGTAAAGTATTTTTCTGAATATTTTTGTTTACATAAAGATTGAAAAGAAAAGAAATATGAAAGGTTGTAAAACACTTTGAAACTTAAGCCCTTTTTTGTCCAAACCCTTCATTTTCTTTAACTCCTCAAATTTTTGCCCTAGCCGTCTAAAACCCTAGTGTAGCCGCCACTTTTTTTCTCATCTTTTAACGTGAATCATACCTCATTCCATCTCATTTTCTCAGCAAGAAGATTGGGTAATGGCCTCTCCTTCTTTTTCTTCTTTTTCTCTTCTTTTTCCATTGTTTTCCTATGGTTTTGCCTTGATTCTCTAGCTTGTTTGCTCGGCCACCACTTGCTTGCCATGGCCACCACCTCCACTACCTCCTCCTTGTCACCATCACCCACCTACCCCTCTGAATTGACCAGGCCACACCACTCCATGATGAACAACTCTACAAAAACTATGCAACATGCCTTGAAAACCCTTAACTATGCAAGCCATCACCTTATCACCTCCTCCCCTTCATTATACACCACGGTCACCACCTCTAGCCACCACCACCACCTTGCTACCACCACTATACATCATCTTGACCTCTGTCCAGATCTGGAGTAAGCATGAGCCGAGCCCAATTCACCCATAGGTCGAGCCAAAATGTTGCATCCAAGCTTGCCTTTTTGCCTTGTCCCTTTATATGCTTCATATTGCAACTCCTACACCTTCATAACCATATTGCCATGCATCCCTTAGTCCAAACCAAACCCAAACCATGATCAAACCTGAGCCAAAGCATGTCCAAACCTGAACCAAAACATCCCCTAGGCCGTACAAGCATATGTAGAAAACAAGGCAAAAGTTTGTGTGTTCGAATTGCTTTTCAATTCAAAAATTTTCAAATTCAATGTTGTATTGAATATTGATTTATCTTGGTTTTGTTTTAGGTGGTAACACATGTTCCTTAGCTTGGTTCTCTTCCACTTGAATCCATCATTGTGTCATTGTGCTTTGTGGTATCTGTTTGTATCATTTGAATTGATAACTCCAGCACAAAAAGGTGAGTAATTCTCACCAGACGATGTGTACTTATATAACTAGTAAACTGACACCATTTGAATCTGTAAAATTTTATCATCCTGTTATAACTGTTATATTATGATCATATAATGTTTACCCCTGTTATTATATATGTTATATCATCTATTACTGTTATTTCATGCTATTCTGTTATTTTATCAGTTTATCACACTTCAAGTTCCCTGTAGACTAGAATCACTATGGGTTGAAATGATACATACCCGAACGGACTTTAGAATAGGGAAAGATCGTTATGGGCTGAAATGATAAGCCTGAGCGACCTTTTTATTTATTTTATATTTAACTTGGGATTGCGGGTTTGAAATGATAGAACCCGGTTTTCTTTGTAAACTGCGGATTGAAATGATACATATCCGTATCACTTGACCTAAGCTAGAAAATTATATACAGACCCGTGGTTTATATATTTTTCTGAAATTTTTAAAATATTTTAAAAAATGTAAATATTATGATATTTTGATTTAAAGTTTATTAAAATGATGTCTATAAAATATTTGTGATTTTTCTACAAATTAAATAAATGAATTAAGTAAATGGTGAAGTAGAATTTGTAATATAAGTAAATTTTGGAATTTATGATTTTGTTTATAAATGGAATTTATGTAAAGTATGAATATATTACAAATTTGATTTAAAAGATGAATTTATTGATTTTATTAAGTAATAAAATGTTTATAAGGTGTTAATGATTTTGTATAACTTAAAATATGAAATAATTGAATACTTAAGCTGAATTTGGAAATATAACTTAAATTGGGAAATTGTGAATTTTGTTAAAAGTGAAATTTTTATTAAGTAAAATAAATGGAAATAAGTTATATTTTGGAGATTTAAACTTAGTTGTTAAGTTAAGAATTTAATTATAGAAATGGAAATTTAATACTTGAATCTAAATAAGTGAATTGTTATTTAATTTGGTTTTTTTTGTATGGAAATTTGACTTTATAAAATCATAGAAATAAAGGTATTTAAATGATTGTTTTTAAAATGTGAAAATATATGCTTTTATAAGTTAAATTGATTTATATTAAAAGTTAATTATTTGTGGAATTGTAAATAAAACTCTGAATATGATTTAACAGCATTTTGAAATGTAATGTAAAGGATATTACAGCATTTTGTAAATGTTGTAGTGTTTTAAATGAACTAAAAGGTTAATTTGAAATAAAGGCTATTATAGCACTTTGTAAGTGCTATAGTGGTTAAACTTAACATGTAAGTTAATTGAAACTTAAAAGAAATCTATTACAGCATTTAACGCTGTCTTTTGTTAATTAACTGTTTTAAACTATAACTTTACGTAGCATTTTATAAGTGCTACGGAAACTATATTTTGTTGTTTTAAATTAATTTTAATGAAAAATAATCTCTGGAAAATGATATAATTTTGGGAAATTAAATGTTAAATTTCTAAAGATAATGAAGAGATATTTAAGTGGAAGAATTTGATTTCTAATGTGAGTTTAAAATGGTATTTAAATTTAATAAAATGAATGGATTTAAATGGTATTTAATGAATAAAAATGAATGGTGTTTTGAATAATATTTTGATATTGTGAAATGAGTTTGAAATGATATTTGATTTCTGACTTATTTAATTTATTTGATAAATGAATATTTGAAGTATATATTAATTGAGTTTATTTAAATGATATTGGATTTATGAAATGTGGGAGATTTAAAGTTTTGAAATATACTAAAGATTGAATATTGTATTTTGTGGATTAAATCTATATTGGAAATTGATAAGATTTGAAACGGTTTGTTGGTAAACTGTAATTGAATTGAAATTTGATGGTTTGAATTTAATAAGTTTGTAAATGTATAGAATTAAAAGATGATTTTAAATATATGATTTCGAAATGCTGTGATTTTCAAAGTATAATGATTTCAAATGTTTTGTTTCAAAAGAGTTATAACTTTGAAAGTATAGACTATTTGAAAGGTGAATATATGTTTGAAATGGAAATGATGTTGTTTTGAAATGAACATAGTTTTGAAATAAAATGATTTTGGTTTCGAAGTATAACTATCAAAGGTATGATATTTTGATATATAAAATGATTTGAAATAAAGTTTGAAAAGATATGATATTTTGATGTATTAAAATGATTTGAAAAGAAGTTTGAAAGGATACGATATTTTGGAATATTGAAATGATTTGGAAATGATAAATCTTTATTTTGATAAAGACATGATTTTGAAATGATATCTTATTTTGAAGTAAAGTATTGTTTTTAAAAGTTATAACCCCGGGTTATAATAACGATTGGTTGGCAAAGAGACCGGGATCGGATATGGACATACTCTCTGTCGATACCGAAAACCACTTTGACAACCGTGTACGCGGTGGAGATTCCAGAATGAAGTAGGATGGTGGCGACGTTCTTAAGGTATGTTACGTGGACCCAACTCCCGTGAGTTGGCATAAGGTGGCTAAAACAGGAGCGATTGACGGACCAAGGAGGTAGCACCTCTTATCGGACACACTTCTTCGATACCATTCTATTACTTGTGATTGATTTGGTGGCCACCCTTGATTGGGAGTGTTGTTCGAGGTGGGCGGTAGTGGCTGCTATGCGTCACCACTAGTCCGGATGCGTAATTGGTATATCTACCCTGGCATTGCCTAGTTGTGCCGTGTCACCTACCATATCGAGCTTTACTACGATTATGATTTTAAGATCCGACCGCGTTAAGGTTCTCCATCCCCTTAACGCTATTTTCTATATGATTATACTTTACTGATTAGACATTATTATAATAGCGAATATTACTACATAGTAGATAGTTTAACGGATCCTTAAAGAATGGGCGGTCCCAAGCATTCTTTAAGTTACTTGTACCTTATTACAGTTCACTTGAGTTGGTTTATATTATATAAGTATATATTGTCCTGACTCGAGTGTTTGTGTTTTGCTTTACGCTTGGGTCAGCCTGAGTATTCACAGATTTGGATTTCCACCTTCTGGAGATTTGAATCGCTGGAGATTATCTGCTAGTCTTGTTCTATCGACTTCAGTTATGTTGCTCTGTTCAGCTTGTACTTGGTTATCTTATTTATACTTCTGTTGTACTCTATTTCTTCTATTGTATCTTATGTACTCTGATATATTTATATAGTAGCTTCATGAACTACTATTTCTTTTACTTCCACTGCATTATTTTACTCTGTGTTTGTGATCTGTGATTATATTTATTTACTGTATATTCTGAGATTTGCCAAATTTTAATTACAACGTGGTATTTTGAGCAATTCAACTCCGACATGAGTGTCTACCTATACACTTATAATGGATGCGAATGGTTGAAAATATCGAGTCGTTATAATTTCAAACCGCAATCCCGAATAAAATAACAATGCATAATAACTTGCAGTTTATACAATACAAAATATAGCATCCATTCATCCAAATATCAATAAACAACCATTTATTACAATCATCATCCAATTTAAACAAAACATCAATATAAAGCATATAAAATATAACAGGCATCAACGAATAGTTTATATTCAATAAAAATTAATAACTATTCAACTGACAGTTTATATGCAATAATAAATAAATTTAACTGGCAAATTATATGCAATAATAAAATTAAATAACAATTTAATTTAACTAAATGCTATCTAACTGAGATGATGATTAAATATATGCCCAAACAATCATAGATAAATTTTAAATCACATCAAAATTTAATTTAACAAACATAAGAAATCTTAGAAGTTGTGAGTGGGTTAAAACACTCGCCTTTGAGATTGAAATCGAATTTAGATCCGATTTAAACCCAAAAATTCGACGGTCTCCAAATTTGTCCAAACCAGCGTCAAAAGATCTGGAATTTGTTATGATTCTAACAAAAAAAATCGCGTGTGAAACGGAGTTCGTATGATAAAGATACGCGTGTTTGAATGATTTGAAATCAAAATTAAAATAAATAAAACAACACAAAAAAAACAACGAACCAATTTCGGCTATACAGAAAACTCAGATCCAAGAACGAACTGCAGATCTGAGATGCATACATCAAGAGTTTCATCATATATATTTTTTTAGGAATTTTCTGAGAAGTTTGAATTTTTTGACTTTGATTTGATTTTGAAATGAAAATAGATGTAGGGTTTGCACCCATTAAGGAAGAGGAGGAGTTGATGAAAAATAAACGCACAAATAAATGAGAATAGTTGGAGGCTAGGGTTTATAATTGGGTTTATATAGATAGGTTAGAATTAGAGTAGATGGACCAGATAAACAAACGCACTGAATGATAATTTAAATTGACGTAATAATTACATGTTTAATTTCAAATTAATTGCAATAAATCCAAATAAATACATAAAGCTTGATTCCCGTTTAAACACTTAACTCATTTGATTACAATCAACCTTTTTATAGTAAATTAAATTCCAATATATTAAATAAACTTTATTTCCATTCTTTATATACACTAACCATCATTTAATGAAGAATTCATTTACGTTATTTCCCATTTATGACCTTAATTTATTTAACGTAACATTAAATTTACATCTATTGCAATGATTTCCAATTTAGTTGAATGAACTAATTATATATAACTCCTAATAATTGTTGTAATACTCCCAATCCCACATTTATACGTATATTATTTCCACTCAAATATTATAGATATATATAGAGTATTGGTTTTCATTAAATCATTATATATAAATTCACTATTTAAGTCCGTTCAAATTTATTACCAAATATCCATTTACCTTTCCCATTAAATTTGAATTCCCTTCAATTAATCTATCCAATCAAATTTCCATCCACACTTTATTATAGACCTAAAATATGCAATTCATTATCTTGTATTGATTTTATATAATTACCATTAACTTTACATTCCATCACTATTCCATATATATTTATTCATCAATCAATTAGGGAATTTCTATAACAGTTATTAGCTACTTTTATATTAATTAAATAAATTCAAAATAAATAAATTAAATCAAATTTACCACTTCAACTCTAAATTATCAAAAAAAATTATCACTTTGGATTACTTGGTAAATTTAGAATCTTTTAATAAATCTCTACATTCATTTATCGTTAAAAATTCCAAATTCACAACATTTAGTTTTAAATTTTCAATTTATCCAGTAATTAAACTTAATTGCCCATGAAATCCATTTATTTGGTTTTTTTTTAAATTCTTTTATTCACTCCATTATCACCAAGTAGATAAATTGGCATTGGTTAATGGTCTAATATATTGTTATTCTAGATTTCCAACTAAAACTCCACTAACGTAATATTTAACATTAAATTCCCATTTAATTGAAATAACCCAATTTCACAATTTAACCTCAAATAAATAAACAACCTTTTATATTCCTAAATCAATTACAATAGTTTAACGAATTTGAAAGTAAATTGAAAGTTGCTAAATTTATCGATTTTAGAAATTTCCCTTAAATCCATTTAAATTCAGAGACTATCTATTAAATTAATGAATCTTTAATTTGAATTAGATGGATTAAATATTGGACTCACACTATTGCATTCATATTTTCCGTTTCACTTTTATTCGTATTAACTATTTCAATTTTACTTATTGAAACACTAGCAAAATTTCAATATATAACGCCGATTTATTTCCTTGCATTAACATACCCCTATCCACATTTATTATTAAAGTAACGCTTGAAATCAATAACTACATTGTAATTACTCACACTCAAATGATCGTTATTTCAAATAAATTTATCAACCAATTAATTAGGGAATTCATAATAGTTGTTATCTACCCTTATATTTACTTCCTAATAACGTACTACCTACTCTCCTTTAATTGTGATTTGAATTCCAACCTTTATTTCATACTAAATAAAATAACAACATATAAATTGTTACCTATTTCCCTACATGCCTATATAGGTTTATTACTTAACAATCACCGTTTAAAATCCCGTGAATACACAAATTATTACTTAACATAAGTCTATTCTTTTATTACTTTACGTTTCACACTTCCGTTACTATAAAATAAATCACCAAGTAACATTATCATCAAACCAACATTAATTAATATATTAAATGCTTACATTTATTTCTCTACATCCAATTTGTTCCAACTTAATTTATATTAATGCCATTCCCTTATATGGTTATCATTCATTCCCTTGTGCTAACTTTTATTACCTAAATTTTCCGTTATTGTAAGCCTTAAATATCTCCATTTAAATTAAATATAAATTTTAATTCAATCAACCCTTTTCAACCCGCAACCTATAGTAACAGCTTACATGTACGAATGGAATCATCATTTATTATAGTATTTTTTTCTAAATTTACATTAACATATTGATTAATTCCCTTTAAAGGAAATTTATATCCAGGTATAATACTTACCCCATTTCATTTATTAACATTTATTCAAATTACTAGTAAATAGGTTTTAAAACACCACTTATATTTTATTAGCGTTCATTTCATTATCCCTTTTTCTATAAAGTTTTTATTTCTACTAAATTAAATTTACACAACTCATTAATTCAACCAAATTAAATTCACGAAATTTACGGGTCATTACACGTACAGTACTGTATAGACTATGGGAATATATAAAATGTGTTAAGGGGGATATGGGTAATGCCTTAACACTATTTTAATACTTTACTTTATTGTAAACACTATTATAATAGTGTATTGTACTACATAGTAGATAGTTTAATGGATCCTTAGGAGATGTAAATCCCGAACATCTCTTAAGTTATTGCACTCACGTTAGACACTGGATAAGAGATGTCAAACCCCGTAAAAATCTCTAACGCCGTCACACTTATATTTATTTACTGTTGATTTAACTTACATAAGATCTTTTAGTTCTGACTTGAGTGTTTTGTCTTTTATATTAACTCGGGTCAGTCCGAGCTTTTTAGTTTATCGAAGACGGCTTTCTGGAGGATGAAGACGAAGATTTTGTACTAGTATTATTTATTATATTTATTCCACTGCATCATGTTGTTCCGCTGCATTTATTTATTATTTATTCTTGCTGTATGTAACTCTGATCTGTATTATAAAAGTATAATCAGTGTATATGTAAACAGCTTCATGAACTGTTTATTTGATTATTATATTTTGTCATTCCGCTGCGAGATTATGTATTTGTTTTTTTCTATCTCTACTCTTTCTTATTTACCCCATAACAATCTGCCATTTTGAATGGTTTGAGTCCGACGTGTGAGTCTGCTTAAAACGTCCAAAAAGTCAGGTTGTTACAGGAGTCAAGGTCACGTAAATACCTCATACAGAATCGTTCGCCAAACCATCCTACTTAATTTCTGGAATCTCCACCACGTACACAGTTGTTAAAGTGGTTTTCAGTATTGGCAGAGAGTATGACAATATCTGATCTCGGTTCTTTTACAACTAAACGCTTATTACACACCGGATGGTTCTTTTACATTTTCAAAACTGATTCATAATTAATATCAATATATCATATTTGATTTCAAACCATATCACTTTCGAAATCATATTCACTTTCGAAATCATATTCACTTTCAAAATCATATTCACTTTCCAAAATCATATTCACTTTCAAAATCATCTTCACTTTTGAAAATGTCGATAAGATAGGTTAATAAATCCTCATTCCAAAATCATCATATTTACTCAAATATGTCATTTCACAAAAAGGTATCAATTTCAAATCCCAACTTAGGTTGTATCATCATCAAGAATTTAAATATAAATCCTTCCATTTTTCACAATCTGACATTTTTAGAAAATAGTTTAGATAGTCATAAATAGTTTTAATAGATTTTAAAAATAAATTAAAATAGTTAAAATACTCTAAAATAGTTTAAATGACTTAAAATAGTTTAAAATAGATTTAAAATAGTTTAAATAGTTAAAATAGTTTAATTAGACTTAAATTAGATTAAATTAGGTTTAAGATGATTTAAATATATTTAAAATAGATTAAATAAATTTACATTATATTATATAGATTTAAAATAGATTAAATAAATTCAAAATAGATTAGATAGATTTAAATTATATTAAATAGATTTAAAATAGATTAAATACATTAAAAATAGATTAAATAGATTTAAATTATATTAAATAGATTTAAAATAGACTAAATACATTTAATTATTTTGAAATAGGTAAAATAGATTAAATTGGATTAAATAAGTTATAATAGATTAAAATAAATTAAAATAGTTTAAATTAGTTTAAATATATTTTAAAGTTATATTCAAACATTTTCAATAACTCAATTTCGATAAAATTCATTTATATTTGACAATTCAACTTTGAAATTCCAATTTAAATTCTTTGAACAATTCATTAAATCAATTCCAATTTCAACATTAACGCTTGGATTTTCGAACTTAATTCAGTTTATAGAAATCACTTTCTATTTCAAAATACCAGTTTACTGAACTCAAGATTTAAAGATTTAAAAATCATTTAATTTAACCAATCTGGTGTACGTATATAATTTTCTACCCTATGGTCAAGTGATACAGATATCTATCATTTCAATCCGCAATTTAAAATTTTACGGGTATATATCATTTCAACCCGCAATCCCGAATTAAAATAAAATCCATAAAATCTGTAACGACCCGTATTTTTACGGATCGAAAAGTTCGTTCAAATCTGGAATTTTTGCATTTTTAAGTCATTTCAGATTTTTTTAGGGAGATTTGTCTAAGTCCTAGGTCGTGGACGACCTAAGAGCTAAGTCGTGACCGAGTTAAGGACTTCGGCGAGTTAGTGTTAGGTCGTGGGTTAGTTGGAGCGACCTATGGAATTGTGCAACCTAGGATTTAGTTAAGTAATTAGGTCGGCAGGGCGAGTTAACGACCTAAAGACTGACCGACTTAAGGATATGGCGACTCAAGGGTAGGCAGACCTAGTGGTTCCGGGTTAGCGACTTAGTAATTAAGTTGTTAGGTCGGTTGGGACGACCTATAGAAGTTAGCAACCTATAGGAGTTAGCGACCTATAGGGTTGAGCGACTTAAGAGGGTTAGCGTGTCAGTGTAGTTAGGTCGGCAACGACCTAAGTAGTAGTGAGCGACTTAAGGAGTTAAGTCGTAAGCCTGGGTAGAGTTAGGTCGCTGGGTTTCGTCTAAGTGTTAGGTCGTAACCTGTTAAGTCGTAGGTCGCTGGGTTTCGTCTAAGTGTTAGGTCGAAGTATGTGTTAAGTCGTAGGTCGACTTAATAGTTAGGTCGTATGCGCAGAAGTGTTAGATCGTAGGAGTTGAGGCGCGCGTATCTGTTAGGTCGGAGTTGTTGGCTAAGGGTTAGGTCGGAGGCTCTGTTAAGTCGTGGAGGTTTTAGGTCGTAGGTCGGCATAATGTTAGGTCGGCAACGACTTAAGGAGATAGCCGAGTTACGACTCAGGCAGTTTTCAGCTATAAATAGGAGGGGTTGTTCTCACTTTTTGGGATCCGGATTTTGAAGCGACGAAGTGCTGCCATTTTGAGAGCTCGACTTCTACACTTCTTCACTTCTTTTCTCCACTCTAATCTAGTGCTTCCATCCATCCAAATCGAAGATCAAGATTGAAGATTCAAGAGCTTAGATTGAAGATCTTCATCTTTTCAAGAGAGATTTCTTCGTTTGAAGTGAGATCTTGTCGGATCTAGCTTCGTCCTTTGCTGTCCAGATCTGAAGTTGTTATCTTTTGGATTGTTTAGGTGATTTGGTGAGTGGTGATTATCTCTCACACGGATCCAAAGGAGTATATCGGATTGTTGGCTCGATTTGGTGTTAAAATAGTGATTTCCATGCATTTTCTTCACCCTATGTGTAGATCCATATAGATCCATTGTTCATGATAATGTTACATCCATTTTATCATATGTTAACCTATGCAAGTTCATTCATCAAGTTTATAGAGATATAATCCATGTTTTCATGCTTATTGGACTTTCAACTCTTTAATTACGAAAATGCCATTATTGTTATAATTGTCTACCTAGATCATATTTGAATGCTTGATTGCTTGGATTGATGTTTGATTTGGTTGATTGTTATGAACTAGATGATTGATGATTAGATTTAGATCGAAGGTGATTCAAAAGCTAAAGGAAAGGCTCTTGAATTGGAAAAGCTGCTCGTGGCATATGTAGCGGGATGATGAAGCTCTTATGCATAGATTCGATGATGTGATGATGAGATGAGGCTTTGCGAGGATGTAATGAAGCGAGGCAATCATATGATGAAGACTTGGTCTAATCCAGACGGGATCATTCCAAGCATGTTGATAACTCGGTGATATGATTCGAGTTGAGGATAATGAATGGATATGAGAATAGTCGTCGAGGAGGATGACTAGGAGGCTTGGATAGCATCGTTGTTGAAGGTTCTAGCATGCTCTAAGCAAGAGTACGTTTGGGCAGATTCGATAGTCCCAACGGCCAACTGTTGATGGTCGAGTATTCTGGGCAGATTCGATAGTCCTAGGCACGGGCTGCGACGACGTGCGGGAGTTATGTCTAGAACCGGGGTTTCCATTAGCCCTTGACGGACGGCTGAAAGAATGTGCCGGTCATTCAATTAACGGTGATATCGAAGCAATGATAACAGTGATAGCCAGAGTCATGGATGTTTGGTTGTATCGTCATTCGGACTCAAGAGCGGTATTTTCTGGGTGCTTATCTGATTTAGGCCTTGGTACTTGGAAAACATCGCCCTTGACTCGAGTGATAGTAGCTTTACTTTAAATTGTATGCTCTGCTATGTTGCTTCTGCTTAGTGTGTGTCTGGGGGCTATCACTGTAGAATGAGGTTGGAGTGGGAGGGTTGTATTCCTATTCCTTTTCCTTTATGCTCTTTTGGTATGTTGTTAGTTAATTTACTGCTCACTAAGACTGTTGTCTGACTCAAGGCTTTATGTTTTAATTCTTATTGCCTTGGGCTGTTCGTCCATTTTGGGACGGGCAGACTAGGTAGCAGGTGACAGGTGCTGTTCTCTTCTCACGATGCTGATATCGAAGACGAGCTAGAGGGTTGCATATTATCTTCTTATATGTACTGGATATTCCGCTGTTTTGTTTTCTCTGAGAGATATGTAGTGAGGCTGGATGTATTGACTATATGAATGCTTGTATTCAACTATTATGGAGTTTTATAAGATGTCATTTTGTTCTGTAAAGCTTCACTATACATATGTTCTATTGTATTTTGTCCATGCGCTGTGAGTAATACGATAGATCCTGTTGTTTTAATCTTACCTTGACAATCGTCCATGGTCGCCTGGCACACTTTACAGCGCACTATCCCTAGATTCGGTGCAGGGGTCATGGGCGGTCGTCACATTTGGTATCAGAGCATTGGTTAATCGATTTTACCCAACGCTCGCTGGAGTAACTACGTATGAGAGACGTAATTGTATTTTGATGGATGATTACTATATATAATATAGTAGTTTAGTAGAGTTGAGTCCTTTATGCAGTTGTTTCTCTAGATGTTCTAATCATTCCTTTTTATAGATATTGAGAATGAGTCGAAGAGGGAGACCAGCTGCTAGGGAAGGCCGTGCTACTGAAGAGACTGCTAATTATGCAGCCATGTTCGAAGCTATGATGACTTCGATCATGAGAAGGATACCAGTTCCGGGGGCAGCAGTTGATGTTGGAGTTCAAGTCCAAACTCCAAAACCGGTGGATTTTGCTAAGCTGTGCAAGGATTATACTGCTCTTGGAGGGAAGGTTTTCTTGGGAACAGAATCTACCATTGAGGTCCAGAGATGGATAGATGCTTGTAGAAGGATCTTTGGTGATTTGGGAATTGATGATGCAACTAAGAGGAAGTTGGCATCGAGGCAGCTTCAAGGGAGAGCCTCTGATTGGTGGAACTCTATTACCATCACTACTGCGGAGGAAGAGATTACTTGGGAGCAATTCCAAGCTAGATTTGAAGCTAAGTTCATTTCTACAGCCCAGAAGTCTGTTCTGTTCAAGAGGTTTGTGGAGCTCAAGCAAGGTGGAAGATCAGTTCTTGAGTATGTTTCTGAGTTCGAAGCTTTGTCCAAGTATGCCCGGTCGTATATTGAATCTGCTTATCAGAAGAATGAGAAGTTTGTGACCGGCTTGGATAGTTATCTTGGGAGACAGTTGGTGGATCATTTGGACGATTCATTTGAGAAGCTGGTGGAGAAAGCTCTTAGGCATGAGAGTCTGTTTCCTAAGGAAGGACCTGTTGTTGCTGTTACCAAGGGAGAGTCTAAACCACAGCAGGGTGGAAACCAGAAGAGGAAGCAGCAGCAGCAGAAGGGTAAGGATGGCCAGAAGAAGCCGAAAGGCGAGGTGACTTGCTACAATTGTCAGCAGAAGGGCCATTTCTCTAAGGATTGTAAGAATCCGAAGGCACCGATGAAGTGTCACAACTGTGACAAGCCGGGGCATTTCAGGAAGAATTGTCCAGAACCAAGGAAGGACAGGCAGATTGTGCAAGCCTATGCTTTAGGAGCTGTTCCGTCGTCTTCAAAAGCTCCTACTGCTGAAGAGAAGGGAAAGAGTGTGGTTGTTCAAGGTACTCTTTTCCTATGTGGTGTTCCGGTTAGAGTTTTGTTTGATACTGGAGCGTCGCATTCGTTTGTTTGTAATGAACTAGTAGGCCGGTTAGGTTTGGAACCGGATATTGTTGATAGGCCATTGGTTGTGACTAATCCAGTTGGGGGTTCGTCTTGTTTGTGTATGTTATGCCGTGGTCTAGTTGTATCGAGTCATGGTTGCTCTTTTGTTTGTGATTGTTTTGTTCTGAACTTTGCGGGGTTCGGAATTATTTTGGGTATGGACTGGCTTAGGAAGTATGCGGCTAAGGTTGATTGCGAAAGGTTGGAAGTGACAGTCGAGAATGTGGAGGGGCGAAAGATTGTGATACGATGTAAGCATGAAGAAGGCATCTTCATGAGCTTCATGTATTCGCTAGTTGTTCCACGGGATGGACTGTCATCAGTGCCGATCACTAATGGATTCGAGGATGTCTTTGACGAAGTCAAAGGGTTGCCGCCGCATAGAGAGATCGAGTTTCGTATAGATCTAGTTGAAGGAGCCAGACCTGTTGTGATGCCTCTTAGGCGGATGGCGCCTAGGGAACAGCAGGAGTTGAGGGTGCAAGTTGATGATCTTTTGCAGAAAGGATTCATTCGGCGTAGTGTGTCCGAGTGGGGTGCACCAGTTGTGTTTGCAACCAAGGCAGATGGGTCGTTGAGATTGTGTGTGGATTATCGTGAGCTGAATAAGGTGACTAAGAAGAACAAGTATCCATTGCCGAGAATAGATGACTTGTTTGATCAGCTTCACGAAGCTAAGGTGTTTTCTCAGATGGATTTGGCAACGGGATTTCACCAGTTGAGAGTGGCTAAGGATAGTGTGCCGAAGACTGCTTTTCGAACACCATCCGGTTTCTTTGAGTGGCTGGTAATGCCGTTTGGATTGACTAACGCGCCAGCATATTTTGTGGATCTTATGAATAGAGTGTTCAGAGATCAGTTGAACAAGTTCGTACTTGTGTTCGTGGATGATATTCTGATTTATTCCAGAACGGAAGAAGAGCACAAGACGCACTTGCGTATTGTTTTGGAAATCTTGCGGAAACATCAGCTGAAGGCTAAGTTTTCGAAGTGTCACTTCTGGAAGAGTGAAGTGAGGTTCTTAGGCCATGTGATCTCTGGAAATGGAATAGCGGTTGATCCCGCTAAGGTGGCAGCAATCCAGGATTGGGTTAGACCTAAGAATGCATCAGATGTGAGAAGTTTTCTTGGATTAGCAGGATATTATCGACGGTTTATCAAAGACTTCTCCAAGGTAGCTGCACCGTTAACAGGATTGACGAAAAAGAACCAAGTGTTCAGTTGGGATGCTAAGTGTGAGCAAGCTTTCGGAATCCTGAAAGAGCGATTGACGAGTGCTCCTGTTTTGACTATTCCAAGTGGGAATGATGAGATGGTGGTTTACACCGACGCATGTGGTACTGGACTTGGAGCAGTGCTGATGCAGAAGGATAAAGTTGTTGCGTATGCCAGTCGACAACTGAAGCCGCATGAAAGGAATTACCCAACTCATGATTTGGAATTAGCGGCGATTGTATTTGCTCTGAAGATGTGGAGACATTATCTGTTGGGAGTTCGATTCGAGTTGTTTACGGATCACAAGTCATTGAAGTATCTTTTCTCCCAAAAGGATTTGAATCTTTGGCAGCAACGTTGGCTAGAGTTTTTGGCATCATATGATTTTAGTATAGCTTATACTCCGGGAAAAGGTAATGCAGTGGCAGATGCGTTAAGTCGAAGACATGCAGGATTGGGAGCCATGTTTTCAGAATGGAAGAGTCTCGAGTATTTAGCTGGATTTGACTTCAGGCCTAGATGTGAATTGGAACCTGAGATGTTGGCAAACTTATCGATAAGACCCACTCTTGTGGAAAGGATTGGCGAGGGCCAAAAGCGAGATGATAAGCTTGTCAAGATTATCCGTGAATTGGAATCTGGGTTGGATCCAGAAAAGGATAAAGGATTCGAGGTCGATCGAGAGGGTTGGCTTCGAAAGCAAGGACGACTAGTTGTTCCCGATATAGATGAATTGAGGAGTGAAGTTCTGAAGGAAAGTCATCACTCGAAGTTGACAATTCATCCAGGTGGAAACAAGATGTATCGGGATATGAAGAGAACCTACTATTGGGAAGGTATGAAGAAGGATGTTGGAAATTTTATTTCCAAGTGTATGAACTGCCAGTTGGTTAAAGCCGAACAGAAGAAGCCAAGTGGATTGCTTCAGCCATTAGAAGTTCCTACATGGAAGTGGGAACAAGTGTCGATGGATTTTATCGATGGATTGCCTAGAACCAGAACGGGAAATGAAGGGATTTGGGTCATTGTGGATCGTTTGACCAAGAGTGCAAGATTCATTCCAGTTCGATTGACTAGGACTGCATCAAAGTTGGCTGAGTTGTATGTTAAGTGGATAGTTCGATTCCATGGTATTCCGAAGAGTATAGTGAGCGATCGAGATCCATTGTTCACTAGTGGATTTTGGAAGAGCTTCCAGGAAGTCTTGGGAACCGAGTTGTGTTTAAGTACAGCTTATCATCCCCAGACAGATGGTCAGACCGAGAGAGTCAACCGAGTTTTGGAAGATCTTCTTAGAGCTTGTGTTTTGGATTTCGGAGGATCATGGGAAGATCACCTTCATTTGGTGGAGTTTGCGTACAACAACAGTTACCAGTCGAGCATTGATATGGCACCGTACGAGGCGTTGTATGGAAGACCGTGTAACTCTCCGACATGTTGGTTGGAAACTGGAGAAAAGCTGATGCTTGGGCCAGAGATGATTCGACAGACTTCGGATTGCATAGAGATCATTCGGCAACGGATGAAGGCAGCCCAAGACCGTCAGAAAAGTTATGCTGATAAACGTCGTAAGGATTTGGAGTTCGACGTAGGTGAGATGGTTTTTGTGAAGATTTCTCCACTAAAGAATGTTATCCGATTCGGGAAGAAAGGAAAATTGACTCCGAGATTTGTTGGACCATTCCCGATCATCGAGCGAATTGGAAAGCTCGCCTACAGATTGGAGTTACCAGAGAAGATGTCGAGTGTGCACAATGTTTTTCATGTATCATATCTACGGAAGTATGTGCACGACTCGAGTACGGTGGTTTCTGCTGATAGCTGTGAAGACTTAGAAGTTGATCCAGTCGAAAGAAGACCTCGTAAGCCGCTTCGTGTTGTTGAAACCGACACGAAACAGCTTAGGAGGAAGGTAGTTAAGTTGCTCAAGATACAATGGAGTGACGATGATAACGACTGTACGTGGGAGGTGGAAGAGAGGATGAAAGCAGCTCATCCTGAACTCTTCAAGGTATGGCCCTAAGGTGTCGTGTCATCTCGCGATATTGTAACTTGTTCTAATTTTAGAATTCTGTACGCTAAGCTAGAATTGGATGCATGGTTTGCTGATTGTTGTGGATGGTAGGCGTACAGAATAGTTTTTGATTGCTTTGTTTGTTTGGAATTTCGGGGGCGAAATTCCTAAGGGGGAGAGAATGTAACGACCCGTATTTTTACGGATCGAAAAGTTCGTTCAAATCTGGAATTTTTGCATTTTTAAGTCATTTCAGATTTTTTTAGGGAGATTTGTCTAAGTCCTAGGTCGTGGACGACCTAAGAGCTAAGTCGTGACCGAGTTAAGGACTTCGGCGAGTTAGTGTTAGGTCGTGGGTTAGTTGGAGCGACCTATGGAATTGTGCAACCTAGGATTTAGTTAAGTAATTAGGTCGGCAGGGCGAGTTAACGACCTAAAGACTGACCGACTTAAGGATATGGCGACTCAAGGGTAGGCAGACCTAGTGGTTCCGGGTTAGCGACTTAGTAATTAAGTTGTTAGGTCGGTTGGGACGACCTATAGAAGTTAGAAACCTATAGGAGTTAGCGACCTATAGGGTTGAGCGACTTAAGAGGGTTAGCGTGTCAGTGTAGTTAGGTCGGCAACGACCTAAGTAGTAGTGAGCGACTTAAGGAGTTAAGTCGTAAGCCTGGGTAGAGTTAGGTCGCTGGGTTTCGTCTAAGTGTTAGGTCGTAACCTGTTAAGTCGTAGGTCGCTGGGTTTCGTCTAAGTGTTAGGTCGAAGTATGTGTTAAGTCGTAGGTCGACTTAATAGTTAGGTCGTATGCGCAGAAGTGTTAGATCGTAGGAGTTGAGGCGCGCGTATCTGTTAGGTCGGAGTTGTTGGCTAAGGGTTAGGTCGGAGGCTCTGTTAAGTCGTGGAGGTTTTAGGTCGTAGGTCGGCATAATGTTAGGTCGGCAACGACTTAAGGAGATAGCCGAGTTACGACTCAGGCAGTTTTCAGCTATAAATAGGAGGGGTTGTTCTCACTTTTTGGGATCCGGATTTTGAAGCGACGAAGTGCTGCCATTTTGAGAGCTCGACTTCTACACTTCTTCACTTCTTTTCTCCACTCTAATCTAGTGCTTCCATCCATCCAAATCGAAGATCAAGATTGAAGATTCAAGAGCTTAGATTGAAGATCTTCATCTTTTCAAGAGAGATTTCTTCGTTTGAAGTGAGATCTTGTCGGATCTAGCTTCGTCCTTTGCTGTCCAGATCTGAAGTTGTTATCTTTTGGATTGTTTAGGTGATTTGGTGAGTGGTGATTATCTCTCACACGGATCCAAAGGAGTATATCGGATTGTTGGCTCGATTTGGTGTTAAAATAGTGATTTCCATGCATTTTCTTCATCCTATGTGTAGATCCATATAGATCCATTGTTCATGATAATGTTACATCCATTTTATCATATGTTAACCTATGCAAGTTCATTCATCAAGTTTATAGAGATATAATCCATGTTTTCATGCTTATTGGACTTTCAACTCTTTAATTACGAAAATGCCATTATTGTTATAATTGTCTACCTAGATCATATTTGAATGCTTGATTGCTTGGATTGATGTTTGATTTGGTTGATTGTTATGAACTAGATGATTGATGATTAGATTTAGATCGAAGGTGATTCAAAAGCTAAAGGAAAGGCTCTTGAATTGGAAAAGCTGCTCGTGGCATATGTAGCGGGATGATGAAGCTCTTATGCATAGATTCGATGATGTGATGATGAGATGAGGCTTTGCGAGGATGTAATGAAGCGAGGCAATCATATGATGAAGACTTGGTCTAATCCAGACGGGATCATTCCAAGCATGTTGATAACTCGGTGATATGATTCGAGTTGAGGATAATGAATGGATATGAGAATAGTCGTCGAGGAGGATGACTAGGAGGCTTGGATAGCATCGTTGTTGAAGGTTCTAGCATGCTCTAAGCAAGAGTACGTTTGGGCAGATTCGATAGTCCCAACGGCCAACTGTTGATGGTCGAGTATTCTGGGCAGATTCGATAGTCCTAGGCACGGGCTGCGACGACGTGCGGGAGTTATGTCTAGAACCGGGGTTTCCATTAGCCCTTGACGGACGGCTGAAAGAATGTGCCGGTCATTCAATTAACGGTGATATCGAAGCAATGATAACAGTGATAGCCAGAGTCATGGATGTTTGGTTGTATCGTCATTCGGACTCAAGAGCGGTATTTTCTGGGTGCTTATCTGATTTAGGCCTTGGTACTTGGAAAACATCGCCCTTGACTCGAGTGATAGTAGCTTTACTTTAAATTGTATGCTCTGCTATGTTGCTTCTGCTTAGTGTGTGTCTGGGGGCTATCACTGTAGAATGAGGTTGGAGTGGGAGGGTTGTATTCCTATTCCTTTTCCTTTATGCTCTTTTGGTATGTTGTTAGTTAATTTACTGCTCACTAAGACTGTTGTCTGACTCAAGGCTTTATGTTTTAATTCTTATTGCCTTGGGCTGTTCGTCCATTTTGGGACGGGCAGACTAGGTAGCAGGTGACAGGTGCTGTTCTCTTCTCACGATGCTGATATCGAAGACGAGCTAGAGGGTTGCATATTATCTTCTTATATGTACTGGATATTCCGCTGTTTTGTTTTCTCTGAGAGATATGTAGTGAGGCTGGATGTATTGACTATATGAATGCTTGTATTCAACTATTATGGAGTTTTATAAGATGTCATTTTGTTCTGTAAAGCTTCACTATACATATGTTCTATTGTATTTTGTCCATGCGCTGTGAGTAATACGATAGATCCTGTTGTTTTAATCTTACCTTGACAATCGTCCATGGTCGCCTGGCACACTTTACAGCGCACTATCCCTAGATTCGGTGCAGGGGTCATGGGCGGTCGTCACAAAATCACTCGAGTCTATCATTTCAACCCATAATGATTTTTCCTAATCTATAGATTGTTCGGGTATGTATCATTTCAACCCATAGGGAACTTGCAGTGTTATAACGATATAAAGATATAACATCCAGTCATTCAATATCAACAATTAAACATCCATCATAATCATCATCCAAATTAATCAATAACAACAATAGATAACTGATTATCAATAACAGGTATTAAATTGACAATTAAATTCAATATTAAATTAAACGACGATTAAATGCAATAAAAGTCAAATTTAACTCAAATGACAATTCAAATATACCAAACATCAACCAATCAATTTCAAATCACATCATAAATTCAATTTAACTAGCATAAGATGATTTAGTAATTGTGAGTGGGTTAAAACACTCACCTTTGATTTCAAATCGATTTGAAATCCAAAATAAGGTCCAAAATTAAACAGTCTCAGAATTCGTCCAAACGAGCGCCAAAATGTCCGGAATTTCGATACAAACCAAGGAAACAAACCGCGCGTGAATCCGAGTTCGTATGCAAAATTTATCAAGGTTAGAACGTTTAAAAAATAAATTTAAAAATTAAATAAACGAATAACCAAAACATACCACGTTCACAGCCACGTCACTCCCCCTTCGTACGTGATCGAAACCCTACCTAGACACCCTGAGCACGAATGAATGCTGCCAGCTATCAACCAATTAACGCCGCCGATACAAAGAGTTCCGACCAGATCAAGCACCATGGTCGTGCTCGCCATCCAAGGCCGAGCCTTCCGATCACTCGCGCCCTATTTCGATGGTGGCCACCGCCGCCGCCCTTCCATGAATTTTATGGCGATCTCCGCTGCACTTCCAACCACAACAAACCCATGGATGCACCCCCACTCGACGACCTCTACAAGCCCATACCCTCTGATCGTCCTATAATTGAAGATCCGCCGTTAAAATGAAAACCCTAGAAATGGACGGCCGGAATTGATCGCCAATTTCTGGCCAAACGGTGATTCGATGGAAAAAATGAATTGTAGATCTAGGTTACACTCATCAAGAGCTTCGAAACAATATATAATTTGATATGGTTCAGAGGAGTTTGATTTTTGAAATTGGTTTGGAGATTGAATTGTAGCGTTTGGAATTGGAATTTTTTTTCTGCTATTGAAGGAAGGAGCAGACAGAAGTTGATGTACATATATAGGAATAAGAAATGGAAAGACTGCTAGGGTTAGAACAGAACAATCTATTTATATCCACCCAGCTCGATAAGAAAATAAACACAATCGAATTGGTACGAATGACAATAACTGTAACATTCCCCCTTTTGACCGCCTCCAGTCGGTAATTAAACCAACTCGAAACGTTCAAAAAGACGAATTGTTATTTAGTTTATAAGGTTTAAACAGAATCAGCCACAGAAACACAGATAATAACAATCAATTTAAAACAAATGAGAATTTATTTCATTACTATAAATCTTTTTATAATACATCAGAGTTTATACAATTTTAATACTGATACAGCGGAATATCTTAAAATACAATTTTCTTCTGAAATAAATGATTCTTTACTCTCTCTCTAACTTCGCTGCTCGAAAATCTTCAAGCTGTAAAAATACTCGGTCTGACCCGAGTATTATATTCAAAAGAAAATAATACACAGGTCAGTCTAATTCAAACCAGTTTATTAGTGCATAGAGGCAGTAATAATTTAAATAGACGACAGTCACAATAATTCTCGTCTATCCGAACCTTTTAACAAAGAAATCGGATAACGAAAATATAACACTAAACAGTGTTAAACAATAAATCAGCAGATTTAAATCATCAACAGAGATAGATAAACAATTTATCAATCGACTAAACCAATTTAAAAATTGAAATTGTCACTTTAAAAACCATTAAAGCTCGATTGGCTGCCGTACACGCACGCGTGTACGACCTCGCCAATACAGCATAAAAGATCAATGCATCACGACGCAAAGAAAAATCAATTCAAAACTGTCGATTTCTTGGTGGCTGCAGTGCATGTTAACGTGCACTGCCTCGCCACCACCAAAGGTAAAGTCATCACATAGAAACAAGGGTAAAACTGCAACGAAAATGCAGCCACCACTTGAAGTGTCAAGTGCCATCATATAAGACAGCAACTAAAAGTGATATAGGCATATGTACCCAAACCAAGAAAATCAATATATCTCTTCAAATAAAACATGAAACATTTCCAGAGAAAGATTGCAATTCGAACGTACATATATACATATGAATTAATGTATATACATACGTCACTGCATACATATGTATGAAGACTAGAATGCAACTGGGTGCAAACAGTTTCCAAAACATGAATGTACGAATTGTACATTTATATTTAATACTGTAACTGGACAGTATTAATTTCATAGTCTAGAACAAGGCAAAATGCCAAAGTCGAAACACATAGGCGAAAACAACAAACCAGATAAAAGAATGCCAACATGATGAAGTCAGTGCCAACAAAAATGACAGCAACTCGATCATCTCACGAATTATTAATTGCAGACAGCAATGAAGTGTCATATACAAACCAACCAAAAATCATCATATAAACAGTCTTACAAACTGGACTTTAGCAAATTAAAATAAACCCAATCAGTTCAAGTATGCAGAGAGCAACATAAAGACTATACTGACAGGTGCACAACATGAACAAACTATATGTGAAGACTGCAAGGTGAGGTCAGTACATATAACAGTAAGCTATCTAAATGAAACCATGATCAAGTGAACACTAAGCATGTTAATGACAAAGCAAGGCAAACTGCAGACAGTGCCGAAGCAAACAAGTAAACAGAGATTCAAGATATGGCAACAGTGAATGCATGAACCAGAATGCAAGTTCAAGTGACTACTGGAATGAATGCAACTTCAAATGACCAGTGGATACTACAGATGTTCAAATGAACTGCAAAATGAAGACTAGAATATCAGAGCAACTACAAAATCTAGTGCCGACATGAACTACTACAGAGCTACCCCAGGCAAAATGATAAACCATATATATACATGCAAGAATGCATATATATATACATGTACAATGCCCAGAGATAATGAAACTGAAGGGCCCAAATATTGAAAATGTTTCAAAGCCGAAGCCCAAAAGAAACTATGCAGTCCAACATCAAAGAACACTTGTAACCGTGGTGACACAACTTAGATGAATCAGTGACAAGTTGACAGGCATCATAACGCTACATGTAACAGTTTTCAAACAACATCAATATCCAGTTCAAATGCTTCACAATGCAACAGACTCAAGTAATACAAAGACCACAGGTTAGACAACTCAAAGTCAGAAGACTACAAGCAACTGGAAAGACAAAGCATCATCAAGTATAGTTCAACTTAACTACAAAAAGAAATGTACGCAGCAGCCCAGCAAGTATATCAATGTCAATATATAAGAAAACTGTAATTGTAGACTCACCGATACATGCATACACACATACAATTGTATATATGCACATATATAAAGTCATATCTAATTAGTCAAGCAAACAATCAAACACAATTTCAGATGCCGTGATGACCAAGACAGCAATCACGATAATCGAACAACTCGAAATCGACATCGTGATGGCCAAGGAATCATCGTCACAGCAGGGTCAAAATGAGTTCAAAATTATGAAACAACCGTCTCCACTCAAACTGCAGTAAAAAGGGCAATTCAATGCCGAAGCAAAAGTTATGGCCAAAGCCAACAAGGACTTACAGAACAAAAATCTCCAGTAAGTCAAAACATGAACTTGAAGACATTATCAAGTTAATGCCACAGTTCGATAAAATCTCAAGCAATACCGAAACCAAATAAACAGTGTGTGGCCAAGACAAATACAAAAGCTGGTGGTAATCAATTGTCTCAAAATTCAAGCTAAAAAGAATCAAGACCGAAGTCATAAAATCACAACCATCGATATTTTATCAGACAGCCGAGTAAACAATTTAATGCGAATACGTAGAAGTCGAATTAGATGTGAGTGTCGAGAACACTCACCTTTGCTTGAATCGCTCGCGAGTTGAAGGAGAACGGGAGACGAAGCCCTAAAATTTCCAGATCGAACAAGATTGCCGAGCCCTAGCTATTTGGAGACGAACGAAAATCGAAGGAAGCCGGCGCCTTTGAATTTGAACGAAGATCAATCCAGATTTGCCATAGAATCGAGAAATCGCCGAACCCTAGTTTTATCAAGTCGCCATTTTTCTTTCGTTCGAATTTTTCTGATTTTTGAAAATGAATGGGAAGAGAGGGGGGTTTCGTGGTTTTACAGAGATAAGATCGTGGGGGGTATGGGTTTAAACGTGAATAAGGGTATGGGCTTAGGCATGGGCTGGTTATGGTGTTTTATTTTATTTTTTTCTTTTTTTTTCTTTTTCTTTTGTTTTATTCTTTTTAAAACTGATTGTTTTGTATTTAATTTGGTTTGTTTAATTTAGTTGTTAAAATTTTTCTATACATATTTATTCATCTCGTACAAATAAAAATTTAATAAGAGAATTCAAATCAATTTACAAATTCCAAATTCAAACAGAAATTTACAGTCGATATTAAATCGTTAATTTACGAAGATTTTATCGTTATAAAATTTTCCAACAATATCCTTAATTTAGCTGCCAACACAAATCGTTTATTGATGATTATAATTTTGGGCAAAACCCCAGTTGTTACAGAAATTCAAATTGAATTCAATTAAATTTTATACGCGTTTACCCGCCATATATTCACAAAACAATTCTGATATATACGAAAATTGAAATCCGGTAATAATTCAATATTACGGACCCAATAAAACTAGTTTCGTCAAATTCCGAGACTGTGCCTCGGAAGACTATTTTTTTTTATTCAATTCAAACGATACAATTTCAAAATTGAACAAATCGCTTTCAAATTCAATTCTGAAGCTTCTATTATCTTCAGTATTATCTATATGAATTTTCTAAGCCTTTAAATTATTTTTAACCGGCTTAATATTGAAGATTCAAATTTTATTCAACTTTCAATAGATTAAATTCAAAAATTTAATCGCCAATTCCTTCTGATAATTTGAAATTCAAGTCAAATCATCGTTCAAATATTTAAAATTAATTAAATATTCTCGATTTAAATTGTTAAAAATTCAGGGTCGTTACAAACTCCCCTCCTTAAAAACTTTTCGTCCACGAAAAGGAAAAGTTGTTAAAATTTCATCGATATTTATACTCTAGTAAAAATTTTACTAAGCTTGAAACTCAATACAAATAAATGAATATAGGTAGAATTCATTCCATTTGTTTATCTTCTCTTTTGTTCATTGATTTCTACAATCATTGATTTCTAAAATCAAAACGCAAAAGTCTTTTACTAACATTTTTAATTTACCACACTCAGATTCAAACTTAAAATTCTTCACATTAGAGATTTATATAATATATATCTCCCAAAGCTGTGAACTTTCAAAACATTACAAAGATCCTCTTCCTTAATTCATTAGGTAGGAATTATGTAATTTTAATTTCAAACTATTGATTTGCTATTTACAGTTTGAAAATACTTGCTAACTCGAAATTTAACAAGTCCATCTTCGTTCTCACAGACATTAGACATACGCTGGCCAGGCGCAGGTCTAAAAATCTCCAAGTACTAAATATACTTGCTTCAATTCCCAGTGAAAATACTTTTAAAAATTCTTTTAAAAAAATGGATATGGAAAGCACGTTCCCCCATGGATTACAGTTCCACCCGGCGGTTACGCTACTATCCCAGTAGAGTCGCTTGTGGCTGTAGATTTCTCATCTCTTAAATTTCGCCATGGTTGTCGCCATAGATTGCAGTACACACGGCGGTTACGCTACTATCCCAGTAGAGTCGCTCGTGTCTGTAGGCATCACGCCCCTCAAATTTCGCCTGGCATTAGATTGCAGTTTACTCGGCGGTTACGCCACTATCCCAGTGGAATCGCTCGTAACTGTGGGCATCTCGCCCCTCAAATTACGCTAATCATCAATCAAATCTAATCTCATCGCGATGAACTATCGCGAAGGATTTCCGATTCAAATAGTCACTCTGACTAAAATTCTACGTAGCTACGAATTTCAAATGGACACTCATCGAGAGTTCCAATACCTTCTTTAATAATAAATGGAAGGTACTTTTCCACATCCTCAGTTTAGAAAACATAATATCATATATGTAGTACTTTCATTTCACATTTCGTACATATCATATCTATGTAAACATACATAAGATTTCCATAACAATGTCTTTCTAAACTAACGGTTTCAAATTCACCGCATTCATATATATAAGTTCTAAAACTTACATATCCCATATTCATAACAAAATAGAGGATTTCAAAATTTTCCCCTAAGTCGATTTGGAAATTTAAGGTTATCTCAAACCTAATTCATATTCAAAATTCCATTTCATTATCGACTTTCACATTCGATTTGAATTTCACGCTTACATCGTCAATTCTCAACACAGAATTGATGTCTATCGATATATAACCTCTGAGCTCGTACGTCTCAGAGAAGGGTGTTAAGCTAAGAGAATAAATTCTCCGCCACCAACAGATATATATTTAATAGAGATCAATTGCTATGTCATCAATTCACAATGTTAGACATACAATCCAAATCATCATCTGAAATTCAAAGCTCAACTTATATTGTCTTTGATGTCGAAGTTAAACTCAATTTTAACTTAACGATTCAATCTTTTGAAAAATTTCAAATTGAACAAATTGTTCAAATTCTCATTTAACTTTTCAACTTCGACATCGAAAATGAATTTCAAATCATTTATTCCTTACGGAATATATTCACAACATTTCATATTTGGAAAAACATTTCCATACTTATTTAAAAATAAGTAATTCACAAATCCATTTTATTTTCAACATTTGAAAATATTCGATATACTTAAATCAAAATTAAGTATATATTTCATCTTTAAGGAAATCATTCTCTTTCACATATTCATTTGAGTTAAGACGAATGTTACGTAAAACATCGTTACGACAACTCAAAATTACTAGTATAGGGATTCAAAATTTAGATAGATGTATAAATCCCAATACTATACAAAACATTTCCTTTCGGAAATTATTTACTATAACAATAGTGTTATAGTCCATCATTTCCTTTTATTCGAAAACGTCTATTTCAACAATGAATGTTGAAATCTATGGTTTCGATATTCAATGCCTTTTAAAACATCTTTTTAAAACAATTAACTTCGTTTTAAAAATATCACTTTCCCAAACATGTCCATTTTATTTAATAATATATTCACGGTCCAAAATTGTGAATATACATCTTTTAACAAACTATACAGAATTTTACTTATCAAAATAAGTCGGTTTCGAATTTATAAACAACGTTTATAAATTCTATTCCTATTCATAAAGACTTCAATTTATAAAAATTACTTTATTAACCATTCCTTTATAACTCAATTTTATATAAGAATTTAATTTATAAGTAAATTACTTATAAATTCCTTTATTTCGCAACATCGATTCATTTTATAACTTCACATTATAAAACTTTTAATTCTGAAACTTTTCATCCACTTATGAAATCCATTAAATATTTCACTTTTAACACTTATACAAACCATTTTATAATTCCAATATTTTATTAACACTTTCAAATCTTCAATTTAAACCGGTTATAATAATTCAAAATTTCCAATTTAAACTATTATATAAATTTACCAGTTTTCCATTTCCAAAATAATCTACTAGTTCTTTAGTAAATCCTCCATTGAATTGATTTTCAATTAAATCACCTTTGATTTATTTACATTGGATTTTTACTAACATTCATTCATATCCAATTAGTTCACATTCACTAATTCATATTCAAGTCAGTTTGCTTTCGATTCAAATCAAATTTGATTCTCTTTAAATTTACGTATCTTTCACTTTGAATTCAATTTCTTAGCTTTCCAATTTCATTAATACCTAATGAATTTCCATACAATCAACTAGCAAAACCAAATTTATTCAATTTAACCAAATTTATTTACTTTGCTTACATTCAATTTGGTTTATCATACTTAATTTCAATTGGTTTATATTCCAATTCTGATTGAATTCTTATACTCACCATATTCACAAATTCACTTTTACAATTAAAGTTGAATTTTCTTTATATAACTCAAATTCATATTCATTACATCACTCTATCAATTCATTTTGATATCAAATTCAATTTGATTCACTATTACTTAAGCTATGTTTCATTTTATCTCTACTTGCATTTATTTTCACCATAAAACTTAAGTTCGGCTCAAATTTATTTGAAATTCTATTTTATTTAACTTTTACTAAAGTCAAATTCATATCACATTCAAAATTCAGATTTTGTTTTACTTAACAAAACTGTTCAACCATTTAAAAACTGGTTTTACTTAAACTTTCTCATTTTACAAGTTAAACAACTTATTAATTTAAACTTTCCAATTCATATGATATAATCACTTATCTTTCAAGTTTAAATTTTCCCATCTCAATAATTTATCAAATCGAGTACGATTTATTTAACTTCCTTTAGTTAAATTTCAAATCCATATATTTATTGATACTAATTCAATTCAATTTAACTTTTTTTTTTAAGTTAAAAATCTTCATTTTCAAAAACAATTTTATACTTCTTTGGATTTGAAAAACGTTTCCTTTTTACAGTGTTTCTAGTAACTATTCATATTATACATCATAAACTAAGCTTTGTGTAAACCAAAGCTCTGATACCACTCTGTAACATTCCCCCTTTTGACCGCCTCCAGTCGGTAATTAAACCAACTCGAAACGTTCAAAAAGACGAATTGTTATTTAGTTTATAAGGTTTAAACAGAATCAGCCACAGAAACACAGATAATAACAATCAATTTAAAACAAATGAGAATTTATTTCATTACTATAAATCTTTTTATAATACATCAGAGTTTATACAATTTTAATACTGATACAGCGGAATATCTTAAAATACAATTTTCTTCTGAAATAAATGATTCTTTACTCTCTCTCTAACTTCGCTGCTCGAAAATCTTCAAGCTGTAAAAATACTCGGTCTGACCCGAGTATTATATTCAAAAGAAAATAATACACAGGTCAGTCTAATTCAAACCAGTTTATTAGTGCATAGAGGCAGTAATAATTTAAATAGACGACAGTCACAATAATTCTCGTCTATCCGAACCTTTTAACAAAGAAATCGGATAACGAAAATATAACACTAAACAGTGTTAAACAATAAATCAGCAGATTTAAATCATCAACAGAGATAGATAAACAATTTATCAATCGACTAAACCAATTTAAAAATTGAAATTGTCACTTTAAAAACCATTAAAGCTCGATTGGCTGCCGTACACGCACGCGTGTACGACCTCGCCAATACAGCATAAAAGATCAATGCATCACGACGCAAAGAAAAATCAATTCAAAACTGTCGATTTCTTGGTGGCTGCAGTGCATGTTAACGTGCACTGCCTCGCCACCACCAAAGGTAAAGTCATCACATAGAAACAAGGGTAAAACTGCAACGAAAATGTAGCCACCACTTGAAGTGTCAAGTGCCATCATATAAGACAGCAACTAAAAGTGATATAGGCATATGTACCCAAACCAAGAAAATCAATATATCTCTTCAAATAAAACATGAAACATTTCCAGAGAAAGATTGCAATTCGAACGTACATATATACATATGAATTAATGTATATACATACGTCACTGCATACATATGTATGAAGACTAGAATGCAACTGGGTGCAAACAGTTTCCAAAACATGAATGTACGAATTGTACATTTATATTTAATACTGTAACTGGACAGTATTAATTTCATAGTCTAGAACAAGGCAAAATGCCAAAGTCGAAACACATAGGCGAAAACAACAAACCAGATAAAAGAATGCCAACATGATGAAGTCAGTGCCAACAAAAATGACAGCAACTCGATCATCTCACGAATTATTAATTGCAGACAGCAATGAAGTGTCATATACAAACCAACCAAAAATCATCATATAAACAGTCTTACAAACTGGACTTTAGCAAATTAAAATAAACCCAATCAGTTCAAGTATGCAGAGAGCAACATAAAGACTATACTGACAGGTGCACAACATGAACAAACTATATGTGAAGACTGCAAGGTGAGGTCAGTACATATAACAGTAAGCTATCTAAATGAAACCATGATCAAGTGAACACTAAGCATGTTAATGACAAAGCAAGGCAAACTGCAGACAGTGCCGAAGCAAACAAGTAAACAGAGATTCAAGATATGGCAACAGTGAATGCATGAACCAGAATGCAAGTTCAAGTGACTACTGGAATGAATGCAACTTCAAATGACCAGTGGATACTACAGATGTTCAAATGAACTGCAAAATGAAGACTAGAATATCAGAGCAACTACAAAATCTAGTGCCGACATGAACTACTACAGAGCTACCCCAGGCAAAATGATAAACCATATATATACATGCAAGAATGCATATATATACATATACAATGCCCAGAGATAATGAAACTGAAGGGCCCAAATATTGAAAATGTTTCAAAGCCGAAGCCCAAAAGAAACTATGCAGTCCAACATCAAAGAACACTTGTAACCGTGGTGACACAACTTAGATGAATCAGTGACAAGTTGACAGGCATCATAACGCTACATGTAACAGTTTTCAAACAACATCAATATCCAGTTCAAATGCTTCATAATGCAACAAACTCAAGTAATACAAAGACCACAGGTTAGACAACTCAAAGTCAGAAGACTACAAGCAACTGGAAAGACAAAGCATCATCAAGTATAGTTCAACTTAACTACAAAAAGAAATGTACGCAGCAGCCCAGCAAGTATATCAATGTCAATATATAAGAAAACTGTAATTGTAGACTCACCGATACATGCATACACACATACAATTGTATATATGCACATATATAAAGTCATATCTAATTAGTCAAGCAAACAATCAAACACAATTTCAGATGCCGTGATGACCAAGACAGCAATCACGATAATCGAACAACTCGAAATCGACATCGTGATGGCCAAGGAATCATCGTCACAGCAGGGTCAAAATGAGTTCAAAATTATGAAACAACCGTCTCCACTCAAACTGCAGTAAAAAGGGCAATTCAATGCCGAAGCAAAAGTTATGGCCAAAGCCAACAAGGACTTACAGAACAAAAATCTCCAGTAAGTCAAAACATGAACTTGAAGACATTATCAAGTTAATGCCACAGTTCGATAAAATCTCAAGCAATACCGAAACCAAATAAACAGTGTGTGGCCAAGACAAATACAAAAGCTGGTGGTAATCAATTGTCTCAAAATTCAAGCTAAAAAGAATCAAGACCGAAGTCATAAAATCACAACCATCGATATTTTATCAGACAGCCGAGTAAACAATTTAATGCGAATACGTAGAAGTCGAATTAGATGTGAGTGTCGAGAACACTCACCTTTGCTTGAATCGCTCGCGAGTTGAAGGAGAACGGGAGACGAAGCCCTAAAATTTCCAGATCGAACAAGATTGCCGAGCCCTAGCTATTTGGAGACGAACGAAAATCGAAGGAAGCCGCCGCCTTTGAATTTGAACGAAGATCAATCCAGATTTGCCATAGAATCGAGAAATCGCCGAACCCTAGTTTTATCAAGTCGCCATTTTTCTTTCGTTCGAATTTTTCTGATTTTTGAAAATGAATGGGAAGAGAGGGGGGTTTCGTGGTTTTACAGAGATAAGATCGTGGGGGGTATGGGTTTAAACGTGAATAAGGGTATGGGCTTAGGCATGGGCTGGTTATGGTGTTTTATTTTATTTTTTTCTTTTTTTTTTCTTTTTCTTTTGTTTTATTCTTTTTAAAACTGATTGTTTTGTATTTAATTTGGTTTGTTTAATTTAGTTGTTAAAATTTTTCTATACATATTTATTCATCTCGTACAAATAAAAATTTAATAAGAGAATTCAAATCAATTTACAAATTCCAAATTCAAACAGAAATTTACAGTCGATATTAAATCGTTAATTTACGAAGATTTTATCGTTATAAAATTTTCCAACAATATCATCAATTTAGCTGCCAACACAAATCGTTTATTGATGATTATAATTTTGGGCAAAACCCCAGTTGTTACAGAAATTCAAATTGAATTCAATTAAATTTTATACGCGTTTACCCGCCATATATTCACAAAACAATTCCGATATATACGAAAATTGAAATCCGGTAATAATTCAATATTACGGACCCAATAAAACTGGTTTCGTCAAATTCCGAGACTGTGCCTCGGAAGACTATTTTTTTTTATTCAATTCAAACGATACAATTTCAAAATTGAACAAATCGCTTTCAAATTCAATTCTGAAGCTTCTATTATCTTCAGTATTATCTATATGAATTTTCTAAGCCTTTAAATTATTTTTAACCGGCTTAATATTGAAGATTCAAATTTTATTCAACTTTCAATAGATTAAATTCAAAAATTTAATCGCCAATTCCTTCTGATAATTTGAAATTCAAGTCAAATCATCGTTCAAATATTTAAAATTAATTAAATATTCTCGATTTAAATTGTTAAAAATTCAGGGTCGTTACAATAACGACCCGAAAAGCCCGTTTCGCTTCTGAAACGAAAGTGAATCATCCCATATATCAAAATAGATGTTTTTTGATATTTTTAAACTCAATGGAACAGGTTTCAAGTCCTATTTCCATCATATGAAGAAGTTAGCTTTTAAAATCAGCTTATTCCAAATTGATTTCAATTAAATTGATTTCTATGCGTTTCTAGTCAGTACGATCAAACGACAAGTCCGATCGCTACGAAACTCGAGATTCTACAATAATTCACCATTACGGATCTAATGAAACAGGTTTTGTCGAAATCCGAGACCGTGGCGAAAATGGATATTTTCACGTTCATTAAATAAATTAATATTAAATTGGATAAATCACTTTTTAATTTCAAATCTTATAATTAACAGATTTTATCATTTTTGATTACTTAGACATTTATAATAATTTAAAACAAATTTACATATCAATTCAGTGTTAGATATTACACAAATTACAGTGTTCAGTTTCAACTGTAATTAAATCCAATTAATTATAATTTAATTTCAATAAATTGTTTTAATTTGATTCCAATCTTTTATTCAATCAATTATTACTCTATAGACATAGTTAACATTTGTTTATATCTTATTGCATTAATATTCTACAATTATCACCTTTTACCATATTGATTGCAACATTTCAATTATATTGAAATTTTATCGATTTTCACATTAATTATAATTTGAAATCCCAATTAATTTATTTATCTTGGTTTCACTCTTTTATTAAATCAATTATTGCCTTATGAATATGATTGACATTTCTGTACTTTTTATTGCATTCACCTTTTACAGTTATCGTCGGACTCATATTAAAGTAACATTAAATTACATTTAATTGCAATTGATTTTTAAATTTAATTCAACGGATTAAATAAATTGGTAACAAATGACAATCTTTACCTTTTCTTAATTTAATAACATTTGTAAGTTTGTTATCAACACACAAATGTCATAACTACTACCACAACACTACTTTTATCAATTACAATTATACATACTATTTCATTAATTTATACATATTTAAATTATCAATTAATCTTTTTATTGAACTATCAATTAATACACACATTATTACAATTAATTTACAATCTATAACCAATTTTAACTTTCTTTTCATTTCACTTATTTGACATTACATTTAAAGCAGTTATCAATTACCTTAAATTAATACTATTACATTTCATTCCAGTTATATTCTTATTATTAAACCACAAATTTTTATTTCTTCCAACATTAAGTCACAAAACCTTATTAAATTAACTTATTTTTAATTATCGAAAATTACGGGTCGTTACACTCTCCCCCACTCAAAACTTTTCGTCCTCGAAAAGGAAAAAAGAAGGAAAAGAAGGAATTAATATATCTTATTCAAAGTATCCAATTTATAAACACTAAATTTATATAATTAAATAATTTATATAAAAGGCATCAATTTATAAACAACTAAATTAAATTATTAAATGAGTTAAATAAAATATATCAATTTATAACAATTAAATCCTTCATTTAAAAGTTTGAAAATATTTCCATTTCACAAAAAAAATTCTAAGTCCCAAAATTCATGGAAAATTTCGGCAGAGTCTCCTTTGTACGGAAAGGTCTGAGAGAAATAATAATATCAATAATAACAATATATATCTCATATTTCAAAATAAAATATCCTAAACCATTGGAAAAACAATATAATATCGCTATAAAACCGTAATCTGAAAACGTACCTATTTTGTCGGGCAAACAACGCTTATTTATGAAACCAAAAGTAGTAGCTATTGCTTCCATAAACCTGTATTTCACTTATACAATCCAAAGAGGTTAATAATTAAGTGAAAGAGAAATATTTAAGTTGTTTCAACTAATAACAACAAAACAATCACAACATAACAATAATCATTCGAAAACAAACAGCACAAACATCATTTTCAACAAAGAAAACAATTATCCATCCATAGCAACCAAAACAAATGATTTATTTGGGTTCAGAAACTTTTTTAATCGTATAAAATGATAAATAAACTACTAAGTATACCATACACTCAACATTCTTAGATAAAACTTAATAGATTATTTATACATCCTAAACAATTTTAAGTATCACTTCCCAAACATCCATAAGCCAAGACAAACAACAACTTCCAATGTTATTTACGTTTATTCTTATTACTCTTCTTTCACATTATTTATTGTTCATTCAAATTTTTTTCATTCATTTATACAATGCTTATTTATATTAATTTACATTCATTACTTACAAAAATTCACTTTCCATTTATTCTACAACGCCAATTTCTTTTCATTACTTTACATTCATTGCTTACATAAGTTATTTCCATTTCCATTATTAGATTATCCATTATTATGTAAGCCACTTTACAATTAAATTCACCATTAATTGATATATTTTTTCACATTTATTTCTTCCACGTATATTATTATTGAATATTAAATTCATTTCTATATCATTTCAATGTTTCTGAAGTTATAACCATTCAATTAATATAGTACTGATTTTACTTATAAATGGCTTCAACATTAATTTAAGTTTATAATTATTTACTTACAGTATTCACCTTTTACTATTCAATTTGATTATAAATAGCTTATAATGTTAACTTAAGTTTATGATCTTTTTTTCTTACGTTATTCACTTTTCTGTTACATTTGATTAGTAACATTTCAAACTATTAATCTAAGTTTATAACAATTTATAATATCAGAATTCTTATTTATAAAAGTAATTCTATTGAACACTTTCATTTACTAAAGTTTACTTGTACAATATTCTATTACATATCCTATTTAACATTTCAACTTATGATATTTTGGTAAGATATATATATCTGTGTGTGTGTGTGTTTTTTTAGAATGCAAATGAATATTATACAAGTTCGTCTTATTTATTTAGTTAATAAAATGTTCAATAATTACAATTTCTTATTTTTCATTTCCTTTTTATTTACAGTTTACAAATTTTCAATTTCCTATATTTTCATCAATCATTTAGCATCTAGTTTCTAATTACACATCTTAGAAGTTTCCAATTATTAAATAGTTAAAATTTCATTCATTACAACGATTGAAACTACTAATTTACAGAAACTTAAGAACTAAATACCGGGTTCCATTTTCAAATCATTTCAAAATAAAATATATAATCACATCTTTTATATATCCAATGTAGAAATTAAAAATTAAGATTTGTTATCAAAAGAAGTGTGTAGTAAAACTACTACGGTGGCCTTCCCACTTTGAAACTCGAAAATGAACGTCGATGATGCGTGCACTCATCATCGAAATTATTTTCCAATGATAGAGAGGGGAGTACAAAACTTATTTCCTTTAAAATTTCTTTCAAATCATATTGAAATATTTATATCAGAAAAATACTTTCAAATAATAATATTATATTCCAAAATCTTTCGAAAGAAATTTTCAAAATCCCAGAACTTATGTTCTCAAATTTCCAATTTATATTTACTTTATTTGTAAACCCTATTTTCAATCAATATTTATAAAATTTCACTACTTAACCACAAACATATTACATCCAACTATATCATTTATAAAATTATTCTTTTATATACAAAATATAATACTAGGCAAAATTATTTCATTTACCTATATTTCAAAACAATATTGTGTCGGTCTGCTCTATTAAGTGTCTAGAATTTCCTACCGATGCCATAGCGTCCTATGTACCGACCATAATTTATAAATACCAAACAGAACAAATTAGCTGTGACGCCCCACCTCTATGCCCACGCTAGCCAAGAACACTACGGAGTAATGCTGTCAACTAGCACGAAGAATAAGGCTGTTGAGGAGCGACCATCCGTGTATTTGCTTTGTGCGAGCACCGATATGTCAGATAGTATAACATGCATTTTTATTTCAGGAGGAAATCCGACATACCGATACAAACTCAAAGCTACTACACAGTGGCTATAATAGTCTAGGACAATAAATATAAAAATAACACAGATAATATAAATGCGGAACACATATAAAACAAAAAGTCTCATATATATAATAACTGATGTCAGTTACAATACATTTGACACAATACATATGATACAACTACAACTGTCGACTCCGGAAGTTATATATACAAGTACATTATCGACTAATATACATGAATACATATCAACCTAAATCAATACACTGACTATTACAAAAAGACTAAGATCCCTTCAAAAGGTATGAAAAGTCTTCATAGCTCAAACGGCAACTCAAAGCAGGAAATCTACAACCTGAAATAACTCGGGTCTGACCCGAGTATTAAATTCAAAAGAAAATAATACACGGGTCAGTCTAATTCAAACTCAGTCATTAATGCACGGAAGCAATAATAATCAATATCAAAAAGACGACAGTCACAGAAATCTCGTATATCCGACTCCTCGGTAAGAGAATCGGATAATGACAGATATAACACTAAATAGTGTTAAACAATAAATCAGCTAATACAAATCACCAACAAAGATAGATAAAAGATTACCAATGCAGATAATTCAAAAAACAACAGAATTGTCTAAACGGCAATTAATAACAAAATCTTATTTGTAACGACCCCAAATTTTCTATCTATTTAAATTAATAATTAATTGTATTTTTGAACAAAAGTAGTGAAATAAATTTATTAAAAGTGATGCGAGTTGCCCCGGATTCAAGTAGATTTTGTAGAAATTATTTTAATTTTTAAATATGTGTATATGTATTTAATTTGGATTTGAGATAAATTGTAAATAAATGGTTTAATAATAATTTATAATAATAATAATAATAATAATACATATTATAATTGATGGTGAATAATAATTTGAATTTAACAATGTTAATATAAGGTAATAAATATTAAAGGAAAATAAATAATTGAGTATAAATAGAAATAAATGAGGGATGAACTATAAAAATAAAAGTAACACTTAAATAAAATCTAACAACAAATATAAAATAAATATTTAAGCTAGACATAAATTAGTTAAAATTCAAACAACATATTTAAAATAATATTGTAAAGTGATAAAAGGAAGCAAGCAAGGAATAAACAAAACAAATCTGTACATACATATTAACAAATAATATGAGCTTGTAAACAAATTAGAAGACATACATTTATTAACATCTTCTCAAATACACCAAACTTGTCTCTCAGCCGAGTTAATATGCAAGTCTCAATATATGAAGGCAAGGACAAGTTCAATTTTCCAGAAGCAATATGTACATGAAGAAAGCATGGGTGGGCTGCAATACAATATCTTTGATATTGTACTAAACAAATCTAATCTCCTCCAGCTCATAATGTATAAACAAGTTTATATATTCAAGTATAGTTTGTACAAAAGTCATTAATGCAAGTACACAAGATATCAGCCGAGCTAACAACAAAATAAAATAACACAACTAAAAATAAGTTTGTAAATAAAATAAGAAACAAAAGTACCTCCCCCTATCTTCTCAGCCGAAATGCAAAGATATCAACCACCAACACTATATTTTCAGCCAACACAAACATTTTCTCAGCCCCCAAACGAAAAAAAAATCTCTGGTCATATTTGTACTAGAGAAGAAATAATATATCATTTTGTACCAAAACCATATTATCACCTTGTACAAAATAGCAGACCCTGTATACTTCATCTCTATACTTCAAACAATCTCATATCAGTCTCGTTCATTCATCAAGCCCAGTAAAATATGAATGAACTACAACTAAAAATTTAAGCACCAACTTAATTCAAACCAGAAGTGTTGTTACTTATTTATCAAACAAACATCCACCTGAACGGTGAACAATCAAAGGCAAACAAAAACTGAGATCAAGAGAGCTTCCAGCTAACCAAACTTTCTGGAGATCAAAATGATCAGGGTGAGTAACATTTTGATGAAATTTTATAACTTAAGTTATAATGTTGTATGCTTGTTTCTGTGAAAGATATATCATGTACATATGTAGTTTTGCAAATCTGTGTATATGTGTACATAGGTTACTCTGTTACCCTGTTCTCTGTGTTATGTTTTGGTAGATAGGTAAATAAACCTTCATTTCTTAATCTAGTGATTGTTTGAATGTAGTGTATAAATAAAAATGGTTTGTCTGGTTGAAATCTAAGTATTAGAATTTTATTTAAGTTAAAACAAACCATATTACCTCTGGTAACTTAAGGAAACTGATCTCACTTTTAAATATGTTAAAAACAAATTTTCTTATTTTAAGAAATCAGGTATCCAAAGTGAAACGTCATACCAAACCATGATTTTTAATACAAGAATTATAATTTTTAAAGCTTGTGTGAAAGAGCAGTTTTAGTTCGTCTGTTTTAAGCTTTTTGAGCTGCCATGGACGATCTCGTCGTCTAGAGTTGTCGAGTTCTGGTGTGGAGACAGAGGAGTGATGGGTGGTGCTGGAAAAAATAGTAGAAGTATGGTCAGACCAACGTGGAGGCGATGGCAACGTTTTCATTCTCGTAAACCTAGTTTTAGTGGGCTTTGGCATTTCGTCTCGTTCGACGTCAAGACGCGATCGAGTGTATCGAGTTTTTGAGATGTTGCAGAGGGAAGGTAGACGAGGCTGTGGCTGGAGTTTGGTGGCCGTTGGTGATCGGAGATGGAAGCACGGCGTAGTTCCAGGTTTGGGTGTTGGGTGTTGTCTGTGTTCCAGGCTCGAGCTCGAACTCAAATTTCAAATTCAAAGTGATGGCGAAGCTCGAGTGGTTGGGGGATGGTCTAGGGTCGATCGACGACTTGCTCATCGACGTAGTGATGATCGGAGGCGATCCAATCACCTGTGCACGTGCACGTTAATGTCTGTTGTGCATTCTGGTGTTGTTGGGTATTGAGGGGGAAGACTCGAGTCATTCGAGTTGTTTACCCGTAGCAGCAGGGCAGAGGACTCGAAGTAAGATCCTGATGCGAAGAAAATATACTTAGAGAATTTTTAAAAACGTAAAATTCTGGGTCACTCAGGTTAATTTCTGGAAAACTCGAAGTAGAGCTCGAGTTCGTGGGGGTTCAGCTCGGGGAAACACTCGGGTTACCTGGGGAATTTTTATATTTCCAGTTTTAAAGTTTTAATAACTTAGATAGAGAAATTTCTGGAATTCTTCTTTTTGATAGATGATGATTTATTTATTAAGTAGGAAGTATAAATTAAAAGTTTCAAATTTTAATAATTTAGGGGTAAACTTTATTAAGGATAAACTGGTATTTCATTTTAAATTTTGAATAAAAAAAAATGAAATTTTAAAAGTAAAATTGGATGAAAAGTTAATAAACTAGTTTAACTTAAAGTTGTAAGTTAAATAAATTAATTTATCTTTAAAGCTGAAATGTAAATAATTTGATTTAAACTTAAATTCAAATTGAACTAAATTCTAAGTTCAAAAGTAAATGTTTTAAAAATATATATATGTTGATGATTAATTAAGACATTAATAAAGAAATGGGTTACCTTAGAGATAATTAAGGAAAATAAAATGACTTAATTTATAAGGTAATTAAGGGATGACTTATTAATTTAAATAATCAATTATAAATTGTTTAAATACTAATGAAAGTAGTTAGAAATTGATCACTTATTTTAATTGATTTTTGGGATATTTTGATTAATTAATTTAGTCTAATAAATTTCAGAAAATCAATTGATAATTGGATAAGTGTAATTACTTAGTTGAATAAATGGAGATATTTACTTAAGGAAGTAATAAATGATAATTACTAGAATACAATTAGTAGAAATGATTTATAAATGGTGTGATGTGGGTAATTAATTTTGAAATAAATTAAGAGGTTAATTAATTTTGAAATTAGTTTATTGATTGACGTAATTAAATTACGATAATTAACCAGGATTAGTAATTCGTAAGAAATTTATCTGATTTAATCAGATAATTAATTGACCTTACTTATTGATGTTTGAATTCTATTGAATGATTGGATTATTTGATATTTCCTGATATATGATGCTCTGTGATATACCCTGATTTATGTTATGATCTGTAATTTATTTATCTATGATATGTATATCTGTGATTTTTGATGAAAAATAAGCGTTATACTTTATATCGCTTATCGAATGTATTGTCGTATTTGATTTGTGATGATTCATCGTGTTGCACTATTGTGTTAAACCCCTGGACTACACTTTTACACAACACAAATATGGATTTCACATGGAAATCGGTTAAGTCACAGATAATTTAGATTTGATATTTTTGAAATTGAAATTTTAATTTCAATTGATTTTGAAATCGGAAAATGTGGATTTAAAGTGAAAAACCTTTGAAATGGAATTTCAACGATAAAAGTTATTTCGAATAACTTGATTAAGTTTTGAAATTTAAATAATTTGATTTAAATTTGAATTCAAGTTTGAAATTGAATTCTATGATTTGAGAACTAGGGTTTAAAAGAGCTGTTCAACTTATTAATGTGTTTATATGAATTTAAACCATTTTAAATGTAAAATTTTGGGAATTTGGATTTAACCAAAGGATTTCAACTAGTATGAATGAATCAGATTTCCAAAGTAAAAAACCTGTTGTTTTCAAATGATAAAAGCTTTCAGATAAGAAATGAAATTCCAGTTTAATTAAAGGAATTTCAAGATTGAATTGAAAAATGGATTTTCCAAGTTATGAATGAATTGTTTTGAAAAGCTATGATTTGAATCTGTTTATTTTTAACAGATTTAAAATAATGATTGGTTTAAACCATTTGAAATGGAATTGTTTTGAAAGCTATGAGTTAAATCTTTGTTTTAAAGATTTAACGAGTTAAACTGAAATGGAAACTGATTTGGAAAATCTGTGAATGAATCTTTTGTTTAAAAGATTAAAATGTGGAAAATTGTTTTAAACCATTGAAGGTTGTTAAAATGAATCTTTTTGTTTAAAGATTTGAAAATGGTATTAGTTAAACCATTTGAAAAGGAAATTTGGGTTTAAGTTGTGACTTAATTGAAATCCCAATATCCATATGTTTTTAAAATATTGCGCACATTATTCGGTTTAGCCGGGAGAGGACCTTAGTGTCATATAACCCATTCCGAATAATGATACGTCGTATATGGATAGCATTTGAAGACCGGTGTTGAAGACCGGATATTTTTCGAAAATGAAAGGACAACCTGTCGAATGTCTCTGCATTGAGTCGCGCCGGTATAGAGATTTATATCACTCTTTTGTGACGGGAAGTCCGGACGTGATTGGAAATTATCCGGAATTGCAAGGGCTTCGTGAGAAGTGCCTTCGGTTCTGTTCGAACCCGGAACAGACTTGTATGGATACATGTCTGACATTACACTTTGAGGTATAAAGCAGATTTCTTTCAAATACATTTCTGTTGGTGGCGGAGAATTTATTCTCTTAGCTTAACACCCTTCTCTGAGACGTACGAGCTCAGAGGTTATGTAGTTGAAATTTATCAGCGATATATCCCAATTTGGTAATGTGGCATGCTGAGTGTTGCTGTGTGATGATCAGTGTTTGATCATTTATGATATGATCATTTGGTTGATCATTTATCTTTGTGATCATAGGTTGATCATCTGTTGACCCAAAGCATGGCTTTGTGACAAAGCGTAGCTTTGTGGACGAGACTTCGTCAGGACCTCACAACCCGGAAATGGTCGAAACAGGATCGTTGCGGCAAGGTTATGAGGGTCGCGCCCTTTAGGGTATGTCATTTCCTTCTGGAAAGGGGTGGTATTATGGTATGGAGCCCTGATACTTACTCATGTGGATACACTTTCTTTATGATGTGTGATGTTGGTTACCGAGGCCTCGGATAAAGGTCCCAAAGGACCGGGGGGTGGCATATTCGTGAGTTACCTGTTACAGGGGTAACCCGGCTTTGTTTGGCAGAGAGCAGTTTGTCTCTCGGGACATCCCGCCAGAGGCGATCCCATGCGGCGGAAGGAAGTTCCTTAGCCTGACCATTTGTTGGAAATCCATTTCTCCAATACGGAACTTGTACGGTTTTAGTTGTAGAACCTGCCATCTACTTATGGTGGCGCCCCACTGTTTGGATGGTAGCTATAGTAGGCATAGTTCGGAATGTCTATGCTGGCTAAGATTAATATTATACTTTCGAAATGTTTTCTGCACTATGCACTAATAATAATATCCAATGATTTGCGTAGTAAGCATGTTTGACTATCATAAGAAGAAATCTCCTCCAATTCTGCGTTTGCATTGTGTGTGTGGCGGGAGGTCTTATGGTAGTTTCATTTTCCAAAGGCATTGCGGATTTCAATGTTTAAATCCTTTTGTTGTTGTTTAAAGATAAACTGTTTTGTTGCTCACACCAGTCCCATGACTGATCCGGAGTTTATTGTTCCCTTCCTAAACTCTGGGTGCCCACTATTTTCCACACGGGCAGTCTAGAGTTGGGTTTTTCAGATATTCAGGTTTAGTAGATTATCTGGAGCTGGTTCAGTTCTTGGAGTTCAGGACTGCACTTGCTTCTCTTTGTGGTTCGAGCTGATATTGGAGTTATATTGGAGTCATTCTCCGATTGATCATTTGGAGATCTCTTCCATTTGTTGTTACTTCCGCTGTATCATTTTTGTTATCTCTGATATTGTTGTATCATATTGATATCATTGTTGTATATCATACTGGATATTGTATTCATTGGAGTTGTATATGATATCATTTATTTCTCTTTATTCCGCTGTGTTATTTACTTAATTGTGTTATAGCTCCGGGAAGCCAGATTCGGCGTTTGAATCTACGGCATTTTGAGTACAAGTGAAGTACGGGTGCCGATTTTCGAAGGCCGAGTTTTTGGACTCTTACAAGTGGTATCAGAGCTAAGGTTGAACTTTAGCTCAGGAGTATAACACGTTAAGTAACTCATTAGAGATAGAGTGAAGTAAACTCTAGAATGAGTAATTCTCAGATATCCGTTCGAATGCCTCAGTAAATTCTCTTACTATCCACTGATAGTGAGTATGAGTGCAAGAAGAGGACGAGATAGGGGATAGGGAGTACGACTATGAATGGTTAATACCCTGCAACAGTGGAAACAAATTTCTCTATCAATCTCTTTTGTTCAACATCTCTTTTCTCTATTTATCGATAATTTCTGGTAGATCCGGAAAGAGAATTCGATATATTAAAATGGGACATAAACTCCAAATAAGCCAAAGTTTTTGTTTGTTTGAATGAATTGGTTGCTTTGTTTGTTCTGGTTGTTATGGTTGACAAATATACTTTGGTTTTAAAAACTGAAAATTTTGAAATCTAGAATAATTGACCTATAATTGACCTTAGGATCTTATGTTTTGATTTTGATTTTAATTGTAGAGGACTCGTCGCATAAATAGGCGTGGTGCAATTTTCAGAGGCCGAAGAGTCGGTGACTATGGTTCGTCGAGTAGAGTTCAGGATGATCAGGGTGAGTCATCGGTACAGGGGGGGATACCAGAGGAGCCTGTGGTGCAGCCACAACCCCAGGTAGAAGAACCCAAAGAGGAAGTAGTTGTAGAGCCCGAAGAGGAGGAAGAAAAACCAGAGGAGGAAGAAGACCCAGAGGAGGAAGAAGAACCAGAGGAGGAATTTGACGATACAGAAGAATTCGAGGACATGGAAGGACTCGAAGAAAACGAAGAAGAATTTGAAGATGAAGAAGAGTCTGATAGTGAGGTGCCTTCTGTAGTATCAGACGATGATGAGGCGGTTATTTGGGATTTGGATGATGGAGTCGAAGATCAGGAGGGTATAGGACACATTCTCGTAGAGTCTGATCCCGAGGAGGTCTATGAGACGGACAATGAGGCGGAGGTTAGGGAGCTATCAGGACCTGAGAGAGAGAGCTCTGATAGTGATGATCTGTAGTTGGCTAGATAGACTTCTTTTGGATAGGATGCGTTTACGGATGCGTTTTGGACTTAGCATGTAGTGAATGTTGAACGTTAAAAGGGTAATGTATAATTATAACCTATGTATGAATATTTTAAGTAATGCTTAATGTGGGATATAGTGTGAATTACCTTTAAGAATTCATGTGTTCATTAGTATCGTTTGAGTTGTTCTTAAATTATTCTGTGTGGGTATAATCATGAACGTGTTGGCAATTTCGAGGACGAAATTCTTTTAAGGGGGGAAGTCTGTAACGACCCCAAATTTTCTATCTATTTAAATTAATAATTAATTGTATTTTTGAACAAAAGTAGTGAAATAAATTTATTAAAAGTGATGCAAGTTGCCCCGAATTCAAGTAGATTCTGTAGAAATTATTTTAATTTTTAAATATGTGTATATGTATTTAATTTGGATTTGAGATAAATTGTAAATAAATGGTTTAATAATAATTTATAATAATAATAATAATACATATTATAATTGATGGTGAATAATAATTTGAATTTAACAATGTTAATATAAGGTAATAAATATTAAAGGAAAATAAATAATTGAGTATAAATAGAAATAAATGAGGGATGAACTATAAAAATAAAAGTAACACTTAAATAAAATCTAACAACAAATATAAAATAAATATTTAAGCTAGACATAAATTAGTTAAAATTCAAACAACATATTTAAAATAATATTGTAAAGTGATAAAAGGAAGCAAGCAAGGAATAAACAAAACAAATCTGTACATACATATTAACAAATAATATGAGCTTGTAAACAAATTAGAAGACATACATTTATTAACATCTTCTCAAATACACCAAACTTGTCTCTCAGCCGAGTTAATATGCAAGTCTCAATATATGAAGGCAAGGACAAGTTCAATTTTCCAGAAGCAATATGTACATGAAGAAAGCATGGGTGGGCTGCAATACAATATCTTTGATATTGTACTAAACAAATCTAATCTCCTCCAGCTCATAATGTATAAACAAGTTTATATATTCAAGTATATTTTGTACAAAAGTCATTAATGCAAGTACACAAGATATCAGCCGAGCTAACAACAAAATAAAATAACACAACTAAAAATAAGTTTGTAAATAAAATAAGAAACAAAAGTACCTCCCCCTATCTTCTCAGCCGAAATGCAAAGATATCAACCACCAACACTATATTTTCAGCCAACACAAACATTTTCTCAGCCCCCAAACGAAAAAAAAATCTCTGGTCATATTTGTACTAGAGAAGAAATAATATATCATTTTGTACCAAAACCATATTATCACCTTGTACAAAATAGCAGACCCTGTATACTTCATCTCTATACTTCAAACAATCTCATATCAGTCTCGTTCATTCATCAAGCCCAGTAAAATATGAATGAACTACAACTAAAAATTTAAGCACCAACTTAATTCAAACCAGAAGTGTTGTTACTTATTTATCAAACAAACATCCACCTGAACGGTGAACAATCAAAGGCAAACAAAAACTGAGATCAAGAGAGCTTCCAGCTAACCAAACTTTCTGGAGATCAAAATGATCAGGGTGAGTAACATTTTGATGAAATTTTATAACTTAAGTTATAATGTTGTATGCTTGTTTCTGTGAAAGATATATCATGTACATATGTAGTTTTGCAAATCTGTGTATATGTGTACATAGGTTACTCTGTTACCCTGTTCTCTGTGTTATGTTTTGGTAGATAGGTAAATAAACCTTCATTTCTTAATCTAGTGATTGTTTGAATGTAGTGTATAAATAAAAATGGTTTGTCTGGTTGAAATCTAAGTATTAGAATTTTATTTAAGTTAAAACAAACCATATTACCTTTGGTAACTTAAGGAAACTGATCTCACTTTTAAATATGTTAAAAACAAATTTTCTTATTTTAAGAAATCAGGTATCCAAAGTGAAACGTCATACCAAACCATGATTTTTAATACAAGAATTATAATTTTTAAAGCTTGTGTGAAAGAGCAGTTTTAGTTCGTCTGTTTTAAGCTTTTTGAGCTGCCATGGACGATCTCGTCGTCTAGAGTTGTCGAGTTCTGGTGTGGAGACAGAGGAGTGATGGGTGGTGCTGGAAAAAATAGTAGAAGTATGGTCAGACCAACGTGGAGGCGATGGCAACGTTTTCATTCTCGTAAACCTAGTTTTAGTGGGCTTTGGCATTTCGTCTCGTTCGACGTCAAGACGCGATCGAGTGTATCGAGTTTTTGAGATGTTGCAGAGGGAAGGTAGACGAGGCTGTGGCTGGAGTTTGGTGGCCGCTGGTGATCGGAGATGGAAGCACGGCGTAGTTCCAGGTTTGGGTGTTGGGTGTTGTCTGTGTTCCAGGCTCGAGCTCGAACTCAAATTTCAAATTCGAAGTGATGGCGGAGCTCGAGTGGTTGGGGGATGGTCTAGGGTCGATCGACGACTTGCTCATCGACGTAGTGATGATCGGAGGCGATCCAATCACCTGTGCACGTGCACGTTAATGTCTGCTGTGCATTCTGGTGTTGTTGGGTATTGAGGGGGAAGACTCGAGTCATTCGAGTTGTTTACCCGTAGCAGCAGGGCAGAGGACTCGAAGTAAGATCCTGATGCGAAGAAAATATACTTAGAGAAATTTTAAAAACGTAAAATTCTGGGTCACTCAGGTTAATTTCTGGAAAACTCGAAGTAGAGCTCGAGTTCGTGGGGGTTCAGCTCGGGGAAACACTCGGGTTACCTGGGGAATTTTTATATTTCCAGTTTTAAAGTTTTAATAACTTAGATAGAGAAATTTCTGGAATTCTTCTTTTTGATAGATGATGATTTATTTATTAAGTAGGAAGTATAAATTAAAAGTTTCAAATTTTAATAATTTAGGGGTAAACTTTATTAAGGATAAACTGGTATTTCATTTTAAATTTTGAATAAAAAAAAATGAAATTTTAAAAGTAAAATTGGATGAAAAGTTAATAAACTAGTTTAACTTAAAGTTGTAAGTTAAATAAATTAATTTATCTTTAAAGCTGAAATGTAAATAATTTGATTTAAACTTAAATTCAAATTGAACTAAATTCTAAGTTCAAAAGTAAATGTTTTAAAAATATATATATGTTGATGATTAATTAAGACATTAATAAAGAAATGGGTTACCTTAGAGATAATTAAGGAAAATAAAATGACTTAATTTATAAGGTAATTAAGGGATGACTTATTAATTTAAATAATCAATTATAAATTGTTTAAATACTAATGAAAGTAGTTAGAAATTGATCACTTATTTTAATTGATTTTTGGGATATTTTGATTAATTAATTTAGTCTAATAAATTTCAGAAAATCAATTGATAATTGGATAAGTGTAATTACTTAGTTGAATAAATGGAGATATTTACTTAAGGAAGTAATAAATGATAATTACTAGAATACAATTAGTAGAAATGATTTATAAATGGTGTGATGTGGGTAATTAATTTTGAAATAAATTAAGAGGTTAATTAATTTTGAAATTAGTTTATTGATTGACGTAATTAAATTATGATAATTAACCAGGATTAGTAATTCGTAAGAAATTTATCTGATTTAATCAGATAATTAATTGACCTTACTTATTGATGTTTGAATTCTATTGAATGATTGGATTATTTGATATTTCTTGATATATGATGCTCTGTGATATACCCTGATTTATGTTATGATCTGTAATTTATTTATCTGTGATATGTATATCTGTGATTTTTGATGAAAAATAAGCGTTATACTTTATATCGCTTATCGAATGTATTGTCGTATTTGATTTGTGATGATTCATCGTGTTGCACTATTGTGTTAAACCCCTGGACTACACTTTTACACAACACAAATATGGATTTCACATGGAAATCGGTTAAGTCGCAGATAATTTAGATTTGATATTTTTGAAATTGAAATTTTAATTTCAATTGATTTTGAAATCGGAAAATGTGGATTTAAAGTGAAAAACCTTTGAAATGGAATTTCAACGATAAAAGTTATTTCGAATAACTTGATTAAGTTTTGAAATTTAAATAATTTGATTTAAATTTGAATTCAAGTTTGAAATTGAATTCTATGATTTGAGAACTAGGGTTTAAAAGAGCTGTTCAACTTATTAATGTGTTTATATGAATTTAAACCATTTTAAATGTAAAATTTTGGGAATTTGGATTTAACCAAAGGATTTCAACTAGTATGAATGAATCAGATTTCCAAAGTAAAAAACCTGTTGTTTTCAAATGATAAAAGCTTTCAGATAAGAAATGAAATTCCAGTTTAATTAAAGGAATTTCAAGATTGAATTGAAAAATGGATTTTCCAAGTTATGAATGAATTGTTTTGAAAAGCTATGATTTGAATCTGTTTATTTTTAACAGATTTAAAATAATGATTGGTTTAAACCATTTGAAATGGAATTGTTTTGAAAGCTATGAGTTAAATCTTTGTTTTAAAGATTTAACGAGTTAAACTGAAATGGAAACTGATTTGGAAAATCTGTGAATGAATCTTTTGTTTAAAAGATTAAAATGTGGAAAATTGTTTTAAACCATTGAAGGTTGTTAAAATGAATCTTTTTGTTTAAAGATTTGAAAATGGTATTTGTTAAACCATTTGAAAAGGAAATTTGGGTTTAAGTTGTGACTTAATTGAAATCCCAATATCCATATGTTTTTAAAATATTGCGCACATTATTCGGTTTAGCCGGGAGAGGACCTTAGTGTCATATAACCCATTCCGAATAATGATACGTCGTATATGGATAGCATTTGAAGACCGGTGTTGAAGACCGGATATTTTTCGAAAATGAAAGGACAACCTGTCGAATGTCTCTGCACTGAGTCGCACCGGTATAGAGATTTATATCACTCTTTTGTGACGGGAAGTCCGGACGTGATTGGAAATTATCCGGAATTGCAAGGGCTTCGTGAGAAGTGCCTTCGGTTCTGTTCGAACCCGGAACAGACTTGTATGGATACATGTCTGACATTACACTTTGAGGTATAAAGCAGATTTCTTTCAAATACATTTCTGTTGGTGGCGGAGAATTTATTCTCTTAGCTTAACACCCTTCTCTGAGACGTACGAGCTCAGAGGTTATGTAGTTGAAATTTATCGGCGATATATCCCAATTTGGTAATGTGGCATGCTGAGTGTTGCTGTGTGATGATCAGTGTTTGATCATTTATGATATGATCATTTGGTTGATCATTTATCTTTGTGATCATAGGTTGATCATCTGTTAACCCAAAGCATGGCTTTGTGACAAAGCGTAGCTTTGTGGACGAGACTTCGTCAGGACCTCACAACCCGGAAATGGTCGAAACAGGATCGTTGCGGCAAGGTTATGAGGGTCGTGCCCTTTAGGGTATGTCATTTCCTTCTGGAAAGGGGTGGTATTATGGTATCGAGCCCTGATACTTACTCATGTGGATACACTTTCTTTATGATGTGTGATGTTGGTTACCGAGGCCTCGGATAAAGGTCCCAAAGGACCGGGGGGTGGCATATTCGTGAGTTACCTGTTACAGGGGTAACCCGGCTTTGTTTGGCAGAGAGCAGTTTGTCTCTCGGGACGTCCCGCCAGAGGCGATCCCATGCGGCGGAAGGAAGTTCCTTAGCCTGACCATTTGTTGGAAATCCATTTCTCCAATACGGAACTTGTACGGTTTTAGTTGTAGAACCTGCCATCTACTTATGGTGGCGCCCCACTGTTTGGATGGTAGCTATAGTAGGCATAGTTCGGAATGTCTATGCTGGCTAAGATTAATATTATACTTTCGAAATGTTTTCTGCACTATGCACTAATAATAATATCCAATGATTTGCGTAGTAAGCATGTTTGACTATCATAAGAAGAAATCTCCTCCAATTCTGCGTTTGCATTGTGTGTGTGGCGGGAGGTCTTATGGTAGTTTCATTTTCCAAAGGCATTGCGGATTTCAATGTTTAAATCCTTTTGTTGTTGTTTAAAGATAAACTGTTTTGTTGCTCACACCAGTCCCATGACTGATCCGGAGTTTATTGTTCCCTTCCTAAACTCTGGGTGCCCACTATTTTCCACACGGGCAGTCTAGAGTTGGGTTTTTCAGATATTCAGGTTTAGTAGATTATCTGGAGCTGGTTCAGTTCTTGGAGTTCAGGACTGCACTTGCTTCTCTTTGTGGTTCGAGCTGATATTGGAGTTATATTGGAGTCATTCTCCGATTGATCATTTGGAGATCTCTTCCATTTGTTGTTACTTCCGCTGTATCATTTTTGTTATCTCTGATATTGTTGTATCATATTGATATCATTGTTGTATATCATACTGGATATTGTATTCATTGGAGTTGTATATGATATCATTTATTTCTCTTTATTCCGCTGTGTTATTTACTTAATTGTGTTATAGCTCCGGGAAGCCAGATTCGGCGTTTGAATCTACGGCATTTTGAGTACAAGTGAAGTACGGGTGCCGATTTTCGAAGGCCGAGTTTTTGGACTCTTACATTATTATTAAATAAATAATTAGAAACTCATAATCTAATTATCTAGAAGAAAATTAGACGACAACAAAATAATCAATTTAAAACATCAACTCTGGTAGGGCTGCAGTACACGCACGAGTGTACTGCCTCGCCACTACCGTAATGAAATGCGCAGAAGATCAATGCATCAAAAGCAAATGGATCTAACTCAGATCAAATGAAACTCAGATGCAATCTAAATGAATAGTGACATGCACAAGTGACTCGAACCAGTGAGTCAAGTACAAGTCAAGACAGTGTACAGTATTGAAACTGCAATTTCCAAAATGAAGCAAGAAAACTCAATATGCAGAGAAACTGCAATTTCCAAAATGAAGCAAGAAAACTCAATTAGCAGAGAAACTGCAATTTCCAAAATGAAGCAAGAAAACTCAATATGCAAAGATACTGCAATTTCCAAAATGAAGCAAGAAAACTCAATATGCAGAGAAACTACAATTTCCAAAATGAAGCAAGAAAACTCAATATGCAGAGAAACTGCAATTTCCAAAATGAAGCAAGAAAACTCAATATGCAGAGAAACTGCAATTTCCAAAATGAAGCAAGAACTAATGTTCATGAACATGAAGGCAACAGATACAAGTCACCAGTAACAACTATATGAACTGGACAGTGCAAACCAATTCTAATGCATATTCAAGTCAAGCTATAGTCAAAACAGTGGACCATCTACAAGTAACATGAACAAGTCTAGATAACATGAGAGTAGTTCAAGTGAGAAGTGTACACAGTAAAGACCACAGGTAACTGGTCACAAGTTCACCAGTTCAAAACTTCACAAGTACAAGACCATATTCAAGTGCAGACTACAATGAAATGGCTATAACATGTTACAAGAGACTGGAATGAATGACTCAAATGACCAAGCTACAATGTCAACAAAGTACACAGATGAAGGCAACAGACTCAAGACCAAATCAACAAACAAATTCTAAGATCAAAGTCAGGTTCAAGTGTAAAACAATATCAAGTAAATGACTCAAGTGAAGCTACACTTCAAAGCATAGTTAAACATGCAAATGAAACTGTCCAAGGAACTGGCAATACAGTGAAAGTGCATCAGTGACTCAAGTACAACAAATCAGAGAGCATATGAAAAGTCTAGATGCAAAATGACCAGAACAATGAATGCATAGCTATAGTTCATCAGGACTACAACATGAAGCACTACAACTCAAAGAATAGTGCAATTCAATGCTACAAAGGACCACAAGTATGAAGACTTCAAGCAATACAACTAAAATCAAGCTCAAGTGACTACAAGATGAACCGGACAGTGATAAGAAAATATCATAGTCAAGTATGCTACAATAAGAGTGACTGCAGTGATGTATCCAAGTACAAGAAAGGTAGCATGGCAATGTCGAATGCACAACAGTGAACAAGTAAAGCATTTGTGTCGAAGCAAAGCCAATGCCAACAGAGAAGTAAAATCAACAATATCATAAGCTCGAAGTCAAAAACCAAGAAGTGAACAAGTTCGAATTCAATGCAGAAAATCCCAGTCAAAGATGACTAGAAACAGAATAGCAATGTCTTAAATCAACAGTGATCAAGACAAGGCCAGAATAAATCACAAAAACAAAGTCAGATGATCAGAGATGTGAAACAGTTTTTAAAATTGCTTAAACAAGTCAAAAAGTTTCAAAGCAAAAGCATGAAGAGTAATCAATTCAAGCAAACAAATTAAAACGAGCAGAAATCACATACTGAGCACGAATTAGATGTGAGTAAATCAAATTACTCACCTGAATCGAGCGAAGTAATTCGAAGCCCTAAATTGCTCATAGAGGAACCACAAGAGGAAGACGAGGCCGAAGCCGTAAACACAAGGGCAAAGCCCTAATTTTTGAAGCATTGAGCCAAAGCCATTGATAATCCCACAATCACAAAGGCAGAAGCCCTGATTTAGAAGAGGAACGACATCGCAATTATCTCACAGAGGAGATCGAGCTGAAACCCTAGTTTAGAATCACCATTTCTTTCATCAGATAAAAGAAATCGAATCGAAAGAGAATGCAAGCGGGTCGATCATAAGAAAAGGATCAGAATAAATGAAATTGGGCCGACCTTTTATTTTTTATTTTTGATAATTTTATTAAAAGAAATTTTAAACCGATTCAAAACTTCAAATAACAAACAACCAGTAAAATTAATCGTCTAGAGACGATAATTAATTGATACGAAATCTCGGGTTGTTATAGACTCCCCTCCTTATAGAAATTGCGTCCCCGCAATTTTCATAATTAAGGTCGTCATTAACAATAAATTTTCTAACATAAACTGGTTAAGCTAGAAAAATAAAGGTAGAGAATTCAAACCTCAAAGAAATCTTTTAATTTCATAAAAGAAATTCGCAATCCTCAACAAAATATAACTATCAAATAGATAATCAGAAAACAACAAAACTGGATGAATGCAAATATCAGCAATATTCAATTATCAATTAGACAATTAGATTTCAAAAATCACAAAACAGCAATATCTAATTATCGATACGATAATTAGAAAACAGCAAAATCTAATTATCAACAAAGATAATTAGAAAACAAAATCCGCAAATCGCAAAACTGCAAATATCTAGTTATCCAGCAAATAACTAGAAAACACGAACTTTATAATCAACAAACTCTAACTACCAACAGAGATAGGTAGAAAACAGCAATTCAATAAAATCAGCAATCAACCAATATCTAATTATCAAAAACAATAATCAGAAACATCAAATATTCGATTATCAAAAACGATAATCAAATCTCAAATATCTAATTATCACAAGCGATAATCAAATCTCAAATCAACGAATATTTAATTATCAAAAACGATAATCAAATTTCTAAAATCAACAAATATTCGATTATCAAAAACGATAATCAAATTTACAAATATTTAATTATCACAATTGATAATCAAACCTCAAATATCTAATTATCACAAGCGATAATCAGAAATCACAAATATCCGATTATCAAAAACGATAATCAGAAATCACAAATATCCGATTATCAAAAACGATAATCATAAATCACAAATATCCGATTATCAAAAACGATAATCAGAAATCACAAATATCCGATTATCAAAAACGATAATCAGAAATCACAAATATTCAATTAACGAGTCTGGAATTAACCGAAATAGTAAAAGTATGGTTCCATACTCCGTACTTTTGCTAAATCATTTTAATCTCTTTATCGTTTCCTTGAAAGTGCAAAATTGTGTATTCTAAAAAAAATAACATTTCACATTCTCAAACGGACAAGTCCGGAATTAAGCGAATCAGTAAAAGAAAGGGGTCATAGTCCTCGATTTTGCTGAAACGTTTAAATCGCTTCCTCATTCTTTTGAAAATGCAAACTGTAAAAATTTTGAAACAATTTTTAATTTATATTTTGAAACAACTTTTAAAAATAACGAATTTTGAAAACACGTGATTAAATTAGCAACATCAGTAGCAACTTTGATAAGGAAATTGCACTTCTCAAAATACCGTAAAAACGGACAACAAAATCAGCATTACGGGAGAACCGCTTGTAAATCCATTTTAAAATTGACGGTTACTGAAGTTAACACGTCAAAATCTCATCAAAATATAATACCAATGAATTTTCATTCATCAAAAATGTAACAAGAATCTTCTCAAAGATAGAAAGAGGTACCATACCCTAAACTTGTATTCATAACAAGTCAATGACACACGAATTCACCAATGCACCAAAAATTGATAAAACTTATCAATAGAAATGGCGAAAATTGGTGAAGCACAGATTCTAGAAATCATCACAAGAAATCTAGAAAACGCAAATTCTAGAAATCTACACACGAAATCCAGAAATCACAAAGATTCTAGAATCGACACACGAAATCCAGAAATCACAAAGAGGGGGAGGCTTATCATAAAATGGGAGTATGAAAACTCAAAACACCGGTATCACAAGAACGAGAAGCTATCTCATGGTGGCTAACCATTAAATTTTGACACACGAATGGTCCGAAGACCGTGGGGCGCTACCCCACATATGTGATGGCGAAACATCACACAAACGGGGTTTAGTCTCCCTCGCAGACAAAGAGACATCGCACAATCGCTAGTCTAAATCATAAAAAGAAAAGGGGAAGGCCTATCACAAAATGGGAGCATGAAAACTCACCAATCGGAATCACAAGAATGAGAAGCTATCTCATGGTGGCCAACCATTAATTTTTAACACATGAATGGTCCGAAGACCGTGGGGCGCTACCCCACATATGTGATGGCGAAACATCACACAAACGGTGTTTAGTCTCCCTCGTAGACAAAGAGGCATCGCACAATTGCTAGCCTAAATCAAATCACAAAAATGATCGTCATGATCATCAAGAAGTGTCAATTACACTAAGTTAGTGAATATAAGAGTTAAGCTTCATGTCCCATAACCACTTGCTTAACTCAAATATTTAAGAACAAACTGTAGATCTTCACTAGAAAATTGTCACAAAAGGTTCAATCGAACAAGTCCAGGAGTTAACCGACGAAGTAAACGCAAGCGTTTCATACCACTTGTTTTACTAAGCCGTTTAATTCAATTTCTCATATGAGTGAAATAAGGTTTGTATATACTAATAGATTGGAAAATGGTTTAGGAAAAGAGCTTTGTAGTAAAATAGTTTTGAAATCGTTTGGAGAAAAGGATTTTAATATTTACTACTAGTATAGAAAACCTTTATATTTTTAAAGTGACAAATCACAAAAATGATTGTAGAAACAATCAATCACAAGAATTCACATACAAAGATGTGAATAGAATCCAAAGAAATCGATACTGAATCCATCAAAAGTATGTTCACAAAAATCCCGAAGAAAATGTCATTAAAGTTGCTAATAAATGATAGCAACAAATCGGGGAAATGATCAAGAATCGATTAAATTTGGAAACCAAATCAATTCACTAAAATTCATATTCGAAGACGTGACTAAAATCCAAAGAATTCGATTCCAAATTCATCAAAGTAGAAATACCCAAAAATTCCAGAAATAGAAGTTATCAAAGTCGACAAAGGTGATAACAACTAATTGGAAAAGAAGAATCGATTATCAATTGGAAAAACAAAGCAAAACGAGCATAAATGCATAAATGACTTCAACAAAAATAAGAATCAAGTCAATGTCGAAGTCAACAATTAATGGCCACTGTCGAGTACAAATCCAATTTCCAAAATGAAGCAAGAAAACTCAATATGCAGAGAAACTGCAATTTCCAAAATGAAGCAAGAAAACTCAATATGCAGAGAAACTGCAATTTCCAAAATGAAGCAAGAAAACTCAATATGCAGAGAAACTGCAATTTCCAAAATGAAGCAAGAACTAATGTTCATGAACATGAAGGCAACAGATACAAGTCACCAGTAACAACTATATGAACTGGACAGTGCAAACCAATTCTAATGCATATTCAAGTCAAGCTATAGTCAAAACAGTGGACCATCTACAAGTAACATGAACAAGTCTAGATAACATGAGAGTAGTTCAAGTGAGAAGTGTACACAGTAAAGACCACATGTAACTGGTCACAAGTTCACCAGTTCAAAACTTCACAAGTACAAGACCATATTCAAGTGCAGACTACAATGAAATGGCAATAACATGTTACAAGAGACTGGAATGAATGACTCAAATGACCAAGCTACAATGTCAACAAAGTACACAGATGAAGGCAAAAGACTCAAGACCAAATCAACAAACAAATTCTAAGATCACAGTCAGGTTCAAGTGTAAAACAATATCAAGTAAATGACTCAAGTGAAGCTACACTTCAAAGCATAGTTAAACATGCAAATGAAACTGTCCAAGGAACTGGCAATACAGTGAAAGTGCATCAGTGACTCAAGTACAACAAATCAGAGAGCATATGAAAAGTCTGGATGCAAAATGACCAGAACAATGAATGCATAGCTACAGTTCATCAGGACTACAACATGAAGCACTGCAACTCAAAGAACAGTGCAATTCAATGCTACAAAGGACCACAAGTATGAAGACTTCAAGCAATACAACTAAAATCAAGCTCAAGTGACTACAAGATGAACCAGACAGTGATAAGAAAATATCATAGTCAAGTATGCTACAATAAGAGTGACTACAGTGATGTATCCAAGTACAAGAAAGGTAGCATGGCAATGTCGAATGCACAACAGTGAACAAGTAAAGCATTTGTGTCGAAGCAAAGCCAATGCCAACAGAGAAGTAAAATCAACAATATCATAAGCTCGAAGTCAAAAACCAAGAAGTAAACAAGTTCGAATTCAATGCAGAAAATCCCAGTCGAAGATGACTAGAAACAGAATAACAATGTCTTAAATCAACAGTGATCAAGACAAGGCCAGAATAAATCACAAAAACAAAGTCAGATGATCAGAGATGTGAAACAGTTTTTAAAATTTCTTAAACAAGTCAAAAAGTTTCAAAGCAAAAGCATGAAGAGTAATAAATTTAAGCAAACAAGTTAAAACGAGCAGAAATCACATACTGAGCACGAATTAGATGTGAGTAAATCAAATTACTCACCTGAATCGAGCGAAGTAATTCGAAGCCCCAAATTGCTCACAGAGGAACCACAAGAGGAAGACGAGGCCGAAGCCGTAAACACAAGGGCAAAGCCCTAATTTTTGAAGCATCGAGCCAAAGCCGTTGATAATCCCACAATCATAAAGGCAGAAGCCCTGATTTAGAAGAGGAACGACATTGCAATTATCTCACAGAGGAGATCGAGCTGAAACCCTAGTTTAGAATCGCCATTTCTTTCATCAGATAAAAGAAAGCGGATCGAAAGAGAATGCAAGCGGGCCGATCATAAGAAAAGGATCGGAATAAATGAAATTGGGCCGACCTTTTATTTTTTCTTTTTGACAATTTTATTAAAAGAAATTTTAAACCGATTCAAAACTTCAAATAACAAACAACTAGTAAAATTAATCGTCTAGAGACGATAATTAATTGATACGAAATCTCGGGTTGTTACATTAACACAATACAAAAACCTTTTCTAACACTAACAAATACGCTCTCTCTTATATATACACTCAGCGACTCATTCTAGGGTATTACTACCCTATTTTATATGAGTCAGACCCCACAAAGCTAAGGTTATCGGTAAACCAAAGCTATGATACCACTTGTAACGGGACAATGCCAGTGGGGTAACGCCCACCGTAGCATACAATGGTACCTGTGTTCTTCTTTTACGGCCAGCCTCTCGACTGAACCAACCCCGCGGGACATATAGGAGTAAGTGTCATCCACTCGCTACCAAACCCAAATGCAAGAACCCTCGATCATGCTGCACCCGCCAAGTGCATAAGCAAACATACATGTTAGACTCAAACCATTCAAAAGGGAGGATTGCTATGGGGTAAATAAGAAAACGCAGAGAAAGAAAGAAAAACAAACACAGAATCTAACAGTGGAATGACAAATATAATAATCAAATAAACAGTATATGAAGCTATTTATAAATAACATTTGATTACACTTTTATAATATAGAATCAGACTTACATTCAACATAAATAAGTAACAAATGCAGCGGAATAACATGATGCAGTGGTATGAATAAAATAAATAGTAATAGTACAAATCTTCACCTTCATCCTCCAGAAAGCAGTCTTCGATAAACTATAAAGCTCAGACTGACCCCAGCAAATTGACAAGAAAAAACACTCGAGTCAGAACTAAAAGATCTTATGTAAGTTAAATCAACAGTAAAAAGATATGAGTGTAACGGCATAAGAGATGTTTACGGGTTTTGACATCTCCTATCCAGTGTCTAACGTGAGTGCAGTAACTTGAGAGATGATCGGGATTACCATCTCCTAAGGATCCGTTAAACTATCTACTATGTAGTATAATACGCTATTATAATATGTCTACAGAAAGTAAAGTATTAAAATAGCGTTAAGGCGTTACCCATATCCCCCTTAACACATTTTATATAATGCCATAGTCTATAAAGATACTGTAAAATCCACCGTAAACTAGTGGCTATTAGGGAGCACTCCATAGGTATGACACAAAACAAACTCGTAGAAGGCGCGATAGGGCATGTGAATACGGCACTCGAGGCAATGCCAGGGTAGATATACCGTTTGCGGATCCACACTGGTGGTAACGCATAGCACCTACTACCGCCCACCTCGAAACACACTCCCATAATCAGAATCAAAGGGTGGCCACCAAATCATCACAAAGTCATAATATGGTATCGAAGAAATGTGTCCGATAGGAGGAATGACCTCACTTGTCCCGGCATGACTCCTGTTTTAGTCACATCTAAGCCGACTCACGGGAGTCAGGGTCACGTAAATACCTCATACAGAATCATTCGCCAAACCATCCTACTTCATTTCTGGAATCTCCACCGCGTACAAATTTGTTAAAGTGGTTTTAGTTATTGGCAGAGAGTATGACAATATCCGATCTAGGTCTCTTTAACAACCAAACGCTTATTACACACCGGATGGTTCTTTTACATTTTCAAAACCGATTCATAATTAATATCAATTATATCATATTCGGTTTCAAACCATATCACTTTCGAAATCATATTCACTTTCGAAATCTTATTCACGTTCAAAATTATATTCATTTTACAAAATCATATTCACTTTCAAAATCATCTTCACTTTTGAAAATGTCGATAAGATAGGTTTATCAAATCTTCATTCCAAAATCATCATATTTACTAAAATATGTCATTTCACAAAAAGGTCCAAAATTGAACAGTCTCAGAATTCGTCCAAACCAGCGCCAAAATGTCCAGAATTTCGATATGATTCCAACGAAACAAACCGTGCGTGAATCCGAGTTCGTATGCAAAAGTTATTAAGGTTGGAAAATTTAAAAATTAAATTTAAAAATTAAACAAACAAATAACCAAAACATACCACGTTCACAGCCACGTCACCACCCTTCGTACGCAATCAAAACCCTACCCAGACACCCTGACCATGCACGAACGCCGCCGGTTATCAACTAATTATCGCGCCGATACAAAGAGCTCCGACGAGATCAAGCACCATGGTCGTGCTCGCCATCCAAGGCCGAGCCTCCTGGTCACTCGTGCCCCTTTCCGATGCACTCGGATGGTGGCCGTCGCCGACGCCCGTTCCTTGAATTTTCTGGCGATCTCCGCTGCAGTTTCGACCACAACAAAACCATGGATGCAACCCACTCGACAACCTCTACAATCCCATACCCTCTGATCGTCCTATAGTTGAAGATCCGCCATTAAAATGAAAACCCTAGAAATGGACGGCCGGAATTGATCACCAATTTCTGGCCAAACGGTAATTCAATGGCAAAAACGAATTGCAGATCTGGGTTACGCTCGTCGAGAGCTTCGAAACCGTATATAATTTGATATGGTTCAGAGGAGTTTGATTTTTGAAATTGGTTTGGAGATTTAATTGTAGCATTTGGAATTGGAATTTGTTTTTTCCATTGAAAGAAGGAGCAGACAAAAGTTGATGTACATATAGGAATAAGAAATACAAAGACTACTAACGTTAGAACAAAACAATCTATTTATATCCATCCAGCCCCACAAGAAAATAAACACAATCGAATAGGTACGAATGACAATAACGACCCGAAATGCCCGTTTCACTTCCGAAATGAAAGTGGGTCATCCCATATATCAAAATAAATGTTTTCGATATTTTTAAACTCAATGGAACAGGTTTCAAGTCCTAATTCCACCGTATGAAGAAGTTATCTTTTAAAATCAGCTTATTCAAAAATTGATTTCAATTAAATTGATTTCTATACATTTCGAGTCCGTACGATCAAACGACAAGTCCGATCGCTACGAAACTCGAGATCCTAAATAATTCACCGTTACAGATCCGATGAAACCGGTTTCGTCGAAATCCGAGACCGTGGCCAAAATGGATATTTTCATGTTAATTAAATAAATTAATATTAAATTGGATAAATCACTTTTTGATTTCAAATCTTATAATTAACTGATTTTATCATTTTTGATTACATAGACATTTATAATAATTTAAAACAAATTTACATATCAAATCAGTGTTAAATATTACACTAATTACAGTGTTCAATTTCAACTTTAACTAAATCCAATTAATTATAATTTAATTTCAATAAATTGTTTTAATTTGATTCCAATATTTTATTTAATCAATTGTTACTCTATAGACATAGCTAACATTTGTTTATATCTTATTGCATTAATATTCTACAATTATCACCTTTTACCATATTGATTGCAACATTTCAATTATATTGAATTTTTGTCGATTTTCACATTAATTATAATTTGAAATCCCAATTAATTTATTTATCTTGGTTTCACTTTTTTATTTATTGACTTATGAATATGATTGACATTTCTATACATTTTATTGCATTCACCTTTTACAGTTATCGTCTTGACTCATATTAAAGTAACATTAAATTACATTTAATTGCAATTGATTTTTAAATTTAATTCAACAAATTAAATAAATTGGTAACAAATGACAATCTTTACCTTTTCTTAATTTAATAACATTTGTAAGTTTGTTATCTACACACAAATGTCATAACTACTACCACAGCACTACTTTTATCTTTTACAATTAATTACATACTATTTCATTAATTTATACATATTTAAATTATCAATTAATCTTTTAATCCAACTATCAATTAATACACACATTATTACAATTAATTTACAATCTATAACCAATTATAACTTTCTAATCATTTCACTTATTTGACATTACATTTAAAGCAGTTATCAATTACCTTAAATTAATACTATTACATTTCATTCCGGTTATATTCTTATTATTAAACCACAAATTTTTATTTCTTCCAACATTAAATCACAAAACCTTATTAAATTAACTTATTTTTAATTATCGAAAATTACGGGTCGTTGCAGCAGAGAAACTATTGAGGATCATAGCAGTCATATATCAATTTATCGACATAGTCCCTTCTATGTGTCGCAATATTAGTCTTCCACATAACATGACCCATAATAAGGTAGACAATAACGGTTTAACAGTAATGTCTTTGACAAAGAAAAAACATGTTTAACTTACATAATTCATTCATGTATATATACCAATCATAAGAAACAGGATCCATAAATTCATATAAAAAATAATAAATAAATAAGCCCAGAGTGTCAAAGTCATAATAACATAAAACATGATATAACACCAATGATGGTATCTGATAATGTCTATTCTTTTGACATGTTCATTAAATGTCTTTAATGGCAATCCTTTTTTCAACAAATCTATAACCATAAGGTTTGTGCTAATGTGTTCGATTGACACTCTTTGTTTCTGAATTTCTTCTTTAACGACAAAGTATTTTAATTCCATATGCTTAGCACCTTTCGAATACTTATCGTTTTTAGAAAAGAATGCTGCTGTAGAGTTGTCATAAAAAATTTCAACGGCTTGGCAATAGAGTTGACAATTCCAAATCCTGAAATGAAGTTCCATAGCCATAAACCATGAACCGTGGCCTCAAAGCATGCCACAAACTCAGCCTCCATAGTGGATGCAGCAATAATAGATTGCTTTGCACTCTTCCACGAAATTGCTCCTCCAACTAATAGGAAGAAAGAGCCGAATGTGGATTTTCTAGTATCCACACATCCAACAAAATCTAAACCAAAATATCCAATCACCTCGAGATGATCAGATCACTTATAAGTGAGCATATGATCCTTTGTTCCTTGCAGATACCTCAACACTTTCTTTAAAGCTTTCCAATGATCTACTCCTTGATTACTTTAATACCAGCCCAACATTTCGAGAGTAAAAACTGATGTCTGGTCTGATACAAGTTTGATCATACATCAAGCCTCCAACAATAAATGCGTAAGGATTGTGTTCCATTTGATTGTGTTCCAATTCATTCTTTGGATATTGCTTGAGAGTAAATTTTTATCCTTTCTGAATTGGAACGACACTTACAGAGCATTAATTCATTTAGAATCTCTTTAAAACTTTATTAATGTATGCTTTCTAAGACAATTCGAACAACCCTTGTGAGCTATCATGAAATATTTCTATTCCAACCACATAGGATGCCTCACCCATATCTTTCATTTCCAAGTTCTTAGAGAGAAATTCCTTGGTTTGATATAATAAACTAAGATCACCAGTAGCAAGCAAAATGTCATCAACATACCAATCGAATTATAAACTTACTCCCACTTATTTTTAGATATATACATCGATCAACGATGTTTCCGTTATACCCAAAAGATGTGATGGTATCATTAAACTTAAGATACCATTGTAGGGAGGCTTGTTTAAGTCCTTTTATTGATTTCTTAAGTTTACACACCATATGTTCTTTTCCTTCAACCACAAAACCTTCAGATTGATCCGTAAAAAATTGTTCTTATATGTTAGACCAAAAAATGGTATAACACCCCGGATGCCGATAATAATAAGTTAGCCTTATAGTCATGCATATATAAGCTCGTCGTTGCTTAAAACTCAATGATATTGATCATAGTTGGAGTCAATAAGCCAATCCTAGCCCATGTTGTTATTGAACAAAGATGATAACAATCGAATACAATTTTTTCCAAATCTATTTAGGGTTTGCTAGAGTGTGATTTGAGTACAAGAGAGAGAAATGAAAATTTGGCCCTCGAATGAAGACCTCTGGGTCTCTATTTATAGAGTTTGGCGGGTAGTATGTGCCACTAGCTGTTAGCCTTGCCATGTTTCATCGTCGTCGAGTTTCGATGATGGCAGTTTTATTGACCTCGGTATCGATGGTGTTGTCGTGTTCCAAGGCTTATGTTCTTGTTTATCGGTATTAGGCTTATATTATCAATGCTCGACACCATTCTTTTCTGATAGTCCTTAATGCCATTGAAGCACAACATCGAGGTTATTGATGAATCTCGACAATAGCAGTTGTTGACATTATTTATATAAGATTGAGGTTATATCACCTCTTAATCCTCGATGACATCTATAATTCTTGATTCTAGTCATCGATATGGAGCAGCCTGTTTTGAAGAAGCTCGACATCATTGGATAGGAGCGGTATGGTTCTTCTCATCGACCTTTTTGTGTTCTTTGACATTGACAAAAACTTTGACGTCGATATTCATCTTTTCATCTGAAGCTTCGAACCTCGACATGGACCCTTGCTTCAAACCTCGACATGAACCCTTGCTTCAAACCTCGACATGAATCTTTAGTCTCGGCATTGATTCCTAGGCTCATATCCTTTGAAAATTATTGGGATAGTATTTAGCTCCCCTAGTATAAGAGAAGCTTTTTACTCTTTAGGGTAAAACCATGGATTCCTTTGTATTGTCGCATCCTCTATAAGATTTCCCTGCTAGTCTTGTTTTCCTGTAAAACATGAAGTACAGTATACTATTTGTTATCAATTCTCCTTCTGAATTTAACTGATTATGCTGACATTCATTGCCTATATTATTTGCGTGAGTTAAACTTCTATTTTACTATAAGAGAAAGAGCAGTACATAACAATATGTTTTCAAATGGAGCCCTATAAAATTTTCTAGCGATATCATAGGAGAGAGCATCAGAAGTCTTCTCTAGTAGAAGTGCAGAATCTTATCTGATAATGGAAGACTAGGAATTCATATCTTACAATAGAAGAAGATCAGAAATCTATTTGATAATGGAAGACCAGAAATTCATATCTTGCAATAGAAAAGATTATATAATGGAAGACCGGAATCCCATATGATAATAATTAGAAGAGAAGTCCGATAATTCATATTGGCAGTAATAGAAGAAGAGTAAAACTTCGTTTGCTAATAATAGGAAGAAGACCAAAAACCCATGTTTGGCGATTATAACAATAGAAAACTAGAAGTTCATATCTGAAAATAATAGAAGAAGACCAGAAACTCTTATTTGGAATAGCAATAGAAGTCAGAAAAACCTATTTGGTAATCGTAATAGAAGACCAAAATCCTCACCAGATCAGAAATCCATATCTGGTAATAATAAGAGAAGACCAAAAATCCATATCTGGCAATAATAAGAGAAGACCAGAAATCCATATCTGGCAAAAATAGGAGAAGACCAGAAATCCATATCCGGTAATAATTAGAGAAGACCAGAAATCCATAATAATAAGAGAAGACCAGAAATCCATATCTAGAAATAATAAGAGAAGACAAGAAATCCATATCTGATAATAATAATATAAGTCCATAATTCATCATCGGGAATTAATAGAAGACCATAAATCTTCATTTGGTAATTGTAAGAAAAGTTCAGAAATCATCATTTGAAAATAATAATAGAAATTTAGAATTCATCATCTGAAAATAATAATAGAAGTACAGAAATCATTATCCAAAAATAATAATTGAAGTCCTTTCTTTTGCCCCACCCTCCGGGCCTTGGATGTATGAATCCTCTATTCCATGCCACACTCCAGGCTTTGGAAGTCTGAATCCTCTATTTTGTACCACTCTTCGTGCTTTGGATGTTGTTAATCTATTGTTGTGTGCCACTCTTTGGGCTTTGGATGTTGTTAATCCTTTGTTGTGCTACTCTTTGTACTTCGGATGTTGTTAATCCTTTGTTGTGCTACTCTTTGGGCTTCGGATGTTGTTAATCCTTGTTGTGCCACTATTTGGGCTTCGAATGTTGTTAATCCTTTGTTGTGACACCTTACCACCATCTTAGGTGATGAATTAAGTCATCTGGTGCGTTTGGTTAGCTTTCATCAAGCAGGACCAAAGACTTACCTTACCTCCCTCTAGGAGGCGCTTCAAACAGGCCTTATAGGTAGGAGTGAAGGCTAGTTCAGTGCTTTGGCCTGCCATTCTTAGGTAGGACCAAAGGATTACTCCATCCTCTCTCTAGGAGGTGCTTCAGATGGGCCTTATAGGCAGGAATAAAGGTTGGTCGGTGCTCTGACCCGGCCGATTAAGGCAATGTCAAAGGCTTACTTCATCCTCTCTCTGGAAGGTGCCTTGATATGGCCACGTAAGCGCTATCAAGAGCTTGTAGATGCTTTAGCCTGGCCATTTCTGGTGGGACTAAAGGTTTACTCTAACCTCCCTCTAGGAGGCGCTATGATCTGGCCATCTTGGCATGATCAAAGGCTTTCTACCATTTGAGGTAGTACCTTTGTTTAAGGAGAATTTTACTCCCAACTATGTAGATATTCTTGAGAAATTTCCTTTTATTTCCATTATTGGAAAATATGATCACAAACATCTGGTGCTTCTTTTTGTTTATTACATTGCCTTCATATTAGCGTAGTTGGTTGATTTTGATGATTTTATTCCAAGCATGAATTTTGTATTATCCATTCTCCGTTTAGTATAGTCTTTTCTAAATTTGTAGTCATTGTAACTTGATATCCTTTGTCAATTTTCAGGCCCTTATTTGGCTGTCTTATTCTTAGCTTATTGACTATAACCGAAGATTTCCTTTTATCTCTCATCCCCTTTGATGAGATTTAATCTCAACTTTGATGAAAGAATTTTTTTATTATGCATGAAAAATCCATCTTGTAGTGGCTTGATATGTCCAAAGTATGAATAGTAGTTCTCAACCAATCCGCTTTTCAATAAGAGTTTAGAAGTTATTTTTTAGTGAATTCATGCCTTTTTGGGGATAATTCTATTGAACTTTGGTATTTCATTGGTAGTTGACATTTTTTTGTTCTTATTGATAAGATCCTATAATTATTCTGGATACTCTGTATCAAAATTAAAGCATTTTGGAATCCAAAGCAAGCTGTGATCAAGTCATAATCCGAGATATCTTGTAGCAGTTCACAATCTTATTATCCTTTTTCGGATGATCTATGTAGATCTAGTCTGAACCTTGTAGCTTGAGAATTACAACATTGGATTGTGGTTTTACTTCCGAGTTCTTGGGTTGCTTCTTTGTTTTGTCTCGATGTATTGATCATCTAGTTAATGATACCTTATTTTTGCTTTGCTCTTCCTAGGTAAGAAGGTTCGTAAAAATCCTTTCTTAAATTCTTTTTTGTTTAAATAAGGGTAACTCCTTTTAAGATTCCTCTTCTCTTTTGGATCAACTATCTACTTGATTAATTCGTCCTTTTTAGTTACCCGTGATCATAGCTCTTGATAAATGCTCTTTCATTTCTTAACTTCTCAAAAGTTACTTAGTGTGTTCCAATGGTCCGAATAAGAGGTTTTATTCCCAATGTTCAAAGTTTGAAGGAAATTTTGTAGAACTTGTAATCTTATAATAGAAACCTAAATCTCTAATAAGGGATTGAATGATCATGATGCATGAATCAATAGTCCTTTAATTGAGAATGTACTCTTCTAATTAGAGTTTTAATAGTAAAAATAGATCACGATAGTTCTGAAAACTTTTCATAGTTCTCAATAGTATACACTATTAAGGGCTTTCGCAAATTCCTTATCGAAATAGATATACATATGGAATAATAGGTAATATCTCTTTTGATTCGCAAAGAATATTTTTCTCAAAGAAATGTAAGGTAAGATTCTTTGAATAAAATTGATTATTAAGATTAATATTATTATATCTTTGTAAAATTATACAATTTCAGGCTTTATACAGAGAAAAGGAATATCTTATTTATTGGTCTGAAAAGTCATGATCTAGGAATTGATAGACTCTATAAACAAGAACATGCCTTTCTATAGGAATTCTTTCTTTTGAAATAATCTTTATCTAGAAAATAATTCACAATGAAGAATCATTACACATATATAGGTTTTGACATGGGAGATTAGAGTTCTATATATCATCGGAAAACCCATTGTTATAAGAAAGCTTGATTTCTAGAAATTCATCCATATGAAGTTATATTATACAAATTTGTATATGAGAAATAATATGAATTTGGGACAATGCGCATGAATCCATTTAACGTGCAAGAATCCGTTGATGTAGCCAGCATTCCTTGATGTCATTTGATAAGTTCAAAGTCATAATTTGCAACATTAATCCATTTCATCTTATCGGTATCCTTGGGTGTTACTTGACATGTTAAAAAATCATCAATGATCACGATATCATTTAATCCATTTCTTATCCATATGGCTTCATGATTTCATTTGATAATAACCATATTCGTCTTAAAACTTTTAGTTTTGCCTAAAGCTTGAAGTATTCTATGAACTCATTTTGTACTCATCTTCCCAATATAGAATCTTATATGCCTTGCAACCATGCAAAGTTGGAGCTATACTTGTGTCATATATTTTCAAAGTTCAATATGCTTCCAAAAGAAATTCATACCAAATCCTTTTTATACAAAACTAGCATGCTCAATAATTTACGTAAATAACATCATACAATTTAGAAAAAAACGCTTCCTTTGTTGAAATTGATATCTTTTGGAACTATGTATTTGAATTCATATGCATATTCGAAAATGTATCCTTAAAAATAGCTTATATAAGAACCTCCAAATTTCAAAGCCATACATCCATTAAAAACTTATACATGTAAAACTGCTCGTACATAGGGCTATTATCAACAAAAAGGCTTACATCAGATGTACATTTAAAATCTTAAATATATATGAAGTTTGAATATGTCAAAAGCATTTACTCTTAAAACCATTATATAAAACGTGTACAACTATGACCATATGCATATACATATTTGAAATAACATACATTTGAGTCTTTATGTACTTGGACACACATACACTTGTAACCAAATATACATACGCATATATATCTAAAATCATATGAACATCTGGGACCAAGTATTCACACATATGTAAAGCTTCATATGTCTTAAAACTCGACATATTCAAAATTGATATGTACTTGAAATTCGTATACATTTATGAAATTGCATTCATCTGAAAACTTACTTATATGAGAAATTTGAAACTGATGTGATCACTTATTCTAGAATTCCAAATATATTTAAAATTGTCTGTTCGTCCAAAATTATATATCCATCTGAAGTTTATATATACAAACTATATGTTCAAAGATCTGTATATATATATATGTATGTGTGTGTGTATGTATGTATCTTTGACTTTGAAATTTGCCTTATTCAAGATTTTTATATATTCAATATATGCAAAACTAATACGGTAGAAACACAAATATGTATGCAAGATCGGTTGGAAAGTTCAGAAACAGGTATAAGTGAAATTATCCAAATGAATATGAAATTATGTACTTAGAAACATTCGTATTCAAAATTAAGAAATTTAGAAATCCCTTGATATAAATTTGATACATATCTTTGAAATTAAATGTATACTAAAGTTAATATTCTCAAAACTTACATATATATTAGAAACCACATACATTTCTTGAAAGCTTGCGCTCATGGATTTACTTCCGAAAACTGAACTTGCCTAAGGTCATTATATTCAAAGATCTATATATGAAGCTTTATATCTTCACAACTGTTGTTTTAAGAAATTTTAACGAACGGGATTTTCGACCCTCGAAAATCGACACTAATACATCCTCGGTATTCATGTGCCGCAAATCCAAGTGCCAGAAAGCCCGATTGTTACGAGAAAAATAAAATAAAGATAGAATAGAATCTCACATGAATGAAATAACATATATTGTTTCAACAATACTCTTTACAACGGAAAATTTTGAATACAATACCAGAGTCTAACCTAGGTTCATCCTGGATAGTTATAAACCCTCTGTCCTTACAAATGCTGAAAAATAAAAATAAAAATGCAATAGATGCAGCAAGATAAATAAATATGTCCATACATAGATGAAGATCTCTAGATCTCCTCTGGAATCTCCAAGCGTCTTCAACTAAACCTGAAACTACTTGAATCTGACCCGAGTATTAAAAATACCTGGAGTAGGCTTGATAAACCAATATGAGATACTCGATTTATAAATTGATGCCAATTTAAACCCTTTGAAAAGAAGGGTATTTCATATGAGACCATGCCCACACATAAATACGGACGGGTTTTTACTTTATGATAACCAAATCAATTTTACACAAAAATAATTTGATACTATCTTTAATGACATTCCTTTGGAAACAATTTTCGTATATCATAAAAATAGCCAAAATTGTTAACCATAATTAAATTTTATGGCATACTAGGTTCTAGAAACAAAACTGTAAAGGTTCATATTGGAATTGGATTTGCAACATGATAGAGAACTAGTGGCCTTCCTTCAGTGGAATAATAACAGTATCCAATGGCCACTCATCCAAGGAATCAGACGCAGCTATACAATTTCCACTCCGATGGAATATAATACTCAACGGCTACTCATCCAAGGACTCAGACGCTACTGTATGTGCCTATAAGGTCGAGGATCTAGAATCCACTTGACTCCCCCGTACTAGACTGAAATATACGCAACTAACTAATAGTATCCTATATCATTCTTGGAATATAAGGCTCCTAAGGCTACGCTCCACAAAGCCACGCTTTGCTTTTCGCAAAGCTACACTTTGATCATCACAGGTTCCACTTTGAATGACACATTGCCATTCCTTTAATCACTATTGATTTCCACAAATGTACAACCTCTGAGCTGTAGGTCTCAAAGAAGGGTGTTAAGCTAAGAGAGGTTGCCTTCTCCGCCACCAAACTGATGTACGTTTGTAAAATTCAATATTTGTGATCTTAGAACTGCTATGTTAGACATTCGGTCATACAAGTTCATTCTGGGACTGAACAAAACCAAAGGCACTCCTCCAACTACATCATGTTGGGAATTATCCCTACGATTAGTAGCGATTAGTCCTTGTGATCGAAGATTTCCATAAAAGAGCCCTACTACCACCATAAATAAATGATATGGTAAATTTCACCCCAAGGGACTAGTGACAACCAGCCCTTCATCATGAAGATCCCTATCTTCAAAAATCATCATCTTCATTCGGCCTTCACTTCTGAATGTATACATTGGTTCGAAGTGGTTATTAGATAGGAGTTATCCAAATCCAACCTCGGTTCCTCCAACCAATCATCGATTAAAAGATGTTAAATTCATATGTGATTATCAATCATCATTCAATTTAGTTCATCATTTTATTCATTCATAAATATCTTAGAGAGACATATTATTTTAAATTATTCCATTTATCTTCTTAATAGTATATGTAACAACCTACTTTTCCATATAGTTTAAGTGGACAATCAACCACACATGATCTACCCAAATTGAATGGAAAGGTGGATAGTTAGGTAAAAAAGAAAGAAGACAAGAAGAAACTAAACAACATAGAATCTCACAGCGGAATGACCAATCTATAATATACAACAAATCTTTACACAAAAACAAACTGTGATATATACACACACAAACATCAATCAGAGTATACCAACTTATTTCAGCCCGGACAGTTATAACAACATGTCCTCACAATTGCTGATGAATACAATAATGAATGCAACGGAAAAATAACTATATACGTGAATACGTCTCTGGGCCTCCAGCTCGTCTCCTGAAGCTCCAAGCAGCCAAACTAAATTGGTAATATGCTCGGTCTGACCCGAACATTATAATAAAATAATACCCAAGTCAGTATGGAAAACTAGCATGAGAAAGCACACCCAACTAGACTTTAAAGTTATAAAAACCTTTGAAATCAAAAGTATCTCATAAGACCACACCACACATAAACATGGACTATTTTTTACCTTATGATAACCAAACCAGTTTCTATAGAAAATCCATTTATATTATAATAATGTCTAAGGGTCAAAGTAAAATATGATATAGCTGAAATGCTTGCATCTCATGTTTCAGCATAGATGGGCACAACTAAGTCCATAAAGCTCGTATTAGAAAATGGATTTCATACTATGACAAGGTAAGGAACTACCTTTTAATGGTACATCTCTAGATAAAATGCACCAGGGTCTGAGAAGAACATCTTGTACCCTTGCCATACAAGACTGGCCTACCACTTGACTAGTAGTACCAATATTATCACCCTTTGTTTAATGGGCCCTGAAGCATACATGAGTATATACTACTCGATCTAGATTTACGATGACCATTCCATGATGGGAGCGACCCACTTGGCCCTATTGCATGCCTGATTTTTGTCATTTCCCGGTTGATGAGGCTTGAGGCTACGTTTTTACCTTTAATAACACTTCCTACTTGGAATGCTATACTGCCCTCCAAGCAACATTGCAATGCTAGAATTCATCCATACAAGTTCGTTCTAGGACTGAACGAAACTGAAGGCACTACTTCTACTACATCTATTTTGGAATCAATCTCAGGATTAGTAGCAAGCAGCCCTTGCACTTCAAAGAGCTTCATCTTCAATTCAATCATCTTCAAGATATTTTCACTTCGAAACGCTTGAGTTGGATCAAAGTGGTTTCCAGATAACATATCCGATCCCAGTCTCTTCGAAATAAAATTCGATAGTTTTCGGCAAACTCAACCCCGGTTCTTTAGGAAATAAACAACCAAAGATAAGACCGGAGATCACCTCCTAACCGTTAGTGGACGGATTTACTTATCATTTGTCCTAGGAGAACAAAACGAGATTTATGCGCATAGTACAGCATCATCAGAGATGATTGTGCCATATAACACATGTGTTTCTCCTAGATATTTCCAAAGTTACATTTTGGGTCCATATTTGATAGTCGGTTATTTAACTATCAACAAACGCACATCTAAATCAAGGATTTAATTCCATAGGAAAAACCAACATTGGTAAAGCACATAAGCAACCACTAGCCTCCTTAATTAATCATTTCATCAATTAAATCGCTTTATAACACTTGCATAAAAATACTTTCACAACGATATATCCCTAAATCCTATAAACTCCTTCCAATACTTGGAAAATATACATATACTTATTTCAACGGTATAAGTATATTCATAAGCATAACACTTTCACAATTTAGAAAATGTATATATATACTTATCTCAACTGTATAAGTATATTCACAAAACAGAGAAAGATTTTCCTTTTTACATAATTCTAAAATCATTTATAAATCCCTTTATAATCTCTAAAACTACTTGCAAACTATTTTATAAATCTTTAAAAAAACATTTATAAACAATTCTAAATCATTTCTCAGATCATTTATAAGCTCTTTATAAATCCATAAAACTATTTATAAAACTCTTTTTATAACTCTAAAAACCCATTTATAAAATTCTTTTATAAATATGTAAAACCATTTATAAAATCAAAATCTATTTATAATTATCAAAAAAATTATAAATAAATAATACCCATTTACTTCAAACACTATTACATAATAATAATTATTAATAATAAACATTATAAATAAATAATAATTATAAACCTTAAAACATCTTAAAAATAATAATTAATAATGTTAAAACATTATTAGTAAAACAATAATAATTAGTCTTCACCATTACTATAAATAATAATAATTAATTTCCAAAATATTATTAATAACCATTATTATTAATTCCAAACCATATTAATTATTGAAACAATTGACTATTAAAATGTAACGTCCCAGATTTTCGCGCTCGAAAATCGACATCCATACTTTACATCGTACTCGAATGTCGTAGATTCGACCGTTCAAATCCGAGTCGCCGGAGCTTATAACAACATTAAGTAAATAACACAGCGGAATAAATGAATAATACATTGATATACAATATCTGATACAACAGAGTGATACAATGAATATCAATATACATCAGAGATATGATACAACAAATAGCAGCGGAAAAGAAAAACGATAATATCAACAGCGGAACAAATAACTCTAAGATAGTCTTCAAGAGAGAACTCCAGCAGTAGCTCGAACTCCCAATAACGATACACCAAGAATAAGCAAGTGCAGTCCGATCCAAAGACTGAACTAGCTCCAGATAACCTACTAATCTGACTATCTGAAAAACCAAACTCTAGACTGCTCGTGTAGAAAAATTTTGAGCATCCAGAGTTTAGGAAAGAAACAATAAACTCCGGATCAGTCATGGGACTGGTGTGAGCAACAAAAACAGTTTATCTTTAAAACAAATAGCAGAGAATTTTAAAGTCAATTCGCAATGCTTTTGGAAAATGAAACTACCATAAGACCTCCCACCACACACACAATGCAAACGCAGAATTGGAGGAGATTTCTTCTTATGATAGTCAAAGATGCTTACTACGCAAAATCAAATCATTTGATATTATTACTAGTGCATAGTGTAGAAAACAATTTCGAAAGTAGAATATAAATCTTAGCCAGCATAGACATTTCGCACTTATGCCTACTATAGCTACCATGTTCAATAGCAGGTTACCACCACATTCCATGGCAGGTAATACAACTAAAACCGTACAGGGCTCGTATTGTTTTGTTTGGATTTCCAACAAATGGTCAGGCTAAGGAACTTCCTATTCCACGAAAGAAACGCCTCTGGCGGGACGTTCCGAGAACCAACTGTTCTCTGCCAAACAAGGCCGGCAACCCCTTTTCCCAAGGGATAAAAGAAACCTCAGATATGCCACCCCCGGTCCTTTGGGATCTTTATCCGAGCGCTCGATAACCAACATCACACATCATAAAGAAAGTGTATCCACATGAGTAAGTATCTGGGCTCCATACCATGATACTACCCTTTTCCAGAAGGAATGGTCATACCCTAGGGGAGCTACCCCTGAAAACCTTGCCGCACGATTCCTGTTTCGACCATTACCGGGTTGTGAGGCTCGACGAAGTCTCATCCACAAAGCTACGCTTTTTCAAAAAGCCACGCTTTGGGTCAACAGATGATCAACCTATGATCACAAAGATAAATGATCAAACAAAAGATCATATCACAAATGATCAAACATTGATCATCACACAGCAACACTCAGCATGCCACATTACCAAATTGGGATATATCGCTGATAAATTTCAACTACATAACCTCTGAGCTCGTACGTCTCAGAGAAGGGTGTTAAGCTAAGAGAATAAATTCTCCGCCACCAACAGATATGTATTTGAAAGAAATCGGCTTTATATCTCAAAGTGTAATGTCAGACATACAATCCATACAAGTCTGTTCCGGGATCGAACAGAACCGAAGGCACTTCTCACGAAGCCCTTGCAAATCCGGATAATTTTCAAATCACGTCTGGACTTCCCATCACAAAAAGAGTGATATAAATCTCTATACCGGGAGCTACCCAGTGCAGAGACATTCGACTGGTTGTCCTTTCATTTTCGAAAATATCCGGTCTTCAACACCGATCTTCAAATGCTAGTTATATACGACGTATCACTATTCGGAATGGGTTATATGACACAGATGTCTTTTCCCGGCTAACCCGAATAGTGAGCGCAATATTCAAAAACAAATGGATAATGGGATTTCAATTAAGTCACAATTTAAACCCAAACTTTCTCTTTCAAATGGTTAAACAAATTTCCATTTTAATCTTTTTTAAACAAAAAGATTTAATTCACAAAGTTCACTTAATTTCACAAAGATTCATTTACAGATTTTCCAAATCGATTTCCATTTCAATTTAATTAATTCGTTGAATCTTTAAATCAAAGATTTAACAAATAGCTTTCAAAACAATTTCATTTCGAATGGGTTAAACAAATCATCACTTTAAATCTGTTAAAAATAAACAGATTTAATTCATAGCTTTCAAAAAGAATTCATTCATAACTTGAAAAAACATTTTTCAATTCAATCTTGAAATTCCTTTAATTAAACTGGAATTTCATTTCTTATCTGAAAGCTTTTATCATTTTTAAAACAAACAGTTTTCATTTTGGAAATCTGATTCATTTATACGAGTTGAAATCCTTGGGTCAAATTCAATTTCTCAACATTTTACTTTTAAATGGTTTAGATTCATACAAACACATTTATATCATCTTTAATCCCTAATTTCAAATCATATGATTCAATTTCAAATATTGAATTCAAATTTAAATCGAATTATTTAAATTTTCAAAACTCGATTAAGTTATTCAAAATAACTTTTATCTTTGAAATTCTATTTCAAAAGCTTTTCACTTTAAACCCAAATTTCCAATTTCAAAATCAATTGAAATAAAAATTTCAATTTCAAAAATAACAAAATCAAATTATCCGTGACTTAACCGATTTCCACGTGAAATCCATATTTGTGTGTGTAAAGGTGTAGTCCAGGGGTTTCACACACAATAGTGTAACACAATGAATCATCACAGATCAGAATACAGGATATAGTTGATAAACGATATAAACTATAACGCTTATCTTTCACATACAGATCACAGATGTATAAATATCACAGATAAAGAAATTATAGATCACAACATAAATCAGGGTATATCACAAAGCATCATATATCAGGGATATCAAAACAATTCAACCATTCAATAAAATTTCAAACATTCATAGGTAAGGTCAGTTAATTTTCTGATTATAATTAATTTATACCAGGTTAATTACTTATGAATAAACTATAAATCTTGGTTAATTAATCATTAATTAATTATAAACTATTTTAACAAATTAACATTTAATCATTAATTAACCTTTAATTACAAATTGATTAACATTTACTTATAATTCATCACTCTTAAATTATTCAATAATTAACCTTTAATTATTAAATTAACATTTAATTAATTATTAATTACCCTTTAATTATAAATTAATCCAAATTATTTATTGATAAATTAAATAAATCATTCGTTAATTACTTTTCTAAAGAAATTACTTGCATAAATCATTATTCCTTAAAATTGATTAATACTCATAAATCAACCCAATCGTAATTAATCATTTTAATTTACTTAAAAATTTATGGATTACAGATCAATAAGTTAAAGATAACTTATTCTTATTAATGATTTTATCTATTACTTTCTTATATTTGAAACATTTATCTCAAATTTACTTTTAAAATTTCATGTTAAAGTAATATTAATCATCTGAAAGAAATTCAAAAGAGTTTAAACTCAATTATTTAAATTCAAATCATTTTATAGAATATACTTAAACATTTTAAAGTTTAAATAGAAACAGGTTTGAAACCCTGTACAATATCTTATACCCGAGCCCCTTCATGATTTCCCCGAGCTAATCCCTCACAAACTCGAGCTCTACTTCGAGTTTTCCACGTTTCCACCTGCTTCGAGTCGAAATCACGTTTTCACGTGCTTGAACCCGAGATTCCACCTTTCTTCCCCAACCATCTCAAAACACTGATACAAAGAGATGCACGTATACGTGCACAATCGCGATGACCATCGTCGATCATCGTTGCAACCTCCAGCACGTTGCGTACGATCACTACAATCAAGAACCAAGATCAATTCGATGCGAAAATCTCCAGGTCGCGATTAAGCCCTTCGTTCGAAATTCTGAAACTCGACTCTCCTCAGCAAATCACTTCGCCCCATCCACGCCGTCCACCTGAGGCATCGTGATTCCAGCCTCACCTCGTCAACCCCCTCCACTACACTTCCCCAGAGTTTCGTGCAACTCGGTCAATCAGAGGTGATGAAATCACCTCGTTTCCAGACCACATCAATTTCGAGTCTAAAACCCTAAGTTTGATTCGTTCAATCAATTCGTGCATTAGAAAAATTATTCAATAATTTTTATGAAATCCTCAATGTTCAAACTTGCCTCAAGCGAAATTTCAATAGCAAATGTTGGATAGATCATCAGAAATTTATAAAAATGCAAAATTTGTTCAACTGTGAACTGCTCTTAACCCCATCCACTAAAATTTGTAATTCTCGTTTCAAAAATCATGTTTTGATATACGTATTCGAATTATAATCCTGGAAACTAAAATTTGCATGTTTGAATTTTTGACTTAAATAAGAATCTCACTGTAAACTTTGTTTCCAGACATACTACCAATTATTTCGACTTGAATAATTTATTAAACTTTTGTTTATACTAAACAAACATCTTTCCACTTTAAATCCTAAGTTTAAAAATAATTAGATCATCAGATAGTATTTTGTTTTGCAAATTTTGAGTCTGGAAATGGAACAGACACATCACAGTAACAGATATGCACAAAACATTTCAACTATTCACATATATGTACTTGTAAATATACACATAACAATATTGTTTCTAGAAGAGATCAAACAACGAAAATCAAATTTTAATTTTAAAAGCAAGGTGTTACTCACCACTTTGGAGAGGAAGGACAGAGACTTTATCTTTGAAATATGTTTTGAACTTGAAAACTGGAAACAGGTTTCCATTTTGATCATTCTTCCAAATCATCTTGCTCTCTACCTCTGAGTTGTTTGATGATTATGGAATGTTGTTTAAGTTTTAATTAGTTTTTTTTCTTTAGTGTTTCTTTTTCAGCTTTGAGGAAACGAAATTGAAATGAGAAGAGACAGATGTATATAGGAAATGAAATGAACAGGGTATACAATATTGGTTTGTACAACTTTACATATTTTTTTCTCCCTTTACTTCGGCTGAAATGATATAGGATGGTGTACTTAGAGATGATGGCATTAAGGGCTGATGTACTTTATGTCTCTATACTTGCCTTATTCTATTCTTTTGTTCATAAATTTACTTTTTTTTATTTATTTGCCAGGTTCATTTTGGAGGCTGAAAATCTTATTTCAGTGGCTAAGGATGTTTGCATTTATTGCTTTGTACAAAGCTATATATTTATTTTTCTTCTTTTGCCAGCCTATACATCTCGGCTGAAGACAATTTGGTGGCTTGCATTTATCACTAGGCTTGTATTTTTATTTGTTTCTACTTTGTTTATTTGTTTCTTTTGTCTTGTTTATTTTTCCAGGTTGTATACTTTATGTTTGTTTCTATACTTTGTTTTTTTCTTACCTTCGGTTGAGAGATGATATAGGGATGGTTTACATATTTTTGTTTGCCTTAGAGATAAAGTCTGGTGGCTTCTTTACTTTATGTACATATTATAAAAGTTGTTTTAGTTATGTATTAAATTCTTGACTTATGAAATTATACTTATGCTAATGGATATAAAGTTGTTATTGCTATTTGTTGATTGTATTTCTTTTGTCATTACTTTATAGTTTTACTTCCATTATAACTCAATTATTTATTTTACTTTAGTATTTATTATCTTATATTTATTTTATAAACTCAAACCATCTTTAACCATCAATTCAAATATATATATATATATATATATCATTTATCTCTAAACCATTTATTTAAGTTTTAAATTCAAATAGAAATATATATATATCTACATATATATATATTAAATTTGCTCGTATATACCTAAATATATATATACATTCAATATATATACACATATACTCACATATACACTATTTACAATATTTTAATCTCAAATGGTTCATACAGAATATACTTGGATATCGGGGAAACTCGCAATAAATAAATCGATTTATTTCACTTTAAACCATTTGTTTTACTAATTTTATTCAAAATGAAATAAATTAACAATTTTAAATTCAAAAACTCAATTAATTATTAATTTAAATACTTATAAAATTTGGGGTCGTTACATAAAATATTGATAAAAATAACTTTAAAATAATATTAAGTATAAATAAATAATTTTAAAACAATATTTAAGTATAAATAAATAATTTTAAAATAATAAATAACTTAGAAAAGACAGATAAAAAGGTTGGAGTAACTTAGAAGTTAAATATTTTAAACAAAATATTTTTGAAACCCAATTCCAGATTCAAAATCATTTCCTGTCTCAAAAACCAATTCCAACTCAAATGACCATTTATAGCATTTTTAAAATATTAATTAGAGGCCAATAGCTACCAAACGCTTAACCAATATTGATATTCATTTTCTGTCACTACAGGTTTTAAGTTTAAGCATATAACAACGTCATAACCCATAGTGTCAACAATTAGGTATGATTTTCAAAAATTCATATAACGGGAATATTATAGAAAATATTTCAACAATGGCAAGGAATCTCATTGGATCCCTCCAACCTGTCCCCCTGCATCATAAATAGTAAATAATTATATAATATGGGTCATCCGCTCCAGGAGCGGAAATAAATCCAAATCGGCTAATAAAATAGTAAATCATCCAAACATCGAACCATTAATTTTTATCGACAATAAAACATTACTGGTTAACCAAAAAGGTGATTTTAACTCACCGAAATTCCAGTCGCCGCCGAGGCTTTCCGATTACGTCCGAATTCAAACAACGTTCGAATTCAGCGTAAAATTCAACAATCTCCATTTGTTTCCAAACCAATTCCATTTCGTAGTATTCAGTGATATGATCGCAACGCAACTCGTTGCATTCAATTTCAACCTTGTATGAAAGAGATAATTAGTTTACAATATTTGAATTGATCAAAATAATTTAATTTCTTAATTACATTAGTTAGCCGCTAATTAACCTTATTCAGAATTTATAACCCAGGCCGCTTGTACTCAATGTCGCGGTTCCATCAGCTGCCGCCGCCGCTATGGTCGACCGCACGCCACTGCAAGCTCGCCACCGACCACCTTGTCCAGGCGCTACTTATTGCCACCGGCCTCATTTCCCATATCGTCGCCGTTCGCCATAGAACGAAAAGGAACTCGTGCCATTCATCGACGATTTTTGGCCATCTCGCGTCACTAGGCGATGATCCAACTGTTGATAACATTAACCTAACTCCCCTCTACAACTTCCTAGTTAGGGTCGAGGCACAAAATTGCTCGTAGTGGTGCCGATGACCGCGTCCGTTGAATGAGGAGGGCTTTGATTTAAAAAAACGAACTTTCTCTCTGGTTTGCATGCGATAATATAGGGAAAGGAGGGTATGGGTTTGAACGTGCTTGAGTATGGGCCAATAGTACAAGCATGGGCTGATGGTATGGCAAAGTTATATTGAATATATATTATTTTATTTTAAAAATATCAAGCTTTGAACGTTCGAAAATACCAAACTCCTATCGAGACGTGCCGCCTGGCATTCTATACTGAATACCCCTGCTCCGAACACAACTAGTCTCGAGGCCTAATTCCATCATATACAGAAGATAGCTTTTCAAACCCAATTATATTATATATTTCCTGAAATTAATTTATATGCGTTTCAAACTCGTACGACCACACGATATGTCTGATCGTCAGTAAATTTGTTGGCATACAACAATTGATTATTACGGATCTAATGGAACTGGTTTCGTCAAAATACGAGACAATGTCCCAGAAGGCTATTTTCACACGTTAATTTGAACAAGTTATTACCAAACCAGTTTAAATCATTTTTGTTTGAATTAAATCCAAGATTCAATTATTTTAAATATTCTAATTATCTAAATTCACTATTCAAATAAATCCATATAATTGAAATTTAAGCTGTTTTTCTTAAAAACTACTATTTCATTATTTAAAATTAATTAAATATTCCAAAATCAATTGACAAAAATTTTGGGTCGTTACATTCTTCCCTCCTTAAAAGAATTTCATCCTCGAAATTTCTAAGGTAAGAAAAATGCCACTAGCCCATTAACTTTTCAATATCAATTAGTCGAAATAGATTACCAAATTCTTCTAAGCCTTTAACTTCCCAAAATCAATTTGTTGAAAATTTGTTATCACCTTTTCTAAATCTTAAATTTTATTTATAGTTACTAACTAATATCATTCCAAGTTATAACATAAACATTAAAATTTAGTTATCAAAAATTTTCTTTAAAATTTCTAAAAAAAATTTAATGCCTTAAATTTACGGAAAATTTCGCTAGAGTCTCCTTTGCGCAGTTCGATCAGAAAAATTTACAATATATATATAATCACAAGTATAAATCTCGTCTTCAAGGATGAGACATCCCGTAGGGAAGAATATAAAAATACGATATGTAATCTAAGATGTGTACCTCTTATTAGTATTAGCAAGCATATACAATCAATAAAATGTGAAAGCAAGCTCCAAATGCGAAGCATATGCCATCCACATCTACTAATCACTCAACAACCAATGAGAACAAATATAGGGAAAGTAATAATATATATAACATGTACTAATGCGATAACTATAGGCAAATGCAACAAATGTAACCAGAGAAACCATCAAACAAATACTATCCATTCAATAACCATATCAATTTACATTTTCCAATGTCAATATTTAATTTATTAAAGTCCATACGATGTACATATACCATCCGTACGCAAAACCATACCTGATCGCTCGCTCGATCACACAATTTCACTTCCGAACTACTATCGTTCGCACGACCACTCTAGTGTGGATCCAGATCTGGTTCCTTGGTTAGAAACGGTCATTCTCCTTGCATGACCATATGCTATGATAGAGAATTCCAGAATCAATAAAAAATTCATATCCCATGTTCGTCATCGAGAATCGAGTGAAAGATCCTAACTCGTAGCGACATAAATCGTCTCGAAATCATGCACTCGAATCTAGATCAAATTGTTATGCACATAAAGTAATATACGTACAACCTACGTATTTATTTCAATTAGTTTCTCCTTATATCCCATTCTTTTTCTATTTAGATTTTTTTATTTTCATTCATTTATTCTTAATCATTATTCACATTGCTTTATTCACATTCACTTATTAGTTAGTATAGTCCTTCAATACTAATATCACTTAAGAACCATTCCAGCAAATTTTACTTAAGTTTACTATAAACATTTTATACAACACTTCTCATCTTCATTTTCACTTTACAACTTAAGTTCAAATTTGTTTTAAATCAAATTCAATTTCATTTAACTCATTTCCTTATTCAGTTTCATTATTCAATTATATCAACAACATTCTAAACCATATTAAATTCACTAACTTATTTAATTAGTTCTTTTAATTAACTCATCTCAATAACAATCAATTTCATTTCAAAATCATTTCATTTAACTTAAGTTAAATTTCATTTCATTCATTCAATTTCAAATTTTAATTTTTTCTTAATATTCATATTTAACAATTTAAAACTTTGTTTTAAACCTATTATTCCTCAATTTATAAGTTATAAAAACTAATTTCCTATAATTTCAACTAAATACTTAGATAAAAATTTCAGAATTTAAGCACTTTGTTTAATTTCAACTCTATTTTGAAATAATACATAATATAATATATATCTCTTTTTGTATAACAAATCATATATGGGATTTAAATCAAAGCTTGTTTTACCAAAACAAATCTCCTATGGTAGAAATTCCCTTCTTGGAAACCCGAAAATGAACGTCGATGATGCTGCAGTCATCATCGAAATTATTTTCCAGCGACTGAAGTGAGTTCATGCTTGTCACGAACGGGATTTTCGACTTTCGAAAATTCGACATCGATACTCACTTTATCGACTGCCGAGCAATCGAGTGCCGGAAACTCCAATAGTGAGGGTTTAAGAAAAAGAAATAGAAGAAAGATAGAAGAAAAAGAGAAGGAGAACAACAAAACAACAACAGATACAGAACAGAGACAATATCAAAATCTCACATATCGTAGCGGAACAATATATAATAAATAAACACTAGTCTTTTAAAACAAAGAGCTATATCAGTTTATACATACATCAATCATCAGAGTCATATACAACAATGGACAGTTATATAACTTGTCCTCATACAGAATACACAGCGGAAAAGATACTATCAGATACAAATACTACGTCTCGTCATCCAGCTCATCTCCAAAGCTCCAGAATATCCTGAATATCCTGATAATATAACTCTAGGCTGCCCGTGTAGAAAATGGTGGGCACCCAGAGTTTAGAAGGGAACAATAAACTCCGAGTCAGTAATGGTGACTGGTGTGAGATCGTAAAACAGTTATTCTTTAAAATAAATAGCAGAGAATTTTAAAGTCAATTCGCAATGCTTTTGGAAAATGAAACTACCATAAGACCTCCCACCACACACACAATGCAAACGCAGACTTGGAGGAGATTTCTTCTTATGATAGTCAAAGATGCTTACTACGCAAAAAAAAAATCAAATCCTTTTTGATATTATTATTAGTGCATAGTGTAGAAAAACATTTCGAAAGTAGAATATAAATCTTAGCCAGCATAGGTACCATTATATTATGCCTGCTATAGCTGCCTCCTGAGGAGACAGGTTATACAATTGAAATCGTAAAGGCTCGTATTGTTTCTTTGGATTTCCAACAAATGGTCAGGCTAAGGAACTTCCTATCCACGATGGGTACGTCCCTGGAATAGACGACCCGAGAACCTAACCGGATCTCTGCCAACACAAGGCCGGGTTACCTCTGCAAAAATAGGTAACTACTGACACGCGTATGCCATCCCCCGATCGTCACCGATCTTCCCGAGGATCCCCGATTTGCAACAACCACAAAGAAATAAATTTTTGCAGCAACCACAGAGGTTAAGTATCTGGGCTCCATACCATGATACCACCTTTATCCAGAAGGAATGACATACACTAAGGGGCGCTACTCCCTAGAACCTTGCCGCATTCGTCCTGTTTCGACCATTTCCGGGGTGTGAGGCTCGATGAAGTCTCGTCCACAAAGCTACGCTTTCTCAAAAAGCCCTGCTTTGGGTCAAACAAAAATGATCAACCTATGATCACAAAGATATAAGATCAAACAAATGATCATATCACAAATGATCAAACACTGATCATTTCACAGCAACACTCAGTATGCCACGTTACCAAATTGGGATATATCGCTGATAAATTTCAACTACATAACCTCTGAGCTCGTACGTCTCAGAGAAGGGTGTTAAGCTAAGAGAATAAATTCTCCGCCACCAACAGATATGTATTTGAAAGAAATCAGCTTTATATCTCAAATTGTAACGTCAGACACACAATCCATACAAGTCTGTTCCGGGATCGAACAGAACCGAAGGCACTTCTCACGAAGCCCTTGCATTTCCGGATAATTTTCTAATCACGTCCGGACTTCCCGTCACTAAGGGTGATAAAAACCTCTAAATCGAAGATCAGTCGATGTAGAGTAACTCGACGGTAATCCTTCCGTTTTCAAAAATATCCGGTCTTCAACACCGGTCTTCAAATGCAATTCATAACGACGTATCACATATTCGGAATGGGTTATACGACCCCATGGTCCTTTCCCGGCTAACCCGAATAGTGAGCGCTTATTTAAAAATAAGTGTGGCATTCAAATTCATCCAATTCACAACAAAACATCCATTCAGGGTAATTATTGATAGTCGGTTATTTAACTATCAATAAAGATGCGCAACATCATCAGATTCCAAATAATTTTCCCAAATTATTTATTCTTCAAAAATATCTTTATAAGATATAAAATTTCCACACTTAACCATTTGAAAACAATTTCAAATATTCACTTTTCAATTTATCTTTGAAGATAAAATCTCAAAAACAGTTCATTTCATATTGGAAAAGCAATTCCATACTTATTTAATAATAAGTATTTCACAAATCATTTATTTTCAACATTTGAAAATATTCGATATACTTAAATCAATATTAAGTATATATTCATTCTTTAAGGAAATCATTCTCTTTAAACACATTTATTTGAGTCAAAACGAATGTTACGTAAAACATCGTTACGACGACTCAAAATCACTAGTATAGGGATTCGGAATTAAGATAGATATATAAATCCCAATACTATATAAAATATTTCCTTTAATGACCCATTCAATTTTATAACTCAACGTATACATCAAAAATCCATATTATAAGTTAAATACTTATAATTTATTTATTTTAAAAAGAAATCGTTCTTTTAAACTTTACAAACTGTAAATAAACCCATTTTAACATCATTTCCATTTTTAAATCCACATTCCCAAATATTCACTTTTAACCCCAAAATCAAATCCCAAATCGATTTCTAATTTTACTTCAATACCAAATCAATTTCAATATTCATTTCTAAATAAATTTCCCATCCCAAATCATTTTATATTGATTTTTTCCTAAACTGGTTTCAATTTGCCAATTAAATTTATAATTGGACTTCCTACTTATTTCATTTTAAACAAATTCCTCTTAAAGAAAATAAATCCTTTTTTTTTCCTTTTCCAACTATTTAGAAATCCAAATTGTAATTAAATTCTTCAATTTAAAATCACTATTATACGAAATTCATTTATTTAACGTTTTCACTTGATTCTGGAATTAATTCGATAAGAATATATAAATTAATCTTTTTTATACTTTAAAATTCCTTTCTTCGAATTTATTCAATTTCTAAAATTGATTCACTTAGAAATTTTCTACTTGAATTTCAAAAATTCCATTTCGTTTATCTTTGGAATCCAATGATGTCAAACATCCATTCAGCTAAATTTTAGCTTTCAAACAATTTCCAGATATCAATATGATTAATAGCATCACTATAATCATTCACAGATTCATATCACAATAGAAATAAATTCAATCAATGTGAGGGGTCCAGTTGGATCCCTCCAACCTGTTTCCCTGCATCCAAAGACGTTAGCACAATACCAATTCCGCTCCAGTACGGAATTATCGCGGTATATAGGTTTTTATAAATCCACTTACTAACGGCGCAATAGGGTCTCATCCGCTATACGAGGCGGGAAATCATCAATCCAATATATACATATGCCAATATGTATATATTGCTATATATATAGATATATCCTATCATATCTAATATCACATCCACATAGCAATCAGTAAATCAATAAATAACTGAAAATTCCACTTCATTTTTGAGTGAGAAAAATCTCACCTTAGCTTTTATTCTTGCATTCCAATTTCCATCCTGACCCAATTTCTTGATTTATACCTTGTACAAATATTATACACAATTGATTAATATTTGAGTATTTTAATTAACTCGTGATTATATTTTTAACCCAGTTTCCTTTAATAAATTTAATTAACTATAAATTTAGTTTTAACTAAAAATTTTCTTTTTAGTAACTAAAATAGATAAAACAAATTTATTATCGTAAATATTGTTTATGACAACTTAACAAATAAATTTAACATTATATTCCCTTTTTATATAAACAAGATAGGATTTCTCTTTGAAATACATTCATTTAACTAAGATTTTGTTTTGGACTAGTGATTTAAATTTTTATCAAAGAATTTAATTTTAAACTAATTTCCTTTAATATGTTGTCTGTAAGGACCAAACAAATTAAATAGATTAATCGAACAAATTATTTATCAAATTCAATAAATTAAATATGTGTACCAAAATCTTTATTTATGTATAATATTCTATGTTTACTGTTTCCAGCTTTAATATATTCAAATGGACATCAAAAATTTTTCTCTACTTAACATATGTATTTCTTTTTATTTCTGAAATTTTAAACAGTCAGAAATCTTACTGTAATCATAGAAGAAAAAAAAAACTTAAGGATTTAATAAAGCAAATTATACCTTCAGAACAATGTCGAACACAGATCGAACCCTAGCTGTTGACTCCTCCCCTTGCGTACGCGGTCGCGACCACGAATCCTCCTCTCGCGCTCGCGAGTTCCCTGCCACAATCGAACGTACGCGACCCTCCCCATCACACGAAATCGTGCTGTCGCCTTCGAGCTGAACTCGAGAACCCACATCGCGATGAAGTCGTGAATGCCTTGTCAAAGTCGCCGCCTTCGCTCGACTCTACGGCAGCGCTCACGTGAGCGCGCACTCGAGCCCTAGTCACTCACCAGAATTGCGATGCCCCCCTCAATCGAAGCCTTCTGCTCAATCGAGCTTGCCGCCATTAATTTGAACGAGAGGGGTGGGATGATTCATTTGATTTTTTTTTCGTTTTGAATAGAGCGGGTTATGTCGTTTTCTTTTGAATTGGAAATGGGGAAAAAGGGATTGCCTTCGAACTGGAAGAAATTTTTCGTTTGTTTTTATTCTTCAAATTGGAAGACAGCGCCCCATATTGGTGAACGAGGTAGAACGAGAAGAGGGGAAAAGGCTCGGCATGCCTTGATTTAGAACGAAGATTTATGAACGCCATTTTTTTTTCTGTTTTAAAATTTTATCTGCTTTGAAATGAAGCTGCGTGATTTGTAATAGAAATGGGAGGAGACAAGAGTACGCGATGCTCAGAAAATAGGTCTGCTAAATATATATCTAGGGTGGCTGATTTGAGTATATAAATTTATATTTAAATTAAATCGATTAATTACTGTCCAGACGGTTTTATCTCGTACGATCACACAATAGCTCTGAAAATTACAAAATTTAAAATCCGGTAATAATACAATATTACGGACCCAATGGAACTGGTTTCGTCAAATTCCGAGACGGTGTGAAAATTGACTATTTTTTTATATCGATTCGAACGATATAATTTCAAACTGAACAATTCAATTTCAAATTCGATTCTGAAGCTCCAATTATCTTCAGTATCATCAATATAAATATTAAAAGCTTTTCGAAATATTTTTCTTCAACTTTAAATTGAAGATTCAAATTTTTATTCACCTTACAATAGATTAAATTTTATAATTTAATCGTCAAATTCAAAGTTATATCGAGGATTCAAATTAAATCATCGTTCAAATATTTAAAATTAATTAAATATTCTCAATTTAATTTGTTCGAAATTCAGGGTCGTTACAGACTTCCCCCCTTAAAAGAATTTCGTCCTCGAAATTACGAGTTAGGAAAAGTAGTCCTTAACTCGTCTACTATTTTTCAACATCTAATAGTTTTATCAATTTATCACAACAAATCTTCTACTAAAGATTCGTTATTACTTCAACTAACTTTCTAACTTCAATTATAAGTTCCAAACAACATTGTTTACTTCCAAATTCAAATTCGAGTTTAAATTCAAATTTTAAACTTTCAAAATTTTCTTAAAAATTTTCCAACGCCCTAAATTTTCGAAAAATTTTGCCAGCGTCTCCTTTGCGCGGCTAATACGGCACGACTACAAAACGTCCCTACGGACTCTCAGATTTCAAAAAGAAAAAGAAAAAGCCAAGCGGCTAGAGAAGAAATCATCAAAAACTCATATTATAATTCAAATACGTACCTTTTGTCGAGCAATTCAAATTATCTGTGAAATCATTTTCAATTCCTTTATACCTGTATATCCTACTAGCCATTATATCTAGTTACATATATTCAAACCATTTTGCCAATTCTGTTACAAAATTTTCAATATAAACTACTTATACATTTTTACTTCACTATTGAAGTTACATATCTATTTTCGTTCAATTTTACATTTCATATTCATATGAATTTAATTCACAATTTAAATCAAATTTGGATTCAACTCAACTTCTGAATATTGAATTTTATCAATTAACTTTCATTTATAACTGCTTATTTTAACTTGGTTTCAATTTCTAAGTCATCACAAATCCAATTCTCTTTATTCAAATTCGGTTTCAACATTTAGTTTGAATTTCATTTACTACCAAATTCAAAACAAGTTTAACATTCAGTTTTAATCTTATTCACGTACAATTGTGAATTCCATTCATTGAAAATTTATTTATTCTTACTTGAATTCATCTTTAAATTCGAACCATCCCTTTTATTTAGTTCACAATTCAAGGTTTAATTTCACTAATTTAACTTTCAATTTCGCTTTCATTAAATCACAATTGATTCACTTGTACTTACATTTATTTAACTTCATCTTTAAGTTAAATTTATTCTATCAAAATTCAATTTGTATAAGTTATCAACTTAATAATATTTCACCATTATTTTTATATAGTATTCCAGAGTCTTTTCAACCTTTTCAAAAATCATTTTGAAAACAATTCAAATTATCTTTTGAATTTCCAAAACAAAACCCAAATTTTTCAAACAACTTCCATTTAAAAAAATTTGGCAGCAATTCCTCTTCTGGAAACCCGAAAATGAACATCAGTGATGCTGCAGTCATTACCGAAGTTATTTTCCAGCGACCGAAAAGAGTTTAGAGCTTTCATCTCTTCAGAATACTTTTCAAAACCTTTGAAATTCATTTTCAAATCAAAAATGATTTAAACTTTCCAAATTTCCAAAATTTTCAAATTCTTTTCAAAACATTTCCAAAAACTTCTCTGGAATTCCGTTTTAAATTACAATTCACATTTATAATTTATATTCTTTAAATTTCATTTGTATGTGAATTTTATTTCTTAACTTTGGAGTTATAATTCCAATTTCTTATTCAATTTCAATAGTAATAGATTAATATTATCACTTCTAACATCCATGCAACCATATACTATAATATTTCATAGAAAACATTTCTTTTCTATACAAAATAGTTTTGGGTAAAATTATTTCATTTACCCTATTCAAAACAATACTGTGCCGAATTGTTCTATTCGAGCGTTTAGAAACCCCTTCGATAAAGTTTTGCAAGACTGTGCCGACGAAGGTTCATATACCACTCAATAAACCAATCATCACAATATAAAACAATTTTATATTCAATAACAAATACGCGCTCATATCTATTATTACACTCAACTCATTCTATAGTACTACTGACTCTATCTCTAATGAGTAACACCCAACAGAGCAGGGTTGTCGCTTAACCATATGCTCTGATACCACTTTGTCACGAACGGGATTTTCGACTTTCGAAAATTCGACATCGATACTCACTTTATCAACTGCCGAGCAATCGAGTGCCGGAAACTCCAATAGTGAGGGTTTAAGAAAAAGAAATAGAAGAAAGATAGAAGAAAAAGAGAAGGAGAACAACAAAACAACAACAGATACAGAACAGAGACAATATCAAAATCTCACATATCGCAGCGGAACAATATATAATAAATAAACACTAGTCTTTTAAAACAAAGAGCTATATCAGTTTATACATACATCAATCATCAGAGTCATATACAACAATGGACAGTTATATAACTTGTCCTCATACAGAATACACAGCGGAAAAGATACTATCAGATACAAATACTACGTCTCGTCATCCAGCTCATCTCCAAAGCTCCAGAATATCCTGAATATCCTGATAATATAACTCTAGGCTGCCCATGTAGAAAATGGTGGGCACCCAGAGTTTAGAAGGGAACAATAAACTCCGAGTCAGTAATGGTGACTGGTGTGAGATCGTAAAACAGTTATTCTTTAAAATAAATAGCAGAGAATTTTAAAGTCAATTCGCAATGCTTTTGGAAAATGAAACTACCATAAGACCTCCCACCACACACACAATGCAAACGCAGACTTGGAGGAGATTTCTTCTTATGATAGTCAAAGATGCTTACTACGCAAAAAAAAAATCAAATCCTTTTTGATATTATTATTAGTGCATAGTGTAGAAAAACATTTCGAAAGTAGAATATAAATCTTAGCCAGCATAGGTACCATTATATTATGCCTGCTATAGCTGCCTCCTGAGGAGACAGGTTATACAATTGAAATCGTAAAGGCTCGTATTGTTTCTTTGGATTTCCAACAAATGGTCAGGCTAAGGAACTTCCTATCCACGATGGGTACGTCCCTGGAATAGACGACCCGAGAACCTAACCGGATCTCTGCCAACACAAGGCCGGGTTACCTCTGCAAAAATAGGTAACTACTGACACGCGTATGCCATCCCCCGATCGTCACCGATCTTCCCGAGGATCCCCGATTCGCAACAACCACAAAGAAATAAATTTTTGCAGCAACCACAGAGGTTAAGTATCTGGGCTCCATACCATGATACCACCTTTATCCAGAAGGAATGACATACACTAAGGGGCGCTACTCCCTAGAACCTTGCCGCATTCGTCCTGTTTCGACCATTTCCGGGGTGTGAGGCTCGATGAAGTCTCGTCCACAAAGCTACGCTTTCTCAAAAAGCCCTGCTTTGGGTCAAACAAAAATGATCAACCTATGATCACAAAGATATAAGATCAAACAAATGATCATATCACAAATGATCAAACACTGATCATTTCACAGCAACACTCAGTATGCCACGTTACCAAATTGGGATATATCGCTGATAAATTTCAACTACATAACCTCTGAGCTCGTACGTCTCAGAGAAGGGTGTTAAGCTAAGAGAATAAATTCTCCGCCACCAACAGATATGTATTTGAAAGAAATCAGCTTTATATCTCAAATTGTAACGTCAGACACACAATCCATACAAGTCTGTTCCGGGATCGAACAGAACCGAAGGCACTTCTCACGAAGCCCTTGCATTTCCGGATAATTTTCTAATCACGTCCGGACTTCCCGTCACTAAGGGTGATAAAAACCTCTAAATCGAAGATCAGTCGATGTAGAGTAACTCGACGGTAATCCTTCCGTTTTCAAAAATATCCGGTCTTCAACACCGGTCTTCAAATGCAATTCATAACGACGTATCACATATTCGGAATGGGTTATACGACCCCATGGTCCTTTCCCGGCTAACCCGAATAGTGAGCGCTTATTTAAAAATAAGTGTGGCATTCAAATTCATCCAATTCACAACAAAACATCCATTCAGGGTAATTATTGATAGTCGGTTATTTAACTATCAATAAAGATGCGCAACATCATCAGATTCCAAATAATTTTCCCAAATTATTTATTCTTCAAAAATATCTTTATAAGATATAAAATTTCCACACTTAACCATTTGAAAACAATTTCAAATATTCACTTTTCAATTTATCTTTGAAGATAAAATCTCAAAAACAGTTCATTTCATATTGGAAAAGCAATTCCATACTTATTTAATAATAAGTATTTCACAAATCATTTATTTTCAACATTTGAAAATATTCGATATACTTAAATCAATATTAAGTATATATTCATTCTTTAAGGAAATCATTCTCTTTAAACACATTTATTTGAGTCAAAACGAATGTTACGTAAAACATCGTTACGACGACTCAAAATCACTAGTATAGGGATTCGGAATTAAGATAGATATATAAATCCCAATACTATATAAAATATTTCCTTTAATGACCCATTCAATTTTATAACTCAACGTATACATCAAAAATCCATATTATAAGTTAAATACTTATAATTTATTTATTTTAAAAGAAATCGTTCTTTTAAACTTTACAAACTGTAAATAAACCCATTTTAACATCATTTCCATTTTTAAATCCACATTCCCAAATATTCACTTTTAACCCCAAAATCAAATCCCAAATCGATTTCTAATTTTACTTCAATACCAAATCAATTTCAATATTCATTTCTAAATAAATTTCCCATCCCAAATCATTTTATATTGATTTTTTCCTAAACTGGTTTCAATTTGCCAATTAAATTTATAATTGGACTTCCTACTTATTTCATTTTAAACAAATTCCTCTTAAAGAAAATAAATCCTTTTTTTTTCCTTTTCCAACTATTTAGAAATCCAAATTTTAATTAAATTCTTCAATTTAAAATCACTATTATACGAAATTCATTTATTTAACGTTTTCACTTGATTCTGGAATTAATTCGATAAGAATATATAAATTAATCTTTTTTATACTTTAAAATTCCTTTCTTCGAATTTATTCAATTTCTAAAATTGATTCACTTAGAAATTTTCTACTTGAATTTCAAAAATTCCATTTCGTTTATCTTTGGAATCCAATGATGTCAAACATCCATTCAGCTAAATTTTAGCTTTCAAACAATTTCCAGATATCAATATGATTAATAGCATCACTATAATCATTCACAGATTCATATCACAATAGAAATAAATTCAATCAATGTGAGGGGTCCAGTTGGATCCCTCCAACCTGTTTCCCTGCATCCAAAGACGTTAGCACAATACCAATTCCGCTCCAGTACGGAATTATCGCGGTATATAGGTTTTTATAAATCCGCTTACTAACGGCGCAATAGGGTCTCATCCGCTATACGAGGCGGGAAATCATCAATCCAATATATACATATGCCAATATGTATATATTGCTATATATATAGATATATCCTATCATATCTAATATCACATCCACATAGCAATCAGTAAATCAATAAATAACTGAAAATTCCACTTCATTTTTGAGTGAGAAAAATCTCACCTTAGCTTTTATTCTTGCATTCCAATTTCCATCCTGACCCAATTTCTTGATTTATACCTTGTACAAATATTATACACAATTGATTAATATTTGAGTATTTTAATTAACTCGTGATTATATTTTTAACCCAGTTTCCTTTAATAAATTTAATTAACTATAAATTTAGTTTTAACTAAAAATTTTCTTTTTAGTAACTAAAATAGATAAAACAAATTTATTATCGTAAATATTGTTTATGACAACTTAACAAATAAATTTAACATTATATTCCCTTTTTATATAAACAAGATAGGATTTCTCTTTGAAATACATTCATTTAACTAAGATTTTGTTTTAGACTAGTGATTTAAATTTTTATCAAAGAATTTAATTTTAAACTAATTTCCTTTAATATGTTGTCTGTAAGGACCAAACAAATTAAATAGATTAATCGAACAAATTATTTATCAAATTCAATAAATTAAATATGTGTACCAAAATCTTTATTTATGTATAATATTCTATGTTTACTGTTTCCAGCTTTAATATATTCAAATGGACATCAAAAAATTTTCTCTACTTAACATATGTATTTCTTTTTATTTCTGAAATTTTAAACAGTCAGAAATCTTACTGTAATCATAGAAGAAAAAAAAAACTTAAGGATTTAATAAAGCAAATTATACCTTCAGAACAATGTCGAACACAGATCGAACCCTAGCTGTTGACTCCTCCCCTTGCGTACGCGGTCGCGACCACGAATCCTCCTCTCGCGCTCGCGAGTTCCCTGCCACAATCGAACGTACGCGACCCTCCCCATCACACGAAATCGTGCTGTCGCCTTCGAGCTGAACTCGAGAACCCACATCGCGATGAAGTCGCGAATGCCTTGTCAAAGTCGCCGCCTTCGCTCGACTCTACGGCAGCGCTCACGTGAGCGCGCACTCGAGCCCTAGTCACTCACCAGAATTGCGATGCCCCCCTCAATCGAAGCCTTCTGCTCAATCGAGCTTGCCGCCATTAATTTGAACGAGAGGGGTGGGATGATTCATTTGATTTTTTTTTCGTTTTGAATAGAGCGGGTTATGTCGTTTTCTTTTGAATTGGAAATGGGGAAAAAGGGATTGCCTTCGAACTGGAAGAAATTTTTCGTTTGTTTTTATTCTTCAAATTGGAAGACAGCGCCCCATATTGGTGAACGAGGTAGAACGAGAAGAGGGGAAAAGGCTCGGCATGCCTTGATTTAGAACGAAGATTTATGAACGCCATTTTTTTTTCTGTTTTAAAATTTTATCTGCTTTGAAATGAAGCTGCATGATTTGTAATAGAAATGGGAGGAGACAAGAGTACGCGATGCTCAGAAAATAGGTCTGCTAAATACATATCTAGGGTGGCTGATTTGAGTATATAAATTTATATTTAAATTAAATCGATTAATTACTGTCCAGACGGTTTTATCTCGTACGATCACACAATAGCTCTGAAAATTACAAAATTTAAAATCCGGTAATAATACAATATTACGGACCCAATGGAACTGGTTTCGTCAAATTCCGAGACGGTGTGAAAATTGACTATTTTTTTATATCGATTCGAACGATATAATTTCAAACTGAACAATTCAATTTCAAATTCGATTCTGAAGCTCCAATTATCTTCAGTATCATCAATATAAATATTAAAAGCTTTTCGAAAAAATTTTCTTCAACTTTAAATTGAAGATTCAAATTTTTATTCACCTTACAATAGATTAAATTTTATAATTTAATCGTCAAATTCAAAGTTATATCGAGGATTCAAATTAAATCATCGTTCAAATATTTAAAATTAATTAAATATTCTCAATTTAATTTGTTCGAAATTCAGGGTCGTTACAATGCTTCCCTAATACTTTTAAATTTCATTTTAAAACATTTCCATTCAAAATATTTTCCAAATAATAATATTATTATTTTCCAAAACTTTGAAAAACAATTTTCAAAACCAATGGGATTTTAAATTCTCAAATTCTCAACTTTTAGATCCATTTTTATTTATAACCTATATTTATAAATATACTTATACGATTTCATTTCGTTTTCATTTATAAATCACATTTATACTTTTATAATCTCACTTCTTATATAATATCATTTCACAAATGTTGATTATTTTAATTATAATCAATACTCTTTAATTAATATTTACAAATTCACTTTATTATATAACTCATTTTACAAATGTGTATCTTTGTTTAGATTATAATAATAACAACTTTTATTCAAACAACAAATAACAAATGATAATAATCAAATATTATCATTCGCTAACAACCAAACACACCATATATACTATAATAATTTTTAAAAAATTATTCCTTTATATAAAATAAATAATTAGGTAAAATTATTTCATTTACCCAATTTCAAAAGAATACTATGTCGAATTGCTCTGTTCAAGTGTTTAGAGATCCCTATCAATAACATTAATTACTCGGATTGACCAGAATCCATAAGTCACTCAACTGATCAATCAACACAATATAAAACACTTTTATATCATTAAAAACTACACGCTCATATATATACTCAAACTCATTCTAAGATGCTACTGACCCAATCTATAATGAGTACCCCACCAATGCCAAGGTTCTCGCTTAACCTTGCGCTCTGATACCATGATGTAACAACCCACTTTTTCATACAATTTAATCGGATAATCAACCACACATGATCCACCCAAATTGAATGGGGAGGCGGATAGTTTGGGAAAAGAAATAAGAAAGAGGACAAGAAGAAACTAAACAACACAGAATCTCATAGCGGAACGACCAATCTATAATATACAACAAATCTTTACATAAAAACAAACTGTAATATATATATATACAGACATCAATCAGAGTATACCAACATATTTCATCCCGGACAGTTATAACAACCTGTCCTCACAATTCTTGATAAATACAACAATGAATGCAGTGAAAAATAAATATATACGTGAATACGTCTCCGGGCCTCCAGCTCGCGCCCTAAAGCTCTAAGCACCCAAACTAAATTTGTAATATGCTCGGTCTGACCCAAGCATTATAATAAAATAACACCCGAGTCAGTCAATGAATACCAGCGTGAGAAAACACAACCAACTGGATTTTAAAGTTATAAAAACCTTTGAAATCAAATGTATCTTATAAGACCACGCCACACATAAACACGGATGGGATTTTACCTTACGATAACCAAAACATTTTCTATAGAAAATCCATTTATATTATAATAATGTTTAGGGGTCAAAGTAAAATATGAATATAGTTGAAATACTTGCATCTCACGTTTCAGCATAGATGGGCACAACTAAGTCTGTAAAGCTCGTATTGGAGAATGGATTCCGTACTATGACAAGGTAAGGAACTACCTTCCAATGGTACATCTCTAGATAAAATGCACCGGGGTCTTACAAGAACATTTTGTACCCCTGCCACACAAGACCAGCCTACCACTTGACTAGTAGTACCGAATATGATCACCCCTTGTTTAATGAGCCCTGAAGCATACATGAGTAGATAGTAATCGATCTAGATTTAGGATGACCATACCGTGATGGGAGCGACCCACTTGGCCTTGCTGCATGCCCGATTTTTGTCATTTCCTGGTTGATGGGGCTTGAAACTACGTTTTACCTTTATATAGCACTTCCCACTTGGAATGCTACACTGCCCTCCAAGCAATATTGCAATGCCAGCATTCATCCATATAAGTTCGTTCGGGGACTGAACGAAACCAAAGGCACTGCTTCTACTATATCCATTTTGGAATCATCCTCAGGTTTAGTAGCAAGTAGCCTTGCACTTCAAAGAGTTTCGTCTTCAATTCCATCATCTTCAAGATATCTTCACTTCGAAACGCTTGAATTGGATCGAAGTGGTTTTCGGATAACATATCCGATCCCGTTCACTTCAAAACAACAATCAATAGTTTATGGTAATGTGACGACCCTGAATTTCGAATATTTGAAATTTGAACATTTAATTGATTTTAAATATTTTACATGGTAAATTTTAACTTGAATTTCAAATATCACTATTCAATTGGTAATTAAATTTTGGAAATTCGGTAAATTGCTGAATCGGGAATTCTAAGCTCATTAAAAATAGTTTAAGGGCTTGTAAAATTTATATTGATAATACTGAAGGTGATAGAACTTTTAAAATTGAATTTAAAAGTGGTTTGTCCAGTTTTAAAAATATATCGTTTAAATTGACATTTAAAAATAGCCTTCCAAGGCATTGTCTCGGAATTCGACGAAACCAATTCCATTGGATCCATAATATTGTATTATTATCGGATTTCAATTTTCATAGCGTTTGGAGTTAACATGTGGTCATACGAGATATAAACGCGCTGAAATCGATATCGAAAATTCAATATAATAATTGGGTCCAAAAAGCTATCTTCTCCATACGATCGAATTAGGACTCAAAGCCTTTTCCATTGTGTTCGGAATAGGGGTATAACATTATGAATGCCTAGCAGCATGCCTCGATAGGATGTCGAAATTTTAAGTTGGAAAATCGAGACAATTTGAATTTGAATATATAAACATACTTTGTTTGACTAGTCAATACTTCGCATCAGAACCTTTTGATTTCAATTCAAATATCACTTGTAACGACCCACATTTTTGACCATTCAAGTCGACAATAATCCACACATGTCCAACTCAAACCATTCAAAAAGGCAGATGGTTATTGGGGTTAAATAAGAAAAGGAAAGAAAGAACAGAAGCAAACTCAGAATTTTGCAGCGGAAGGAACAAGATATAATAATAAAATAACAGTTCATGAAGCTGTTAAATAAATAAATTTGATTATTATTATACATCATAAATCAGAGTTACATACATATCAGAGATAATACAACAATGCAGCGGAAAAATAATACAGTAGTAGAATACAAATGATGTAATACCAAACTCCGTCTTCGTCCTCCAGAATAGATCTTCAACCTTATCTGAAATGCTCAGGCTGACCCGAGCGTAATGAAAAGACAAAACACTCGAGTCAGGACTAAAATATCTCATGTAAGTCAAATCGAATAAGAAATATGAGTGTGACGGCGTCAGAGATGTTTACGGGGTTTGACATCTCCTATCCAGTGTCAACGTGAGTGCAATAACTTAAAAGATGTTACGGAATTTTCCATCTCTCAAGGATCCGTTAAACTATCTACTATGTAGTACAATACGCTATTATAATATGTCTATCATAAAGTAAAATATCAAACTAGTGTTAAGCCATGGCTGTCACATACCGAAATTTTCGACTTTCGAAAATTCGACATCGATACTCACTTTATCGACTGCCGAGCAATCGAGTGCCGGAAACTCCAATAGTGAGGGTTTTAAGAAAAAGAAAAAAAGTAGAAGAAGAAGAAGATAGAAGAAAAGAAGAGAAAAAGAAAAGAAGAACAACACATCAGAACAGCAACAGAAAACAATATCAGAATCTTACACATCGCAGCGGAACAATATATAATAAATAATCACTAGTCTTTTTAAAACAAAGAACTATATCAGTTTATACATACATCAATCATCAGAGTCAATATACAACAATGGACAGTTATATAAACTTGTCCTCATACAGAATACACAGCGGAATAAATAACATCAGATACAAATACTACGTCTCGCCATCCAGCCTATCTCCAAGCTCCAGAATATCCAGAATATCCTGATAATATAACTCTAGGCTGCCCGTGTGGAAAATTGGTGGGCACCCAGAGTTTAGAAGGGAAACAATAAACTCCGAGTCAGTCATGGTGACTGGTGTGAGATCGTAAAACAGTTATTCTTTAAAATAAACAACAGGATAATTTTAAAGTCAATTCGAAATGCTTTTGGAAAATGAAACTACCATAAGACCTCCCGCCACACACACAATGCAAACGCAGAATTGGAGGAGATTTCTTCTTATGATAGTCAAAGATGCTTACTACGCAAAATCAAATCATTTTGATATTATTATTAGTGCATAGTGGGAAATCATTTCGAAAGTAGAATATAAATCTTAGCCAGCATAGGTACCATTATATTATGCCTGCTATAGCTGCCTCCTGAGGAGACAGGTTATACAATTGAAATCGTAAAGGCTCGTATTGTTTCTTTGGATTTCCAACAAATAGTCGGGCTAAGGAACTTCCTATCCACGATGGGTACGTCCCTGGAATAGACGACCCGAGAAATAACCTAACATTACGGTTAGATCTCTGCCAACACAAGGCCGGGTTACCTCTGCAAAAGTAGGTAACTATTGACACGCGTATGCCATCCCCCGATCGTCACCGATCTTCCCGAGGATCCCCGATTCCAACAAACCACATAGAAAAAATAATGCAGTAACCACAGAGGTTAAGTATCTGGGCTCCATACCATGATACCACCTTTATCCAGAAGGAATGACATACACTAAGGGGCGCTACTCCCTAGAACCTTGCTGCATTCGTCCTGTTTCGACCATTTCCGGGGTGTGAGGCTCGATGAAGTCTCGTCCACAAAGCTACGCTTTCTCAAAAAGCCCTGCTTCGGGTCAAACAAAATGATCAACCTATGATCACAAAGATATAAGATCAAACAAATGATCATATCGCAAATGATCAAACACTGATCATTTCACAGCAACACTCAGTATGCCACGTTACCAAATTGGGATATATCGCTGATAAATTTCAACTACATAACCTCTGAGCTCGTACGTCTCAGAGAAGGGTGTTAAGCTAAGAGAATAAATTCTCCGCCACCAACAGAAATGTATTTGAAAGAAATCAGCTTTATATCTCAAATTGTAACGTCAGACACACAATCCATACAAGTCTGTTCCGGGATCGAACAGAACCGAAGGCACTTCTCACGAAGCCCTTGCATATCCGGATAATTTTCAATCACGTCAGGACTTCCCGTCACTAAGGGTGATAAAACCTCTAAATCGGAGATCAGCCGATGTAGAGTAACTCGACGGTAATCCTTCCGTTTTCAAAAATATCCGGTCTTCAACACCGGTCTTCGAATGCAATTCATAACGACGTATCACATATTCGGAATGGGTTATACGACCCCATGGTCCTTTCCCGGCTAACCCGAATAGTGAGCGATTATTCAAAAATAAGTGTGGCATTCAAATTCATCCAATTCACAACAAATACCTATTCAAGGTAATTATTGATAGTCGGTTATTTTACTATCAATAAAGATGCGCAACATCATCAGATTCCAAATAATTTTCCAAATTATTTTATCTTCAAAAATATCTTTACTAGATATATAGTTTCCACACTTTAAAAATAAATCAACGTTTATTTTTAAAACAAATTCCCATTCCATTTATAAATTCCATAGTGAATTTATATCTTCAAAATATCTACTGATATACGATTCTCAAATCGATTTCAAATATTCAATTTCAATTTATCTTTACAAAGATAAATTCTCAAAACGTTCATTTCATATTGGAAAAGCATTTCCATACTTATTTAATAATAAGTAATTCACAATCATTTATTTTCAACATTTGAAAATATTCGATATACTTAAATCAATATTAAGTATATTTTCATTCTTTAAGGAAATCATAAATTTTAACATCTATTTGAGTCAAAAACGAATGTTGCGTAAAACATCGTTACGACGACTCAAAATCACTAGTATAGGGATTCGAAATTAAAATAGATATATAAATCCCAATACTAACTAAAAATATTTCCTTTCGGAAATCATTTACTATAACAACAGTGTTATAGTCCACCATTTCCTTATTTTTCGAAAACGTCTATTTCAACAATGAATGTTGAAATCTATGATTTCGGTAATTCACACGTTTTAAAACATCTTTTAAAACAATCACTTCATTTCAAATATCGCTTTCCCGAAACATATCCATTTTACTTAACAATATATTCACTATCCAAAATCGTGAATATACTTCACTAATTACATTTCACTATTTTCTACACATTTTATTTCAACAAAAATTCGCTATCCAAAATCGCGAATATATCTTCTTTAAAAATCTTCTACATTTAATTTATCAAATTCTATCGATTTCGAATTTATAAAACAACGTTTATAAATTCTATTCCTATTTTCTAACGACTTCAATTTAATAAATCTCCTTTATTCATAATTCGATAAATATTCCATCTAAAGGTAAAAATCCAATTTATAAGTTAATCTCTTATAAATCTTTTATTCTACAGTTTCATCCATTTTATAACTTCACAATTTATATCTATTAATTTCATTTACTTATGGAATCTATTCATACTTCTTTTTAACACTTATAAAATACTCGTTTTATAATTCCAATATTTGATTTATAAAATATCAATTTTTATAAATCTTTTTATACAAATCGTTTTATAGTTATTCAAAAATCCCAACTTAACCCATTTTATAAATTTCTTAACTCTTTATTTCAAAGAAATTACTTTTTTGTTAAAATTCACAAAACCTTAACTTTTATAACTTTAAAGTTTTAACGTTTATCTATTTAAAGTAAATCAATTCAACAATTTAAATAAACGTATATTTTCAAAGATCACTTTTAAAATTTCACTTTTAAAATCAACATCGTTATTTTTAAATTTCAAAATTTGAATCCAATGATGCAACGCATCAATTAGTCCATCACAACATCAAACATCATATATCATCACATGATAACAGAATATATATCAACATCTGTAAATAAATAAATACAGTTGAGGAATCCAGTTGGATCCCTCCAACCTGTTTCCCTGCATCCAAAGACGTTAGCACAATACCAATTCCGCTCCAGTACGGAATTATCGCGGTATATGGGTTTTTATAAATCCGCTTACTAACGGCGCAATAGGGTCTCATCCGCTATACGAGGCGGGAAATCATCAATCCAATATATACATATGCCAATATGTATATATTGCTATATATAGATATATATCCTACTATATCTAATATCACATTCAAACAAATCAATCAATAACTGCAATTCAATCATAAATCTGAGTGAGAAGATCTCACCTTAGCTTTTTATTTTGCAATCCATTTTGAATCCAACTTATTTCTTCACAGTTTAACCTTGTATAAGCAATTATACAATTTAATTAATATTTGAACAAATCAAATCAATGATCTCCTATTAGGTAAATTAAATTAGCCAAATTATTTTTATTAACAAACTTTCTCTTATCAATTTATTAAATTAAATCGAATTTCCTTTTTAGTAACTTAAATAAATTTTAGATAAGTCAATAATACATTTCTATTTTTATTTTTCTGAAAATAAAACAGTAATAAATTTTCCTTCTTCAAATCTTAATCTATATAAAATTTCTTTCTTTACTATAAATATTTTTAAAACTATATATATCTAATGGCAATTTCCTCTACTGTGATCAATATTAACTTATATATATATTATCTATTTTATTACTGTTTTACATTAACAGTTTATACTTTCAAAACTTAGATATAAATATATCCCCTTTTCTTTCTCTAATTTCAAATTAATTAACTAACTGCTATATCCAATACTAACAAAAAAATAAATAAATTTCCAATACCTTACTGTACTCGCAGCCCAGGTTCGAACGCAATTCCAAAGCCCACATCTCTACATCGTCGCCATCGATTTGCCTCCATCGACGAACTGCTCGCGATGCCTCCTCGACCTGCTTCGAACTCGCTATGTCGCTGCCTGCTTCGAGAACAGTATCGAGCATGCCCATGCCCCAAATTCACCTTCACGACAACACTCAGAGCATCACGAAATCGAATCCCTCCAACCGCCGACACGCCTCAACCAGCGGCGCCTCATAACCTAGCTGCTCGCGACCCCGAACCACCATCGGCCTCGTCGCCCAATCCCCAGTCTCGATCACCCCTGCTGCCCTCGTGACGCGCTCGAGAACCCTCCTGACAGCGCCGCCCTATCGAGCGCCATCACGAACGCACCTGCCTTGTCGCGCTCGCGCGCTGCCACTGCCTCGACCACGTACTCGAGCTCGACTTCGAAAACCAAAGCCTCGCGACACCTTCCACGCGCTTGCCCACGCGCTCCCCAAATCCTAGACTGCCGCGTCGACCCCAGGCCTCGCGATGAACTTCCCAGCTGCCTCGATTTTTAAAAATGAACGAGAGTGGCCATTGTTTTGATTTCGTTTGAATGAGAGTAGAGGGCTTCGGTCGATCTTGATTAGTTTTGGGGAAAAGAAGGGAGCTCGGCAATTTAGACTTGAACGAGAATTTTCATTCTGCCATTATTTTTTTCTCGTTTGTTTTTTGATTTTCAAAACTGGAAGATAAGAGGAACAATTAAAAGAAGATGATTGCGTGATGGGGTGCACGTTTAGTCTCGTGATTTTAGGCGAGATTCACGGAAGAGTATCGTGCCAGCTTTTCTTCTGATGTCGACCAGAATTTAAATTGTAAAAATTTAAATTGAATTTGATGAAATCTTCAATGCGTTTATCTATCGTGTGCACACATAGCAAGTCTGACAAATACGAAATTCGAAATCCGATATCAGTTCAATATTCCGGATCCAATGGAACCGGTTTCGTCGAATTCCGAGACTGTGCCTCGGACGGCTATTTTTAAATATCGGTTCGTACGATTTAATTTCAAACTGAACAAAACATTTTCAAACTCGATTCTGAAGCTTCCATTATTTTCAGTATTATAAATACGAATTTTAAAAGCTTTTCGGAATATTTTTCTTCAACTTTAAATTGCAGATTTAAATTCTCATCCAGATTCAATAGATTAAATTTTATAATTTAATCGTCAATTTCAAATTAAAATCGGGGATTCAAATTAAATCATCGTTCAAATATTTAAAATTAATTAAATATTCTCAATTTAATTTGTTCAAAATTCCGGGTCGTTACAGACTTCCCTCCTTAAAAGAATTTCGTCCTCGAAATTACAAGTTAGGAAAAATGGTTCTTAACTCGTCTACTATCTTTCACAATCTAAATAGTTTTATCAATTTATCAAAACAAATCTCTCTACTAAAGATTCGTTATTAATCAACTACATTTCAACTTCAACTCTAAGTTTCAAACAATATTGTTTCCTTAACAATTCAATTTTAAGTTTAAATTCAAATTTTAGACTTTCAAAATTCCTCAAAAATTTTCTAACGCCCGAAATTTTCGAAAAATTTCGCCAGCGTCTCCTTTGCGCGGCTAATACGGTACGACTACAAAACGTCCCTACGGACTCTCAGATTTCAAAAAGAAAAAGAAAAAGCCAAGCGGCTAGAGAAATAAGTCATCAAAAACTCATATTATAATTCAAATACGTACCTTTTCCGAGCAAATTCAAATTCATCTTTGAAATAAATTTTCCAATCCCTTTATACACCTGTATACTACTAGCCATAATATCTAGTTACAGCATTCAAACTATTTTGCAAATTCGATTACAAAATTTCAATATAACTGCTTATATCATCTTTAAGTTCGTTATTGAAGTTATATCCTATTCATTCAATTTTTACCTTTCACATTCATTTGAATTTAATTCACAATTTCAATTTTATTTAAATTCAATTTATCTTCATTTATAATCATTGAATTTAATTCGTTCAAATCTTATTCATTTGGTCAATAATCAATTAGCTTCACTTCATTTTCCATAATCAAATTCAATTCTAGTTTTATTCACTTACGAATTCATATTTACAATTTTATTCATATATGAATTCATTATCATTCAATTTCACATTAATAATTCTCATTTGTCAAACGAATTTATTTTCAAATCTTTGGTTATTATTTTATTTCTCATTTTATAAGTTATATAACTTATACTTACTTTAATTCAACTTAAAATTCCTTAAGTTAAATTTATTCAATCAAAATTCAAATTGTATAAGTTATCAACTTGATAATATTTCATAAATATGGTATTCCAGAGTCTTACCAACATTTCAAAATCATTTTGAAAACAATTCAAATTATCTTGGAATTTCCAAACAAAACCCAAATTTTCCAAACAACTTTCATTTAAAACAATCTGGCAGCAATTCCTCTTCTGGAAACCCGAAAATGAACACCAACGATGCCGCGGTCATCATCGAAGTTATTTTCCAGCGATCGAAAAGAGTTTAGAGCTTTTCATTCCTTCAAAACATTTTTCAAAATCCTTTGAATATCATTTTCAAACCAAAAAGATTTTAAACTTTCCAAATCACCAAAATTTTCAAACTCCTTTCAAAACATTTCCAAATACTTCTCTGGAATTCCGTTTCAAATTATAAATCACATTTATAACTTATATTCTCAAATTCTACTTGTATATGGATTAATTTCTTAACTTTGGAGTTACGATTTCAGTTTCTTATTCAGTTTCAATAGTAATGATAATATTTCAATATCATCACTTTCCTAACATCCATGCAACCATATACTATAGTAATTCATAGAAAGTCATTTCTTTTCTATACGAAAATAGTTTTGGGTAAAATTATTTCATTCACCCTATTTTAAAACAATACTGTGCCGAATTGTTCTATTCAAGTGTTTAGAAACCCCTTCGATACAGTTTTGCAAGACTGTGCCGACGAAGGTTCAAATACCACTCAATAAACCAATCATCACAATACAAAACAATTTTATATTAACTAACAAATACGCGCTCGTATCTATTATTACACTCAACTCATTCTAGAGTACTACTGACTCTATCTCTAATGAGTAACACCCAACAGAACAGGGTTGTCGCTTAACCATATGCTCTGATACCACTTTGTCACATACCGAAATTTTCGACTTTCGAAAATTCGACATCGATACTCACTTTATCGACTGCCGAGCAATCGAGTGCCGGAAACTCCAATAGTGAGGGTTTTAAGAAAAAGAAAAAAAGTAGAAGAAGAAGAAGATAGAAGAAAAGAAGAGAAAAAGAAAAGAAGAACAACACATCAGAACAGCAACAGAAAACAATATCAGAATCTTACACATCGCAGCGGAACAATATATAATAAATAATCACTAGTCTTTTTAAAACAAAGAACTATATCAGTTTATACATACATCAATCATCAGAGTCAATATACAACAATGGACAGTTATATAAACTTGTCCTCATACAGAATACACAGCGGAATAAATAACATCAGATACAAATACTACGTCTCGCCATCCAGCCTATCTCCAAGCTACAGAATATCCAGAATATCCTGATAATATAACTCTAGGCTGCCCGTGTGGAAAATTGGTGGGCACCCAGAGTTTAGAAGGGAAACAATAAACTCCGAGTCAGTCATGGTGACTGGTGTGAGATCGTAAAACAGTTATTCTTTAAAATAAACAACAGGATAATTTTAAAGTCAATTCGAAATGCTTTTGGAAAATGAAACTACCATAAGACCTCCCACCACACACACAATGCAAACGCAGAATTGGAGGAGATTTCTTCTTATGATAGTCAAAGATGCTTACTACGCAAAATCAAATCATTTTGATATTATTATTAGTGCATAGTGGGAAATCATTTCGAAAGTAGAATATAAATCTTAGCCAGCATTGGTACCATTATATTATGCCTGCTATAGCTGCCTCCTGAGGAGACAGGTTATACAATTGAAATCGTAAAGGCTCGTATTGTTTCTTTGGATTTCCAACAAATGGTCAGGCTAAGGAACTTCCTATCCACGATGGGTACGTCCCTGGAATAGACGACCCGAGAAATAACCTAACATTACGGTTAGATCTCTGCCAACACAAGGCCGGGTTACCTCTGCAAAAGTAGGTAACTACTGACACGCGTATGCCATCCCCCGATCGTCACCGATCTTCCCGAGGATCCCCGATTCCAACAAACCACATAGAAAAAATAATGCAGTAACCACAGAGGTTAAGTATCTGGGCTCCATACCATGATACCACCTTTATCCAGAAGGAATGACATACACTAAGGGGCGCTACTCCCTAGAACCTTGCTGCATTCGTCCTGTTTCGACCATTTCCGGGGTGTGAGGCTCGATGAAGTCTCGTCCACAAAGCTACGCTTTCTCAAAAAGCCCTGCTTCGGGTCAAACAAAATGATCAACCTATGATCACAAAGATATAAGATCAAACAAATGATCATATCGCAAATGATCAAACACTGATCATTTCACAGCAACACTCAGTATGCCACGTTACCAAATTGGGATATATCGCTGATAAATTTCAACTACATAACCTCTGAGCTCGTACGTCTCAGAGAAGGGTGTTAAGCTAAGAGAATAAATTCTCCGCCACCAACAGAAATGTATTTGAAAGAAATCAGCTTTATATCTCAAATTGTAACGTCAGACACACAATCCATACAAGTCTGTTCCGGGATCGAACAGAACCGAAGGCACTTCTCACGAAGCCCTTGCATATCCGGATAATTTTCAATCACGTTAGGACTTCCCGTCACTAAGGGTGATAAAACCTCTAAATCGGAGATCAGCCGATGTAGAGTAACTCGACGGTAATCCTTCCGTTTTCAAAAATATCCGGTCTTCAACACCGGTCTTCGAATGCAATTCATAACGACGTATCACATATTCGGAATGGGTTATACGACCCCATGGTCCTTTCCCGGCTAACCCGAATAGTGAGCGATTATTCAAAAATAAGTGTGGCATTCAAATTCATCCAATTCACAACAAATACCTATTCAAGGTAATTATTGATAGTCGGTTATTTAACTATCAATAAAGATGCGCAACATCATCAGATTCCAAATAATTTTCCAAATTATTTTATCTTCAAAAATATCTTTACTAGATATATAGTTTCCACACTTTAAAAATAAATCAACGTTTATTTTTAAAACAAATTCCTATTCCATTTATAAATTCCATAGTGAATTTATATCTTCAAAATATCTACTGATATACGATTCTCAAATTGATTTCAAATATTCAATTTCAATTTATCTTTACAAAGATAAATTCTCAAAACGTTCATTTCATATTGGAAAAGCATTTCCATACTTATTTAATAATAAGTAATTCACAATCATTTATTTTCAACATTTGAAAATATTCGATATACTTAAATCAATATTAAGTATATTTTCATTCTTTAAGGAAATCATAAATTTTAACATCTATTTGAGTCAAAAACGAATGTTGCGTAAAACATCGTTACGACGACTCAAAATCACTAGTATAGGGATTCGAAATTAAAATAGATATATAAATCCCAATACTACCTAAAAATATTTCCTTTCGGAAATCATTTACTATAACAACAGTGTTATAGTCCACCATTTCCTTATTTTTCGAAAACGTCTATTTCAACAATGAATGTTGAAATCTATGATTTCGGTAATTCACACGTTTTAAAACATCTTTTAAAACAATCACTTCATTTCAAATATCGCTTTCCCGAAACATATCCATTTTACTTAACAATATATTCACTATCCAAAATCGTGAATATACTTCACTAATTACATTTCACTATTTTCTACACATTTTATTTCAACAAAAATTCGCTATCCAAAATCGCGAATATATCTTCTTTAAAAATCTTCTACATTTAATTTATCAAATTCTATCGATTTCGAATTTATAAAACAACGTTTATAAATTCTATTCCTATTTTCTAACGACTTCAATTTAATAAATCTCCTTTATTCATAATTCGATAAATATTCCATCTAAAGGTAAAAATCCAATTTATAAGTTAATCTCTTATAAATCTTTTATTCTACAGTTTCATCCATTTTATAACTTCACAATTTATATCTATTAATTTCATTTACTTATGGAATCTATTCATACTTCTTTTTAACACTTATAAAATACTCGTTTTATAATTCCAATATTTGATTTATAAAATATCAATTTTTATAAATCTTTTTATACAAATCGTTTTATAGTTATTCAAAAATCCCAACTTAACCCATTTTATAAATTTCTTAACTCTTTATTTCAAAGAAATTACTTTTTTTTTTAAATTCACAAAACCTTAACTTTTATAACTTTAAAGTTTTAACGTTTATCTATTTAAAGTAAATCAATTCAACAATTTAAATAAACGTATATTTTCAAAGATCACTTTTAAAATTTCACTTTTAAAATCAACATCGTTATTTTTAAATTTCAAAATTTGAATCCAATGATGCAACGCATCAATTAGTCCATCACAACATCAAACATCATATATCATCACATGATAACAGAATATATATCAACATCTGTAAATAAATAAATACAGTTGAGGAATCCAGTTGGATCCCTCCAACCTGTTTCCCTGCATCCAAAGACGTTAGCACAATACCAATTCCGCTCCAGTACGGAATTATCGCGGTATATGGGTTTTTATAAATCCGCTTACTAACGGCGCAATAGGGTCTCATCCGCTATACGAGGCGGGAAATCATCAATCCAATATATACATATGCCAATATGTATATATTGCTATATATAGATATATATCCTACTATATCTAATATCACATTCAAACAAATCAATCAATAACTGCAATTCAATCATAAATCTGAGTGAGAAGATCTCACCTTAGCTTTTTATTTTGCAATCCATTTTGAATCCAACTTATTTCTTCACAGTTTAACCTTGTATAAGCAATTATACAATTTAATTAATATTTGAACAAATCAAATCAATGATCTCCTATTAGGTAAATTAAATTAGCCAAATTATTTTTATTAACAAACTTTCTCTTATCAATTTATTAAATTAAATCGAATTTCCTTTTTAGTAACTTAAATAAATTTTAGATAAGTCAATAATACATTTCTATTTTTATTTTTCTGAAAATAAAACAGTAATAAATTTTCCTTCTTCAAATCTTAATCTATATAAAATTTCTTTCTTTACTATAAATATTTTTAAAACTATATATATCTAATGGCAATTTCCTCTACTGTGATCAATATTAACTTATATATATATTATCTATTTTATTACTGTTTTACATTAACAGTTTATACTTTCAAAACTTAGATATAAATATATCCCCTTTTCTTTCTCTAATTTCAAATTAATTAACTAACTGCTATATCCAATACTAACAAAAAAATAAATAAATTTCCAATACCTTACTGTACTCGCAGCCCAGGTTCGAACGCAATTCCAAAGCCCACATCTCTACATCGTCGCCATCGATTTGCCTCCATCGACGAACTGCTCGCGATGCCTCCTCGACCTGCTTCGAACTCGCTATGTCGCTGCCTGCTTCGAGAACAGTATCGAGCATGCCCATGCCCCAAATTCACCTTCACGACAACACTCAGAGCATCACGAAATCTAATCCCTCCAACCGCCGACACGCCTCAACCAGCGGCGCCTCATAACCTAGCTGCTCGCGACCCCGAACCACCATCGGCCTCGTCGCCCAATCCCCAGTCTCGATCACCCCTGCTGCCCTCGTGACGCGCTCGAGAACCCTCCTGACAGCGCCGCCCTATCGAGCGCCATCACGAACGCACCTGCCTTGTCGTGCTCGCGCGCTGCCACTGCCTCGACCACGTACTCAAGCTCGACTTCGAAAACCAAAGCCTCGCGACACCTTCCACGCGCTTGCCCACGCGCTCCCCAAATCCTAGACTGCCGCGTCAACCCCAGGCCTCGCGATGAACTTCCCAGCTGCCTCGATTTTTAAAAATGAACGAGAGTGGCCATTGTTTTGATTTCGTTTGAATGAGAGTAGAGGGCTTCGGTCGATCTTGATTAGTTTTGGGGAAAAGAAGGGAGCTCGGCAATTTAGACTTGAACGAGAATTTTCGTTCTGCCATTATTTTTTTCTCGTTTGTTTTTTGATTTTCAAAACTGGAAGATAAGAGGAACAATTAAAAGAAGATGATTGCGTGATGGGGTGCATGTTTAGTCTCGTGATTTTAGGCGAGATTCACGGAAGAGTATCGTGCCAGCTTTTCTTCTGATGTCGACCAGAATTTAAATTGTAAAAATTTAAATTGAATTTGATGAAATCTTCAATGCGTTTATCTATCGTGTGCACACATAGCAAGTCCGACAAATACGAAATTCGAAATCCGATATCAGTTCAATATTCCGGATCCAATGGAACCGGTTTCGTCGAATTCCGAGACTGTGCCTCGAACGGCTATTTTTAAATATCGGTTCGTACGATTTAATTTCAAACTGAACAAAACATTTTCAAACTCGATTCTGAAGCTTCCATTATTTTCAGTATTATAAATACGAATTTTAAAAGCTTTTCGAAATATTTTTCTTCAACTTTAAATTGCAGATTTAAATTCTCATCCAGATTCAATAGATTAAATTTTATAATTTAATCGTCAATTTCAAATTAAAATCGGGGATTCAAATTAAATCATCGTTCAAATATTTAAAATTAATTAAATATTCTCAATTTAATTTGTTCAAAATTCCGGGTCGTTACAATGGCCCATTCCACCCTTAACACATTTTTATTCCCAAAAGCATATACAAGACCGTAGTTTCCCCAAAACTGGAAGTCACCAGAGGGCAATCCATATACTAAAGGTACAAACCAAAACGTAGTGGTCGCGAATAGGATAATCAGTATGACAAGGTACATGAGGTGATACCAACTAGGATACTAGTAGTTGCGTCATCCGGACTGATGTTGGGCATAGCAGCTACTACCCCAACACCGCGAAACAACACTCCCATAATCGAGGGGTGCACCCAAATCGAATCACAAAAGTAATAGATATGGTAACGAAGAAGTGTGTCCGCTAGAGGTGGCGAACCTCAATGGCCCGGCAGGGCTCCTGTTTTAGTCATGTCAGGGGTCATCCAAAATCGTTCTCTTTCTTCAGTCAACGCGTTCACCAAAACCATCCACTTCATTCTGGATCAACACTCCGTGTGTATTAGTTATTAAAGTGGTTTTCGGTATCGACAGAGAGTATGTCCATATCCGATCCCTGTCTCTTTAATAACTACGTATTATTACACCGGTGGCTCTTTTACATTTCAAATCGATTCATAATTGATATCAAAATATCATTTTCGCTTCAAAATCAAATCCATTCAAATATCATCATATCTATTCAAGATGTAAGATTCGTTTCAAAATCATCTTTCGCCTCAATATCTCATTTCGATTTCAAAATCATTAATTTCAACTTGATTTAGCTTCTCAATAAACCATTTCAAATTATCAATTTCAAATACATATTTGAACCACAAAATAAACAATTTCACTTTCAATATATTTCGAAACTTTAAATATTTCACATTTCAAAACAGCTCATATATTTATATAAGAATATAAGATTCGCTTTAAAACCATTTCGTATTCAAATTAGAATATACTTCAAATTAAACATCCGTATTAAGTAGTTTACTTAATTTCTGGAACAATTCCAATTCAATAAACTTAGATTAACATTCGGATTTCAAGAATTCATTTAAGTATTACATTCCAAATCAATTTCAGTTCAAATCCTATTCAAATCAATTTTATCTTCAAATTTAATTCAATAGTTTCAATTTAGTCCAATTCACAAATTTCTTTGAATTTCAATTAAATTCCAAATTAATTAAATCTCAATTTCAAATTAATTTTCAATTCCAAACTCAAACTTGAAATATCATTTCATATAAATTTTCTTAGAAATATTCAGAGTTCGATTAAAAGTCCAATCTTTTAAAACAAATCAACTTTCGAATATTTACGTCGTATTTCAATCTTTTTCTTAAAAATCTAAACTTCGAATAATTAAACAATTTCATTTACCAAGTTTAAATTCCAACATCTCGAGCTTCAATTCAAAATAATTCAATTTCCATAAATTGGATTTTATTCTTAAAATCAATTCATTTAAATAATTTCAAAACAACTTTTAAAATCATTTAATTTAACCAACCCGGTGTCCGTATATAATTTTCTAACCTATGGCCAAGTGAATATGTAACGACCCAATATTTTCAACCATTCGCATCCATTATAAGTGTATAGGTAGACACTCATGCCGGAGTTGAATTGCTCAAAATACTGCGTTGTAAATAAAATTTGGCAAAACTCAGCATATACAGTAAATAAAATAATTACAGATCACAGACACAGAGTAATATAACAATAATGCAGCGGAAACAAAAGGATAGTAGTTCATGAAGCTACTATATATATAACAGAGTTAAACGAGATACAACAGAGGTTTCGAATACAATAGATGTCTCAATACAATAATCAAATACCAGATCTGAATACATCACTGGAATCAACAGAATAACTGAAAGCAGGATCGATAGATTGCTGGATCTCCAAGCGAAGCTCCGACTCCAAAGGTGAGTCCCAAATGTTGTATCACTCAGTCTGACCCGAGCGTAAAGCAAAACACAAAACACTCGAGTCAGGATTAACATTCTTATATAAATAAATCCAACTCAAGTGAAATATCAACTAAAATACAAGTAACTTAAAGGATGTTTGGGATAACCATCCCCTAAGGATCCGTTAAACTATTTACTATGTAGTAATATTCGCTATTATAATAGTGTCTAAATAAGTAAAGTATAATCATATCGGAAAATAGCGTTAAGGGGATGGAGAACCTTAACGCGGTCGGATCTTAAAATCATAATCGTAGTAAAGCTCGATATGGTAGGTGACACGGCACAACTAGGCAATGCCAGGGTAGATATACCAATTACGCACACGGACTGATGGATACGCATAGCAGCCACTACCGTTCCACCTCGAACAACAATTCCAAATCGGAGGATGGCCATCTAGTCAAATCACAAGTAAGAGTATAATATCGAAGAAATGCATCCGAGAAGAGGTGCTACCTCACTGGTCCGAGATCGCTCCTGTTTTAGCCACCTTATGCCAACTCACGGGAGTTGGGTCCACGTAATATACCTTAAGAACGTCGCCACCATCCTACTTCATTCTGGGATCTCCACCGCGTACACGGTTGTCAAAGTGGTTTTCGGTATCGACAGAGAGTATGTCCATATCCGATCCCGGTCTCTTTGCCAACCAATCGTTATTATAACACCGTGGTCATTTCAAAATAGTTTATACTTCAAACCAAAATCGTTATCATTTCAAAACCCAATTTAATATGATATCGTTTCACTTTAAATATATCCATTTTCAAAATCATATTACTTTCCAAAGTTATAATGCTTTCGAAATCATAGTCTGGAAATCACGGTATTTTGGAAATCATAACACTTCCCTTTTAAACGGTTTAGATATTAAAATTTCGTTATAAAATAAATTAGTTTCCTCAAATTCCACAAATTGATTCAAATTAACTCGAATTTCAAAAATTTAATTTAATCAAATCTCAAATCACCAGTTTTAACTCGATTCAGCTTCTAAAATAAACCATTTCAATTTATCGATTTCAATTACATATCTGAACCATAAAATAAGCCATTTCAATTTTTATTATATTTCAAAGCTTTAAACATTCAACATTTCAAAACTAAATTCGATAAATTTGTATACATATCAGATTCACTTTACAATTATTTAGTTTTGAAATATTAACTTAATCATTTCCATAACATTTAAATACAATTTCAATTTACAAATTTAAATAAACAAAATATCCCATTTATATATATAAGTTTGAAATCCATTTAAGTCACCCTTTCAAATTTCAAGTTGTAAAACACTTCTTTAAATTTCAAATTCAATACATTTCGAATCAACTTATTTAAGTATAATTCTTAAATAAATATAATTTCAATCAATTTCAAATCATTAAAAATTCTATATTTAAAAATATAGATATTAAATACTTAAACATATTATTTATCAACTTTATTAAATCAACTTTAATAAATCTTTAAAATCAATATTAATCAAAACCATATATTTCTTTTTTTCAAAACCATAGATATCATTTTCAAAACGTTTATATATAGACCAACGGTGCCTGTATATAATTTTCTATCCTATGGTCAAGTGATACGGATATTTATCATTTCAATCCGCAATTTAAAACATATTCGGGTATATATCTTTTCAACCCGAAATCCCAAATTCAATTCAATTGAAAATCGCTTGGGTTTATCATTTCAACCCATAACGATTTCCTACTATTCTACAGATCGTTCGGGTATGTATCATTTCAACCCATAGTGAATTCTATACTAACAGGGAACTTGCAGAGTGATAACAGATAATATAAAATACAACAACAGGCATATATCATAAATAACAATAAAATATAAACAACAGGATACGGTGTCATATCCCACAGGTGAACAGTTACAGATAATAGCATATATAACAATCTAAATAACTATAGCAGCATATTTCAATTGTCGTTTCAATTGAAATCAAATTTAATAAATATAAGAACATTAATCGTGAGTGATTGCTCACCTTTCGAGGCTAGAGAGAATAGACAATGAAATTGAGTTACGAAATGCAAGCACGACTTCCAACACAAGATAGATTGGCACAAATCGACGAACAAAGCTGATAAATCGGAATTGATGAGACAAAAAGAATCAGTTTAATAGAAACAGAAAATATATATTTTATTATTATTGTTATTTCCATGAAATCAATATTTAATTTAAAACAAATATTAAAATAATATATATAGTTAAAATCATTGCTTTAATTAATCACGTATATTATAAATCACCTATATACATTATATATATCAAAATAACCACTCATATATATCACTAATATATAAATTATATACCATACAACATATAACTAATATATATATAAACTGGAACCACTACATATGAACTACAGACCTTACATAAACCTATATATGATCATCTATGCTTATACACATATCGAAATTTAAGACAACATAAGCACTGATAAAATCAAGTATGCAGTATACATAATATATACAAACTGACCTAAAAATATAAATATACTAAAACCAGATTTTCTTTGATTTAAAACCCACACTTTCTTTCAACAATCACCTTCAAGGCAAATACTTACAGTCTCAATAAACCTTATATTAATAGCTACATATATATATAACATATACTTACAAATCTAGCAATATTCAAAACCTGAACAATATATGTATATATACTTCTTATAGATACATATCTAGAAACCAAATAGACAAAAGGGATTGCATAATATATAAAACTCAGTACACAAATATATACGTTCAAAATACGGTCATATTCTAGTGAGCTTATAATATTTTATACACTATGTACTTACAAAACACGGTCCTACATTTAACAGTATCTGCCAACAACAATTTATAGGTATTTTGTTTGTAAAGCACTTATATATATGAGCTAACCAGCTACATGAATATAACTACCAATAATATATATGTAAACTATTAAAACTTGAACCTTAAACCCAAATAGCATATATATAAACTAATATAAGTTGTATAGACTAACATATATTCTTTATAAATTCTAACATATGTAACTAGCAGATTATAGATTAGGATATATATAAAGTTTTGGAAATATATATATATAAAACAAACTGAAGAACAACTTTCTATTGCTACTATTATATATATAAATGTAAATAAATAGTACTTATATATATATAATAAAACCAAGTTCACTTATACAACTTACATTAAATGATAACTCATACAAATTCAATACAGCCCAATAACACTTATACATATATATACCAATATCTCAACAGCAAACATAAAAAAAATATACTAACCAATACTTTAAAAATATATATAGTTTAGTCTTTAAAATATGCTACGGCTAATAATATAACTTATATGCATATACACTCATCCAGTGAAGTTATACAAATCGTATTTAAAATAAAAGAAATCAAACTCCAAATCAATATATACCTCAAATAATGAAGTGAAGGAGTTGCGTGAAAAGGAAGGTTTCGGGCTCGACGTTGGAGGTGGAGGCAGTCGAAAGGAGGAGGAAGCAGACGGCTGGTGGTCAAGGCACGGAGGAGGAGATGACTTGGTGACCTACCATGGAGTGGGTGGTCGGCGGCACACTGGGTTCGGCAGGGATGGGCGAGGCGATGGGTTGTGGTAATGATCTGGCATGGGTTTCGGTGGTGACGTGGTGGAGGGCTGGAAGGCTGGCTTAGTCAGGTGCTCGGTCGTGGTTGTGGGGTGGTGACAGGCCTGGGTAGGGGCTCGGTCTGGTGGTGGTAGCTGGGACTCGAACTGGATTGGACTGCCTGAGTGGAGACGTGGCCGGGGTGGTTTCTGGCAGAGCACGGCATGGGTTGGGGCGTGATGGCGAATGGGTGGTCTGGGGTTGGCGACGTGGTGGGTTTGGTCTCGGTCGTGGCTGTCTGGGTGGAGGCGTGGTGAAGTTCGGTGGTGACAGCATGGCGTGGGGTTCTTGGCCTGGCGTTGGCGACGTGGAGGTAGTAGCTTCGTGGAGGCATGGGTTAGGCGAAGGGGTTGGACGTGGTTGGTGGATCTGGTGAGAAGTGAGATGTGAGGCTAATGGGTTAACGTGCTCGAGCAGTTCGGGTGGATGCAGTGAGGGGTGTGGGTTTCGAGGGCTGTGTGGTAGGAGTTGCAGCCAGAGGTCAATGGAAGTCTCGGCTGTAGTCAGGTGGAAGGACATGGGTGGAGATGGACATGGCTGTACGTGTGGAGAGTTGGTGTTGTTCTATTGGAAGAAGAATGGAGGAAATAAATGAAGAGAACAGTACCAAGTGGGCAGGAGAAAATGAATTGGTTTAGGCAAATGAGCTGTCCCTTTGAATAATGTAAACGAACAGACGAGTGGACCAAGTACAAAATATGAACGGATCTTGATTAAAGGAAGGAGTTTCCAAACGAATAGCACATTTGAATTTGAAAAGGTCAGACTAAAATAAAAGGGTACGGATAGCACGTTTGAATTTGAAAAGGTAAGAAAGTGGAAAGTCACAAATTTTGTATCGCTACAATAGAACGTTACCATCGTTTTCGTCACCTACCGGACCTCAAAATATGGAAATGAATATACCGCAGAGATCAGCACGACGAGACGATTAAAATGGTACACAGATATCAGTGGTACGGTCATCCGATCAAAAGTCGATAACCGGTACCAGAAATGCTGCTATTGTCAGAAATAAGATCGACGGAGCAGTAGATGTCCAAATTTGATGAAACGAAAGATGACGTCTCACTCAGAAGATGATTTACAAATTTTCTATGTAAAAATATTTAGGTTTGGAAAACATTTTATTATCACCAATTTTTCACTGATTAAATTGAAGTAAATTTACGCGCGAAATAAATTTTCATATTTTCGGACGAAAATTTACCAGTTGCTATGTTAAATTAGACGCATTCCAAATATCAAATTTATATTTCAAAATTTTATCGTTTAAAATTTCACACAAATTCAACTAATTAAATAAATAAAACCACTGAAATTTACGGGTCGTTACACTCTCCCCCACTCAAAACTTTTCGTCCCCGAAAAGGAAGGAAGTAGGAGAATGGAAACAACCAGAAAGAAAAATAGATTAAAAGACAAGATAAGACTATTAATTTGAACCATATAATTTCAAATTAAACTAATTAATATTTAACAATTTGGTTTAATCCACTTCGTTTCACTTAAGTTAAATCAATCTATCTATTCTAAATTCATTGTCTTATTATCTAGTCATTCTCAACTAACAATTTCTAAATCAATCAATTTGTATAATCATTTATTTTCCTCATATTTTATTCAACAAATTTAATTCTTTTATCCAAATTATTATTAAGTTTATTCCACTTAATTTTTTTTCCATATATTTAAACCATACAAATTAATTTAAACCATATATAAATTACAATTTAAATTAATTTATATTTAATAATTGATTTTAAATTCAAGGTATTCCCATAAGTTGATCTAATTTCAATTTATTAATTCTTGCAAAACAACTTTTATTTGTCTCATCTATTATTCAATTTAATTATTATTCTATTTCTCACTACTAACATCTTTATAATAAAATTTAAGTATATAACATTTATTATAACCACTCAAATTTTACTTATAAATTTCATTATATTGTATATTATCCGATTACATTTTTAACTTCTGAAATTTTAGGTAAGTTATGTTGAGATGTAATTGAGTATTATACAAATAAGATTTTATAATTCAGTTATTCTCAGTTAACTATTTATCCAAGAATTTTGACTTTAGTTTATAATTGAAATCATCTTAAATCTAAAATTTAAGAATTTAAATCTCCGATTTACTTCAAACAATTTAGAGATATATATAATATTTTTATATCAAATCAAATTAAATTTTTAAAATCATATACCTGTATATATATATACATCAAATTATACTGAAGAAATTCAAATCAAATATTTTTTTTTCTCAAAACAAAACCGTAGCAAAGCTACAGAATAGTTTCTCCTCTTTGAAACTCGAAAATGAATGTCGATGATGCGGCCGTCATCATCGAAATTATTTCCCAGCGACAGCGAGAAGAGCACTGATTTAAACATTTAAAATTCTTTGAAAACCATTTTATTCGAAAATACTTTAAATAATATACATTTTACGACTTTAAAACAAAGTTTGAAATCACCAGAAATTTAATTCTTAAATTCTCAATTTAAATCCATTTCAATTCCAAATAAATTTAAAAACAACAGTCATTTTGCAATAGTCAATGACTTACAAAACAATAAAATGAAAATCAAATATTATCATTTTCAACAACCAAATTATTTAACTTTTAATTCCAGAAAATTTTCTTATATATTTATAATATAATCATACAAATTTATTTCATTTATCAAATTTTAAAATTTATATTGTGTCAGTTTGCTCTATTCAAGTGTTTTGGAAACCCTATCGATAGCGTTGATCAGACGAATCGATCGAAAATCCAAACCAACATCAACAACTCAAACAACACAATATATAAAACATTTTAATATTAATATACAAATACCAATACACTCCCTCACACGATGATTTCAGAATTGGATTCCGACAAAAGGATAGAGATCCAAATATAGAGGGACTCTAATCAAAGAGAATTATAATCTAAAATAGATAGGCTCGAAACGAAAGTTAGATGATTGCATTTCAAACAGGAAGATGGATAAAGTTGTATAAATCACGGGCAACCTTAACCGGGTCAACCGTGACTTCATAGACAAGATCGATGTAGGATTCTGAAACAAATCGACATTCGATTACCAAAGGTAGAATTCGGGTATAGCATAAGATAGCAGTATCGTAAACCGAGGATACAGAAATCTCCGATGAATCAATACCGATTGTAAAGGAGTTTCACCCCAGTACAAATTATTCGAAGATTGGCGAGACCGCCGAGTTATTATAGAGATCATTCGAAGTGGAGTTATGGGATACTCCAGAATTAAAAAGACACAAATAGGGGAGACAAGAATGAACTTTGGAACCGAAGGGAACGTTCCAGAATTCAAAGAAACCGAGTAAAAGAAGAAGGAATTCAAGCCCGAACGAAAGTGATTCTGTAATTGAATTTACTACAGATGCTGAGTTTTGCCTAAAACCAGAGCTCTGATACCACATGTAACGACCCAATATTTTCAACCATTCGCATCCATTATAAGTGTATAGGTAGACACTCATGCCGGAGTTGAATTGCTCAAAATACTGCGTTGTAAATAAAATTTGGCAAAACTCAGCATATACAGTAAATAAAATAATTACAGATCACAGACACAGAGTAATATAACAATAATGCAGCGGAAACAAAAAGATAGTAGTTCATGAAGCTACTATATATATAACAGAGTTAAACGAGATACAACAGAGGTTTCGAATACAATAGATGTCTCAATACAATAATCAAATACCAGATCTGAATACATCACTAGAATCAACAGAATAACTGAAAGCAGGATCGATAGATTGCTGGATCTCCAAGTGAAGCTCCGACTCCAAAGGTGAGTCCCAAATGCTGTATCACTCGGTCTGACCCGAGCGTAAAGCAAAACACAAAACACTCGAGTCAGGATTAACATTCTTATATAAATAAATCCAACTCAAGTGAAATATCAACTAAAATACAAGTAACTTAAAGGATGTTTGGGATAACCATCCCCTAAGGATCCGTTAAACTATTTACTATGTAGTAATATTCGCTATTATAATAGTGTCTAAATAAGTAAAGTATAATCATATCGGAAAATAGCGTTAAGGGGATGGAGAACCTTAACGCGGTCGGATCTTAAAATCATAATCGTAGTAAAGCTCGATATGGTAGGTGACACGGCACAACTAGGCAATGCCAGGGTAGATATACCAATTACGCACACGGACTGATGGATACGCATAGCAGCCACTACCGTTCCACCTCGAACAACATTCCCAAATCGGAGGATGGCCATCTAGTCAAATCACAAGTAAGAGTATAATATCGAAGAAATGCGTCCGAGAAGAGGTGCTACCTCACTGGTCCGAGATCGCTCCTGTTTTAGCCACCTTATGCCAACTCATGGGAGTTGGGTCCACGTAATATACCTTAAGAACGTCGCCACCATCCTACTTCATTCTGGGATCTCCACCGCGTACACGGTTGTCAAAGTGGTTTTCGGTATCGACAAAGAGTATGTCCATATCCGATCCCGGTCTCTTTGCCAACCAATCGTTATTATAACACCGTGGTCATTTCAAAATAGTTTATACTTCAAACCAAAATCGTTATCATTTCAAAACCCAATTTAATACGATATCGTTTCACTTCAAATATATCCATTTTCAAAATCATATTACTTTCCAAAGTTATAATGCTTTCGAAATCATAGTCTGGAAATCACGGTATTTTGGAAATCATAACACTTCCCTTTTAAACGGTTTAGATATTAAAATTTCGTTATAAAATAAATTAGTTTCCTCAAATTTCACAAATTGATTCAAATTAACTCGAATTTCAAAAATTTAATTTAATCAAATCTCAAATCACCAGTTTTAACTCGATTCAGCTTCTAAAATAAACCATTTCAATTTATCGATTTCAATTACATATCTGAACCATAAAATAAGCCATTTCAATTTTTATTATATTTCAAAGCTTTAAACATTCAACATTTCAAAACTAAATTCGATAAATTTGTATACATATCAGATTCACTTTACAATTATTTAGTTTTGAAATATTAACTTAATCATTTCCATAACATTTAAATACAATTTCAATTTACAAATTTAAATAAACAAAATATCCCATTTATATATATAAGTTTGAAATCCATTTAAGTCACCCTTTCAAATTTCAAGTTGTAAAACACTTCTTTAAATTTCAAATTCAATACATTTCGAATCAACTTATTTAAGTATAATTCTTAAATAAATATAATTTCAATCAATTTCAAATCAATAAAAATTCTATATTTAAAAATATAGATATTAAATACTTAAACATATTATTTATCAACTTTATTAAATCAACTTTAATAAATCTTTAAAATCAATATTAATCAAAACCATATATTTCTTTTTTTCAAAACCATAGATATCATTTTCAAAACGTTTATATATAGACCAACGGTGCCTGTATATAATTTTCTATCCTATGGTCAAGTGATACGGATATTTATCATTTCAATCCGCAATTTAAAACATATTCGGGTATATATCTTTTCAACCCGAAATCCCAAATTCAATTCAATTGAAAATCGCTTGGGTTTATCATTTCAACCCATAACGATTTCCTCCTATTCTACAGATCGTTCGGGTATGTATCATTTCAACCCATAGTGAATTCTATACTAACAGGGAACTTGCAGAGTGATAACAGATAATATAAAATACAACAACAGGCATATATCATAAATAACAATAAAATATAAACAACAGGATACGGTGTCATATCCCACAGGTGAACAGTTACAGATAATAGCATATATAACAATCTAAATAACTATAGCAGCATATTTCAATTGTCGTTTCAATTGAAATCAAAATTAATAAATATAAGAACATTAATCGTGAGTGATTGCTCACCTTTCGAGGCTAGAGAGAATAGACAATGAAATTGAGTTACGAAATGCAAGCACGACTTCCAACACAAGCTAGATTGGCACAAATCGACGAACAAAGCTGATAAATCGGAATTGATGAGACAAAAAGAATCAGTTTAATAGAAACAGAAAATATATATTTTATTATTATTGTTATTTCCATGAAATCAATATTTAATTTAAAACAAATATTAAAATAATATATATAGTTAAAATCATTGTTTTAATTAATCACGTATATTATAAATCACCTATATATATTATATATATCAAAATAACCACTCATATATATCACTAATATATAAATTATATACCATACAACATATAACTAATATATATATAAACTGTAACCACTACATATGAACTACAGACCTTACATAAACCTATATATGATCATCTATGCTTATACACATATCGAAATTTAAGACAACATAAGCACTGATAAAATCAAGTATGCAGTATAAATAATATATACAAACTGACCTAAAAATATAAATATACTAAAACCAGATTTTCTTTGATTTAAAACCCACACTTTCTTTCAACAATCAACTTCAAGGCAAATACTTACAGTCTCAATAAACCTTATATTAATAGCTACATATATATATAACATATACTTACAAATCTAGCAATTTTCAAAACCTGAACAATATATGTATATATACTTCTTATAGATACATATCTAGAAACCAAATAGACAAAAGGGATTGCATAATATATAAAACTCAGTACACAAATATATACGTTCAAAATACGGTCATATTCTAGTGAGCTTATAATATTTTATACACTATGTACTTACAAAACACGGTCCTACATTTAACAGTATCTGCCAACAACAATTTATAGGTATTTTGTTTGTAAAGCACTTATATATATGAGCTAACCAGCTACATGAATATAACTACCAATAATATATATGTAAACTATTAAAACTTGAACCTTAAACCCAAATAGCATATATATAAACTAATATAAGTTGTATAGACTAACATATATTCTTTATAAATTCTAACATATGTAACTAGCAGATTATAGATTAGGATATATATAAAGTTTTGGAAATATATATATATAAAACAAACTGAAGAACAACTTTCTATTGCTACTATTATATATATAAATGTAAATAAACAGTACTTATATATATATATAATAAAACCAAGTTCACTTATACAACTTACATTAAATGATAACTCATACAAATTCAATACAGCCCAATAACACTTATACATATATATACCAATATCTCAACAGCAAACATAAAAAAAATATACTAACCAATACTTTAAAAATATATATATAGTTTAGTCTTTAAAATATGCTACGGCTAATAATATAACTTATATGCATATACACTCATCCAGTGAAGTTATACAAATCGTATTTAAAATAAAAGAAATCAAACTCCAAATCAATATATACCTCAAATAATGAAGTGAAGGAGTTGCGTGAAAAGGAAGGTTTCGGGCTCGACGTTGGAGGTGGAGGCAGTCGAAAGGAGGAGGAAGCAGACGGCTGGTGGTCAAGGCACGGAGGAGGAGATGACTTGGTGACCTACCATGGAGTGGGTGGTCGGCGGCACACTGGGTTCGGCAGGGATGGGCGAGGCGATGGGTTGTGGTAATGATCTGGCATGGGTTTCGGTGGTGACGTGGTGGAGGGCTGGAAGGCTGGCTTAGTCAGGTGCTCGGTCGTGGTTGTGGGGTGGTGACAGGCCTGGGTAGGGGCTCGGTCTGGTGGTGGTAGCTGGGACTCGAACTGGATTGGACTGCCTGAGTGGAGACGTGGCCGGGGTGGTTTCTGGCAGAGCACGGCATGGGTTGGGGCGTGATGGCGAATGGGTGGTCTGGGGTTGGCAACGTGGTGGGTCTGGTCTCGGTCGTGGCTGTCTGGGTGGAGGCGTGGTGAAGTTCGGTGGTGACAGCATGGCGTGGGGTTCTTGGCCTGGCGTTGGCGACGTGGAGGTAGTAGCTTCGTGGAGGCATGGGTTAGGCGAAGGGGTTGGACGTGGTTGGTGGATCTGGTGAGAAGTGAGATGTGAGGTTAATGGGTTAACGTGCTCGAGCAGTTCGGGTGGATGCAGTGAGGGGTGTGGGTTTCGAGGGCTGTGTGGTAGGAGTTGCAGCCAGAGGTCAATGGAAGTCTCGGCTGTAGTCAGGTGGAAGGACATGGGTGGAGATGGACATGGATGTACGTGTGGAGAGTTGGTGTTGTTCTATTGGAAGAAGAATGGAGGAAATAAATGAAGAGAACAGTACCAAGTGGGCAGGAGAAAATGAATTGGTTTAGGCAAATGAGCTGTCCCTTTGAATAATGTAAACGAACAGACGAGTGGACCAAGTACAAAATATGAACGGATCTTGATTAAAGGAAGGAGTTTCCAAACGAATAGCACATTTGAATTTGAAAAGGTCAGACTAAAATAAAAGGGTACGGATAGCACGTTTGAATTTGAAAAGGTAAGAAAGTGGAAAGTCACAAATTTTGTATCGCTACAATAGAACGTTACCATCGTTTTCGTCACCTACCGGACCTCAAAATATGGAAATGAATATACCGCAGAGATCAGCACGATGAGACGATTAAAATGGTACACAGATATCAGTGGTACGGTCATCCGATCAAAAGTCGATAACCGGTACCAGAAATGCTGCTATTGTCAGAAATAAGATCGACGGAGCAGTAGATGTCCAAATTTGACGAAACGAAAGATGACGTCTCACTCAGAAGATGATTTACAAATTTTCTATGTAAAAATATTTAGGTTTGGAAAACATTTTATTATCACCAATTTTTCACTGATTAAATTGAAGTAAATTTACGCGCGAAATAAATTTTCATATTTTCGGACGAAAATTTTCCAGTTGCTATGTTAAATTAGACGCATTCCAAATATCAAATTTATATTTCAAAATTTTATCGTTTAAAATTTCACACAAATTCAATTAATTAAATAAATAAAACCACTGAAATTTACGGGTCGTTACAGAATAATTATTTCAATTTTAATTTCAAGGATGGATATATATCATTTCAATCCAAATAGATGTCATAGGTATATCATTTCAACCTATTCCTTAATTTATTCGAAATGATTCAGTTTACAGTTTTATATGCAATAAACAATATACCTGATGATAGCATGATATATCAAAATAAATAAACAACCAATATCGACCAATAGCATCCATCACAACCAATCAACCATAAAGCCAACAACATTCACAACAATTTTATAATTATCAATATCGAATAATATACTGCCAATTTAAATTTAAATTTATTTTAACGGTCAATTTAAATTCTATCAATTAATTCATATATCAAGACAGATGATAATTAAACCTACCAAACAACAGCCAATAAATTTCATATCACTTCAGAATATAAATTTAACTAACAAAAATTATTTTAGTCAATTGTGAGCGTATAAACACTCACTTTGATTTTCTGTTATCGTCGAGACGTTCGGGTTTGGAACTGAAACTGGACGACGCCCAACTTTAGCCCAAATTTCCACCATCTCCAAATCCATCCAAACAAGTTTCATTTCGAAGCTCTCGTCATTACGATTGCAACGCAAAAAGTTTCGTTCCAATCGGACCTCGTATGAAAAAGTTATGCTATTTTAAACATTTGCGAATTTAAATATATATATATATATAAATATATACACATATTTTTTTCAAACCCTACTTTCAATCTCAGCCCTCCGTTTTCTCTACTGCAGATCTGGGTCCTTCCTTCCATCTTCTCCAAAACGTGAAAAGCACTTACAATCTCAACCCATTCCTTCAAACCTTTGACCGACAATTTCTCCACCATCCCTCGACGAGAAGTTGATCGGAGACCCATGTTAGAAGCGCCTACGCAAGAGCTACCCACGACCAGGAGGTGGTTGAACTCAGCTCCCCCCATCACCTCGATTTGCGTGAAAAACGCAGCGACTTCGTGCTCGATTTCCCGTTGATTCGTTGCTCCGTTTTCGATCATCTCCGTATGGATTTGAAGCTCTCGTCGTCCTCTACAACTTTGTAGTTGACGACTTTTGCTAATTGTTGATGGATTGAGAGGAAAATGAGGAAGAAGTTTCGAAATTTTCTGGCCATTGAATTTAAAGTGGCGGCTAAGGGCTGAAACCCTAGGGTTTTTGGAAAATAGAGAAAGTGAGGGGCTTTTATAGAAAAATACGCGACACTATTCATCCCGGATTTTCCGAACTCCAAACGAAGCGTGCCGACTGACGTTTCCAAGGTTTACCCCGTGTTCCGAACGCAATGGAACATGTTTCGGAGGCTAATTCGGTCATCTGTGCGAGTTACGGTAATAAACGATCGATTTAAAATTAAATCGGTTAATCAAATTTCTGTGCGTTTGGGCTCGCCTCGGACAAACGGTAAATCCGATTGACACGAAATTTGAAATCCTACAATAATATGACATTACGGATCCGATGAAACTGGTTTCGTCGTAATCCGAAACTTTTTGAAAAATGACTATTTTCTCTCGCCGAATTAATATTAAGAACAATTCGATGCGTTTCGAGCTGCCACGGTCAAACGATAACTCCGATTGGTATGAAAATTGAAATCCGATAATAACAAACTATTACGGATCCAATGGAATGAGTTTTGTTCAATTCTGAGACTGCTCGAAAAATGGCTATTTTTCAGTCGATAATTAAATATTAAAATATTCAATTTTCACAAATTAACTTTAAATTCAATTTTAAAAGTTCTATAACATTACTATAACTCCAATATGATAAGATAAAATTTTACAAATCATTTTCAATCATATTCAACTCGATTTTCAATTATTTCTGAAATTTAACTTATTAAATTATCGATTTAATTGTCTAATTAAATCCAATATTCGAAAAATAAATTATTCGACTGTTTAATTTCAATATAAAATTCCCAATTTTAAATTATTAACTTTTAAATCAAATTTCAATTGTTCACAAATTCCATTTTTAATTTCACAGTAATTAACAATCTTTTACAATGCAATTTTCCATTATAAATCCAATATAAAAGATTATATTAGATTCCACGTTCAATTATATTGTAATTCAAATTCAAGTTATTTAATTCCAAATGAATTCTTTTATTTCGATTTACACTTTCATTATTGAATCAACCATTTACTTATACGTTATTATCAATAGTTTATAATTCATTTACTTTCATTTTCTTCAGCTATCATCTTATTTAAATTCACAGTAATATTAAATTACATTCATTTACGTTCATTTCCATATTATAACTTCAAAATTAAATCTACCATTTTATTTATTCTTGTTTACAATCATAACCAATTTGGTTTACAACTTGAAATTCACATTTAACAACACAAAATTTTATTTCCTTCGGATTTTTATCCAAAATTTTCATTTTAATTCGTATTTTTAAAGTGTTAAAAATACGGGTCGTTACATTCTCCCCCACTTAAAACTTTTCGTCGTCGAAAAGGAACGGAGAAGGGGAAACCATCATTTAGATATAATTCATTCAAAATATTCTACTTATTTGCAAAATTTAGTTATAGGATTTTTTTTTCACAAAATTTTCTAACTCCCGGATTTTTGAAAAATTTCAGCAGCACCTCCTTCCCGTGGCTAGAACCGAAAAATTTCACAGTGGTAATAATTGCATGATATACATCTCATTACAAGAATGAGGCATCCCAAAACATGGGGAACACAATAATATACCACAACATAAACTGTAATCCGAGAACATACCTTTTATTTAGCGTTTATTAGCATTTTAACTTACATTTTGCATTAAGCGCAGAAGCGAGCTCCACAAGCGAAGCGCAACCCCTTTGCTACATTTTAAAATGCTCAATAACCAAGTTAGAACCATGCATATAAAGATAGATCGATATACTTAGCATAAACAACATACATATAACATGTTTAGCTTCAAAACTGAAATTCCAATTCCAGGACAGCAAACGAATCTCAGTTTTTGGTCATCTAAACTATAAAATTTGGCAATGGAATCTAAACAAAAGTTGTTGCATTCGTTTCAGGCTTTCCGGAATGTCCAAAATCATTGAATTCGGATCTTCCGTTCAAAAGTTACGATCGTTTTACTAAATAGATACGCCTTAGCCTGGCAATGAATTGCGCAGGTCAGCGACGTTTGGTCATGTTTTTGACCTTCTAAAAGACAGCAAAATACCAAATGCTTAAAACAAAAGTTTTAGCATAAGTTCTATGCTTTCCAGAAAGTGCAAGATCATCAAAATCCAATACACCAGTAAAACGTTATGGGAAAAATACTAAGAGTATATGCTACTGATTTTGCTTCCCTTTTACACAGGCCAGCGAGAAGATTCAAATTTTTATCTAAGTAAATGAAGGAATTTCTCAAGACAGTCTAAACAAAAGTCATGCTACAGTTTCTAAGCTTTCCGAAAAGTCTAATATCGTTGAATTTCGTCCAGCCATTTAAAAGTTATGGTTGTTTTCGTTCCAGCATATATTGGACAATTTTGGATTTTTTTCCCCAAATTTGCTTTTATTATTTCAAAGCACAAACCATCAAACTTCAAATTTTCTAAAGAAAAAATCATAAACACAAAGTCGTCTATTTTCTTATATATCCGTGAAATAAGTTTACATTCAATTTGTTTCCGATTTATTCAAGTTTGTTTCATTCATAATTTAAATTCAAGTCAATTTGCTTCAATTTAAATTGGATTCAATTATATTTAATTTCACTTTGCTTCAAATTTGAATTTAATTATTTTAAAATTTTATTCCGTTTATTCAATTCCATTAACACTAATGAATTCTACTAAATCAATTACCATCCATCCAGAATCTACACTAAATCAATTATACATTTCCAAGTCAAAATTTTTTTTTATTTCATACACTTCCAAGTTTATTGACATTTAGTTATATTCAACTTTTAATTAGTTTCCATTTACTAATTTTATATTTAATTAATTTTAAATTTAATTCATTTTACAACTTAAATTTCCTTTATATTTACAACTATCAATAGATCTTCACATTTTATTATTCGCAATCACACTTGTATATTATTCATTTACTTATCCTTATTAGCATTTTAAACTTTTTAAGTATTTGGTAAGTTATAGCTATGCAAATAGAATATAGTTAAACAACATACAACCTCTTTTCATTCAAAGTTGAATTTTCAATCAATTAATTCTTAAGTCATTACTTAAATTTCACAATAATTTAATTTCACATTTACATTCACATATAGTATTTCCATTTTATATTAACATAATGGTGAATCACCTTTAAATGATAATTTAAATTCCAATTATTTACTAACAATTTTATTTATATTTGCAAACCATTAATTAAATGCATATTTCATTATTCAAACCTATACTTGTATATTATCCAATTAGCAATTATATAACATTTTTGAACTTCTTAAATATTTTGGTAAGTTATATCTATGTTATAGAATGAAATTTAATACTATGCGAGTTTTACAGTTTCAATTTTATTTTAAATTCATAATTTCCTAATTCTAAGGATTTCTACTTCAATTGATATTTCACTTAGCTCTTAGGTTCATTTCTCATTTCGCAATTCAGAAGTTCCGTAATGATTCAAGTATTAATTCATTTCAACCATTAAAAGAAAAATCATTAATTATTAAAGAACTCAAGAATTCCAATCCCGGTTTCATTTCAAATCAAGTTTTGAAATAATATATACTTATATAATTTATATATCAAATCATACTATAGAGAATACAAAATAAAATTCAATTTTAATCAAAACAGGGTTTAGAAAAACTATTAAGTGATCTCCCCCACTTGGACTCTCAAAAATAAACGTCGATGATGCGTGCACTCATCACCGAAATCATTCTCTAGTGTCAAGAGGGGAGTATAACACTTACTTCATTTGAAATCCTTTGAAAACAATTTCTAATCGAATATACTATCATATAATACTTATATTATACATTTCAAATTTTTGTTAATAAATTTTCAAAACACCGGAATTTAAATTCTCCATCTTAATTTAAATTCATTTTTAATTTATTTTATTTACCATTTATATTCATTGTCAATCATATTTACAAGTTTCATTTCTTAAAATCATCCAATAGTCAATAGTTAGAAATATTGACTAATCAACAATAAACGATGATAATCTAATATTATCATCTCCTAACAACCAATACAATCAAAATTTATAAATTTTCAAGATAATTCTTTTATATATAGAATATAATCCAAAACAATATTATGTCAATCTGTCCTATTCGAGTGTTTAGAAATTCCTATCGATGCCTTGGCGTCCCAAGTACCAACCAGAATTCATAAATACTCAACGGAACAAATTAACACAATATAAAACCATTTTTATATCAAAATTACAAATACGCTCTCTCATATACACTCAAACTCATTCATAAGGTTTAACCCTATTTCAATGAGTTATTCCCCACTAGAGCCAAGGTAATCTAAACCAAAGCTCTGATACCAACTGTAACGACCCACATTTTTGACCGTTCAAGTCGACAATAATCCACACATGTCCAACTCAAACCGTTCAAAAAGACTGATGGTTATTGGGGTTAAATAAGAAAAGGAAAGAAAGAACAGAAGCAAACTCAGAAACTTGCAGCGGAAGGAACAAGATATAATAATAAAATAACAGTTCATGAAGCTGTTAAATAAATAAATTTGATTATTATTATACATCATAAATCAGAGTTACATACATATCAGAGATAATACAACAATGCAGCGGAAAAATAATACAGTAGTAGAATACAAATGATGTAATACCAAACTCCGTCTTCGTCCTCCAGAATAGATCTTCAACCTTATCTGAAATGCTCAGGCTGACCCGAGCGTAATGAAAAGACAAAACACTCGAGTCAGGACTAAAATATCTCATGTAAGTCAAATCGAATAAGAAATATGAGTGTGACGGCGTCAGAGATGTTTACGGGGTTTGACATCTCCTATCCAGTGTCAACGTGAGTGCAATAACTTAAGAGATGTTACGGGATTTTCCATCTCTCAAGGATCCGTTAAACTATCTACTATGTAGTATAATACGCTATTATAATATGTCTATCATAAAGTAAAATATCAAACTAGCGTTAAGCCATGGCCCATTCCACCCTTAACACATTTTTATTCCCAAAAGCATATACAAGACCGTAGTTTCCCCAAAACCGGAAGTCACCGGAGGGCAATCCATAAACTAAAGGTACAAACCAAAACGTAGTGGTCGTGAATAGGATAATCAGTATGACAAGGTACATGAGGCGATACCAACTAGGATACTAGTAGTTGCGTCATCCGGACTGATGTTGGGCATAGCAGCTACTACCCCAACACCGCGAAACAACACTCCCATAATCGAGGGGTGCACCCAAATCGAATCACAAAAGTAATAGATATGGTAACGAAGAAGTGTGTTCGCTAGAGGTGGCGAACCTCAATGGCCCGGCAGGGATCCTGTTTTAGTCATGTCAGGGGTCATCCAAAATCGTTCTCTTTCTTCAGTCAACGCGTTCACCAAAACCATCCACTTCATTCTGGATCAACACTCCGTGTGTATTAGTTATTAAAGTGGTTTTCGGTATCGACAGAGAGTATGTCCATATTTGATCCCGGTCTCTTTAATAACTACGTATTATTACACCGGTGGCTCTTTTACATTTCAAATCGATTCATAATTGATATCAAAATATCATATTCGCTTCAAAATCAAATCCATTCAAATATCATCATATCTATTCAAGATGTAAGATTCCGTTTCAAAATCATCTTTCGCCTCAATATCTCATTTCGATTTAAAAATCATCTTTCGCCTCAATATCTCATTTCGATTTCAAAATCATTAATTTCAACTTGATTTAGCTTCTCAATAAACCATTTCAAATTATCAATTTCAAATACATATTTGAACCACAAAATAAACAATTTCACTTTCAATATATTTCGAAACTTTAAATATTTCACATTTCAAAACAGCTCATATATTTATATAAGAATATAAGATTCGCTTTAAAACCATTTCGTATTCAAATTAGAATATACTTCAAATTAAACATCCGTATTAAGTAGTTTACTTAATTTCTGGAACAATTCCAATTCAATAAACTTAGATTAACATTCGGATTTCAAGAATTCATTTAAGTATTACATTCCAAATCAATTTCAGTTCAAATCCTATTCAAATCAATTTTATCTTCAAATTTAATTCAATAGTTTCAATTTAGTCCAATTCACAAATTTCTTTGAATTTCAATTAAATTCCAAATTAATTAAATCTCAATTTCAAATTAATTTTCAATTCCAAACTCAAACTTGAAATATCATTTCATATAAATTTTCTTAGAAATATTCAGAGTTCGATTAAAAGTCCAATCTTTTAAAACAAATCAACTTTCGAATATTTACGTCGTATTTCAATCTTTTTCTTAAAAATCTAAACTTCGAATAATTAAACAATTTCATTTACCAAGTTTAAATTCCAACATCTCGAGCTTCAATTCAAAATAATTCAATTTCCATAAATTGGATTTTATTCTTAAAATCAATTCATTTAAATAATTTCAAAACAACTTTTAAAATCATTTAATTTAACCAACCCGGTGTCCGTATATAATTTTCTAACCTATGGCCAAGTGGATAATTATTTCAATTTTAATTTCAAGGATGGATATATATCATTTCAATCCAAATAGATGTCATAGGTATATCATTTCAACCTATTCCTTAATTTATTCGAAATGATTCAGTTTACAGTTTTATATGCAATAAACAATATACCTGATGATAGCATGATATATCAAAATAAATAAACAACCAATATCGACCAATAGCATCCATCACAACCAATCAACCATAAAGCCAACAACATTCACAACAATTTTATAATTATCAATATCGAATAATATACTGCCAATTTAAATTTAAATTTATTTTAACGGTCAATTTAAATTCTATCAATTAATTCATATATCAAGACATATGATAATTAAACCTACCAAACAACAGCCAATAAATTTCATATCACTTCAGAATATAAATTTAACTAACAAAAATTATTTTAGTCAATTGTGAGCGTATAAACACTCACTTTGATTTTCTGTTGTCGCCGAGACGTTCCGGTTTGGAACTGAAACTGGACGACGCCCAACTTTAGCCCAAATTTCCACCGTCTCCAAATCCATCCAAACAAGTTTCATTTCGAAGCTCTCGTCATTACGATCGCAACGCAAAAAGATTCGTTCCAATCGGACCTCGTATGAAAAAGTTATGCTATTTTAAACATTTGCGAATTTAAATATATATATAAATATATACACATATTTTTTTCAAACCCTACTTTCAATCTCAGCCCTCCATTTTCTCTACTGCAGATCTGGGCCCTTCCTTCCATCTTCTCCAAAACGTGAAAAGCACGTACCATCTCAACCCATTCCTTCAAACCTTTGACCGACAATTTCTCCACCATCCCTCGACGAGAAGTTGATCGGAGACCCATGTTAGAAGCGCCTACGCAAGAGCTACCCACGGCCAGGAGGTGGTTGAACTCGGCTCCCCCCATCACCTCGATTTGCATGAAAAACGCAGCGACTTCGTGCTCGATTTCCCGTTGATTCGTTGCTCCGTTTTCGATCATCTCCGTATGGATTTGAAGCTCTCGTCGTCCTCTACAACTTTGTAGTTGACGACTTTTGCTAATTGTTGATGGATTGAGAGGAAAATGAGGAAGAAGTTTCGAAATTTTCTGGCCATTGAATTAAAAGTGGCGGCTAAGGGCTGAAACCCTAGGTTTTTGGAAAATAGAGAAAGTGAGGGGCTTTTATAGAAAAATACGCGACACTATTCATCCCGGATTTTCCGAACTCCAAACGAAGCGTGCCGGCTGACGTTTCCAAGGTTTACCCCGTGTTCCGAACGCAATGGAACATGTTTTGGAGGCTAATTCGGTCATCTGTGCGAGTTACGGCAATAAACGATCGATTTAAAATTAAATCGGTTAATCAAATTTCTGTGCTTTTGGGCTCGCCTCGAACAAACGGTAAATCCGATTGACACGAAATTTGAAATCCTACAATAATATGACATTACGGATCCGATGAAACTGGTTTCGTCAAAATCCGAAACTTTTTGAAAAATGACTATTTTCTCTCGCCGAATTAATATTAAGAACAATTCGATGCGTTTCGAGCTGGCATGGTCAAACGATAAATCCGATTGGTACGAAAATTGAAATCCGACAATAACAAACTATTACGGATCCAATGGAATGATTTTCGTTCAATTCTGAGACTGCTCGAAAAATGGCTATTTCTCAGTCGATAATTAAATATTAAAATATTCAATTTTCACAAATTAACTTTAAATTCAATTTTAAAAGTTCTATAACATTACTATAACTCCAATATGATAAGATAAAATTTTACAAATCATTTTCAATCATATTCAACTCGATTTTCAATTATTTCTGAAATTTAACTTATTAAATTATCGATTTAATTGTCTAATTAAATCCAATATTCGAAAAATAAATTATTCGACTGTTTAATTTCAATATAAAATTTCCAATTTTAAATTATTAACTTTTAAATCAAATTTCAATTGTTCACAAATTCCATTTTTAATTTCACAGTAATTAACAATCTTTTACAATGCAATTTTCCATTATAAATCCAATATAAAAGATTATATTAGATTCCACATTCAATTATATTGTAATTCAAATTCAAGTTATTTAATTCCAAATGAATTCTTTTATTTCGATTTACACTTTCATTATTGAATCAACCATTTACTTATACGTTATTATCAATAGTTTATAATTCATTTACTTTCATTTTCTTCAGCTATCATCTTATTTAAATTCACAGTAATATTAAATTACATTCATTTACGTTCATTTCCATATTATAACTTCAATATTAAATCTACCATTTTATTTATTCTTGTTTACAATCATAACCAATTTGGTTTACAATTTGAAATTCACATTTAACAACACAAAATTTTATTTCCTTCGGATTTTTATCCAAAATTTTCATTTTAATTCGCATTTTTAAAGTGTTAAAAATACGGGTCGTTACATCACTGTAGCGTGTTGGTTGAAGCACGCAACCCGTCCCTGTCCTTCCTTTCAGTCAAAAGTCACGCACCCTTTTTCCTTTCAAATTTCTTTTCAAAATCAGGTATAATTCGAAGAATAATAAATCATGCTCTCGACCTTCTTCTATTCATATTCTCGGCAATCGAATTCGTTCAAATCGAAAATGGCAGACGAAGAAAAAAAAATTTAAATGGCGTTCGATCCTCTTTCCATTTCAAAATAAAAGCACGCCTTTCATTCCTCCTCAAATTCAAAACCAAAATCGCCCGTTCAAAAAAAAAGGTTATTTAGATCTCGCGATCGAATTGATCGCGACCCGGCTGAGGTGGGGGGGATCGCGTGCATACATGGGCGCGTACAAGCGGGGTTTGCTTGCTCTCGAGTTCTTTGGTGGTTAGTCGGTTGAAGGCGAACGACTGGAAGCGTGGTGTAACGACCCTGAATTTTTGATATTTAAAAAGTGAATATTTAAATGAGTTTAAATATTCGAATGATAGTTTAATTAGAAATTCAAATATTTGAATGAATTTGATAATTAAATTAGTGAATTTAATTGTTAAAATCTGGGTAAAATATTGAATCTTGATTTTTAAGCTGATTAAAAATAATATGAAGTCTTAGAAAATTCATATTGATAATTCGGAATGTACTGAAACTTTCAGAATTGAATTTGGAACTGTTTTGTTCGGTTTTGAAATTTTGTTGTTTAAATTGAATTTAAAAATAGCGGTCCGGGGCGTAGTCTCGGAATTTGACGAAACCAGTTCCATTGGATCCGTAATATTGTATTATTATCGGATTTCAATTTTCGTAATATTTGGAGTTGTTGTGTGAGCATACGATATATAAACGCGTTGGAATTTAGATCGAAATTTTTAATTGTAAAACCAAGGCAATTTGAATTTTAGTTACGTAACTTGAACATGTTGCTTCTATCTTCAAACACGTGGCAAAAATGAAGACATGCGTCCTTCCAATTCAACACGTGTCCTCTCCCCATCTGATATTACGCAACTATCTTCGTTCTGAAGCCAGATAACAAAAGAAAAAAACTATCTCGTTCTAAATCAAAACAATGGCCGAAGCCCTTTCTCCTCAAATAAAAGAAATCAAATTTCGTTCCCGTTCAATTCAACAGCCTTCTTCTCAAAATTCAATAGCAAGCCTTCCTCTTTCTTCATTTTTCAAAATCAAAATGAAATCGAACCGAGTCTCGCGTTCGTGTTCGATTCAAAATAGAAGGAGAATCGCGATGCCTTCTCGCGCACGCTAGGGCTTCGCAAGCATCGACGAGAAGCAAACGCGGCGGCGGCGATCTGGAAGAGGCAGCGCGCGTTCGAGTGGGGGCTGGCGAATCGAGGAAGCCAGTACTCTCGAGCGAGTTGCTCGCGTGGACGCACAGGTGGATAAGGTTTCGAACTCGAGTTCGATTGCAGGCAAGCGATCGCGATCGAGAGTTGGGTTCTGGACATCGCGAGCAAGTCAGGATCGAAAGTGAAGCGGCTGAGGGAAGGAGCGATGTCGCGACTGGGCGTGGAATCGCTGGTGACGTGAGATTGAGGTGAGCAGCTTTTCTTTTCCTTTGTTTTGAATTTTAAATGGGAACTCTGAACATTTATTTTTATAAACTAAAATTGTAATGGGCAATCTGAAAATTTAGCAATAAATTATATATGAGAATATTTAGAGGAAAATGTATATAATTTACAGTAAGTTATTTTGATTTATTTTAATTTAAACGGTTTATATTTAGATAGTATAGTTTAATAGAAAATCATTTTTTCAGTAAGGTTTAAGATCTCAATTTTAAATGGATAAACAGTAAACATATAATATAAATATATATAGAAGATTTTGACAAATAAAAGGAATTTTAAATGTTGGGATTTTATTAAAAAGAAAATAATAAAGATTTTATTTAAGTAATAAATTTGTTTACTTAACTTATTTAATCATTCTAGAAATGGTAAATGGAAAATTAGTTTGAACTTAAGTGTTAGTTAATTAAATTTATATAAATAATTATTCGATTTATTTCGAATATTAATCGATTGTATAAAATTGTCTATACAAGGTCTGAAATGGAGAAACAAGCTGAAATAAAAATGGATTGCAAAATAAAAGCAAAGGTGAGATCTTCTCACTCAGATTTAATTTTGAATTACAGTTATTGATTGTGTGATTGCTATTGATTGTGATATTAGATATAGTAGGATATATCTATATATATAGCAATATATACATATTGGCATATGTATATATTGGATTGATTGATTTCCCGCCTCGTATAGCGGATGAGACCCTATTGCGCCGTTAGTAAGCGGATGATTTTTTATAAAACCCATATACCGCGATATTCCACCTCGAAGTGGAATTGGTATTGTGCTAACGTCTGTGGATGCAGGGAAACAGGTTGGAGGGATCCAACTGGATTCCTCAACTGTATTTATTTATTTACAGATATTGTGGTATATTCTGTTATCATATTGATATATGATGTTTGCTGTTGTGATTGACTAATTGGTGCTGTTGCATCATCGGATTCAGTTTTGAAGTTTAAAAATAACGACTTTTACTTTAAAAGGATTCTTAAAGTGATTTTTGAAAGTAGATGTTTTATTGAATTATTGAATTGATTTATTTCAAATGAATAAACGTCTAAAATTTTAAAGTTATAAAAGTTAAGATTTTTGGTGAAATATAACCAAATTGTGATTTTTGAAATAAAGGTTAAGAAATTTATAAAATGGGTTAAATTGAGAATTTTTAAGTATTATAAACGGTTTATTGAAAAGATGTACAAAATTGATATTTATAACTTTAAAATATTGGTATTATAAAACAAGTTTTTATAAGCGTTAAAATAAATTTTTAAGAATTCATATGTAAATGAAATTTATAAATTGTGAACTTATAAATGAAAATGATTTTGAAAAATAAAAGAATTATAAGTATTTAACTTATAATATGGATTTTTGGTATATACATTGAGTTATAAATTGAATTGGTCGTTAAAGGAGATTTATAAAATCGAAGTTAGAAAATAGAAATAGAATTTATAAACGTTGTTTTATAAATTTGAAATCAATTGAATTTGATAAATTAAATGTAGAAGGTTATTAAAGGAAATATATTCGCGATTTTGGATAGCGAATTATCATTGAAATAAAATGTGTAGAGAGTATTGAAATATAGTTAAGTGAATTATATTCACGATTTTGGACAGTGAATATATTATTGAATAAAATGGTTATGTTTGGGAAAGCAATATTTGAAATGAAGTTAATTGTTTTAACAATGTTTTAAAATGTGGTAAATATCCAAATCATAGATTTCAACATTTATTGTTGAAATAGACGTTTTCGAGAAATAAGGAAATGGTGGACTATAACACTGTTGTTATAGTAAATGATTTCCGAAAGGAAATGTTTTTATGTAGTATTGGGATTTATACATCTATCTTAAAAATTCGAATCCCTATACTAGTGATTTTGAGTCGTCGTAACGATGTTTTACGCAACATTCGTTTTGACTCAAATAGATTTCCTTAAAGAATGAAATGTATACTTAATATTGTTTTAAGTATATGGAATATTTTCAAATGTTGAAAATAAATAGATTTGTGAATTACTTATTTTTAAATAAGTATGGAAATGCTTTTCCAAAATGAAATGAAACGTTTTTGAGAATTTATCTTTGTAAAGATAAATCGAAAGTGAATATTTGAAATCGATTGAAAATCGTATATGAGTAGATATTTGAAAATATAAATTCACTATGGAATTTATAAAGGAAAGGGAAATTGTTTAGAAAAATAAATGTTGATTTATTTTTGAAGTGTGGAAATTTTATATCTAGTAAAGATATTTTGGAAAATAAATAAATTGGAAAATTATTTGGAATCTGATGATGTTGCGCATCTTTATTGATGGTTAAATAAGCGACTATCAATAATTACCTTGAATGGGTATTTGTTGTGAATTGGATGAATTTGAATGCCACACTTATTTTTGAATAAGCGCTCACTATTCGGGTTAACCGGGAAAGGACCATGGGGTCGTATAACCCATTCCGAATATGTGATACGTCGTTATGGATCGCATTTGATGACCGGTGTTGAAGACCGGATATTTTTGAAAACGGAAGGATTACCGTCGAGTTACTCTACATCGGTTGATCTCCAATTTAGAGGTTTTATCACCCTTAGTGACGGGAAGTCCGGACGTGATTGGAAATTATCCGGATTTGCAAGGGCTTCGTGAGAAGTGCCTTCGGTTCTGTTCGATCCCGGAACAGACTTGTATGGTTACGTGTCTGACATTACAATTTGAGATGTAAAGCTGATTTCTTTCAAATACATTTCTGTTGGTGGTGGAGAATTTATTCTCTTAGCTTAACACCCTTCTCTGAGACGTACGAGCTCAGAGGATATGTAGTTGAAGGTTATCAGCGATATATTCCCAATTTGGTAATGTGGCATGCTGATTGTTGCTGTGTGATGATCAGTGTTTGATCATTTGTGATATGATCATTTGTTTGATCATTTATCTTTATGATCATAGGTTGATCATCTGTTGACCCAAAGCATGGCTTTGTAACAAAGCGTAGCTTTGTGGATGAGACTTCGTCAGGGCCTCAACAACCCGGAAATGGTCGAAACAGGAATGTTGCGGCAAGGTTATGAGGGTCGCGCCCTTTAGGGTATGTCATTTCCTTCTGGAAAGGGGTGGTATCATGGTATGGAGCCCAGGTACTTACTCATGTGGATACACCTTCTTTATGATGTGTGATGTTGGTTACCGAGCGCTCGGATAAAGGTCCCAAAGGACCGGGTGATGACATATTCTTGAGTTACCTGTTACAGGGGTAACCCGGCCTTGTTTGGCAGAGAGCAGTTTGTCTCTCGGGACGTCCAGCCAGAGGCGATCCTATTCGGCAGGAGGAAAGGAAGTTCCTTAGCCTGACCATTTGTTGGAAAATCCAAAGAAACAATACGAACCTTGTACGGTATTAGTTGTAGAACCTGCCATTTACTTATGGTGGCGCCCCACTGTTTAGATGGTAGCTATAGTAGGCATAGTTCGGAATGTCTATGCTGGCTAATATTAATATTATACTTTCGAAATGTTTTCTACACTAGACATTAATAATAATATCCAATGATTGGCGTAGTAAGCATCTTTGACTATCATAAGAAGAAATCTCCTCCAATTCTGCGTTTGCATTGTGTGTGTGGCGGGAGGTCTTATGGTAGTTTCATTTTGCAAAAGCATTGCGAATTCTCTTTGTGAAAATAACTGTTTTACGATCTCACACCAGTCACCATGACTGACTCGGAGTTTATTGTTCCCTTCTAAACTCTGGGTGCCCATAAATTTCCACACGGGCAGCCTAGAGTTATTTTTATCAGGATATTCTGGATATTCTGGAGCTTTGGGGATAAGCTGGATGGCGAAGCGTACTTCCGTACTTGTTATTTATTTCCGTTGTGTATTCGGTATGAGGACAGGTTTATATAACTGTCCATTGTTGTATTGAGTTGTATATTGACTCTGATTGATGTATGTATAAACTGATATAGTTCTTTGTTTAAAAAGACAAGTGATTATCTATTATATTTTGTTCTGCTGCAAAATGTGAGATTCTGATATTGTCTCTGATTCTGTGTTTTCTGTAGTTGTTCTTCTTTCTTTTTCTTCTATCTTTCCTTCTACCTCTTCTTTTAACCCTAATGGTTCGGTTTTCCGGCATTCGATTTCGCGGCATTTGATATAGTGGACGTATTAATGTCGACTTTCGAGCGTCGAAAAATCAGATCGTTACAGGTGGTATCAGAGCATATGGTTAAGCGAAAACCCTGCTCTGTTGGGTGATACTCATTAGAGATAGAGTCAGCAGTACTCTAGAATGAGTTTGAGTGTAATAATAGATACGAGTGCGTATTTGTTAGTGAATATGAAATTGTTTTGTATTGCGTTGACTTATCGGTTGATTGTTTATGAATTCTGGTCGGTGCAATCTAGCTAACTGTGTTGATAGGAGTTTTTAAACTCTTAAACAAGATAAACTGACACAGTATTGTTTTAAATACGATGAATGAAATAATTTTGCCTAAAACTATTTTTGTATAGAAAAGAAATGATTTTTCTACGAATTATCATAGTATATGGATGTTTGGTTGTTAAGAAATGATAACATTGAAATATTATCATTGTTATATGAAAAATGAATAAGAAATAAAATAATAACCAAAGATTTGGAGATAAATTCAATTAACAAATGAAATTTATAAATGCGAATTGAAGCATAAGGAAATGAATTCATATACAAATGAATTTAAGAATATAAATTATAAATGGGATTTGTAATTTGAAACGGAATTCCAAAGAAGTTTTTGGAAAGGTTTTTGAAAAGAATTTGAAAATTTTGGGGATTTGGAAAGTTTAAATTCTTTTTGGAGTTGAAAATGAATTTCATAGGTTTTGAAAAGTATTTTGGAGACATGAAAGCTCTAAACTCTTTTCGGTCGCTGGAAAATAACTTCGATAATTACTGCAGCATCACCGGTGTTCATTTTCGGGTTTCCAAAAGAGGAATTGCTGCCAAATTGTTTTTAAAGGAAGTTGATTGGAAAATTTTGGGTTTTGTTTTGGAAATTCAAAGGGTAATTTGAATTGTTTTCAAAAATGATTTTTGAATGTTGGTAAGACTCTGGAATACTATATAAAAATATTTATGAAATATTATTAAGTTGATAACTTATACAATTTGAATTTTGATAGAATAAATTTAACTTAAAAGATAGAGTTAAATTAAAGAATGTATAAGTGAATAAATTTGAATAAATGAAAGCGAAATTGAAAATTGAGATTCATTTTGAAGTTGTAAGCAGTAGAATTGAATTCGAATTGGAAATCCAGTTTAAATGTAAGTAGATTTAACCGAAATGGTAAATTGAAAACAAATTTTGGGAATGAACAAAAGAATAAAACTGGAATTGAAACTGAATGTTGAAAACAAATTTGAATAAAGTGAATTGGGATTTATAATGAATTAGTAAATGAAACTAATCTAAAATGATGCAGTTGTAAATGAAAAGTAATCGATAAATTCAATATTCAGAAGTTAAATAAAATCCATATTGAATTGAAATTGTGAATTGAATTCAAATGAATTTGAAATGTGAAATTGAATGAAAATAGATATATAACTTCAATAGTGAATTAGAGATGATATAAGAAGTATATATTGGAAATTTTGTAATGAAAATTTACAAATGGGTTGAATGTTGTAACTAGATATTATGGCTAGTAGGATATACAGGTGTGTAAAGGAATTGGAACTTTGATTTCAAAGATAAATTTGAATTGCTCGACAAAAGGTAAGTATTTCAATTTCAATATGAGATTTGATGATTTCTTGTCTAGCCGCTTGGCTTTTTCTTTTCTTTTTGAAATCTGAGAGTTTGTAGGGACGTTTTGTAGTCGTACCGAGCTAGCCGCGCAAAGGAGACGCTGGCGAAATTTTTCGAAAATTTCGAGAGTTAGAAAATTTTTGAGAAATTTTGGATAATTCAAAATTTGAATTTGAATTGTGAAGTAAAACAAAGTAGTTTGAAAACTATAAAAATGTTTGGAAAGTTAGTTGAAGTGATAACAAATCTTTAATAAAAAGATTTGGGTTTGAAAATTTGTTAAAACTATTTGGTTTTGGTAAAATAGTTAACGGATATGGGAACATTCTTCTTTACTTGTAATTTTGGGACGAAATTCTTTTAAGGGGGGAAGATTGTAACGACCCTGAATTTTTGATATTTAAAAAGTGAATATTTAAATGAGTTTAAATATTCGAATGATAGTTTAATTAGAAATTCAAATATTTGAATGAATTTGATAATTAAATTAGTGAATTTAATTGTTAAAATCTGGGTAAAATATTGAATCTTGATTTTTAAGCTGATTAAAAATAATATGAAGTCTTAGAAAATTCATATTGATAATTCAGAAGGTACTGAAACTTTCAGAATTGAATTTGGAACTGTTTTGTTCGGTTTTGAAATTTTGTTGTTTAAATTGAATTTAAAAATAGCGGTCCGGGGCGCAGTCTCGGAATTTGACGAAACCAGTTCCATTGGATCCGTAATATTGTATTATTATCGGATTTCAATTTTCGTAATATTTGGAGTTGTTGTGTGAGCATACGATATATAAACGCGTTGGAATTTAGATCGAAATTTTTAATTGTGAAACCAAGGCAATTTGAATTTTAGTTACGTAACTTGAACACGTTGCTTCTATCTTCAAACACGTAGCAAAAATGAAGACACATGTCCTTCCAATTCAACACGTGTCCTCTCCCCATCTGATATTACGCAACTATCTTCGTTCTGAAGCCAGATAACAAAAGAAAAAAACTATCTCGTTCTAAATCAAAACAATGGCCGAAGCCCTTTCTCCTCAAATAAAAGAAATCAAATTTCGTTCCCGTTCAATTCAACAGCCTTCTTCTCAAAATTCAATAGCAAGCCTTCCTCTTTCTTCATTTTTCAAAATCAAAACGAAATCGAACCGAGTCTCGCGTTCGTGTTCGATTCAAAATAGAAGGAGAATCGCGATGCCTTCTCGCGCACGCTAGGGCTTCGCAAGCATCGACGAGAAGCAAACGCGGCGGCGGCGATCTGGAAGAGGCAGCGCGCGTTCGAGTGGGGGCTGGCGAATCGAGGAAGCCAGTACTCTCGAGCGAGTTGCTCGCGTGGACGCACAGGTGGATAAGGTTTCGAACTCGAGTTCGATTGCAGGCAAGCGATCGCGATCGAGAGTTGGGTTTTGGACATCGCGAGCAAGTCAGGATCGAAAGTGAAGCGGCTGAGGGAAGGAGCGATGTCGCGACTGGGCGTGGAATCGCTGGTGACGTGAGATTGAGGTGAGCAGCTTTTCTGTTCCTTTGTTTTGAATTTTAAATGGGAACTCTGAACATTTATTTTTATAAACTAAAATTGTAATGGGCAATCTGAAAATTTAGCAATAAATTATATATGAGAATATTTAGAGGAAAATGTATATAATTTACAGTAAGTTATTTTGATTTATTTTAATTTAAACGGTTTATATTTAGATAGTATAGTTTAATAGAAAATCATTTTTTCAGTAAGGTTTAAGATCTCAATTTTAAATGGATAAACAGTAAACCTATAATATAAATATATATAGAAGATTTTGACAAATAAAAGGAATTTTAAATGTTGGGATTTTATTAAAAAGAAAATAATAAAGATTTTATTTAAGTAATAAATTTGTTTACTTAACTTATTTAATCATTCTAAAAATGGTAAATGGAAAATTAGTTTGAACTTAAGTGTTAGTTAATTAAATTTATATAAATAATTATTCGATTTATTTCGAATATTAATCGATTGTATAAAATTGTCTATACAAGGTCTGAAATGGAGAAACAAGCTGAAATAAAAATGGATTGCAAAATAAAAGCAAAGGTGAGATCTTCTCACTCAGATTTAATTTTGAATTGCAGTTATTGATTGTGTGATTGCTATTGATTGTGATATTAGATATAGTAGGATATATCTATATATATAGCAATATATACATATTGGCATATGTATATATTGGATTGATTGATTTCCCGCCTCGTATAGCGGATGAGACCCTATTGCGCCGTTAGTAAGCGGATGATTTTTTATAAAACCCATATACCGCGATATTCCACCTCGAAGTGGAATTGGTATTGTGCTAACGTCTGTGGATGCAGGGAAACAGGTTGGAGGGATCCAACTGGATTCCTCAACTGTATTTATTTATTTACAGATATTGTGGTATATTCTGTTATCATATATATATATGATGTTTGCTGTTGTGATTGACTAATTGGTGCTGTTGCATCATCGGATTCAGTTTTGAAGTTTAAAAATAACGACTTTTACTTTAAAAGGATTCTTAAAGTGATTTTTGAAAGTAGACGTTTTATTGAATTATTGAATTGATTTATTTCAAATGAATAAACGTCTAAAATTTTAAAGTTATAAAAGTTAAGATTTTTGGTGAAATATAACCAAATTGTGATTTTTGAAATAAAGGTTAAGAAATTTATAAAATGGGTTAAATTGAGAATTTTTAAGTATTATAAACGGTTTATTGAAAAGATGTACAAAATTGATATTTATAACTTTAAAATATTGGTATTATAAAACAAGTTTTTATAAGCGTTAAAATAAATTTTTAAGAATTCATAAGTAAATGAAATTTATAAATTGTGAACTTATAAATGAAAATGATTTTGAAAAATAAAAGAATTATAAGTATTTAACTTATAATATGGATTTTTGGTATATACATTGAGTTATAAATTGAATTGGTTGTTAAAGGAGATTTATAAAATCGAAGTTAGAAAATAGAAATAGAATTTATAAACGTTGTTTTATAAATTTGAAATCAATTGAATTTGATAAATTAAATGTAGAAGGTTATTAAAGGAAATATATTCGGATTTTGGATAGCGAATTATCATTGAAATAAAATGTGTAGAGAGTATTGAAATATAGTTAAGTGAATTATATTCACGATTTTGGACAGTGAATATATTATTGAATAAAATGGTTATGTTTGGGAAAGCAATATTTGAAATGAAGTTAATTGTTTTAACAATGTTTTAAAATGTGGTAAATATCCAAATCATAGATTTCAACATTTATTGTTGAAATAGACGTTTTCGAGAAATAAGGAAATGGTGGACTATAACACTGTTGTTATAGTAAATGATTTCCGAAAGGAAATGTTTTTATGTAGTATTGGGATTTATACATCTATCTTAAAAATTCGAATCCCTATACTAGTGATTTTGAGTCGTCGTAACGATGTTTTATGCAACATTCGTTTTGACTCAAATAGATTTCCTTAAAGAATGAAATGTATACTTAATATTGTTTTAAGTATATGGAATATTTTCAAATGTTGAAAATAAATAGATTTGTGAATTACTTATTTTTAAATAAGTATGGAAATGCTTTTCCAAAATGAAATGAAACGTTTTTGAGAATTTATCTTTGTAAAGATAAATCGAAAGTGAATATTTGAAATCGATTGAAAATCGTATATGAGTAGATATTTGAAAATATAAATTCACTATGGAATTTATAAAGGAAAGGGAAATTGTTTAGAAAAATAAATGTTGATTTATTTTTGAAGTGTGGAAATTTTATATCTAGTAAAGATATTTTGGAAAATAAATAAATTGGAAAATTATTTGGAATCTGATGATGTTGCGCATCTTTATTGATGGTTAAATAACCGACTATCAATAATTACCTTGAATGGGTATTTGTTGTGAATTGGATGAATTTGAATGCCACACTTATTTTTGAATAAGCGCTCACTATTCGGGTTAGCCGGGAAAGGACCATGGGGTCGTATAACCCATTCCGAATATGTGATACGTCGTTATGGATCGCATTTGATGACCGGTGTTGAAGACCGGATATTTTTGAAAACGGAAGGATTACCGTCGAGTTACTCTACATCGGTTAATCTTCGATTTAGAGGTTTTATCACCCTTAGTGACGGGAAGTCCGGACGTGATTGGAAATTATCCGGATTTGCAAGGGCTTCGTGAGAAGTGCCTTCGGTTCTGTTCGATCCCGGAACAGACTTGTATGGTTACGTGTCTGACATTACAATTTGAGATGTAAAGCTGATTTCTTTCAAATACATTTCTGCTGGTGGCGGAGAATTTATTCTCTTAGCTTAACACCCTTCCCTGAGACGTACGAGCTCAGAGGTTATGTAGTTGAAGGTTATCAGCGATATATTCCCAATTTGGTAATGTGGCATGCTGAGTGTTGTTGTGTGATGATCAGTGTTTGATCATTTGTGATATGATCATTTGTTTGATCATTTATCTTTGTGATCATAGGTTGATCATCTGTTGACCCAAAGCATGGCTTTGTGACAAAGCGTAGCTTTGTGGACGAGACTTCGTCAGGGCCTCAACAACCCGGAAATGGTCGAAACAGGAATGTTGCGGCAAGGTTATGAGGGTCGCGCCCTTTAGGGTATGTCATTTCCTTCTGGAAAGGGGTGGTATCATGGTATGGAGCCCAGATACTTACTCATGTGGATACACCTTCTTTATGATGTGTGATGTTGGTTACCGAGCGCTCGGATAAAGGTCCCAAAGGACCGGGTGATGACATATTCGTGAGTTACCTGTTACAGGGGTAACCCGGCCTTGTTTGGCAGAGAGCAGTTTGTCTCTCGGGACGTCCAGCCAGAGGCGATCCTATTCGGCAGGAGGAAAGGAAGTTCCTTAGCCTGACCATTTGTTGGAAAATCCAAAGAAACAATACGAACCTTGTACGGTATTAGTTGTAGAACCTGCCATTTACTTATGGTGGCGTCCCACTGTTTAGATGGTAGCTATAGTAGGCATAGTTCGGAATGTCTATGCTGGCTAAGATTAATATTATACTTTCGAAATGTTTTCTACACTAGACATTAATAATAATATCCAATGATTGGTCTAGTAAGCATCTTTGAATATCATAAGAAGAAATCTCCTACAATTCTGCGTTTGCATTGTGTGTGTGGCGGGAGGTCTTATGGTAGTTTCATTTTGCAAAAGCATTGCGAATCTATTTTATTCTCTTTGTGAAAATAACTGTTTTACGATCTCACACCAGTCACCATGACTGACTCGGAGTTTATTGTTCCCTTCTAAACTCTAGGTGCCCATAAATTTCCACACGGGCAGCCTAGAGTTATTTTTATCAGGATATTCTGGATATTCTGGAGCTTTGGGGATAAGCTGGATGGCGAAGCGTACTTCCGTACTTGTTATTTATTTCCGCTGTGTATTCGGTATGAGGACAGGTTTATATAACTGTCCATTGTTGTATTGAGTTGTATATTGACTCTGATTGATGTATGTATAAACTGATATAGTTCTTTGTTTAAAAAGACAAGTGATTATCTATTATATTTTGTTCTGCTGCGAAATGTGAGATTCTGATATTGTCTCTGATTCTGTGTTTTCTGTAGTTGTTCTTCTTTCTTTTTCTTCTATCTTTCCTTCTACCTCTTCTTTTAACCCTAATGGTTCGGTTTTCCGGCATTCGATTTCGCGGCATTTGATATAGTGGACGTATTAATGTCGACTTTCGAGCGTTGAAAAATCAGATCGTTACACGTGGTCACTCAAAGGTTAGGTCGCGTGGTATCGCGATAGAGGGATGGAGTGAAGCGTGAGCGCGAATGTGGAAGAGCAGATAGTGTGGGTTCGCTATTTTCGTTGGGTTTGCGCACGAGGTATATCTGCAGTTTCTTTTATACTTCTTTTTTTTTAATTTAAAATTTTAATAACACACACACAGATATATATATATACACATTATACAGAGGAAGAAAATTTCTGTTTTTACAAATATACATATATTAAGAAAAGTTTTACAGTAAGCAAACTACTGGCTTTGTTAAATACAGAAAAGAAAAAGAAATATATATACAAGGTTTTGAACAGAAAAGTAGGAGTTTCAAAATGCTGATAGTTCATATAAAATTAGATTTCGGAATCTATATAGACTTTTAGTATATATGTAGTTTCAAAAAGAAAATAAATTTACTTACACATATAAACCTACTAATTGATTTTAGAAAAAATGTATTATAGTGATTTACTCGTTTTATTAACTTATTAAATTATTTTAGTTGCTAAGGATTATTTATTAAAGTAAAATTAATTTTCAAATTAAATTATTAGTTTAAATTAAATTAATAAATAGAAATTGACTCTTCGATTTTTTTAAAATTGTTAACAAACCGTATAATGTTTATACAAGGTTTTAAATCGTGGAGAGACAAGCCGGTTTGGATTAGGTTGCAAATTAAAAATCAAAGATGAGTTAATCTCACTCAAATTAGATTGCTGGTGAATTTAAATAATTAAAATTTAAATTATTGGTTGATTGCTTGAATTGATAATTTATTATCAGTCTGGATGTGATATTATATATTATATATATATATATATTGGAGTGATTGATATTCCCGCATTATATAGCAGATGAGACCCTATGTGTCCCGCATAATAGCGGATGACCCTATATACCGCGATATCCCCCTCGAAGTGGAATTGGTAATTTTATATTATGCTAACATCTGCGGATGCAGGGAAAACAGGTTGGAGGGATCCAACTGGATTCATCGAAAACATTGAAATCTATTTTCACAGTCTATGATTGTGATTTATTTGATAACCTGTGATAGATTATATTGGAAATTGAAGCTATTGAATGCTATGGTTTGGCTGAATATGTTTTGGATATTTTGGGATATCAAAAGTAAAAGTATTGGATTTCTTTTGGAAAGGAAAAAAAAGGGGAAAGAAAATGAAAGAAAATGGTTTCAAAGTAATTAGTTTATGGTTATATAAATTAAGTAATTGAAACCTTAAGTTAACTTAAATCCTAGGATTAGTAATGGCTAGGATAAATAAAATAATTTAAACTTAAATTAATTAAGTTAAGGTAATTATATATATGTTAATTATTTATTAATTACTAAGGTTTATTAAAGTAAATAAATAGTTGTAACTAGTTAATAGTTAATGATAGAATAAAATGACCTAAACCTTTAATTTATTAAAAGTCTTAAGTTAATTATACTTATTGATTATTAGTTAATTCCAGATATTTAATTAGAATAAAATAAAATGGTTTGTAGTTAGTTTAAGGATAATTAAACATGATTTGAAAATAATTAAATAATTATGTTTAAAGGTAAATTAATGATTTGTGTGACTAGTTAATCTAGTCTATGAATAGTTTAAATTGGAATAACGTGAAGTGAACAGTTATATATAAAATGAGAGACATTTTATTTGAATAGATATGGTAATGGGATTTTTATGTGAACATTGACATTCTGAGATTGTTTTGTTTTGTTGAAAACAACTTGGCTTAAAAAGATGGCGTTTGGATTCGAAGAGATTGGGATCGGATATCAACGATATCTGGAACCACTTCGATTAAATAACTACTTCAAATCTTTACGGATTTGATTGTAGAATCAAATAGGCTGAAATTAAATAAAGTAAATCCGACTATTTTGAGTAAGTAACTACACTTAGGTATTATTTTAAATAATGGATTTAGCAACAGGTGTGGTTATAGCAAGATAAGAACTCGTAATGTTGGACAAGTTACCTTGGTTTTCAAAGACGTTTTTACAGCATTAGTATTTCAAATTAAATGGGATTACTCACGCTGGTTTCCAGCCTGACTCGGGTGTTACTTTATTGTAATGCTCGGGTCAGACCGAGTATTACAGATTTTCAGGTTAGGACGTTTTGGAGCTCAGGAGACGAGCTGGATGGCAGAGACATACAGATTATATTCCATTGTACATTAGGGCTGTATAGACAGCAGTTGAGGACAAGTTGTTACAACTGTCCAGTTTTTGTTGTACTCTGATATCTTGTGTACATATTGACAGTTACAGCTTTCATTGTATAAAAATGTTGTTATTTGTATATTATATTTGTTCCGCTGCGATTGTGAAATTCTGTTCATGTTGTTTTGTTTCTTCTTCTACCTCTTTTTCTTCTTAACCCTAACAGTCTGGGGTTTCCGGCACTCGATTGCTCGGCACTCTATACAGTGAACGTATTAGTGTCGATTTTCGGAGCTCGAAAATCCCGACCGTGACAGTTTTGATTTTTTTTAAATAAAATGAAATTATTCTCTGGTTTGCACGTGATAATCTAGGGAAAGGAGTGCATGGGTTTGAACGTGCTTGGATATGGGCCAATAGTACAAGCATGGGCTAATGGTATGGCAAAGTTATGGTGAATGTATATTATTTTATTTTAAAAATATCAAGCTATAAACATCCAAAAATATCGAACTCCTATCGAGACTTGCCGCCGGGCGTTCTATACTAAGTACCCCTATTCCAAACATAATGGAACTAGTCTCGAGACCTAATTCGATCATATACGGAAGATTGCTTTTCAAACCCAATTATATTATATAAATTCCTGAAATTAATTTATATGCGTTTCAAATCTGTACGACCACGTGATATGTCTGATCGTCACGAAATTCATCGACATACAATAATTCATTATTACGGATCCAATGGAATTGGTTTCGTCAAAATTCGAAACAATTTCCTGGAAGGCTATTTTCATACGTTAATTAAAACGAGTTATTACCAAACCAGTTTAAAGCATTTTTTATTTGACTTAAATCCAAGATTCGATTATTTTAATTATTCCAATTATCTAAATTCACTATTCAAATAAATCCCTATAATTGAAATTTAAGCTGTTTGTCTTAAAAACTACTATTTCAATTTTAAATCTAATTAAATATTTCAAAATCAATTGACTAAAATTCTGGATCGTTACAGTATATTGAATCATTAAGCCACCTTTATCAAATACTTTTGGTTTATTAAACCTTTTTGAATCTTGGAATAATTCCGAATCATTTCACGTTTTATTTAGGAAAACATTTCCTAATCATTTATTTAAATCTCATATTGGAAAACATTATTGAGTAGAAAGGATCATTGAAATTATAATAATTCTACTTAATATCAATTTCTGCATTCAACCTTTACTATCCATCGAATAACTGTGAATTCACATTTAAATTCACATGGATAGTACGGATTCCCTCCTCGGAATTTAATACCAAGTATAAGAAGATCATATCCATGCAATCCAAGTTACTTAAATTTGGAAAATTATATCTTTTATACTTTGGGAAATTTTGATCCGAGTAAATCAAATTTACTATCCCCTCCGTCGGGCCAGTCCGGGTAGCTAGAAAGGGCAGGCAATTAGTTTCCCAAACCTAGCCTAGTGTAACGACCTAGAATTTAATTACCTTAATAATAAATATTTAAATATATTTTCATTTAACTAAATAATGGATCATATAACTCAAAATAAACTCCTTTTTAATAATAACCAAAGATGGTGAAATAGTTTTTGTAACGGCTCGGAATTTCACTACTTTGATTTGTGAATATTTAATTAATTTTAAATATTCAAATAATAGATATTATAATGAAAATAAAACTATTTTAAATAATAATTAATGATGGTGAAGTCGTTTTCAGATTTTGTTTACAAAAATAATTAGTTCAACAAAAAATAGAAAATGTGCCCAGAAATCGTTCTTCGAATTTTCGACTTTTAGGTGTCGGAAAATTATCGAAAATGTTGTGCATATTTGGGTAACACATACACACGCTTTTATAAATGAGTTAGGACTTTTAATATAAAAATGTACATATTTACCCAAGAAGTATAAAATATATGATATGACTTTTTATGTAAATGTTTAAAAAAATATATAAATGTAAAGAAAAGTGACATAAGTTGTCATATCTTTAGAAACATGAGGTACTTAGGTGATAAATGCATGTTGGCTTGGAAAAATGAAGGGGAGAGAAGGTAAAAAAATGTTGGTTAAAGGAGGGGAGACATGCATGGTGATGTGGAAAAAATCTAGAGGAGGTTAAGTACTTTAAGGTAATATGGTAATTTGATTTATGCACATAGTAATTAAGGCATTTTCCTATCATTTCCACCACTTTGCATTCATTTCTATTTCATAAAAATTTTCCAAAAGCTTTCATGTAAACTTCCAGGGCATCCAAAAATAATTCCTAAGTAAAAAAATCCAGTTCCATTCTCTTTTAAGTGTTAAATCCTTGTTAAATCTATTCTCTTCCACTTCTAAACTTCCTCCTCACAAAAACAAGTCCATACACCCCTCCACCATGTTGGCTGAGCACTAAAACCCCCTCAGGCCGAATACTTTTCAACTAAAAGCCACCAAAGACTCCACTTTTCCAAGCTAAAGCAAAAACCTAGGTTTTGTTCGAGTTATAAAGAAGTTAGCTTGATTTAGTCCATTTTCGGTGAGTAAAGTTCTCACCTTTATTCAAAGTTATTAACTTTGCACATGATGCATATTTATTAGTTAAACATGATGCTTGTTTGAGTAGTTATGATGTTGAATCGGTTATGCATAAGTATACTTGGAAATGGTGTTGATTTGGTTGTATATAAGTATGCTTGTATGTGGTGGTGTATAAACTTGAAATAGGAAGTTAAATGTAGTAATTAGTAAGGTATGATCTTGCTTATGTTTGGAATCATGTTGTTGTGTTGTGGTTGTGATATTAGTTATGATCTTGGTATAAGTTTTTCATGCTAATAAAGTTAGCATTTTTGCTAACTTAAGCGACTTATGAAATCCCTCTTTGAAAGTTTGAACTTTGGACTTAAATTTTGAAAATATATTTAAGTTTAAAATTGTTTAGTTTCAAAACCTACATCTTTATGTTTACCAGATAGTAATGTTTCCATAAGTTATAGTTTTAAGGAAGACTTAGGAAACAAATTTCAAGTTTGGAAATTTTGGGTCGTATAGTGATAGTCGATATAAGTGCAATTCGTGAAAACGAACTCTTTTCGAAATCTAAAAATGCTTTCACTTAGAAACCTTATTGGAAAATGTTTTAAAACTTATATTAAGTAATTAAAAAGGTAATTATTATTTATTAATTAATTATTTATTTAATGATTATTTAATTAATTAATTAATTAAGTAATTAGTACTTAATCATTAGTTAATAAAAGTACTTAATATCTAAGTGTTAAATCAATGAAGTTAATTTTAATTAGTTACTTAATTAAAGTTAATTAATAATTAAGGGCCAATTATTTTTAATTATTTATTAAAGATTAATTATTAATTAATTATTTATAAAAAGGGGTTTAATTAATTATTAATTAATTGATGATTTATTTAAATTTAATTAAGATTGTAATTAAGACTTAACTAAGATTTAATTATTATTTAATAAAGGTTTAATTTATTACTTAATTAATAATAAGGGTTTAAAATCGCTTTGTTTTTAAAATATTGGTTTTGTTTAAACTGTTTTTCTAAAAAAACGTTTTAAATCAAGGGATTTCTTTGTCAATTACCCTTAAGTAACCTCCAACAAATATGAAACCAAAGTTAATATGGTGGCACATTTATGGGAAGTAAGTCATCCCACAGTTAGCACTAAAAGCCGATGAGTAGGCTGATCCTCTGTTTGTGAGATCTAGAATTTATTTCTAGGCGAGGTATAGAGTAAGGTCGAAATATCGGAAACATGACAGATATGGGAGGGTTAATTTCTATCAGTGGGTCATGTTTAAATTAAGTATATGGTTATCCATATGTAAACTCTATATAATTAATCTAAGTAGTGGATTGTCCGCTATTTATAACTTGACCTATTTTAACTTAGGAATTATGTTGTGTATATTAGATTTCCCCGGTGAGGACTCGAATACTGGTTACATACTTTCAAACGAACCAGAATTGAGTTAGCTAGGAACTATCGCTTAGTTTGGAGACTGGTTCCGGGTAAGTATAATTTATCTGAACCACTCCAAACTAATAACGTTCATAATGGATTGTTATGAAGTATGTTAGGGAACTATACTATTCTTCCTAAGGGTGATTCCAAAATGGAAGATAGTAAATGTTGAAGGTTTGTTCGATCCTAGAACAACTTGTATGGATGAATGCTATCATTGCATTCGATGCTTGGAGGGCAATGTTAGCATTTCCAGATGGTATGCTAGAAGGAATGTAAATGCGTAGCCTCAAGTCTCACCACCCAAAGGTGGCTAAAATAGGGTAGATGCAGCAGTGCTATGTGTGTCGCGCCCATTAGGGTATGATCATCGCCAAATCTAGAGCGATATCTACGGTTTATGTATGCTTCAGGATCCCTGTATGGTTTTTGATCGCAACCAAGGGGTGATCATATTCGATACTATCCAAGTTCAGGGGTAGGCCGGTTCTGTGTTAGTAGGGTAGGCCAAGTTCAGGATCAGACCCTAGGTACATTTTATCTAGAGGTGTACTATAAGAAAGGTAGTCCCTTACCTTGTAACTATTGGAATCCATTTTCCAATACGAGCCTTCGGACTTGATTGTATACATATTATGCTGGAATTTATTAATGTAACAATTTTGGCTATGATTCTATATTTATTTTAAACCTAGACATTATGGTAATATCAGAGGATTTTATATAGAATTGTTTTGGTTATCGTAAGTTAAAAACTCATCTGTGTTTATGTGTAGCGTGGTCTTACGAGATACTTTTAATTTGAAGGGTTTTTTTTTCAAAGTTAAATTTATGCGTTACTCACACCAGACCCACGTCTAATCCGGAGTTTTGTTTCTTTCCTTTAAACTCTTGGGTACTCAAATTTTTATGAGTAGCTAAGTAGTCAGGTTTCTTTAGAGCATTTTGGGAAGCAGTATGGAGTAGAGGCCTTCACTGTATCCAGTAGTTATGTTTATTTCCGCTGTGACTGTACATTATGTATTAGTAATTTAGACAGGCTGATATAGCTGTCCTTTTTGGGAATAATACTTGTTGTAACTTTGATTTAACATTTTGGAGTAACCATATGTACTATTCTATGGTGATGTATATGTAACTCTGTCGTTTGTGAGAAAAATTTGTATTTGTTTCCTTTGTCTTTTATTTTCTTTACCCCATGACCTGTTTTTCGGACACTTATGTGATCAGCACATGAATACCCAGGATGTATTAAGTGTCGTCTTTGGGTGTAAGAAAGGCAAATCGTCACAACTAGAGACTACCTATCTGTCACCCATAAGGTGGTCAAGTTATTTGATCGAATCTAAATCTTTTAACATACTTAATTAACTTTTAATTATTTCAGAGTATCCGGCTTTTCCTTCGATCTGTTCCATTCCACGGTCGGATTTTCTATGACACTCACAAATGTTACAAATGTACTAGTCGTTTCCACATACCTATTTTTAAACCTCTTAATTATATTAAAATTACTTAATTATTTATTTATAAAGGTTCACAGAAGATTCGCGAAATAATAATTAAGTTAAAACCACTGTTTGCAAAAGTTATTTAAAAGTACTGCGAAAAAGTGCAGCAAATAGTGTTTTAAAAGCTGTATTGATCAAAATGACTTTTCTGTCTTTTGGAAATTAATTTATATAACTCAAATCTCTTTTAAAATATTCTAAAATATTTATAGAATTTATTCCATATTTTTAAGGAATTTAAAAAATCATTTTCAAGGAATTCCCTTTATGTATTCCGAACACTAAAACCGCGATTATTTTGAAAACTTGCTTTGGACTTATCTAAAAATATAAATGATGAAATCAAGATTTTCTTTCTTCATTTGAAATCTATGGACGTAATAGTTTGAAAAATTATTATCTCGAAGAATTCCGAGCTATATTCCATTCTATATACTCATTTGACTTTTACGGCACGAAATTGTGAATTAATGTTACGCGACGCGCCTAGTTCTGACTTGTTTTTCAATTTCTTTTCAAACTTTATGGGAACGCTATTAAATGTTTAAAAAACATTTCTAAATCATTTTAAACTCATTTAAACAAATACATTTCATATTTAAAACTCATTTTCCATTTCATTTCATATTATAATACTATATTATTATAATATTCATTACAACTCTTTTTAAATATTTAAAACCATTAAGAGGCTAAACAACTCCATAAACATATTATTTATGGATTAAATTTCCATTCAATTAACTACGGTAAATTACTAATTATTTCTCTAACCAATTATCAAACCGAGTTATCAACCATATCACAACCATATAACCAATCATAATATCAACCACGTTATCATCCAGTATCAACCCATATTCATATATTAATCTCTAATTTAACATGTATATTATCACTTTAAGTTTTATAAAACTAAGATTGAGTACTCACCATTTTCAAATCAAAACTTCCGACCAACATTCAAATAATCAAAACTTTACTAATATCATCCCCTAAACAACTCCTCTACCTTTTCCAAGTGCTCGGCCATCACCACCATTCCACTTTGCTCTCGGCCATAGCCTCCTTAGCACACATCATCACCCACCTTCCTTCCTAGACTCCACAGCCAAAGCCCCTCCTTCACCCTTCCAAAACCAATGGTCTAAGGCCATTAATAAGAGAAGAAAAGAGTGAGAAGAAGAATTAATTAGCTTTTGAAATAGTTAGAGAATAATTAGTGAATTAGTGCTTAAGCACATATACCATTTTTAACCCTCCTACTTCATCTTAAGCTTTAGAAAGGAGAGAATGGATGTGTGAATTTGTAAGAAAATGGATTGGGTATTTATAGGAAAAAATTTGTAAAAATATAAGAATGTGATATTACGATCCTATCCTATGCCCACTCCCCTCCCATCCCCTCATTCTACATGTTAGTCCTTCCACCCCATGTGCTCCATCATCTCATTTCACTTCCAAGCCATGTGCATTGACTTACGTATGCTTAAAGATTAGGTTTTCTAAAATATCTTAGATATTTTTAACATATATGTATATATAAAAGTATGCATATGTTATGTGAGTTATGTGTATGTGCCTGTGACATGTATATATATGTATATGTATGTGCACAAGAGAATAAACAACGGTTCAACGACTTTGAAAAACTTCCGTTTGTTATCGGGGAACTGATTCCCAACCGATTCCCGGTCACATTTTCACTTATTAATTAAATTACATATATATGTAAAAAATTGAAAATAAATTTCTTATCATTATTAATAAATTAAAATGATCTCATTTGAATTATAAAACCATATAAACAATTATTTACAACAAGTGCTATTATATCGATAAAGTGATACGAATTTTCTTATATTTTCAAATCAAGTATATATCTTTATAAAAATATTGTAAATGATTTATTATCACTTTATAAATATTTAAAATGAATTATTATCATTTAAAAATGAATAATTATAATAATTATTAAATAATTAATTCTCAATTTAAATTCATAACTCTATATTTAAATATAAGCGCACCACTGATCATGTCATAAATACCTTTATTTTTCCCAAAAATAAAATTAATAATTTTATTTCATATTCTTGTTGAATTATAAAAATAAGTGTATGTATCCAGCTCCATGTGCGAAGTTTTACGATTATAGAGCTGTTCGATAAAATGGTTTTCGGTCGTTTTATCTATATTTTTCCAAAGTATATATTTTGTGAACATTTTTCCAAAATAAGTTCATTATTATTATTCATTACTTAAAACTTGATTATTTGTTGAATAATAATCTATATTTGAATATTTGAAATAATTTAAATATCTTTAATTAAAACGATCAAATTATGGGTTGTTACATACTCCTCTCTTAAAGAATTTCGTCCTCGAAATTACAACGCAAAACCCAAAGGTATTTGCCTAAATTTTTTTTTTAAACTTACACCTATACGATGTATATAGATCATCCGTATGCAATATCTGATTCGATCTATTATTCAAATCCACAACTTTACTTCCGAACTAGTATTGATCCTTTGATCCTCTAGTGTGAACTTTGATCGGGCTTCTTTATCAGAAAACTTCGTTTTCCTTACATAGCCCCCAACTATGATAGAAAACTCAAGTACCAAATCATAAACCCTCATCAATGTTGTCCGTCAAGAATCGAGTGATGAACCCTCTTTCGGACTGGTATAAACACCTCAAAGTTCCGTACTCGAATCTTAGATCAAAATCGTATCACGAAATGATCCAAGTACCTCATATATAATCATTCAAAAAATCTTTATGAAAACCATTCACAAAACTTTTATCTTTTAAAAATGCTTCTTTATATATAATAACTCTAAATATTTGTTTTTAAATATTTTTCTTAAAGGAAAACATTTCATACCAAAGGAATTATTTCAATTTAAAAGATAATTTACCTTTTCTTTTCCAAAATTACAATCAACTTCTCTCATTATAATATATTCCTTTTTGACCAACCTTGATATTAAATTGTCAAATAATAATTCAAAATTATCCTTTTAACTTAAGGAAAATTATATAAATAGAGTAACTTCAAAATAATACCAAGGAACTGGGTACTACCAAGAGTATCCTATATCCCCTTAACAAGAAGGGTAATACTTAAGAGAAGTGTTTACCATCCGAACATATCTCTTGCCCATTTTTAGTTATTTTCGAGCCACTCAAACTAGTTAACATTTGATACTTTATTACTTTTCAAATTTCTTATTTGAAATTTCTTTTCAAAAATCCATTAGAGATTATTTTGTTTATAAAAACTATTTTATAAATCCCTTTTATAAAATCATCTTATATTAACTTGCTTCCTTTTAAAATTTCATAATTCTTTTCCAAAATACCCAAAATTTCGTTTCTCAAAATTTATATAACATATCTTTTATATCCATCTTTTACAAAATTATTTGTGTAAAATACATTTCTATACTACATGCTTATTTTATTATCTTATACAATTCATTAACCTTAACCCCATATTATTATCAAACACCTTATAATCTATCGTGAAACTTAATTCATAAGATGTCGTTCAATCAACAAATGGTAATTACTGAATATTATCATTCCCTCAACCATAAACTGGCATGCATAAATATCTATATCTTTCAAAAGATGTTCCTTTATACTTAAAATATAATCCTTATAAAACAGTATGTCGGTTTGTCTTGTTTAAGTGTTTAGAAATCCTTATCGATAACGGTGATCGGGCGCATCGACGATAATCTATAAACTAGTCAATAAATAAATCAACAGAAAACATTTTTATATTAAATATAAAAATATGCGCTCATATATATAATACTCTCAAACTCATTCTAGGGTTTTACTAATCTTATCTCTAATGAGTTACTCACTCTAGGGTATTACTAACCCTATCTCTTATGAGACGTACCCCAATAAAGCCTAAGTGTTCGCTCAACCTAAGCTCTGATACCAAATGTAACGAATGAGATTTTCGACCCTCGAAAATCGATGCTAATACATCCTTTGTATTCACGTACCGCAAATCCAAGTGTTAGAAAGTCTGATTAGGGAAAAAAATAAAGATAGAATAGAATCTCACACGAATAGAATAATATATATTATTTCATCAATAATCTTTACAGTGGAAAATTTTGAATACAATATCAGAGTGTAACCAAGATTTAGCATGGACAGTTATAAACCTCTGTCCTTACAAATGCTGAAAAATAAAGACAAATGAAATAGATGTAGCGGATGATAGAATACGTCCATATGTTGATGAAGATCTCCAGCTCTCCTTTGGAAACTCCAAGCGCCTTCGGCTAAACCTAAAACAACTTGGATCTGACCCAAGTATTAAAAATACCCAGATCAGGCTTGATAAACCAGTGTGAGATACTCGATTTATAAAATGATGCCAATTTAAAACCTCTGAAAAGAAGGGTATCTCATAAGACCATACCCATACATAAATACAAACGGGTCTTTACCTTATGATAACCAAATCACTCTTATACCAAAATAATTTGATATTATCTTTAATGACATTCCTTTGGAAACACTTTTCACATAGCCAAAATTGTTACCCATAATTAAATTTTACAGCATACTAGGTTCTATAAACAAAACCGCAAAGGCTAATATTGAAATTGGATTTGCAACATAATAGGGAACTAGTGGCCTTCCTCAATGGAATGATAACGGTATCCAATAGCCACTCATCCAAGAACTCAGACGTTGCTATACAATTTCCACTTCGATGGAACATAATACTTAACAGCTACACATCCAAATACTCAGATGTCGCTGTATCTGCCCATAAGGTTGAGGATCCAGATCCACTTGACTTCCCCGTACTAGCCTGAAATATATGCAACTGATCACATAGTATCCCTTATCACTCCTGGGATGTGAGGCTCCTGAAGCTACGCTCCACAAAGCCACGATTTGCTTTTCGCAAAGCCATGCTTTGATCATCAGTGGTTCCACTTTGAATGCCACATTACCATTCCTTTGATCACTATTGATTTCCATAAACGTACAACCTCTGAGCTCGAACGTCTTAAAGAGGGGTGTTAAGTTGAGAGAATTTGCCTTCTCCACCACCAAACAGATGTACGTTTGTAAAAGTCAATGTTTATGATCTCAGAAATGCAATATTAGACATTCATCCATATAAGTTCGTTCTGGGACTGAACGAAACCGAAGGCACTCCTCCTACCACCTCATGTCGGGAATTATCCCTAGTATTAGTAGCGATTAGTCCTTGTGATCGAAGATTTTCATAACAGAGCACTACTACCACCATAAATATATGATATGGTAAATTTCACCCTGAGGGACTAGTGGTAAGCAACGCTTCATCATGAAGATCCCCATCTTCAAAAATCATCATCTTTATCGGGTCGTCACTTCCGAACGTATACATTGGTTCGTAGTGGTTTTCGGATAGGAGTTATCCAAATCCGACCCTGGTTCCTCCGAACCAATCATCGATTAAAAGATGTTAATTTCATATGTGATTATCAATCATCTTTCAATTTAATTCATCTTTTTATTCATTAATAAATATATCAGAAAGACATATTATTTTAAATTATTCCATTTATCTTCTTAGTAGTATATGGAATCATTAAGCCTCATTTATCAAAACTTTTTGGTTAATTAAGCCTTTTGGAATCTTGGAGTAATTCAAAATCATTTCACCTTTTATTTAGGAAAACATTTCCCAATCATTTATTTAAATCTCATATTGGAAAACATTATTGAGTAGAAAGGATCATGGAAATTATACTAATTCTACTCAATATCAATTTCCGTATTCAACCTTTACCATCGATTGAATTACGGTGAAATCACCTTTTAAATTCACACGGATAGTATGGATTACCTCCTCGAAATTTAATACCAAGTATAAGAAGATCAGTTCTATGCAATCCAAGTTATTTAAATATGGAAAATTGTATTTTTATACTTTGGGAAATTTCGATCTGAGAAAATCAAATTTACTATCCCCTTCGTCGGGCCAGTCTGGGTAGCTAGGTAGGTCAGACAATTGGTTTCCCAAACCCAAGCCTAAAGACTACCTCTCTGTCACCCATAAGGTGGTCAAGTTATTTGATCGACTCTAAATCTTTTAACAGACTTAATTAACTTTTAATTATTTTAGAGCATCCGGGCTTTCCCTTCGATCTATTCCATTCCTGGTCGGATTTTCTATGATACTCACAAATGGAACAAATGTACTAGTCGTTAACGCATAATCAAATTTAAACCCCTTAATCACCTTTAAATTACTTAGTTATTTATTTGAAAAGGTTCACAAAAGATTCCAGAAAGAATAATTTAGTTAAAACCATTGTTTGCAAAAGTTATTAAAAAGTGCTGCGAAAAAGTGCTGCAAATAGTGTTTTAAAAGCTATATTAATCAAAACGACTTTTCTATCTTTTGGAAATTAATTTATATAAATAAAATCTCTTTTAAAATATTTTAAAAGACTTATAGAATTTATTCCATATTTTTAAAGAATTTAAAAATATCATTTTAAAGGAATTCCCTTTATGGATTCCGAATTACAAAACCGCGATTAATTTGAAATTTTGTTTTGGACTAATTTAAAAATATACAAGATTAAATCTTGATTTTCTTTCTTCATTTGAAATCTATGGATATAATAGTTTGGAAAATTCTTATCTCGATGAATTTCGAGCTATATTCCATTCTATATACTCGTTAAACTTTTACGGCGCGAAATCGCGAAGTAATGTTACGCGACATGCCTAGTTCTGACTTGTTTTTCAATTTCTTTTCAAAATTCATGGGAACACTCTTAAATGTTTATAAAACATTTCTAAATCATTTTAAACTCATTTAAACAAATACATTTCATGTTTCAAACTCATTTCCATTTCATTTCATATTATAATACTATATTATTATAATATTCATTTCAACTCTTTTTAGACATTTAAATCCATTATGAGGCTAAACAACTCTGTACACATATTATTTATTGATTAAATTTCCATTTAATTAAATATGGTTAATTACTAACCATTTCTCTTATCATTTATCAAACCAAGTTATCAACCATATCACAACCATATAACCAATCATAATATCAACCAAGTATCATCCAATATCAACCCATATTCAACATATTAATTTCTAATTTAACATGTATATTATCACTTTAAGTTTTATAAAAATAAGATTGAATACTCACCATTTTCCAAATCAAAATTTCCTACCAACATTCAAATAATCAATACTTCACTAATACTATCCCCTAAACAACTCCTCCACCTTTTCCAAGTGTTCGGCCATCACCACATTCCACTTCGCTTTCATCCATAGCCTCCTTAGCACACGTCATCACCTCCCCTTCCGTCCTAGACTCCATGGCTAAAGCCCCTTTTTCACCCTTGAAAACTCACAGCCTAAGGCCATTAATAAGAGAAGAAAGGAGTGAGAAAAAGAGAAGAAGATTTGATTAGCTTTTGAAAAAGTTAAAGAGAAATTAGTGGATTAGTGCTTAAGTGCTTCCACCATTTTTAACCCTCCTACTTCATCTCAAGCTTTAGAAAGGAGAAGAGAATGGATGTGTGAATTAGTGAGAGAATGGGGTCGGTATTTATAGGAAAAAATTTGTAAAAATATCTAAATGTGATATTACCATCCCACCCCTTGCCCACTCCCCTCCCATCCCCTCATTCTACAAGTTAGTCCTTCCACCCTATATGCTCCATTATCTCATTTCACTTCAAAGCCATGTGCATTGACTTATGTATGCTTAAAGATTTGGTTTTCTAAAATATCTTAGATGTTTTTAACATATACGTACGTATAAATGTATGCATATGTTATGTGAGTTATGTGTGTGTATATGTGTGTATGTGACATGTATATATATATATATACATGTATGTGCATAAGAGAATAAACCACATTTCAACGACTTTGAACAACTTCAGTTCGTTAAACCATTAAAAATCGGGGAACCGATTCCTGATCGCATTTTCACTTATTAATTAAATTACATATATATGTAAACAAAATTTTAAAATAAATTTATTATAATTATTAATTAATGAAAATGATCTCATTTGAATTATAAAACCATATAAATAAATAAATATAAACAATTATTTAAAAAAAGTGCTATTATATCGATAAAGTGATACGAATTTTCTTATATTCATGTATATATCTGTATAAAACTATTATAAATGAATTATTTTCACTTTATAACTATTTGAAATGAATTATTATCATTTAAAAACAATTATTTAAATAATTATAATAATTATTAAATCATTAAATCATAATTTAAATTCATAAATCAATATTTTGAAAATAAAGGCACCACTGATCATGTCATAAATACCTTTATTTTTCCCAAAAATAAAATAAATAATTTTATTTCATATTCTTGTTCAATTATAAAAATAAGTGTATGTATCTAGCTCCGTGCAGGACGTTTAACGATTATGGAGCTGTTTATCGATAAAATGGTTTTCGATCATTTTATCGATATTTTTCTAAAGTATATAATTTGTGAGCATTTTTCCAAAATAAGTTCATTATTATTATTCATTACTAAAAAGTTGATTATTTGTAGAATAATAATCTATATCTGAATATTTGAAATAATTTAAATATCTTTAATTAAAGCTATCAAATTACGGGTCGTTATAGAAATCATACTTATAACTATTGATCAAATTTAACGTATGCTATTAGACTCGTATATGAAGTATAAACCTTCAAAACTTTTATTCGTCCAAAACATTTTGTATATAAATTAAAGTTACATACGTCTGAAGTTGGATCTCTAAAACCTAGTATGCACATTGTTGACCCAAAAAATGGATCAACACCTTGGATTAAGTATGAAAGCACCAGCCCTGTTTATCAAGGCAAATAAAAAAGAAAAAAGGAATAGTAACTTGCAGAGACAGTAAAGAGACAAGAGGTTTGTATAGTGGTTCGGCTATTAACGAAGCCTACATCCACTTTATAACTTTTGTTATTGACTGACTGCTGTTACAAGTTGAATCTGATTGAACGTTCTCAGTTAGATCAAGTCACAAGTGCAAGAGTTCACTGGAGAATCATAGTAAACCCCTAGATGACTATTGTGTGGGAGGAGAAGAGCGAAGAATAATCTCTATAGAGTTCCAGCAGCCAGTCCCGAAGATCCCCTTTATGTTGCAGATGGGTGATTATTTATAGGGATTGGAGAGCTATTGGGCTAGGCCGCTTTGCCAGAAGGTTACATTTGAAGGTACAAAGATGCTCAAAAAGTTTCACAGTGAACCGACCTCATATGATGGACCACTAGCAATCCATAGGGCATGGATCGCTAGCGATCTGTGCGTTAGCGCATTTTTAGCTCGTTTCAATTGGATCGGGTTCCTTGCCTTGTGTAGATGCTCTCCATGTAATTTCATGACTAGATGCCTTGTTTTGATGATGATTCATGTACAGGTTGCACTGAACTACTACTGGAATCAGATGAATGCCCACTTCTCGATCTAGCTTGCTTGGGATATCGTGAAACTTAGCAGGCGTCCCTAGAAAAGATAATTCTTCAGGATGCAAGAAGAATGGACGACCCATGAGCAATATTTATGGATCCCTAGCAATCTATGAGTGATGGATCGCTAGACAATCATCCCCTTTGGCTATTTTTTCTTTTTTCCTCTTGAGCCTTTCTTGGTTCCTTCTTCTGATCCTTCTGGTTTATTCTTGAGTCGTTTCGACTTGATGTAGATGTTTTAACTTCCATTGAATTCTACTGGGTTAAAAACCTAAATAACATTTGCCCTCCAGAGTAGGCTTTCGTTGGAAACAAGGCATGCTCTGGAAGTAACTAGTTTTGTGTTCCCGTTTGTTGAGGTTTAATTTATCGTGCTGAGGCTATAATGCGAATTTGGCTTTGGCTATTCAGCCATTGTTGAATTTTGATGTGAATTGTCGTTACTCATCGCAATAAATCAATTTCGGTCGCACAACTTTCACGATGCTTGCAACTACCATGTGGATCATGCTTGGCAAGTTTGGTGAAAATTGGTTGCAATTTGATGGATCGCTAGCGATCCAAGGACTTAGTAGAATTTTCTTGCGCTGCCTCCTATTTACCTTTATATGTGCCGAACTTCCACCATTTCATATTTTCACTTGCGACTTGGGTCTTCTGCCTCGCGACCTGATTCAAAGTCCTCAAAACCTAAATTCGCTTCTGCCATTTCTGTTGTTGATCTCCGCCACCGGAGCTTCTTGCTATCGACCCAACTGTACTTCGATGTCGCCTTGACCTTACCCTTGGCTTCTGAAACTTTGTACATTTGGATCGCCACCAACCATACCCACTTGGATTACTGCCGTTCTTACCTGCCTTGGGTCGCAAACAACCTAAGTTCAACCGTGTTTGCCTTTTGACTTTTGACTAAATGCGGGTAATGTAGATTTTGGCGTTTGTTTAGCAATTTGGTGATGAAGTTGTGTTGGTGACAGATGCAATGGAGAATTCAAGTTGATTAAGAATTTATGGATGAAGATAGTAAATCAAGTCTTGAGTTCTTTATGGAACGAAGCTTGGGTCTTGCCCTGGTGCATGACATGTTTTGCTATCTTCGTCTACAGAATCAAAATTAACTTGCACCGAGTCATACTGTTGATCCAGTATGACGTCTTGCAGATTGATTTTGGTTTTTCTGGGAGGTGATAATAGCTAAGAGAAGCATCTTTTATGTAGCTCATGCTGTTATCCCTTTCCAGGAAACTGAAATCGACTTATGCTGTGAATTCTCTGCTTAATTCGGACCCACTGATCTACAGTTGCTCCTGGATTGGTCCTTTCATTGCATGGTTGGTGTACCTAGAATAGGAAGAGCTTTCCATGTCGCTTCGAACAGCGGATCTGTTATCGATCATTGGTCGATAATGGGTAAGTGTAGGAGAAATAACTTTAAAGAATTATACGAAAAGCTCTTTTCTTTCTTCACTACAAGTGAACTATCTACACAGGATAGAGCATTTGTAGTGTTCAGGACACCGAGCCTATTCCACATAGATAACACATTGCACTTACCCCAGTCAACACTTGGAACCCGATGTGTCGGCATAAATTGATATTTTTTTGGAGTTCAAGTGTTAAGTGTAGGGAGACTTTTAGTTAAAAATAAAATTACCTGAACGCGTTAGGTACAAATTCTGTTGTATAGAATAAAACACCCGTCATTCTGTTGTAAATCCAGTGGAGGAAGTCCAGCAATCTCAAAAGCTGAATCGTCATCAGTTGCTCCTTCACAAACGGTTTCTGTAGCGCTTGCTTCTTTAGTACCGCCAGTTGAATATGGTCAATTGGTTCCAATTGGTCCAGTTGTAGATCAGACTCCTCCAAATTTTAGAGTTCCACTCAATCTTTCGGAGAGAGCTTCCTCCATAATCTCTACTAAAATTTTGCATAACATTTGTTTACAACATGGCATTTCGGACGGTGACGTATGCCTACCATCGAAAAATTAGTTTTCACATATGCTGCCTTCGAGGTACACCGCTTGCCATCGGTATATGTACTTGAATGGAGCAGTGCCCCCTACAGTCACTTCTTGAGAGAAACTCTTCTGAACTTAGGAATTTCACCATTTCAGATTCACCCCAATGCATACGCGATCTTAACTTGCCTTCATGTCTTGTTTATGCGAACACTCAATCGTGCCCCAAGTTTTGATGAGTTAAGATATTTTCTCTCATTCAAGAAGAGAGAGGAATGTATGTTCCTCATGGTTATCGAGGCTCAAAGAAACTACAAAATCATGTTGCAGCTTGAAAGTAACCTATCCCAATTCAAGACCCAATATTTTTTCGTTAGTTGTCCTAAGGCATTTAATCGTCTTTGGACGACAGGGGTAAGTCTTCTCTTTTACCCGTTGAGATTTAATACAGCGCTATGGGATTTTTGATAGATTGAATACTCCTTCCAGTTATTTTAAGACTAAACAAAGATCCATCACTTGATCCAATCTTCCATACTCTAAAGGACATAAACGCAAAAGAGGGATCAGTCAAGTTTTTGCTAACGGATGAGAATTTTCTTTGGTACGGGTGGTTGCATCCCGGGAGATCTATCGTAGCCGTTGAAGTTCGGTCTTCTTCCCATCTCAGAATTTAAACATGCTCCACTTCTTCATCACACGGCTCCAAAGAGGGCGACCTCCCAAAAGGAGAATGTCCGTCTAGCAGGTCAACCGAAGAAATTCATGAATGAAGAGGTATTATGACTGAAGCCAGCTGCCCGCTTAGGATGCCACCGATCCCGGAGGAGGAGGAAAAAGAATTCAAGCAGCTTGAAGGAAAGGCTACAGTGACAACGGAAAAGGAAAAGGGTGAAATTGAAAATAGCAGCAGCTATGGTTCCTCCTCTATTAAAGATGAATTCGATGCAAGTTCTGGTGATGGAAACTCCGAATCATGTGATGGAACTTTGGGAATGAGTCCCATTCTTCTGGATTCACCTCCCTAAGAAATTCATGCCAAAGATGCTCCCCAGTAGCCAAGCGACTTCATGGTTCTCCACTTAAGGAAATCGGCATTTACTTTGGGGATTTGAGCAACGTTTATGCAGATATCGATGAACTCATGGGAGAAGATTTCGAGTTTGAGGGATTGTTTCCTTGCCCCAGTCATGTTGTGTCTAGAGTTAGGCCGATTCCCACTGTGGTGATGTCCGAATCCGGTTTATGAAGTCTTTTTAGGCCGCCAATGACATGTCACACATTTCACTAGAGTCATGTTCACTTACATGTGCATTATTTAGGTTCATTTCCTGTTGCTAAAGTTCTTTATTTATTTTTCATATCAGGTACTATGAGAGGCCATGGACTTTACGAGGACCTTGATGCACAACGCTAGTCAAGACGGACTTCAAGCCGCCATCAGCTCCGAGAAACTGAGGAAGAGTGGAGAAGGAGGAAAGATTTGGAAGCCAAAGTACGTTGTCGGGATGACAAAGAATGGGGTAGAGTTTATAGGAGTGGTTATGAGAAGAGAAAAACTCTCGATGATCGAGAAGAACCATCCAAGAAGTCGAAGGTAGATCGCGATTCTCATCCCTCCAAGCACCAAGCATTTGCCCCAGCTCCAGTCTTTGTTAGAATTGAAGTTTCGGCTTCCAATGTTCAAGTTTCACCTTTATCCTAGGTCCTGTCTGGTCCCCCTAAACTCGAAGCTGCACTCCCCGGATGGTTTCTAAAGAGAGTTAAATTTGATCGTTACCTGAGCCTAATCCGTAAAGGTTCTTTTGTGCCCCATCTCCAGGATTCAAAGCAATTTGGATCAAGCTGAAGGATGGGAGAAGTTATGCAAGCAACTAGCAGACACCAACCGTAACAACTATCAAGAGATCCTTTCCTTCAAGTCAGAAAAGGACGATTATGAGAGGATGGTAACAGAACATGATGTCAGAATCGAGCAATTGACGAAAGAGAGGGATGTTGCACTCCGAGAGAGTAAGAGAAACGCCATCTTGTTGAAGGAACTGAAAGAGGCCTTCACAAAAAGAGAAATAATGTTCCGAGACGAAATCAAGAAGGCCCATGCGGATGAGGTTAAGCTGAAAGTGGAGTTTGAAGCCTGTGACGAGATCATCCAAGCTCAGAAGAAAACTATTGTTGGTCATAACGAAGTCGTCGAAGCATATAAAAAGACAATTGCTGATTATACGGGAATGATGGAATCCCGTGAAAAGACCATTTCTGATCAGACCCAAATGATTGCTTCGCTCTAGGAAAGAGTTGCGCAGCTTAACGTTGAGAAGACCCAAGTTGAACTTGAGAAGGCAGCTATAACAGTGGACTACTTGGAGTTATAGATACTTTCGAAAGGAAAATGGAGAAGATGGATGACACCATCTTGAATTTCTATGTTAACTCGTTGTTGCATCAGGGGAGCTTCAACTATCTAGGCCCCAAACTCCCACGTACTCTTACTGTGGTTTGGGAAGAAGTTCTGGCCCATTTCTGAGAGAAAGGGGATGTATACACCGAGCAAGAGTTGGAGGATGCCTATCTCAACGAAGAGTCGAAGAAGGCATTGGTAGAGGGTCGGGAGATCATTCGAATTGAAAGGGAATAGGAGGCTGCCGATTCTGCTGCAACTACGATTGCTAAAGCGCTATCAGTGCCTTTCATTTCTAGGTCTGGAGAATCATCAAAACAGCCTCACAACCAGTTAGGAACTATTCCGAGTTCAGCCTGTACTGGCTTGTTATCTACTCCTCCAACAACTGTCTCAAAAGCCTCGGGTAGTCGTGGAACTTCTCCAAAGATCATGCAGCCATCCAAAGAAGGAGAAGGTGGGGAGTATGAGATTGAAATTCTTAGCCACTCTTCTGATGTAGGTAACCCACTTGTTTCCCCCAAGTTTGAGAGTTTTCAGCTCACACCGCAAGAAAAAGACGAATTGAATGCTTTCATTTTTAATCTTATGGGTTCGTCTTCTCTACCTACCGACTTGTCGATCACTTCAGTCCCTGGGCCTACTACTACTTCAACTTCCTCGATGCTTGTTTCTGTAGCTGCTTTGATTGTTGCGTCCATGTCTGGCTCACAACCAGGGCTGGAATCCAAGAAGATTGCTGCGTTGCATGGTCTGGACGACCCTTTCATATCTCTGGAGGGTGATTTCATAGCAGTTGAAGCTCGAGAGTAGGAAGGACAAACTGGCCAGCTAAGTAAAATTGAACAGCAGATGATAGCCATTAAGAAGGAAAAGATTGAGGAGAGAAAGTCTTCAAGGAGCTCCCGTGAAACACCCCACACCCCTTAATATACCCAAAAGACACAATAAAAGGCGTGGTACATTATAGGTATAACTAAAGCTAACAGAGACTAAGATTCACAAGACAAAAATAGATAAAAACAGCAGAAACTTAAAATAATAACCTAATTAAAAAAACTTCATAATTTCTTCATAAATAAGTCAAATACCAAATACCACATACATGTCTAAAAATCCAATATGTCTCATGAAACAAAAACTCATAGTCTCAAAATCAGAGTACATAATATCCCTCATAATAAGCCAGTACATAGAAAGAAAAGAAGCTAAAGAAAAGAAATACATGGTAGAAAACTCCTCCTAGAAATATCCAAGCAACTGCAGTCTACTATCCTCTCCCTTGATTGCCTAAGGGGGGAAAGGGGAAATCGAGGAGTGGGCCAGACTAAAAGTCTGGTGAATGATAGTAATTATTAGAGTCTTTAAGCAAAGTAAAAGTAATAGACTCTACAACAGTTCTAGTATATAAAGAGGAAACAAAGGAAATAGGAAAGAGATAAACTGGAAATAAATATGATTAACTATAAGATAGGTTAATTTCGATTGCTTGCACTTGTCCTTGATTTCTACTTTGGTTAGGCTGAATTCCTAATCCTGTAATTAGGATGTAATCCTAATTCTACCCTTTTTTGATCGGCCTGCCATAGACCTTACTACAGACCAGCCGCTATATTACTCCCTACATATCAGCCAATGGTATCTATGAAAGATGCATAGAGCAACCGCTGTGGATCCGGACGACATATATAGCTCCCTACACAGAAGGCAATTGTGTCTACCAAAGACACCCATACTAAGCGCATGGAACTCATAGCTATTACTGAGCACCCGAATGGAAGTCGCACGCGTAACTTCCACTATACCCATGCTACCTTTTTCTCCACCTATTGGGTCTTCTTATTAGCTCAAACTTCCAGCATAAGCATGCCCCTCATCTCACTTCGGGCTAATATGAGATCACCGTGTGTCCATAGAAACTATAAGGGAAATGTTGTTGGTACTGGCCCATCATCCAAACAATATCTAGTTGCGTCCCTTATCAGAATCCCCCTTGATTTGGACTTCTATTTGACCATTACTACCATTCTTTGCATAAGCGTGCCCTCATCTCACTTTAGACTAATGTTTGACACCGTTTTGTCTAATAGGGAATGCTATTTGGTACAGGTCTTACTTCCATCTTTGCTTATTAACATAGATAAATTATTTAAATAAGCCTTTATTATCATTTTTAATTTCTACGCTTAGTAATTTATCCCAAGTATTAAAATAAGCTCCATTCTATTCTTTTTCTTATTATAACCTATGTTATAATCATGCTTATTACTTAACCCAATGTCTAAGTGTGAAAATAAGCTCTTTCATCTTTTACTCTTTTTTTATAATTCTACGTTATAATTAAGCCAACTAATTAGCCCAATTCTAATCATAATTAGGCATAATTTAAGTCAAATTCCATTTATATTACAATCTTTAAAATTTACATCTCATAATTATAAATATGCCAATCTCTTTAATTCAGTGCAATTAATATCATAATTGGGCATATTTCAGTCTTAATTCCATTTTATTACAGTCTTTATAATTTACATCTTATCTTTCGTTATTTCAGAATTCTTATAATTTAATCCAATTTTGCGTTAATTCTATTCTAATCCATACGCGAAGAAGAAAGAGAAATAAAAGAAAACTAAAAATAGAATAAAATCCAAGGCGTAGGAAGAAGATGTAAATAATGCATAAATAACAGTAAATAAATTAAAATACTATAAATAAACTGTAAATAAATGGAAAAGCTATAATTAGCAGAAATAACTAAAATTAACTGAAAAGAATAACTAGAAAGAAATAGACTGAAAATAATTCTAAAAACTGTAAATAAAACTGCTAAAAAGGTTATTCCAAAAATCATAGTAAAACTACAACTATTGGAAACCCTATTATTTTAAATTACTTAAAGAAATCTTAAAATAATTATAATCACTCACTTCTGGTCCTTAGCTCTTCCCTTTAGGCCTTCACGGATCCACTTGGGGTTGTTAAAATATTTTTATTAAAAAAAGATTCTCTCCTTGGAAAATTATTCCTTTTAGGGTCCTTCCTGAATAGGTGAACCCAAGCGGAGAAAATCTAGAATGAGAAAAAGTGTTAGGTCTAGCGGTCTATTTATAGGGGTAGAAGTGGATCTTGGACCATTGGATTTGGGGATTGAATAGGACGCAACTACGTCTAAGGCTGGATAGCAGCCATAGGATGCAAAAATAGATGGACCGAATTGGTCAAAAGAATGCAAAACACGTCACCAATAGGCTCTGGAACGTTCGACTGAACGTTCGTTCGTTCGTAAATAACAAAGGCGGGTCGACCGGGCGGTCGACCGCCTTGGTGCCTAAGTCGACCGGCCAGTCGACCTGCCTATATTTTTTTTCGTTTCTTTGATTTCCGTTTATTCCTTTTCTCCTCCATACTAGCTCGGATTCTGATGTTCTATATATGGAAATTGACCATAAAATTACCACGGACACAATGGTGCAACTCTCATGGCTTAATTATGATAATTTTATAAAATTTATTTTATTATCTAATTATTTAACGAGTTAATTATTACGGGTTAAATTTCGGGTTGTTACATCCCGCAAGTCCCGGAAGCGCAAGACCAAGGAGGAGTCTTCCGAGAAGGTTGAAGAACAGGGAGGAGATGCTGGTACGAAGGATATAGTTGATATTTCAGGCAGCGACACAACTCCTGGTAGGGATTCTGAGAAGAAGAAGAAACTTCCAACCAAAGGTGGGAAGGGGAGCGATGGAAGGAAACATTGACAAGCTCAAGTACTAGTGGAGCTGGGTATTGGGACATTCTGATTTGTTTGATACATGTTTTTGTACAAGTGCAGAGTCTGCACTAATTACTTTTGTTGTTGTAGCATCTGTATTTTCCTTTTTGTTGGCCGATATTGTGTGGTTACGGCCCCCACATTTTGATTTTGTACAGAAAATGTTATAAGTAATGCAATGTTGACATTTTGATTGTAAATTTATTTGTCTACTTATCTATGTTTCATACACTTATGCATATTTTATTTATTACTATTTTATCTAGTCCTGTAATTACCACCAGAATTTTTTATTTAGAGTAACAGAACTATGAAGTACTTGGTTTTTTTGTTGAGTATTGTTGTGTGCCCCCAGTTCACGGGGATGTTTACTTCAAACACTTGACAAATGACAGGTTGATCCGTGTGATTCTTCGAATGTCTGTAACCGAGTCTATTTTGCGGTTCCTATCTTCCGAAACTTGTGATTTGAGCATCTCGATTCCACAGATTTCTTCGGTTAACAATCAAAATTCTTTTCTGATCTGTAGTCGTGCGACATTGCTGGATTCATGCCCATTACTCCTGATAGTGGGAGTGGATTTATTCTTGTTAGTCCTGCAATAGACAAGTATCCCGGCATTGCCATGATAATACCAGTGCTTAAGAGTCCGCAAGGCTTATGAAATACGGGACTTTCAAAAGTATGCGCAGCTTACAAGATGCACGACTTTTGGGAGTGTGCGCGGCTTATGGGACACGTGACTTTTGGGATTGATATAACCCGTCGATCCAGAACAGTTTGGAATTTCTCGGCGTTACCAATCTACGGGCATCACGAGTTTTTCCAATTTCGAGAACGTGGTTCCATGACTTAGGAAGCAATGCGCAGCTTATGGAGGTGCACGGCTTTCGTTGGAGCTTTCCCGGTGTTGTCGAAGCAACACGGGTTCTTTGAAGGCAAGGATCGAGTTCCGTCGATTCAACGGTTGGAGTCGATTTGCTTCCGTCGACCCGGCGGGTAGTTGGGCGTACTTGAGCATGTTTCCACTATCTTAAGCAGCGATCAGAAGGTTTTGAGTTGATATAACCCGGCGACTTAGCATGTTACTTTTGTGAACACAGTTTTATTGGTTCAAAAAGCAAAGCAATTTTATTAATGAAAGTCGGGCAAGTTTTGCCTATTTACAATGCCTCTGGTATTCCGGGATGGCTTATTTACTGGAAATAGGAAATACATAAGATAGTCTTAGATAAAGTAAGGACGCTGCGATTCACTATTCCATGCTCAGGAAATTTGGGCTCCATCAACGGTTATTAGCTTGAATGTGCCATCCCCTAGCTTCTGACCGATCACATAGGGTCCTTCCTAGTTTGGTCCGAATGCTCCCGATATAGAGTAGACCCTCTTGAGGACAAGGTCTCCTACTTTGAAGGTACGGTTACAAACTTTGGAGTTGAAGTAACATGCGACCCTTTTCTGGTGAGCGGCGGTCCTTAATTCAGCTTCTTCCCTCTTCTCATCGACCATATCAAGTGACTCGAGTAAGAGCTGCTTGTTCTGCCTTTGATCAAAGTTTGCCTTCGATGAGAAGCGATTTCTAGCTCAACTGGGATCATTGATTCTGAACCATATGCTAAGGTGAACGTAGAGTGCCCAGTTGTAGATTGTGCATTGTCCTGTAATCCAAAGTGCAAGTGGAAGTTCATGGACCCAATTTCCTTTTTCTTTAGTTAGCCGCTTTTTGATGGTGGACTTGATGATCTTATTTATTGCTTCCACTTGCCCATTTTCTTGCGGATATGTGACAACAGAAAAGCTTTTCTCAATTCGGAAGCGTTTGCAAAAGTCTTTGAACTCGGCGCTTTCGAATTGAGTCCCGTTCTCCGTGATGATTTTCTGTGGCACACCAAATCTGCAAATAATATTTTTAGTAACAAAGTTAGTAACTTTCTTCATGGTAATAGTGGCTTACAGTTCCACTTTGGCCCATTTGGTGAGATAGTCAACGACAACGATAGCATATTTGGCTCCTTCTTTAGCCATTGGTAATACACCAATCAGATCGATTCCCTAGATTGCCAATGGCCATGGGCCGATCATCTATGTTAGCTCCATCGAGGGAGTTCTTTTGACCTTGCTAAATCTTTGGCATTGATCGCACAGTCTGGCGTAATTTGCGGCATCGCGGTTTACTGTTGCTAAAAGTACCCATACTGGAGAACTTTCTTCACAAGAGTTTTCCCTTCGGCACGATCTCCACAGTCACATTCATGAACATCTCTTAGGATACTTCGAGCTTCGTTGTTGGTCACACATCAAGGAAAGGGGGTAGAGAATCCCCTTTGGTAGAGTATCCCATCCTGTATTGTGAATCATGGTGCCTTTCAGAGAACCTTTTTCCGCTGATTCCTGTTTGCGGCGAGGGTTCCTGGAGCAAGTAGTCCTTGATTGGCGTCATCCATGTCTCTGGTTCTTCAGTTGTCTATAAAATCCAGTTGATATCCATTTCGCTTATGCTTGGAGTGGTCAGGGTTTCAACCGGGACTAGCCCCAATGATTGAGCTTCTTCGAAACTGGCCAGTTTGGCTTGATAATCCACCTTCGTGTTCTGTTCCCTTGGGATATGAGTTATGGTGTGATGCTCGATGTCGTTCAGTAGTTCCTACACTTTAGATAGGTACGGGGCGAGGTTCTCCCCTCGATCATAGTTTCGCCTTTCCTGACAAACGACTAGCTGAGAGTCGATATAGACATGTATGGACTTTATCCCGAGTTCCTTCACAACTTTGAGCCCGACTATCAATGCTTCGTATTCTGCCTCGTTATTTATTGTAGGGAATTCCAAGCGCAAGGCATAGTATATAGATCGTCCCTCGAGAGTCTCAAGCACTACCCCTGCTCCCGAACAGAAGTTGTTGGATGCACCATCAACGAACAACTTCCAACGTGTCTCCATTTTCAAAGTCATTTCTTCCTCGTTGTCTCTTATTGTTAACTCGGCAATGAAATCAGCTAGCGCCTACCCGTTGATCGCCTTTCGAGGGTGGTATGTTATTCGTACTAGCTTAATTCGATGTTCCATTTGATAAGCCCTCCAGAGGCCTCGGGGTGGTATAACACTTGCTTCAAGGGTTGATCTGTTAGCACTTGGATCGGCTGTGCTTGGAAGCACAGCCGTAACTTTCTAGATGTGATCAAGAGGCAGTATGCCAGTTTTTCCAATTTCGGATAGTTCTTTTCTGCTCCAGTGAACCGTTTACTGATGTAATATACAGGTCTCTAGATCTTAGTTTCTTCTCATACGAGCGTGGCACTAAATGCATGGGGCGAGACTGCGGAGTAGATGTACCAATCTTCTCCGTGTACCGACTTGGACAGGATTGGCGGGGTTTCCTTATGTCGTAGCAGCACTTCGAACGCTGTTTGACAAGCTTGATTCCATTCGAAGTTCTTCTTTCCCTTCTTTAGCACGTCAAAGAACGGTATACATTTATCAGTTGCTTTTGAGATGAATCGGCTTAGAGCTGAATCTTTTCCATTCAAGCTTTGTAACTCTTTCCTGTTCCTCGGGGCCTCGACTTTCCATAAAGCGGTTATTTGTTCGGGATTTACTTCGATGCCTCTGGCGCTTACGATGAATCCCAAGAACTTTCCAGAGGCTACCCCGAAGTGACACTTTAGTGGATTGAGCTTCATTCCAAATTTGTGGAGTATTTCAAACATCTCGGTGGGGTTGTCCAAGTGATTTGCAGCTATGCGTGATTTAACCAACATATCGGCTACATAAACTTCCATTCTCAATCTAATGTTTAAACATGGCGTTCATTAGTCGTTGGTAGGTTGCCCCAGCATTCTTTATGCTAAATGGCATCACTTTGTAGCAGTATAGTCCCAGATCAGTAATGAAACTAGTATTTTCCTGATCGGGTTCATGCATCATGATCTAGTTGTACCCCGAGTAAGCATCCATAAATAATAGTAGTTTCATTTCCAACCGTCCCATCCATAAGCTGATCGATTCTGGATAGAGGAAGGCAATCTTTCGGGCAAGCTTTGTTTAGATCTGAATAGTCGATACAGGTCCGTTATTTCCCATTGGACTTCTTGACCAAAACCGGGTTGAGTACCTATTCGAGATATGTTGCATCGCGGATAAAACCATTCGCCATTAGCTTATCTACTTCTTCCCTTAGCGCTTTGGACCGTTCAGGTCCTAGGCTGCGTCTCTTTTGCTTCACTGGTGTATACTTAGGATCAATATTAAGTATGTGGCATGCAATCTTCAACGAAACCCAACACATATCGGAATATGTCTAAGCGAATACATCCAGGTTGGCATAGAGAAATTTGGTGAGTTCCAGTTGCACCTTGTTTCCAAGATGCGGTCTAATCTTTAGGACCCGTGTTGGGTCGTCCATATCGACCGAGACAAACACTGTCAATTCTGCCGGTGCTGCTCGTTCCTCCTCTGAACTCTTCTTTCTAGGGTCCAAAGGCTTATCGAATCGGCTATGGTCCCCAAGCTAGGGGCGGTTCTGTAATTGCTAGTGGAAGGTTCACGAATGTGGAGAGTTTTCCCACCATTCTTCCCATTTTCTCTTCTTTTAGATTCACGTAGCTTTGTTATGTAGCATTCCCTGACGATGCTTTGGTCTCCTTTGATCACTCCAACTCCATTCTCTGTCTGGATTTTCATGGTTAGGCACCACTGGGCTAAAGCAATCCCAAAACATGCTAGGGCAGGCCGACCTAAGAAAGCATTGTTGGCGGACATTTAATCTACGATCACGACGGTTTGAGTGAGGGTGACTCTTCAGTCGCCTTCTCCGAGTTCTACAGGTAAATAAATAATTCTGATAGGTTGTTTTGGTTCACCGGTGAATCCCTATATCTTTGTCCAACAAGCAGATATGTCTTTCATACTGATCTTTATCTGATCAAAGATGCGTTTGAAAAGGATGTTCAAAGAACTACCATTGTCTACTAATACTCGTCGGACCATGACGGGTCCCATTCCTACTGTCGCGACCATGAGGTCGAGAGTTGGAGCTTCTATCCCTTCAGTGTCTTGATTCCACAATACTATGTCATCGTTCAGGGTTCTCTGCTGCTTGCAGGGGTTCCATTTTTGATCGCAAAGCACGAATCTTTTGAAATGTGCTTTAGTGAGCTCGCATACCGCTTTATTTCTCCCCAAATCTTCTATGCGGGATGGAGTCCTCCAAATGTTGTTCCAATGATGAGTCTTTGGTCAGTCTATCTGGGTCCCTCTTCACTGGTTCCAGCTTGATTACCTCAATCTCTAGGAGCCTGGGATGCTACTGGTTTTCAGGATTCTATGGGTTCCTCACATACTACTGAAGTTGGTTTTCTCGAATCAGCTCCTCAATCAAGTTCTTCTTGTGACGACACTCATTCGTGTTGTGGCCATGTGTCTCAAGGAAGCGGTAGTACTTTCTGAAATGCTTTTGTTGTTCAGTTGCTTCCTGTTTAGGCGGCTTTTTGTACTTTTCCATCCCATGTGTCATGAGATAGATGTTTTCTGAAGTATCATTGAGCGGGGTGTATTCTTCGGGCCTCAAACCTTTAAGTCGCTTGTTACTTCCATTTCGCTTATTGGGATTCTATTTCTTCCTTTTCAGATTCCCATCTTTTCCTGCATTCCCTTCAATGGTCCCAGAGGTATTTATGTCTTGGTTTGTCGCCATACCACTTTTCCCAATGTTGGTTGGTTGTAAATTAGCAAATTTCCTTTCTAATTCCTGTGCCTCTTCCAATCTCAAATGATGGCTAACCTTTCGGTTGAAGTCCTTCCTATTGGTAGGTTGTTACATTTTGATCCATTTCCCGAATTCTGTTTCGGAGTGGATAGCGCGGACCAAGGCCATGAAAACCATATCCTCGTTTGGATTACTTGCTTCAGTCACCATGGTGTTGAACCAATTCATGAAGGACTTCAGAGATTCATTCCATCCCTGGAATAGGCCGGATAAGGACATCACATCTTTTCATTGTGCCGTGTGAAGCCTAAATTGATCAAGGAATCTTATTGCTAGTTGATCGAAGGTGGAGATGGATCCTGGTGGATGCTTGGTGAACCACATAAAAGCGATTCCCTCCAGAAAGATTGGAAAACATCTACACCAAATAGCATTTGAAGCATTCACTCCGTCCAGGTACCAACTATACTTATACAAGTGAGGTTTTGGGTCTCTAGTTCCATTGTAAGATGGAACGGCCGACATAGTAAACTTCTCAGGGTACTGTTCATTCAGAATGGCATCGGTGAAGGGAGTTCGGCTTGGAGCCAATTCCCATTCGTCATCTCTCCTATCTTTATTTTCATTCATCAGGCGCTTAATCATATCCATGATGTATGCCTTCGATGTCCAGTCATCCGTCAGTTGGCTATTAGTGACTATGCTAAGTGTTTGGTTTCCAAACAATCTTGGTAAGTGGGCTGAAGCCTAGGCTCTCCTATCTTCTGGAGGGCCATTCCCTTGGAGTTCCATTGGCTTGCGGTTGGTCGGGTAAGGGCAGTTTTGACCACCCTACCGGTATTGAGTGCATTAGCATTTTCTTCCAACTTGTTATCATCCAATTTCTCACCATCTTCTGAGTCGAAGAGATCCACTGCTATATCTTCCCGTGCGGTTTTCACCCCTAGATTCAAGTTTCAAGCAGGTTGCTTTGCAGTTGGTAGAGTGCTTGTTTTTCCTTCTACGGCGATTCCTGTAACTCCACCACCCACTCCTTTTTGCTTCTGCCTTCCACTTCTCCTATTTAGGCTAGAAAAGAAGGAATTTTCTTGCTCCGCTGTAGCCTCAACATCAGGTGCCATTCTGGAATAGTTAGTGATTGGAACGCTAAGAGAGCATCTATCTTTTGCATAAGACCCTTTTGATTGTTTGCCATTTTCTGGTTAATTTCATTAACCATCTTATTCAATTCTCCCTTAGTCACAACTTCATGTTGTGTGGAGGATCCTGGAACATGATCTCTAGAGTTAGCTCTTAACTGCAGGTTGTTGGGGTTGCTGACTTCAATTTGCTGAGGGTTTGTTTCTTCTCCAGCAATGATAGCTCCTACGGATCTTCCATAGGTAGTTCTCTTTCTTCTTGGTGCCATTGATTCTCAACAGCAAATCTTCTAAGCAGAGGTTAAGGATCTAACTTTTGAACTTATCTGATCCAAAGTAGATAGCTAGATCTAAGCTGAGTTCAATTTTCAGTGAAAGCACCAAAATGATGACCCAAAAAATGGATCAACATCTAGAATTAAGTGTGAAAGCACCAGCCCTTTTTATCAAGGCAAAAAAATAGAAAAAAGGAATAGTAACTTGCAGATAAAGTAAAGAGACAAGAGGTTTTTATAGTGGTTCGGCTATTAACGAAGCCTACGTCCACTTTATAACTTCTGTTATTGACTGGCTGCTATTACACGTTGAATCTGATTATAATTTGATTGAGCCTTCTCAGTTAGATCAAGTCACGAGTGCAAGAGTTCATTGGAGAATCACAGCAAACCCCTAGATGACAGTTGTGTGGGCGAATAAGAGTGAAGAATTATCTCTGCAAAGTTCTAGCAGCCAGTCCCGAAGATCCCCTTTATGTTGCAGATGGGTGAGTATCTATAGGGATTGGAGAACTATTGGGCTAGGCCGCTTTGCCAGAAGCTTACATTTGAAGGTACGAAGATGTTTAAAAGTTTCACAGCGAACCGACTAATATGATGGATCGCTAGCGATCCATGCAGTTAGCGCATTTTTAGCTCATTTCAATTGGATCGTGTTCCTTGCCTTGTGTATATTCTCTCCATGTAATTTCATGACTATATGCCTTATGTTGATGATGATTCATGTATAGATTGCATTGAACTATTATTGGAATCATATGAATGCCCACTTCTTGATCTAGCTTGCTTGGGATATCGTGAAACTTAGCAGGCGTCCCTAGAAAAGATAATGCTTCATGATGCAAGAAGAATGGACGACCCACGAGCAATATTTATGGATCGCTAGCGATCCATCCCCTTAGGCTATTTTTTCTTTTTTCCTCTTAAGTCTTTCTTGGTTCCTTCTGGTTGATTCTTGAGTCGTTTCGACTTGACATAGATGTTCTAACTTCCATTGAATTCTACTAGTTTAAAACCTAGATAACACACATCAAATCACTTAAATGCATTTTTAAGAGTTTATGTATCCCAAAGCTTCTTCCTCGGAAATCCAGAGTATTGAAACTATATATACACATATAATTCTAATATAAAACTTGTGCATATGAAATTACATTCATTTGAAAGCTTTTGTATAAAATAAGTGAATAAACTTCAAATTGTGCTTCCATAAAATCGTACATTTGAAATCTAAATATACTTGGAACTTTCATTTCATAAATTTGGTACAAACATGAAACAGGAAATCACTTTTGTACAGAATTTTCTTCTTTTAAAGCTAAAATTTACACATTGGATACTCACACACACTTGAAAGCCAAATCCACTTAGTACTCAAAATCACATATATATAATGAAATTTTTGTACTCTGAAACCCTGTATGCATATTACATATATGCAAACATACCAAAGCCTGTACATATTTGAAATTCATACTTTTAAAACCCATCAAATGCATCTGGATTCAGAAATCTGGATTATATTAATGTATATACGGGAAGTCATGTATATATTAAAAACTATACATTTCCTTTTAGAAACTGCTATGTACAAACATTATTCATATAATCATTGCTATATATGTATTTTTGTACATATATACTTAAAAACAACTATATATATGATACTGACATATCTTTTGATATGAACGTTCACACTTGATATATTTGGTATCCACATTTCAAATAGTAACATCTGAAAAGCTGTTATGTTTAGAATTATGCATATTTAATTTTAGTGCATTTGAAATTCATTTATAAATATAGCGTGCTATTTTATGAGAAATTGAATACGTTTTGAAATTCAATACAACTTCAATGTTTGAAAGTTCACGTGTAAACAATAAAACTTTAGATATCGAAAATCAAAATTTGAATTAAATGTATAAAACTATACATATACACTCAAAATTTGTGTTTTATTACAAATAGGGTTCATCAAAAATACTTATATTTAAAAGCCCCCATACAAAACTGAAACTATGCTTATCTAAAAATTTTAAAAGTCTAGATGTTCAAAACCTTCTTACCTGAGTCTACTCATATGCCTAAAACTCGAAATTATGCACTTTAGAAATACTGAGTTCATCTATATGTATAACAGATATTCAAAACTTTGAAAAATATATTTGTTTTTGAAACCGCACATATAGATTCATGAACTTGAAATGATATATACCCAAAGTTCATGTACAGATAAGACAAAATATTCATCTATCTGAAACCAAATGTGTGTGTGTGTATACTTGACATTTCAAGTGTTTGGGAATTTGACAGATATTGGGAACTTGTTTACTTAAAACATTTCATACCTAAAATAAATATCTAAAATTGTTGACGTTTATATCTTTCAAATGCTTGAAACTGAAGCTATTTAAAACTTATACATACACTAGATGTATATATTATAAAATCACTTTGAAATTAAATTTCTTTGAAACCATCTTCAATTTTGAAATCTGTAGGCTCGAAATCTAAAGTGGTTTTGGAACCAATAAATTGCAATTTTTGAAATCAAATATTTCTTACAATCAATCCTATATATTTTCCAAAAATCTAAAGTGTCATTTTTTGAAATTTGAATCTTTCAAAATAATTTCCTTTTGAAAGTCAAAATATATAGTTCTTAAACCTGTAGATCTTTAAAGCTAAACCACCAATTCCGAGTTTAAGTCCCATACCTCGAGTTAGATTAGCAGTACTGATTTTCAAAGCCTTTAAATTATGGGCAATGATGATTCCCTTTGACATTGAGACAAAGAAGAGGCGTCGATTATTTCTACAATTGGCTAACCTGTGAATCTCGTCATTTGCCACAACCCATTTTCAATGACATGGAATACCACCAATCTCGACATCATTGTCATCGATAATTATATCATAACTTTGGTTTGTGATAGAATCCTTGGGTTTAAGCTCGACATTCTGACTATCAACATCAGATCACTAGTCGCTGAAATAAGACCCCAACTCAATCCTCATCGATGAACAAAAATCTCAATTTAACTTTGTCGAGCTTCACTAATTTCGGTGACGTGAATCTCGCCATCCTTGTTGTTAAACCTTATTGACTTTGATGCTAAAACTAAAGCCAAATCTCATCGGGTTTGATGTTGAACCTCGTTGAATTTGATGCCAAATGAACAAACCTCGATGACTTTTGTTGCTAATCGAGGAACTTCGTTGATGATCCTGAACTTCTATTTAAGTTTGGCAACTTGAATCTTCGTCAAGTACTATCAATTTCAGCGACGATCTTATGAACCTCGCCGACTTCGATGTCGATGTTAATCAAAACTCGATGACTCCTTAGTTACTCCATAAGCTTTAACAATCCTCGACGATCTGTAAGCTTCAATAAACCTCGTCGACAATAATATTTTTGATTAACCTCATCGAAGATAATACTTTTGCTGTTACTTAACTCGGCATCATTACTTTCGAAAGCCAATTCCATCTTTCGGATCTGATTCCTTGGTGATAGATCTAATTCTTTTGTTGAATTGGTACTTGGAGGACATCGAGGAGGAACAAAATTGTTTTTGGGATATGGTTAGGAACCACGTGATGAACGGTGTCGAGGTTGAATAGTCTTCGAGCAGAGGCATTTGTTGTCGATCGTAGCAATTTTTGATGTCGAGCAGCCTATTTGCTGCTCTATTTCCTTAGGGCATTTTGGTCATTCAGAGATTCGAGTCCTCCTTCTAGCGTCAAAAATGTTAGACCAAAAAATGGTATAATACCCCGGATGCCGATAATAATAAGTTAGCCATATAATCATGCATATATAAGCTCACCGTTGCTCAAAACTCGATGATATCGATCATAGTTGGAGTCCATAAGCTAATCCAATGTGGTAATTGATCAAAAATGATTACAATCGAATACAATTTTCCCCAATCTAATTTAGGGTTTGCTTGAGTGTGATTTGAGTACAAAAGAGCGAAATGAAAATTCGGCCCTTAAATGAAGACCCTTTGGTCTTTATTTATAGATTTTGGTGGGTGGTAGGTGCCACTAGCTGTTAGCGTCACCATGTTTCATCGTCGTCGAGTTTCGATGATGGCAGTTTTATTGGCCTCGGTATTGATGGCGTGTCGCATTCCAAGGCTCATGTTCTTGTTTCTCGGTATTGGGCTTGTATTATCAATGCTCAACACCATTCTTTTCTAATAATCCTTGATGCCATTGAAGAGCGGCATCGAGCTTATTTATGAATCTTGACAACATCATCTGTAAACCTAACTTATACAAGATTGAGGTTATATCACTTCTTAATTGTAACAACCCTGTTTTTGAAGTTGTAATATTAAATTAATTTAATTGAAATAGAAGTGTTTGAATTCAATTTTTTTTTGACAATTATTATTTTGAAACCAAATTACTATTTAATTAGTCTATTTATAAAATTGAATTGGTTAATAAATTTTTAATTATGTATGTATAATTAAAATAGACGGAAGGAAGTTTTAATTGATATTTAATAAAATCAGTAAATCGAGGAAGATGAAAATTTGTCTTATATCAATATAGTAATTAATTAAATGAGGTGAAACAAATTTATTAAATGATTGAGCACCTATTGAAGTATATAATTCGTGGGATAGAAGCATAAATCAATTTAAATTACGCTGGAATAGATCTTAAATAATTAATAATAGAATTAATCAAGACTTAGTGGGAAAGTTAATGTTTGAATTAAATAAGGGAATTACTTAAATGTGAAGTAAAAGAAAATAGAAGATCAATTTGAATTAAAATTAAGGTCAAACCCATTCAATCCTTTCCTTAGCTTATTATAACCAACTTAATTAAACATCTCCTCTAATTCTTATTAGGGGAAATTAATTTAAAGAACAAAGATTTGTATATTTTTTGCCTCAAGGACACAACCTCAATATTTTTACCATAAGGACAAACATTCTTCTAAAAATTATTCACAAGGACAAATATTTTCCAAAATTATTCACAAGGACAACAAAACTGCTACCAAACTAAAAACTGATACCTAAAAACTGCTACCGATAACTACAAACTGATACTATCAATGACTAAAAACTGATACCTAAAAAAAGTTGTCCTTCAGGATAAAATATTGAAGGCCTGTCCTTGAGGTAAAAACGCTGAAAATTTTTGTCCTTGACAATAATTTCATGTTCTTATTAGTAGCCTTAACTCCTACCCAAAAAGCCCACTAACATCTCACTTTTACTTCTCATTACTAACTAAGCTTCAGTATCTTTTTTCGTTCACAATCCCTTATACCCAATTTTTGTTAATTTCCCTAAGGCATAAAAATGGAAATCGAAATCGAATAAAGAAAAAAAGGAAAGACACGCAACCTCTTGCTCATGGTCGGTGTTGAAGTTCATAGTCGTGCGCGATGGAGAAGCGATGAGGCTTGGGAATTTCGATTGGAGGAAGGGTGAGGTTGAGGAGAGCAGGAGGCGGCACATAGTCAACGGCGATGAATAGAAGCCGTGTGACATTTGGAGCAACTGAGGTCGACGCCTCATTTATGCTGGCCGAGGGGTCGTTGATGAGCGATGGGGGAGGCGGACGGTGATTAGAGATAGATAGAAGCGCACGCGGGTCATGTCGAAAGAGGAGGAAGTGCAGGCGACTTCGACGCGGTGGTTCTCACAACTTGAAAGCGCGCACATGCTTGGTGATGCCATGAGGCGCAAACTCCGAGATTAGAGTTTGGAATGCTTTTAGCTGTTGTTGGAATTTCTACAAGTATTAGATTTAAGGTGAGATTTTTAAATCTCACACAACTATATCTAATAGTTTGAATGCTTGAAATGATTATTAGTTAGATTACTGTTTGAATAAATGGATGGTTGGTTAAACAATAATCTGAAAAAAAATCAATTTTTTAGAAAAAACTGATCACTGTAAATTCAGGTTTAGTACAGATGAACTGATCAGTTAAACATGAACCTGGTTTTAGAAACTTAAGGCATTTTTCATGTGCCCTAGTTTGTTTCATATTTTATAATTCCTGCTACCCTGAGTTATACGCACCCATGACTGGACCTAGCTAGTGTGGGGAATTAGCCATGCATGTTCCCTGGTACTTGGATATATGATCACTCAACTTTGCTTTGGCATTTACTGCATGTGTCCTTCATCTCTGTACACTGTTAAATTGAGTACATTTAATTATCTTTTGGATGGAAATATATTTTAACTTGTCCCATTACATGATATATGGGCACGCATATGTCACCAAAGCATTTTTGCTTTGATATTCGTTTCACCCTGTCAGTTCATCCTTTGAACTGTCCTTTTGTTTCGATGAAAATCACTTACCAATTCTATTCTTTGTTTAATTTTCGTCTTTGCCTTGCATAATTATGGGCTGCCTTGCATAATTGTAGTATCCAACTTGTAATATGGCATTGAAATACGGTACGCATTGTTTAAAGTTTGATTTTCGCCCTCTCCTTTTTGTATTTTTTTTATTTTCGTGCTTTGATGTCTTTTATATGCCTGTACACTTTTCATGTACAACATGCTTTTTATACACTTTTGCTTTGATTATATTTTATTGCCTGCACATGCTGTGATTTATTTTTACATTCCTATTTTTGTTGATACATGTACATATTTTTATCACAAAGAATTCTTGCTTTGACTTTCAACATGTTGCTTTAATTTGAGAAAGACATACATGTTTATTAGCCTTGACTTGACATCACCTTGTAGCTACTTTTAATTTGTAGCCAACTTTACAAAATAAAAATATGTTGCCTGTACATCTAAATTTCAAATTTTGCCTAGCTTGGCTTACATTGCTTTGTATATATTTTAATGTGTAGCCCTACTCTATATATATTAGTTTAGAAATGCCTATGCATGCTTTTCAACTCAATGCACTACCGACTTGTGCATGTTTTAGAAAATAAGTTTTTGAACTGTCTTGTGATAAAGTGCCATTTATTTTAACAAATAAATTTTATTACAAGTACCATATACAATGAGTAATTAAGTAGCTTCAAATTTCATTTAAAAGAAATTCTCCTTTTCATTTCTTTTTTTCTTTTCAATTATTTTAAACAAATAAAAAGATTTTAAAACTTGTTTTTTTTTGTTTTTTTATTGGTTTGAATTTCCAATTGAATTTCATGATTTTCTATGAAACAAAGAATTTTAATAAACCATTGAATTGTCGAATTGGTATGGGACTTTTCGTATAATTCTTTAGTTTATTATTATAATTTGTTAAATAGAGTTTGAGTGAAAATTACTAGCTTTTAGTAAATACTTGAATTTACTATCTGGTATGAGACAGTTAGTTAAATTCTTGTGATTACCAGAGTGAAAGTAATTAAAACTTTAGAGTTGTATTATCTTAAGGTGTTCGGATTTTATTTGAGACCGATAGATCCCGAGAGACGACGACTTATTTTCATCGACCTGAGAGTCGATTCATTTTTAGATTTGGGTAGGCAGATCTATTTCTTTGGGTTTGGTCTGTTTTGGTATAACATAGCTGTCATTTTTGTTGTTTAGACAGATGTTATATTGCAGCCCTATCAGTTTATTTCACAGCTGGAAAATGCTCCTATTTATATTCGTTAGGTAAATTCACATAGTTTTGTCATAAACACGACTACCTCTTTCTTATCGTTTGGAGTCGGGGTCTTACCTGATAGTCTATTTCTTTTCGTTAGACTATTGTGCTATGTGGCGGGGTTTATTTATTTTAGTTAGGCCACGTGTCGCACTGTATCACACTGATAGTTGACTACCATTATTATTTTCTTAGTGATGATTATTTCTTTAGAGATTTTGGGATAGATATTTAATATCTTCTAGGCTCTGGAGAATTTTGAATTTGTTATCACCATATTTTAATAGTCTATTGGAGACTTGATATGGAATTTTGAAATGGTGATTTTTTTTAATATGCCATATTATAATCATTTGTTCTGGCATATTTTTGTTATGGCTTATTTATTTTAAGTCATATATTTATGATATCAGTTTCATCTCACCTTTCTATTAGATATAGTCTGACCCGTTTATTTTATAATATTCGGGTCAAGTCGAGACTCTATAGGTACATGGACTAGTTGACTTTTGGATTTTGGGCTAGCATTGAAGTAGACTATTTTGACCGGTTTAATTTACTTCATACTTGTATATATCGACAGTTAGGAGTATATGTCACATATATTATTTAGTAGTGACTTTGTAAATACAACATTTTGGATATGATGTATATATTTATATGAATCTAGTACTGGTATTTTATAGACTCACATTCTATCATGTATCTGATGTATGTTATTCCATTATGATATATGATTCTGATTCATCAATATTATATACTGTTCTGAATATTTTTAATCTGTGTGTTTATTACTTTGTATTAATACTGTACACGTCTAAATTTCAGTTCAGATCCTAAAAAATGTAAATAAGACATGTCAGTGTTAGTATAAAGATATATTCACATTCGATCGCCCTTAACCTGCCATATTTTCCGGATTAGCAGACGACATTACTTATAATGTTCTTTTCTAAACTGGGCATAGCGGTGGGGTCGTTACAACTTGGTATCAGAGTTGTGTTCAGAACATTATAGAATATAATTAACACAGAGTCCAGATCTAAACTTAGTAAGATTTAGAGTCCCGTCTCTTGGGTGTGTAGGGTAGAATCTAGAATTTATTTCCTAATTATGATATAAATATAAATGATTATTTGGAATAATCATCGGGATGTATTTGTAGAAAATTTTGAAGTAATTTATAAATTTTTGTTATGAAATTGATTCTAAAATTGGAACTCACTTCTATAAAAAGTGAGATTTAATGGATATTATAAATAGTAGATGACTTAGAATTAAATTGTTGCGTCCTGATTTGTTAGTGATCAGAGTGCGCAGCGGAAGCTAGAAAATAGCTTTCCGCTGAAGGCGATTGTTTTTTTATTTGATTAAAATATATATCATTTGCATCGATATTTGTTTTGTTTATGCTTAGTTTAAAATATGGAATTAAATAAGACGTTATCGTCCAAAGAATTTATAAACCCATTTGAATCTGGACGAACCCAATTATTAATAAAAGCCAGCGATTCCTCCAAAACAGAAGCGCTGGAGAATAATAGAAATGTTTAAGCAATTAATAATTGTAAAGTATAGAATGATAGATAATATGCATTTAATTAAATTTGAAATTTGAAAATATACTTAATAAATAAAATAAGTTATGAATAAATTGGTTGGTTGATGTATGCTTGGTTGTTATAAAATTGTAGGTGATTGTGAAAAATTAATAGTGGGTAGAAACCTTCAGCGAGAATTAAAACTTGCTCACCAAAAACAATAAGAACTTACGGTGTCTTTAGTATACCACAAGAAATATTGAAAATTTAAATTTATACGAAATGTTAATTCATATATGTGATTATAATTAAGATGAATAAAAATTTGATGTTTGCTTGGGGCATATATTATTGAATGCATATGTTGTGGAATTGTTAGTAGTAAATAATTATTTTATGATAACATTAAGATTGATTGAAAGAATTTTAATAAAAGCAAACATTTATTTGAATTAAAATCTTTTGATATTAGATATACATATAAATGGAACTTAATTATGTCTATTATAGACAAGTAAATATTATAAAGGCACAAAGTATTAAAAGATATAGGTATATCATATAGAAATTTATTTTTGTGTTAAATTGCCCGTTAAGTGCTTTAAGAATTCTGGTCGATGCGCCTGATCAACGTTATCGATAGGGGTTCCTAAACACTAGTACGAGACATTCGGACACAGTGTTTTGGACAATAAAATATTTTTAGAAATAATATTTAGTACTATATATAATATTTTTGAAAAGAAGATAGAATTTTGAAATAGGATAAATATTTTACAAAATAAAGAGAATAATTTTGGAAAAGTGATTTAAAAGGTAAAATAATAATTTATAGAAGTGTATAAATATTATTTTGAAGGAGATACCTTGGGATGTTTTAATAAATAAAATAAAGTATGTCAAATGAGAGCAAGATTATATTTTAAATAAATTTAGCATTTGTAAATTCTTATATATTCATTTACAAAGAGGCATGTCAAATAAATTAGGCGTCGGATAAATGATTGTGAATATTGTATTGTGATTGTAATAAATGTTAGGATTTTTATTTATATGAATTTTCAATTTAGTAGAGTTTAAAATGAAACTAGATTTCAATTACAAGTATAATAAGCTATTAAAAGATGAATATTTTGATTAGATGAATAGAAAGATCTCAAATTTGGCTTTGTAGAATAAAATGAGATTTAAAAGTGCTTTAATAAAGAAAAGATAAGAAATTTTCATGGAAAGAATTTGTAGTGAAAAAAAAACTCAAATGTCACTGCACATCCCTTTATAACTAATTAGATAATAAATACATGCATCTCTCCTCGTTTATCTCATTAATTTGCCATTTATATCTCCACTTGCATTAATCTCTTTTTAGTTTTTGGCTTTGACTTTTGATTATATATACACTAAAAACCTCAATCAAAATTTAAAAGAAAGTAAAAAGAGGCATGTATAATTTGAGAATTTCCCAATACCTGCATTCAAAACAATGGAGGATAAAGTAGTGCCGTTTTTATCAAAAAGAATATATTTTGAGAACTGCCCAGGCTTCAAGGTTGATTAGAAAAAAAACTCCGATTTGGGTTTGCCTTATAAAGAATTCTTCTACGTTTGGATTGTTTTCTTTCTTCTTGTGAGAATTATTTTTCTTTCAGTTTTTTTACAATGGTTCAAGGAAGTATTTATTTGATTTATTAGTTTAATTTTGCAGAAAGTAATTACGTAATGTATGAAATTAATGTAGAAAATAGTGTATGCAGTTATATCAGTAAAAACATAAAAGTGGAGTTAAATTTGCTAGGATGTGTATATAATTATCCCTTATAGATAAATAAAATTTATGGATAAATAAAATAACATCGTACATGTACAAAAACCGTCTTCTTAGGCTTATTATTTGAATGAAAATTTAAAAGCTCACATTTTATCCACCTTAGCAAGGTCATTTTCTCAATGATGTATAATATAAGAAATAGAAGCAAATTTAAACATGATTTGCTTTGTTTTGAATACATTTGGCTCAATTGCAAGTTAGTTTTGAAATTTGGGAAGAGCGGTTTTGTTTTTGAATGGATTTTAAGTTTGCAAGTTTTTAATGCATATATAGTTTTAAATAAGGACAGTCACATATAATATGTAATCTCAGAAATAAATATGCTAGTCTTATTTTGGGTTTTGAAAATCTAAAATGCTAGCATGATTTTGAATATTTGAAATAATCTTGAGTATTGGAATGCCAAAATTCCCAAATTTTGACAAACTGGATTTTTTAAATATCAAATGCTTCATAACTTGTTACTCCCAATAAATGATAATTTTCTGCGTACCTTAAATTTCTTATAAACGAAATTTTGAAATGGATATATGAGTTTTCAAAAATAATATATGAAATCAGGTATGTTTAAACAAAGTATAGGTAATTCTTGAAAAAGTTTGACATAGTGTTGGTGATTTCACTAATGCATATGTCATGTTTCAGTAAAAAAAAGTACACGGCAACAATCGGTTGCTGCCATGCAGCAGCGCCATGCTACTGCGACGCAGCAGAGGGCTGCTATGATGTAGCTGACTGCTGCAATATGCAGCAGTGCAGAAAAAAAACAAAAAAAGAGCTGTCGCCACCTCCTGCAGCAGCGGGCTACTGAGGAAAAAAATCCATGCTATAGAAATATACCTTCGTTTGATTGCTTCATTGGAACTTAATGTTAATTTGTGAATTGACATAATGTAAAATTTTAGGAACACCATGTTGTAACATGTTATAGTGAATGCTTACATAATTTGGATTATATTCAACCCATTCAGAGATATTTGAAAGCAATGGTATTTGGCTAGTTGCTATAATCATTTTAAACTGTAAAATGGATAGGTATGGCGATGTGGTTATTGTGTTATTTGTTAGCATTGCGTCTAAATTTGTTGGTTTAGTATTTTGACTGACATGGATACGATATTAAATTAAATGATGCACATATACTTGGTCTTTGAAATTAAATTTAGCATGGTCTTGGTTTGAGTAGTAAATAGAAATTGTAACTTGCACACATGAAACTATATCTCACTTAAACCATATAATTGGTATAATTGGAAGTAGCTTCAACAAGAAAGCTATATCATTCTTTTGTTCAATGAATGCAGTGGTCATGAAATCCTAATATGTGAAACTTGTATGTTTGATTGAGTTAAGTATAGGTACAAGAAAACCACCTGGATTGGAATATGGCGCAAACACTCTCTCGCTCGCATTAAAAAAAATTGCTCTAAGACGCTAAAATAAAGGTACGTTTTCGGATTAAATAAAAAAATGTTAAAAATATTGGTTTATATTGTGTTTCCGACCATATGGTCGATGTTTGTTGTTTATATTATATTTGTGAAATTGCAAACGACTCTCTGTACAAAGGAGACCACCGAATTTTTCTGTAAATCCGAACCCTTGGAAAAAAAATTAAAAAAAAATTTTCATATGTGAAAAATAATAATTCATAAATGAGTATGTTTAAACTTATAACATAAGAAAAGAGTTAATGTTAGAGTATAGTGCAATATCTCCTTATAAGAAATTGCGAGGACGCAATTTTCATAAGAGGGAGGTCTGTAACAATCCTGTTTTTGAAGTTGTAATATTAAATTAATTTAATTGAAATAGAAGTGTTTGAATTCATTTTTTTTTAAATTTATTATTTTTGGAACCAAATTATTATTTAATTAGTCTATTTATAAAATTGAATTGGTTAATAAATTTTTAATTATGTATGATTAAAATAGATGAAAGGAAGTTTATTTAATATTTAATAAAATCAGTAAATCGAGGAAGATGAAAATTTGTCTTATATCAATATAGTGATTAATTAAATGAGGTGAAACAAATGTATTAAATGATTAAGCAACTGTCAAAGTATATAATTCGTGGGATAGAAGCGTAAATCAATTTAAATTACGCAGGAATAGATCTTAAATAATTAATAATAGAATTGATCAAGACTTAGTGGGAAAGTTAATGTTTGAATTAAATAAGGGAATTACTTAAATGTGAAGTAAAAGAAAATAGAAGATCGATTTGAATTAAAATTAAGGTCAAACCCATTCAATCCTTTCCTTAGCTTATTATAACCAACTTAATTAATTAAACATCCCCTCTAATTCTTATTAGTAGCCTTAACTCCTACCCAAAAAGCCCACTAACATCTCACCTTTACTTCTCATTACTAACTCAAGCTTCAGTATCTTTTTTCGTTCACAATCCTTTATACCCAATTTTCGTTAATTCCCTAAGCCCTAAAAATGGAAATCGAAATCGAATAAAGGAAAAAAAATGAAAGATGCACAGCCTCGTGCTCATGGCCGGTGTTGAAGTTCATAGTCGTGCGTGATGGAGAAGCGATGAGGCCTGGGAATTTCGATCGGAGGAAGGGAGAGGTTGAGGCAAGCAAGAGGTGGCACATTGTCAACGACGATGAATAGAAGCTGTATGACATTTCGAGCAACTGAGGTCGACGCCTCATTTATGCTGGCCGAGGGGTCGTTGATGGGCGATGGGGGAGGCAAACGGTGATTAGAGGAAAATGGAAGCGCGTGCGAGTCATGTCGAAAGAGGAGGAAGTGCAGGTGACTTCGACGTGGTGGTGCTCGCAACTTTAAAGTGCCCACATGCTTGGTGATGCCATGAGGCGCAAACTCCGAGATTAGAATTTAGAATGCTTTTAGCTGTTATTGGAATTTCTAAAAGTATTGGATTTAAGGTGAGATTTTTAAATACCACAAAACTATATCTAATAGTTTGAATGCCTGAAATGATTATTAGTTAGATTAACGTTTGAATAAATAGATGGTTGGTTAAACAATAGTCTAAAAAAATCAAATTTTTAGAAAAAACTGATCACTGTAAATTCATGTTTAGTACAGATGAACTGATCAGTTAAGCAGGAACCTGATTTTAGAAAATTAAGGCATTCTCAATGTGCCTTAGTTTGTTTCGTATTTTAAAATTCCTGCTACCCTGAGTTATACGCACCCATGACTGTACCTAGCTTGTGTAGAGAATTAGTCATGCATGTTCCCTGGTACTTGAAGATATGATCACTCAACTTTGCTTTGGAATTTACTTCATGTGTCCTTCATCTCTGTACACTGTTAAATTGAGTACATTTATTTATCTTTTGCATAGCATCAAAATCGAACAAGAATGAGAGCAAAAATAAGCTAAAACAATTCTCAGTTCAATGATTGTTATTGTTGTCGTTTTGAGAGCTATGATACCTATCAATAGGCTATATTTGAAGAATATGAAATCCAAATTTAAATAGAATTTGAATCGATTTTGGGTTCAATTTGAATTGAATTCGTATTGAATTCAAGTTATCGGGTCCAAGACATTGTTTCATCATGCCCTTATCAATTGAATCCATGTCTTAAATTATGATGGTAACTCATTGTCATATCTTACAAGCAGTATAAGTAAAGTATAATTGAAAGACATCCAATCTCATATTTACATATTTTAGGACCGAAATATATTTAACTTGTCCTATTACATGATATATGGGCACGCATATGTCACCAAAGCATTTTTCTTTGATATTCATTTCGCCCTATCAGTTCATCCTTTGAACTATCCTTTTGTTTTGATGAAAATCACTTACCAATTCTATTCTTTGTTAAATTTTTGTCTTTGCCTTGCATAATTATGGGCTGTCTTGCATAATTGTAGTATCCAACTTGTAATATGGCATTGAAATACGGTACGCATTATTTAAAGTTTGATTTCCGCCCTGTCCTTTTCGTATTTTATTTTATTTTCTTGCTTTGATGTCTTTTATATGCCTGTACACTTTTCAAAGCAATGTACAACATGCTTTTTAAACACTTTTGCTTTGATTATATTTTATTGCCTGTACATGCTTTGTTTTATTTTTACAATCCTTTTGTTGTTGATACATGTACATATTTTTATCACAAAGCATTCTTGCTTTGACTTTCAACATGTTGCTTTTGACAATACATGTTTATTAGCCTTGACTTGACATTACCTTGTAGCTACTTTTAATTTGTAGCCAACTTTACAAAATAAAAATATGTTGCATGTACATTAAGTTTCAAATTTTACCTAGCTTGGTTTACATTTCTTTGTATATATTTTAGTGTGTAGCCTAACTCTATATATATTAGTTTCGAAATGCCTATGCATGCTTTTCAACTCAATGCACTAGGACTTGTGCATGTTTTAGAAAATAAGTTTTTGAACCGTCTTGTGATAAAGTGCCATTTATGTTAACAAATAAATTTTATTACAAGCACCATATACAATGAGTAATTAAGTAGCTTCAAATTTCATTTAAAAGAAATTCTCCTTTTCTTTTTTTTTCTTTTCAATTATTTTAAACAAATAAAAAGATTTTAAAACTTTTTTTTATTGATTTGAATTTCCAATTGAATTTCATGATTTTCTATGAACTCGAAGAATTTTATAAACCATTGAATTGTCAAATTGGTATGGGACTTTTCGTACAATTCTTTAGTTTATTATTATAATTTATTAAATAGAGTTTGAGTGAAAATTACTAGCTTTTAGTAAATAGTTGAATTTACTATCTGGTATGGGACAGTTAGTTAAATTATTGTGATTACTGGAGTGACAGTAATTAACACTTTAGAGTTGTATTTTCTTCCGGTCTTCGGATTTTATTTGAGACCGATAGATCCCGAGAGACGACGACTTATTTTCATCGACCTGAGATTCGATTCATTTTTATATTTGGGTAGGAAGACCTATTTCTTTGGGTTTGGTCTGTTTTGGTATAACATAGCTGTCATTTTTGTTGTTTAGACAGATGTTATATTGCAGCCCTATCAGTTTATTTCACACTTGGAAAATGCTCCTATTTATATTCATTAGGTAAATTCACATAGTTTTGTCATAAACACGTCTACCTCTTTCTTATCGTTTGGAGTCGGGGTTTTACCTGATAGTCTATTTCTTTTCGTTAGACTATTGTGCTATGTGGCGGGGTTTATTTATTTTAGTTAGGCCCCGTGTCGCACTGTATCACACTGATAGTTGACTACCATTATTATTTCCTTAGTGATGATCATTTTTTCAGAGATTTTGGGATAGATATTTAATATCTTTTGGGCTTTGGAGAATTTTGAATTTGTTATCACCATATTTTAATAGTCTATTGGAGACTTGATATGGAATTTTGAAATGGTGATTTTTTTTAATATGCCCTATTATAATCATTTGTTCCGGCATATTTTTGTTATGGCTTATTTATTTTAAGTCATATATTTATGATATCAGTTTCATCTCACCTTTCTATTAGATATAGTCTGACCCGTTTATTTTATAATACTCGGGTCAAGTCGAGACTCTATAGGTACATGGACTAGTTGACTTTTGGATTTTGGGCTAGCATTGAAGTAGACTATTTTGACCGGTTTAATTTACTTCATACTTGTATATATCGACAGTTATGAGTATATGTCACGTATATTATTTAGTAGTGACTTTGTAAATACAACATTTTGGATATGATGTATATATTTATGTGAATCTAGTACTGGTATTTTATAGACTCACATTCTATCATGTATCTGATTTATATTATTCTGTTATGATCTGTGATTCTGATTCTGATTTATCTATATTATATAATGTTCTGAATATTTTTAATTGGTGTGTTTATTACTTTGTATTAATACTGTACTTGTCTAAATTTAAGTTCAGATCCTTGAAAAGGTAAATAAGACGTGTCAGTGTTAGTATAAAGATATATTCACATTTAATCGACCTTAACCAACCGTATTCTCCGGATTAGCAGACGATATTACTTGTAATGTTCTTTGCTAACTGGACATAGTGGTTGGGTCATCATAGCTAAAACAAGGTTGTTACATTAATCCTCGATGATGTTTATAATTATTGATTCTCGTCATCGATATAGAGCAACCTGTTTTGAAGAAACTTGACATCATTGGATAGGAGAGGCATGTTTCTTCTTATCACTATTTTGTTCGCTTTGATGTCGATAAAAACTTTGACGTTGATATTCATTTTTACATCTAAAGCTTCTAACCTAGACATAGACCCTTGCTTTAAACCTCGACATGAATCCTTGCTTCGAACCTCGATAAGAATCTTTAGTCTCGGCACTGATTCCTTGGCTCATATCCTTTGAGAAATTATTGATAACAATATAAATTCCCATTTAGAAAGGCTATTTTACATCCATTTGATGGAGAACAAAACCGTAATAAGCTACCACTGCCATAACAATTCATAAGGAGACCTCTTTAGAGATAGGTGAAAATGTATCTTTATGGTCAACCCCATTTTCCTGAGTAAAACCTTTGACAATGAGTCTGGCCTTATGACGTTCGATATTGCTATTTGAGTCTTACTTGGTCTTGAAGACCCATTGCAACCAAAATTTTTACAACCTTCTAGAAATTCGACAAGGTCCCAAACTCCATTGCGATCCATTGATTTCAGCTCTTCTTCCATGGCATTTAACCATTTTATTGAACTATCACTTTTTATAGCTTGTGAAAATGAAACCGGATCATCAATGATTCGAAGTCAAATTCCGACTCTTGTAGATAAATCACATAATCATTAGAAATAAAAAATCTTCCTTGCCTATCAGATCTTCTTGATGTGATTTCTTGTGGATCTATATTATAGGTTCATTCATGACAACTTCATTTTGTAGTGTTTGATCATTAATTTGTTGTTCTTGCAAATCATTAACATGATGAACATGTAGAGGAACAACAATTTAAGAAGAAGCTATAGGCAAAGGAATTCGTACTCTAAGTTCTTAAATTTCCACTTTACGTAGTTCCAAACTCCTAATAACTTCACCATTCTCAATGAACCTAGCAATTCCAGTTTGAATAATTCTTTTACTATGGTTAGGACAATAAAATCAATATCTATTAGATTTTTATGGATAACCAATAAAGAAACTACTTATTGTTCTTAAATCTGGTTTCTTTTCTTATGGATTATAAATTCTTACTTCCGTAGGGCAACCCCAAACATCCAGGTGCCTTAAACTGGGTTTCTTCCTATCCATGGTTCAAAAGGTGTCTTTGGAACTGCCTTACTTAGAACCCTATTCAAAAAATATACAACGGTCTTAAAGCATGCACCGACAATGATTTAATTAAGATGAATTGCTTAACATACTTCTAACCATATCCATTAATAAGATTGCACCTTTCCACAACACCATTTAGTTGTATTGTTCCTAGCATTGTGTATTGAGCACATAAATTTAGCAAATGGACCAAGGCACTGTCCACTTTCATCATACCTTCCATAATATACATCACCTCTATCAGATCTAACAATTTCACCTTTCTCTCTAATTGCCTTTCAACTTCATTGATAAACGCATGTAGGGTGTTTATCGATTGTGACTTTTCATGCAACAAACGGACATATCCATAACGTGAAAAATCATCAATAAATGTAATAAAATACTTTACTCCACTAAGGGGTGGAACAACAAAAGGTTTACATATATTAGTGTGTATTATTTCAAGAAGCCATGTGCTTCTTGTGGCTGCTTTCTTAACTGTGTCTCTTGTGTGTTTTCCTTTAATATATTTCACATAAATTCAAATATCAATAAAATATAAATTAGGTAGTGTTATCCCGCCTATTGACTAGGTAGTATACAAACGAACCCGACGAGTTAAACTTCGAAGTTACCAAGGTAAGATGCCCGGAGAGCTGACCACGAAGTCCAAAACTCAAGTACAACCAAGGCCACATGGTGAGTATGTGCTCACTCCAAGAATCCAAGAACCGGGATCCATCAAAGTTAGGAGTTGGTACCGACCCTACCCCATGGGTCGAATCGACATGTGTTCCTCGACCCAGTGGGGCCCATCTTCCACCTACGACCCCTCCTTGATGCTAGAACCCTACTTCCAGTGTTGTTTTGTTGATTTCATGCGATGCTCTATCAGTCTCCACGAACTCCCGAATCAGTAACTTTGTTCTCTCACAACTCCCTTAATTGGATTACGAAACAAGCTGTTATTTATGCAAACAACTATGCAATCATGAAGATTACCATAAGACGAGTCGAAAGAGTTAAAAGCAGCCAATTTGGCTAACTTTGGTGTCGATACCGACCCATACCCATGGAGTCATACTGACCCATAATATTTTATGATGTGGCGCAAATATTTTTGTAACGACCCAGAATTTTGGATATTTGAAATTGGAATATTTTACTGATTTTAAGTATTTAAAAGTTAATTTTTAACTTGAATTTCGAATATAACCATTTATTGGATAATTAAATTATTGAATTAAATAATTGGAAATTGGCTAAATTATTAAATCTTGAGTTTTAAGCTGGTTAAAAATAATTTAAAGGCTTATAAAATTTATATTGATAATACTGAAGATAATAAAGGCTTTAAAATTGAATTTAGAAGTGATTTTTTCAGTTTTAAAAATATATCGTTTAAATTGACATTTAAAAATAGCCTTCCGGGGAACAGTCTCGAAATTCGACGAAACAAGTTCCATTGGATCCGTAATAGTATATTATTATCGGATTTCAAATTTCGTAGCGTTTGTAGTTATCGTTTGGCCGTACGGGATATAAGCACGCTGAAATTTATATCGAAAATTCAATATAATAATTGGGTCCAAAAAGCTATCTTCTCTATACGATCGAATTAGGACTCGAAACATTTTCCATTTCATTCGAAATAAGGGTATAACATTATAAACGCCTAGCGGCATGCCTCGATAGGGGTTCGAGATTTTTAGTTACGTAATCGAGACGATTTAAAAATTTAAATAATACATTTATAAAATTGACTTGACTAATTTCTTTAACATCAGCTTTATTTCTTCTTTTCAATCACTGTTCACCATTTGAACACGCAAGCCTCACATCCCTCCTCTTTTTAAAAACTCACGCGACAGTTTAAACTAACATAGTAAGGAAGAAAATGAAAATCAAAGTTTTGAAATTTAATAACTCACAAAATACTCAATAAAAAAATCTCAAACCAATCCCTATATTCATGTTTCAAATAAAGCTTCAATCTGACATATAAATCGAATGGTGCGGCGTCTGGTAGTTGAGCTCGACTTTTGTTTCACGCAGTAGTTTCATATAGGGTTTCTTTTTTTAAGTCAAGGAAGCGTTAGGCGAATCTGAGGGCGGTGGAGCGTTTCTAGGGGGAAGGCGCATCTATTGGTCGAGTTCAGTGGCACTCGGTGGTGATTTGGTGATCGCGACATTACAGGGTCACGTACTGTTCTTGGGGTTGCGATGAAGGCAAGCGGCTCGAGTTCAACTGTGAGTGGACGAGAGGATAGATGGCGCGACAGTGAGTTGATCTGAAAAGTCTGGTGGATTTTCGTGGAGTATGGAGTGAGGATGAAGATCGCAGCCACCATGTACTGATACCCCTCGAAGTGGGATTGGTATTTTTATTTTATGCTAACATCTGTGGATGCAGGGAAACAGGTTGGAGGGATCCAATTGGATTCCTCAAAAATGTTGAATTTATTTTCAAATTTAGTGATATCATTTATTTGAGTAATCTGTGATAGATTATATTGGAAATTGAATTTATTGGATGTTATGGTATTGCTGGATATATTTTTGGTATTTTAAAATATCATAAATACGAATATTAAATTTTTAAAGGAAAATAAAAAGGGAATTTTAAAGTAAAATATTTATAGTGAAGTTGGGATAAATTAAAAAGTAATGAATTTGGAAAAAAATAGTTTGATTTTAAAAATTCTATTTAATAATTCCGGGATATGAAAAAAATAGAGATTTTTGAATAATATAAACAAAAGGATTTTTAATAATGAAAACTTAGGCAATTTGCTTAGGTGTAAAAAAAAGTTTTAAAATCGAGATTTAAAATAGTTTGGGAAAATAAAAAGGAAAATTGAAAATAAAATAGGAAATTGATGTTCCAGATTTAAATAAGATTTTAAATCATAAAAAGGAAGTGAATCTGAAATTAATGGGTTTTCGGATAAATTTGGGTTAACTAAGAAATTAATTTAAAAATGGAATTTAATTTAGAAAATCGATTTAAAATCGATTAAGTGCTGTGAAAACAGTGATAAACGGGAAATGAGATTATGGAAATTATAAACGAAGTTTATAAAATAAAGTGAAGTAATTATCAGTGGATAATTTGAAATTATAAATTCACGGTGGGAATTTATAAGGAGATGGGTAAATCGTTTTAAAAATAAATAGTAGTTTTATTTTTAGAAATGTGAAAAAGGAAATTTACGGAATTGGAACGTAAATCAAACAAGAAATAAATCGAGAGGGATTTATAAATAATTAGAGTGGCTATATTGGAGTTGGAAATATATTTTTCCTGAAAAGTTAAGTTTATTTTAAAAAGGGAGGATTTTATGTATTAACTAGGAAATTTAAAAGTGTTTAAGAATATTTCAGAAAAATAATTATTTAGTTGTTTAAAATTGTTTAAATTATATTTAAATATTGGTTCAGCTAGTTTATAGTAAGTCAATTTTTATTTAAGAATTAATCAGTATTATTATTTTCAAAGGACAAACTATTTAATATTAATATTTATATAATAACTTTTATTTAAAAAGTAGTTTACCTAGAGTTTAACTTTGGAAAATTATTATAGAAATTTCATAAGTATTATTTTGAAAAATTTTAAACAAAGTTTTCGGGGAGTATTGGATTTCTCTAGGATGGAGACGTAACCATTGAGCTTTGAATCCATGGTTTGATACCGCAGTGGTACTTTCGAAATTTATTTTAAAGGCTTCCAAATATCTTTGAAAAGAATAGCGTGTGTGAATATACTAAATTCGGTAAGATAAGTATATATTTTGGATAAAGAGATTTAATTTATTAAAATTAAATTAAAAAGAGATTTGTAGTTATTCAGTGGAAAATGGAATATTAGGTTGAACGATTGTTTTATTTGATAGTTAAATAACCGACTATCAAATCTGGACCAAAAATATAACTTTGGGAATATCTAGGAGAAATACGGGAATTATATGGTACAGTTAACGTTCGAGGTGCTATACTTTGCGTATAAACTCGTTTCGTTCTTCTAGGACGTTTATAAGGAAATCCGTCCACTAACGGTTAGGAGGTGATCTCTGATCTTATTCGTCTGTTATTTTCTAAAGAACCGGGGTTGAGTTTACTGGAAATATCGAACGTTGTTTCGAAGAGACCGGAATCAGATTTATTATCTAAAAACCACTTCGATCCAACGAGTACGTTTTTGAAAGGAAACAAGAGCATGGATTCGAAGATGGAGCAGTGAAGTGCAAGGGCTAATCGCTACTAATCCTAAGGATTTCCAAAATGGATGTAGTAGGAATAGTGCATTCGGTTATGTTCGGTCCTAGAATGGACTTATATGGATGAATGCTGTCAGAACATTGTCATTGGAGGACAATGAGCATTCTAAGTGGAAAATTCCTTAAAAAGGTAATCGTAGCCTCTAGCCTCATCAGCCGGGAATGACTGAAAATCAGGGGAGATGCAGCAAGGCTAAGTGGGTCGCACCCAAGTAGGGTATGTTTATCACCTTTCTAGATAACCTCAGATATTATTTATTACTACGATATATGGAAGGAGCTCGAGAGAGGGTAGGAACACCCGGGGTGATATCATATTCGGTCTATCCAAGTTAGGGATAGTTCGGTCTTGTGTGGCAGGGGATCCCAGCGTGGTCCTCGGTACGCTGATTCTAGACGTGTAATGTGACAGGTGGTACCCCAGTGCCTAGTCATTCATATGGAATCCATTCTCTAATACGTACCTTTACGGTTTTGATTGTAGAGCCTAGTATGCTGGAATTTAATTAATGTAACAATTTCAGCTATTTGAATAAGTATTTGTACTTAGGCACTATTATAATATCAAAGGATTTGATATGAAATGTTTTGGTTATCGTAAGGTAAAAACCGGTCGTGTTTATGTGTGGCATGATCTTACGAGATACCTTTGATTTTTCAAAGGATTTTGATAACTTTAATAATTCAAGTTGAGTGTGTTTTCTCAGGCTGGTTTTCTAGATTGACTCGGGTGTTATTTTATTATAATGCTCGAGTCAGACTGAGTATTACAGATACAAGATAGGATGCCATGGAGCTCATGGGACGAGCTGGCTGACGAAGATGTATCACACGTACTTGATTCTTATTCCGCTGTGTATTGTAGGCTGTATATTCAGCTTTGTGAGGACAAGTTATTATAACTGTCCAATATTGTGTTATTGATGTATTGTACTCTGATGATGTAATTTATAAATAATAGTTATAGTTCTTTTTGTGTAAAGACCACTTGTTATCTATTATATATTGTTCCGCTGCGATTGTGAAATTCTGTGTTGTTGTTTCTATCTTCTTCTTCTACCTCTTTCTTCTTTTTCCTAATGATCTGGTATTTACGGCATTTGATTGTTCGGCATGTAATACAGTGGACGTATTGATGTCTATTTTTCAGAGGTCAAAAATCCCGATCGCGACACTTGGTATCAGAGCTGAAGGTTAAGTGAGAACCTTGGCTCTGGTGGGGATTACTTATTAGAGATAGGGTCAGTAGCACCCTAGAATGAGTTTGAGTGTATTAATATATATGAGCGCGTATTTGTTAGTGAATATAAAATTGTTTTATATTGTGTTGATTGGTTTGTTGAGTGGTTATGGATTCTGGTCAATATGAGTAAATAACGTTATTGATAGGGATCTCTAAACACTTGAACAGAACAACTCGACGTAGTATTGTTTTGAAATAGGGTAAATGAAATAATTTTACCCAAATTATATTTATATATAAAAGAAATAATTTTCAGAAATTATTATAATTATATACGGTTGTTTGGTTATTAGGAAATGATAATATTAAACCATTTTCATTTGTGGTTGTGGTAATTGAATAAAAGTTGAAATTATAATCAAAAGTTAAGAAACTAATTCATATAACAAAATGGAATTTGTAGATATGAGTTTATAAATGTGATTTATAATTTGAAATGAAATGAAACCCAAAGAGGAATATTTAAATATAGATTTAAAGGATTTGAAATTTGGAAATTTAATTCCCTTTGATTTTGAAATGTTTCCCCAAAGTATTAGAAAATAAAACTGATATTATGTGGAAATATTTTTGAATTGGAAATGGAACCTATTGGGATTTGGAATAAAAATATTTAAAATGATTTTAAAGAAGAAATAAAAGCACTGAACTCACTTCGGTCGCTGGAAAATAATTCTGATGATGATCGCGACATCATCGGTGTTCATTTTCGAGTTTCCAAGGGAGGAATTGCTACCTCAACGATTTGAATTGGAGTTTGTTTGCAAAACTGGTTTTGTTTTTAAATTCAAGGGAATAATTTGATATACCAAAGGATTTGGGTATATATATGATTTCAAAAATTATTTTGAAATACTTAAGTAATTGTTTAAACTCTGGAGTTTGATTTAAAGATGTTTATGGAATATAAATAAGTTTGAAAAACTTATAAAATTTGGAATTTGATTATTGGAATAAAATTTAACTTAAGAAGAGTTAAATGGAAACAAGTGTGATAATGAAATAATTAGTAAAAAATGAAGTGAATTGGAAGAAATTGGTGAATAGAATATAAGTAAGTTTGATAACTTAAGAAATTTTGAAATTTCATTTTGTGGAGTGAAATTTAACTTAAATTAAGTTAAATAAGAGTGAATTTTGGGAAATTTAGCCTAAGCAGGCTAAATGGAATAATTATTGAAATAAAATTTATTAAGATGGAAATAAATTAGCGGATGAACAAATTAATTTAATTAGTAAGTAATTGGAATTGAAATTGAATATTGGAATAATATTTAATTTGAATTATGAAGTGAAATAAAAAAAATTATTAGTTCGAGTGGAATAAATAAAATAAAAGTTTGAAAATAAAAATTTCATTGAGATATGAATAAATTAGTGAATGGAACTAATTAAAGGAATTGGTCAATTAAATATGGTTGATAGAATTCAATATTTAAAATTTGGAAGATAAATTGAGTTCAAAAGGAATTGAAAATTGAATTTGAATAGAAATGGATATAAACCAAAGTGATGAAGTGGAAATAAATCTAAGAACATTGTATAAAATGTTTATAATAGACTTAAGAAATTGATAGTGAAAATTTTAAATGTAATAGGTATTGGGAAATATACTAAGTAAGAATTTGAATGAAGATTTAATAAAAATGGTGTAAAAGGAAATTGTGGATAATTGATGGTAAATGAAATGAGTGGGAATAAAAGGAATTGATATAGCTAATAATCAATTTGAATTAATACGTAAGTTGTATGTATATTATTTTATTCGCATAGCGAGTTGATCCAGATTCGAGCACAGAATTTCGAGATAGTTATATCGATCCGAGTTAGGATTTTTCACTCGATTTTCGACGGCGAACCCTGGATATGGATTTTTGATTGATTATGGAATTCTCTATCATAGTATATGGCTATGCAAGGAGAATGACAGTTTTTGATCAAGAAACCAGATCTGAGTCCGCACTAGAGAGTCGTGTGAACGATACTAGTTCGGAAATGAAATTGTGTGATCGAGTGAGCGATCAGAGTTGATATTGCGTACGGATGGTATATGTACATCGTACGGGCTTAAGTAAAGCAAATATTGAAAATTTTGAAAAGAAATAAATAAAAAGATTTTGAATTATGTGATTGGATATTATTGGTAAATAGGATGCAGGTAATTAAAAGAAAAAGCTAAATTGTTGTCTTCGATTTCAGAAGTAAAATTTGATTGCCCGACAAAAGGTATGTGTTTAAATTGTTGTATGAAATTGATGATTTTCTTATTGAGCCACTTGGCTTTTTTTTCTTTTGATGATTTGGGGTCATAGAGGCAGTTTTGTAGTTTTTCGGATCTAGCCGCGCAAAGGAGACGCTGTCGAATTTTTTTGAAAAATTAAAGGAGTTAGAAAATTTTGAAGAAATTTTGATAATTTAAAATTTGGGTTAAATTATAATTTGAATGATTGGAATCTATGGATATAGTTGGAAATTATTAAAAGTGTTAATGTGTTTTCAATAAAAATTAGGGTCGGGAAGTGTTTAAACAGATTGGCTTTGAAATAGTTACCGGGTTTTGGCCCATTCTTCTTACCTAGCAATTTCGAGGACGAAATTCTTATAAGGGGGGAGGAATGTAACGACCCAGAATTTTGGATATTTGAAATTGGAATATTTAATTGATTTTAAATATTTAAAAGTTAAATATTAACTTGAATTTCGAATATAACCATTTATTAGATAATTAAACTATTGAATTAAATAATTGGAAATTGGCTAAATTATTAAATCTGGAGTTTTAAGCTCGTTAAACATAATCTAAAGGCTTATAAAATTTATATTGATAATACTGAATATAATAAAAGCTTTAAAATTGAATTTAGAAGTGATTTGTTCAGTTTTAAAAATATATCGTTTAAATTGACATTTAAAAATAGCCTTCTGAGGCACAGTCTGGGAATTCGACGAAACGAGTTCCATTAGATCCGTAATAGTATATTATTATCATATTTCAAATTTTGTAGCGTTTGGAGTTATCGTTTGGTCATACGGGATATAAGCGCGATGAAATTTATATCGAAAATTCAATATAATAATTGGGTCCAAAAAGCTATCTTCTCCATACGATCGAATTAGGACTCGAAACCTTTTCCATTGCGTTCGAAATAAGGATATAACATTATAAACGCCTAGCGGCATGCCTCGATAGGTGTTCGAGATTTTTAGTTACGTAATCGAGACGATTTAAAAATTTAAATAATACATTTATAAAATTGACTTGACTAATTTATTTAACATGAGCTTTATTTCTTCTTTTCAATCACTGTTCACCATTCGAACATGCAAGCCTCACATCCCTCCTCTTTTTAAAAACTCACGCGACAGTTTCAACGGACATAGTAAGGAAGAAAATGAAAATCAAAGTTTTGAAATTTCATAACTCACAAAATACTCATTAAAAAATCTCAAACCAATCCCTATATTCATGTTTCGACTAAAGCTTCAATTTGACATATAAATCGAATTGTACGGCGTCTGGAAGTTGAGTTCGAATTTTGTTTCACGCAGCAGTTTCATCTAGGGTTTCTTTTTTTTAAGTCGAGGAAGCGTTAGGCGATTTTGAGGGCGGTGGAGCATTTCTAGGGGGAAGGCGCATCTATTAGTCGAGTTTAGTGGCACTCGGTGGTGATTTGGTTATCGCGACATTACAGGGTCGCGTACTGTTCTTGGGGTCGCGATGAAGGCAAGGGGCTCGAGTTCAACTGTGAGTGGACGAGAGGATAGATGGCGTGACAGTGAGTTGATTTGAGAAGTCTGGTGGATTTTCGTGGTGTATGGAGCGAGGATGAAGATTGCAGCCACCATGTACTGATACAAACGTGCACGTATTAGTGGGAAAAAGAAAGGGAGAAGAAAGAAGAGTTTAAGCGATGGGCTTTGGGCCGGTTTTTTAAAAAAAAAAAAAGAAGAGAAAACTCAGGGGAAAGGGGAAGAGGAGGAGGGTGGGTCGGTTTGTTTGGATGGGCTGGTGGTATGATTCTTAAATTTAGTTATATATAAATGATTAAGCTAATTATTTTAAAATGTAAAATCTTATTTAAGTCGTATCTTATTCGTTTTAGGTCTGAATCCAGCACGGTCAGTCGCGTTGGGTTTGTATCAGCGAGATCTTGGTTATGGAACCAGTTTGGCTGAAAATTAGAGCCTGCTGAATTTTCAAATAATTTCAAATGCGTCCAAATTAATCAGAATGGAACGCGAAGGCGAAAATAAAAATCAAAGTGAGTTAACCTCGCTCAATTTTGGATTACCTTATTAATTTTAAATAGTTAAAATTAATGTTTGATTGATCGATAAAATTGGTAAATTATCATCTGTTGAATGCGATGTTATATATAGTATATATATATATATATTGGAGTGATTGATATTCCGGCATATATATATAGCGGATGAGACCGTATGCGCCCCGCATAATAGCAGATGACCCTATATACCACGATATCCCCCTCGAAGTGGGATTGGTATTTTTATTTTGTGCTAACATCTGTGGATGTAGGGAAACAGGTTGGAGGGATCCAACTGGATTCCCCAAAAATGTTGAATTTATTTTCATATTTAGTGATATGATTTATTTGAATAATCTGTGATAGATTATGTTGGAAATTTAATTTATTGAATGCTATGGTATTGCTGGATATATTTTTGGCATTTTAAAATACCATAAATATAAATATTAAATTTTTAAAGGAAAATAAAAAAGGAATTTTAAAGTAAAATATTTATAGTGAAGTTGGATAAATTAAAAAGTAATGAATTTGGAAAAAAATAAATAGTTTGATTTTAAAAATTCTATTTAATAATTCCGGATATGAAAAAAATAGAAATTTTTGAATAATATAAACAAAAGGATTTTTAATAATGAAAACTTAAGCAATTTTTTTAGGTGTAAAAAAAAGTTTTAAAACCAAGATTTAAAATAGTTTGGGAAAATTAAAAGGAAAATTGAAAATAAAATAGGAAATTGATAAGGAGATGGGTTTTAAATAAGATTTTAAATCACAAAAAGAAAGTGAATCTGAAATTAGTGGGTTTTGGGATAAATTTGGGTTAACTAAGAATTTAATTTAAAAATGGAATTTAATTTAGAAAATCGACTTAAAATCGATTAAGTGCTGTGAAAACAATGATCAACGGGAAATGAGATTATGGAAATTATAAACGAAGTTCATAAAATAAAGTGAAGTAATTATCAGTGGATAATTTGAAATTATAAATTCACGGTGGGAATTTATAAGGAGATGGGTAAATCATTTTAAAAATAAATAGTAGTTTTATTTTTAGAAATGTGAAAAAGAAAATTTACGGAATTGGAACGTAAATCAAACTGAAAATAAAGAGAGGGATTTATAAATAATTAGAGTGGCTATATTGGAGTTGGAAATATATTTTTCCTGAAAAGTTAAGTTTATTTTAAAAGGGAGGATTTTAAGTATTAACTAGGAAATTTAAAAGTGTTTAAGAATATTTCAAAAAAAAATTATTTAGTTGTTTAAATATATTTAAATATAGGTTCAGCTAGTTTATATTAAGTCAATTTTTATTTAAGAATTAATCAGTATTATTATTTTCAAAGGACAAACTATTTAATATTAATATTTATATAATAACTTTTATTTAAAAAGTAGTTTACCTAGAGTTTAACTTTGGAAAATTATTATAGAAATTTCATAATTATTATTTTGAAAATTTTTAAACAAAGTTTTCGGGGAGTATAGGTATACTCGCATGGCGTAATCGGAGGCAGTGAGTGTCTGCAGTTAAGTCTTGGATTTCTTCGGGATAGAGACGTAACCATTGAGCTGTGACTCCATGGTTTGATACCGTAGTGGTACTTTCCAAATTTATTTTAAAGGCTTCCAAATATCTTTGAAAGGAATAGTGTGTGTGAATATACTAAATTCGGTAAGATAAGCATATAATTTGGATAAAGAGATTTAATTTATTAAAATTAAATTAAAAAGAGATTTGTAGTTATTCAGTGAAAAATGGAATATTTGGTTGAACGATTGTTTTATTTGATAGTTAAATAACCGACTATCAAATCTGGACCAAAAATATAACTTTGGGAATATCTAGGAGAAATACGGGAATTATACGGTACAGTTACATTTTGAGGTGCTATACTGTACATATAAATTCGTTTCGTTCTTCTAGGATGTTTATAAGGAAATCCATCCACTAACAGTTAGGAGGTGATCTCCGATCTTATTCGTCTGTTATTTCCTAAAGAACCGGGGTTGAGTTTACCGGAAATATCGAACGTTGTTTCGAAGAGACCGGAATCAGATTTATTATCCGAAAACCACTTTGATCCAACGAGTACGTTTTCGAAAGGAAACAAGAGCATGGAGTCGAAGATGGAGCAGTGAAGTGCAAGGGCTAATCGCTACTAATCCTAAGGATTTCCAAAATGGATGTAGTAGGAATAGTGCCTTCGGTTCCGTTCGGACCCAGAACGGACTTGTATGGATGAATGCTATCAGAACATTGTCATCAGAGGAAAATGAGCATTCTAAGTGGAAAATTCCTTAAAATGGTAATCGTAGCCTCTAGCCTCATCAACCGAGAATGACTGAAAATCGAGGGAGCTGCAGCAAGGCTAAGTAGGTCGCTCCCATGTAGGGTATGGTTATCACCTTTCTAGATAACCTCGAATATTATTTATTACTATGGTATATGGAAGGAGCTCGAGAGAGGGTGGGAACACCCAGGGTGATAGCATATTCGGTCTATCCAGGTTAGGGATATTCCGGTCTTATGTGGCAGGGGATCCTGGCGTGGTCCTCGGTACGCTGTTTCTAGACGCGTACTGTGACAGGTGGGATCCCAGTGCCTAGTCATTCATATGGAATCCATACTCCAATACGTACCTTTATGGTTTTGATTGTAGAGCCTAGTATGCTGGAATTTAATTAATGTAACAATTTCAGCTATTTGAATAAGTATTTGTACTTAGACACTAATATAATATCAGAGGATTTGATATGAAATGTTTTGGTTATCGTAAGGTAAAAACCTGTTGTGTTTATGTGTGGCGTGGTCTTACGAGATACCTTTGATTTTTCAAAGGATTTTGATAATTTTAATAATTCAAGTTGAGTGTGTTGGTTTTCCATACTGACTCGGGTGTTATTTTATTATAATGCTCGAGTCAGACCGAGTATTACAGATACAGGATAGGATGCCATGGAGCTCAGGGGACGAGCTAGATGACGAAGATGTATCACACTTACTTGATTCTTATTCCGCCGTGTATTGTAGGATGTATATTCAGCTTTGTGAGGAAAAGTTATTATAACTGTCCAGTATTGCGTTATTGATGTATTGTACTCTGATGATGTAATGTATAAATAACAGGTATAGTTCTTTTTGTGTAAAGACCACTTGTTATCTATTATATATTGTTCTGCTGCGATTGTGAGATTTTGTGTTGTTGTTTCTATCTTCTTCTTCTACCTATTTCTTCTTTTCCCTAACGATCTGGTATTTCAGGCATTCGATTGTTCGGCATGTAATACAATGGACGTATTGATGTCGTTTTTTCGGAGGTCGAAAATCCCGGTCATGACAATTTTCATGGAGAACTGGTCTATAGTAATAAGAATGGCCTGGATATCTTTTGTGCAAGATCTTAGGCTCCCTACCTTTATAAATAGAGGGGTAGGACTCATTTTTCAGGATCTTTTGCCTCTAGTTCGACTCTACTCGATATTTTTGTAATTCTGAAAATCTAAGGGTCCAAGTTGTACCAACCCCTAAAAACTTCTGCCCCTAAGTCAGAAGGTAAGCGATAAAATCATTAAGTGGACGTAGGCTGGAGTTTGCCGATCCACTATTAATCTCTATGTGTTCATTTTTTACTTGTTTTAATTTGTTTTTTTCACTTTTTATTCTCTTCTACTTTCTATTGGGTGTTTGTGCTATTTTTGGTTCAAAAGGGTAGGATTTCATTCTTTGCTAATCTTTCGATTCTTTCTTTGGATATGACCCAAACTTTATGCCATAAGTAAACAGATGATTCATCAATTAAACCACGTTTAGTACCAACATTATGATGCAAGGTTAACAGAATTTCAGCAAAGTGAGTATCAAGCTTTAATTTGTATAAACCATCGTAAGGAATACTCAAATCGATAAAAATATTTTATTTAAACAGACTAAAACATCCATATCCAAATTTAAAAGAGTATCCATGGTATCTAGTTTAGACAAGGAAATTAAATTGCTAGAAACATAAGGAATATAGAAGTATGAAAATAATGTAAATGACGTCCAATGTCTAAAATAAAACAATAGGTTCTAATGTCTTTAACTGGGACTTTGACTCGGTTTCCCATATTTTTTCATTTGGGCTTGTGGTTTGGGTTGTAAGGAATCCCTTTCCTTTCAAACCATGTCTTACGTTTCAAGCATTCTTTCTGACAATGTCCGGTCTTTCTATAGAAGTGACACTTATCCTTGCTTGGTTCCTTCTTATGGATTTGGGAAGATGACTAATTTAACTTTGATAGTCCTTGCTTACCTTTTACAACATTCTTTCTTGGTTTTTTTCCAGCTCCTTACCGACTCATGAGATATTTACTGAATGAATTTCTAATTTCTTAACCTTGCTACCCCTTGAATAAGCATATTTCGCAATTCATGCACATTCCATTTATCATTCAGAGTATTATAGTTCATATAAAATGGACCATACTCAGGAGGTAAGGAGTTAAGGATGAACATTACTAAGAAATTTTCATTCACTTCCATTCTCATGGTCTTTAATTTTGCTACTATATTTGTCACTTCAATGATATGCCCCTGCATAGTGCAAGAACCATTAAATTTAATGGTGGTTAAGGTACCCTTTAGTGTTCCAGCGAGCGACTTATCAGTAGACTCCGACTAGGAGCATTCTTTCAGTAGACCCTTTAGTGTACCCTTTTGTAACACGTCGTAATTTTACGATAATTAATTTAAAATAAATTAATTAATAATTAGTAACACCAAAATATAGTATTTTTATAAATGCCAAAATTTGGTTAAAAAACTTGCTCCATTGGGTTAGTGGCAATTTTATGATCAATTTTCATATATAAACTTTTCCAATCGAAGTTCATACGAAAAAGTTATTAACGTTTGAAATTTTAGAGTCAAAAATAATTATATATTTAAGTATGGCAATAAAATCTAATTAGCGCTGATTAGTAACATTAATGGGAACTAAGATGTGAAAGTTAAATTAAATCTAAGAGAATATATGTATGTGGAAAAAAAATATTGCAATCAGCATTAAATGGGAAGGAAACAAAAGATTCAATAAACAAACGGAAATAAATTAACAAAAATCATACGCTGTTAAATTAACACATAAAAACACATCATAGGTCGACCGTGGATGCACTTAGGTCGACCGGTAGCGGTCAACCCTATGCAAGGGGCAGTCGACCCGTGATGCTAAAACAGCGGTAGTAAATTTCGACCTGACGGCCCAGATTTAAAATAGTTTAATCTAACAGTTGGCATTGGTTTGAACCCCTATAAATGTAGACCTAGACGCTCACGTCAACTGATAATTTTCTAATGGGCGCGTGGAAGCTTTGTCATTTTCTCTTTTCCTCCAAAACTCTAAATTCGTAGAAATGGTTTAGTTTGCACGTATACACCACTAGAGGATTTTAGAAGATGATAGAGATAGAGAATAGGTTCAAATCAAGTCGCTACAACCAAGGTAATATAAATCTGGATTTGAAATTGTAATCAACCTAAATCTCTCCTTTCTAATCCGAAATTCTAATAGATCTATATGTATATGATATTTGTGAATCCAAATAGGGAGTCAAAGTGGGAATACAGATTACAGGGATTAAATTTTGAGATTTGGGAACGCTTGGAAAGGTGAGTGGGAAAATGACATGTTTTTTTAATAAGGTTAGATTTATATCATTGTGATCTAATTCATTGATGCTTAATTATAATCGATTTGGATATTTAATTGTAAGTGCGTAATGATTAGTTATAAATTTCAGTTTGGATAATTTATTATTTATGCGTAATGAATTAGTGTAAATAACGAATTGAATAATGAATTGTATACGCATAATGATTATGGAATAAATCTAATGAAATTTATTATGGTTTGGATTAAATGGAATTGGAAAACTTGCCTACATATTTTATACTAGTAATTTGTTATGAATTTATTAATAATAAATTAGTATTTGAACAAAGGATAAAAATGTAGAATAAAAGAATTCTTTTAAGATTTTAAGGGTTTAAGTGATATTTTTATTCGTTGGAATTTGGGATGTTGCAAGTAGATTTCTATGTGTTATCAAGTTTAAAATAAATAAAAGTGTGATGTTTAAAATGACAAGGAATAGACATAAAAAGAAAAAGATGTACAAAATAGGGATATTCACCGTATTTTGTACTATCTATTTCAAATATTAAATAGATAGTTCCTTAAAATTACAAACATCACACAAAACTCTCTTTTTGATAAGATATGCAAATTTACAGTGTTAACATTTTGTGACAGAAATGTGGTTCCAACACATTGAAATGTAGTAAATCCCAAGAGTTAAATAGGAAGATATGGACGCGATAAGAATATCCTAAGAAGATAAAATGTGAAATACCAATAAGAATGGAAAGTAAACAAAAAGGAAATCCGAAGGATAGGCAAGAAGAAATAGAAATATAAAATGGGAATGGAGATAGAAAATGGGAAAACGGATAAAAGGAATGAAAATGATATTATGAACTTGATAAAAAGGAAAGCGGTAAATGAACTTAAAGTAAGAAAAGGATAAACGCATAATGAAGTAATGACCTAGGGTCAACAGTAAACTATAAAGGCAAGGTAATTAAGTAAGCATGAATGAATACACACACATACACACTCAGGTATGCGTTTATGATGGGTGTGAACTATCATAGTAAAATATAGTTAAATTAATGATATGACATTTGGTCATTAGAGTAGGCTGGAATGCGAGGTCAGTAGTGATACACGATAGAAGTCCGCCCACTACAAGGGGCTACCGGCAGTTATGTAACATTATATTGATGTAAGACATATCTAACTATAGGACTCGTGGAGTATATACGTTTGCGTATAGATAAAGGAATACCCTAATAGATAGATTTTCAAATATAGTTTTTAAGGGGATATTGCCTTGATTGGATTAGGCAATCTAAATGGGATGATGAGATAGATCGGTTACTATGGAGCATGGTTGGTACATACAGTATCACCAAATAGCACATAATATTACAAAAACCCATCAGGGGTAAGGCTGCATAGAGCGATACATCATCAATCCTTAGCGGTCAATAGGAAATACAGGGTTACAACTAACTGCCCTTTGCCTCCTACCAGAGTAGACTAAGTTGGGTTATGCACCTCCATAGTTATTTGCTAGTTTGTTTGTTAAGACAAGGCAAGTTAACCCAAAGAGAGTTGTTTCAAATTGTTTGGGGTGGTCTATGGAATCGAGTCCAGAATAGGAAGAAAACAAAGTAGTAAATCATTAAAGCGAGATAGTGTACGGCATAATATTTTGAAAAGCCATCATTAAGCACTATGGGAGTCCCTCAAGTTATACGGTGATGAGATCATGACACGTCGAGGGTGATGGTTCCTGATAGGGTGCTGATTGAGAGATACTAGTAGGGATAGTATTTAGGTTCAATGGAGGACCGTGGTACTTATATTTATATATATGTACACAACTATGATTCTACAAAGGGTGGATGGGAATGGATCGTATGCGAACGTGAAATCGAGACGACTAATTAGGACATAGTATGAGATAGAGAACAATCAGCAAAAACTAATGTTATGTAGAAAGCATATAATTTACCAATCAACAGAACGTTGTTCAGATCCTCTCCTCATTACAACCCATAGATACCTTGAAGGACAAGTACTAGTGCTAGGTGTATTCAGTGCTGATAAGGACATTGGACCTTGGAAGTGTCATATCTTGGTCAGTAGTTATGTGACTTATTATATTTTATTTATTCCGATGTGCTATATATCGTTAGTACTCGGATATACTTCCATTGCTTTATTTGCAGGATACCAAACCAACGATCCGTACTTTGGTGGACTTGGGTTTTCAATTTAGCAAAAATTCGGGCCCACTAGGGTATGGATTGTTAAAGATCTTTCTTAGGCTTTATAGGAAGATCTCTGTTCAGCGCTGCTAGTAGTAGTAATTGCAGCTGGTTTCTCACTTAAGAGTGCCAAATCAAGATCCAGAACACCAAGGTTAAACTAAGCTTGTTCAGACCATTCAGAGAAACTAAGCCCATTAAACATAATAACTAATGTGGCTTGCGATGTAGAGAAACAGAAACAGATGCTGCAAAATATATATAATACGCTCACACATTAATGCTTTGAGTAATAAACATAAATCTATAACACAGATTTCGATTCATCCAATAAACATAAGATGTATATTGAAATTCACCTTTGGGTGATATAACAATATGCAATAAAACAAACATAATTAATGCTCAATGAAACTTCGCATAATTGGCAATTAACATGCTCTAGTTAGACATGTTTACTATCTTTGGATATGCAAAACATACTTAAATATGCACATCAATATACCTCGGTAATGTTTGTAGGTTATAAAATAAAGGATCAACCTTTAGGCAATCCAAAACATTTTATAACTATGAACTCAATATACTCATGACAAATCATTAAAATTATACATAAACCAAAATGTCATTCATTCATAAGCATCACATAAACAGGAGTAAATGAATTTCCTTAATTTGACATTTATAAACCTTTCTAATTTGGCTATTTTGATGACTAAAAAATTACACATAATTTAAATATCAAATTAGAATACATTAATTCATATGGATAATCCTTAATTTTTTTCTTCTTGATCAATTTGGTGACCAACAACATATAGTATTATCGCTTTAATTCAAATATCATACTAATAATACTTTAAATCAAATGGCGGCATACGTGTATTGTGAACATAATGATAAGACATATATAATTCATATATATAATCATTTACAACACTGTACCATAATCCAAAATATTACATACAAGTCGAAATTGTTATGGGAATAAAACAATACACTCTTTCATTATGTGAGACATAAGCAAGCATACACACAACCATATATAGCATAATTCAAAACTTTACAATTAAGTCATTAATTATAGCTACGGAAAGTTTCAAATCTTGATTCACACACACATAGATATATGTATGTATGTATCATAAATTAATATACAAAAAATGTAAACGAATAATGATAATGGAAAAAAACATCAAATGGTAAAATACAATAATATAACTTATTTTGATAAATTTAAAATATATCGTAGGGGTGAAAACAAAATAAATCATTCATGGAAAATCATTGAGTTCTTAATCTAAGCTCTGTGACCACATATAAATTCTTAAAATTTGGATCAATAAAAGGACAAACTAATTTTTGCATAAATCATAATAGGCTAGATCTAAATCACAACAGGCTAAATCTAAATCATAATAGGCTATATCTAAATTATAATATGCTAGATTTAAATCGTAATAGGCTAGAGCTTTGACCAAAATGATTTTCACAATCACATAATAGATTAAGAGAGTGTACCTTAATTCACAGTAAAATCAATTAAATTTCTAGTGAATAATTGCCTAGGATTGCATTTCTCCCTCTTGACCCTTTTAGTTTGACAAGCTTTCTTGATGGAGAGGAAAACTAAATGAGTGGGTAAAGAGAGGGAGCCAATCCTATTAGGGTTTTTTCTATTCATTACATACACCTACCATCAAGGTGTTAGTAGGAAATTACATTTTTATCCACCAATATAAATTATTCTTTTTATTTTATTAAACCTAATTTGGTACTTTTCACTTTGGTCGGTTAATTACCCACTTGGCCTAAATATGGGCTTGTGAGTAAGTCCAACATTGAAACTTTCCATAACTTTGATACAACATATTAATTCTTTACCATTAGATCAATAAAAGGAAAAACTAATTTTTTCATAAATCATAATAGGCTAGATCTAAATCATGATAGGCTACATCTTTGAACAAAATGATTTTCACAACTACATAATAGATTAAGTGAGCGTACCTTGATTTATAGTAAAAGTAATTAATTTATATTGAATAATTGCCTAGGATTGTATTTCTCCCTCTTGACCCCTTTAGTTTGACAAGCTTTCTTGGTGAAGAGGAAAACTAGATGAGTGGGTAGAGAGGAAGCCAATCATATTAGGATTTTCTATTCTTTATATACACCTACCATCAAGGTGTTAGTAGGAAATTACCTTTTTATCCACAAATAGGAATTATTCTCTTTATTTTATTAAACCCAATTTGGTACTTTTCACTTGAGCCAGTTAATTACCCACTTAGCCTACATATGAGCTTATGGGTAAGTCTAACAATTGGAGGAAACAAGAAGAAGGTGATTAAAATTTCTTTTTACTTTATAAAGAAGAAAACAATTATGTGCAAGAAGATCCCATTAGTGCAACGCCTTCGTCTTCATTAACCTTCTATGAAGAATCTCCATTGGAGTTAAGCTTGTTAGGTTTTTTTAGGATCCCTACACAACTAGATTTTAGAAGAGATCAGAAGTGAAGAAAAATAATGGCTAATAGATTCCTCCAAACGAAACCTTTATTAATTCACTAAAAGATTACAAGAGAAAGCCTAAAACTTAAGAAGATATCTCGATCTCTAAAACCATAGAAAAATAAACTTTTTCCCACACACATCTAGTGGACCATTTACATGCCTATTTATAATAGTCTTGAAAAAAATATCTTTTTTGAGAAGTTATTAAATACTTCCATAAATCTTTTCCATGTAGATAATTCATTGCCTTCTTTAATGCAATAAAAGAGGCAATTAATCACAAATTCAAAATCTATAAAATAAATGTTACCCGACACCTTGGCCCGGCTACAAGGCGATAGATGCAGAGGCCATGTTCCCAAGGGAGAATTGGAATTGTGAGGGATCGGTGTAGCTTGATACGATCGGCCTATTTATGTGGTTCGGTATACTTAGCTCGGGGTCGGCATGTTTGTTAGGTATAGGAATTGGGAGTGGGTCGGCGTTAGAATATGGACATGGTGGTTTGGTATTAGATGGTGGTTCAACCAAAATGGTCAGCCAAGATGGATCGGTCAAGGTGGGTCGGTATAGCTGGGTCGGTTGTGGACTAGTTGATGCTATTGGCTACGATCGGCCTAGGTGGTCCGGTTTGGATGGGATCGGCCTCGGAGGAATCAGTTCATGTGGGTCGGCTTTTAGCGGTTCGGCCTTGGAGAGCTAATGTGGGTCGGTCATACATGGTTCAGCACACGTCAATCGGTCATGGTAAGAGAGCTAATATGAATCGGTCGTACGTGGTTCGGCATATATCATTCGGTCATGGTGAGAAAGCTAAGGTGGTTCAGTCGTGCATAGCACGACATTTGTCGCTCGGTACATGTGGATTGGCACCTTGGACCCCGTCTCAGTGCTTCGGCATACCTGGTTCAGTATGCATCAGGGAAGCCAAAAAATTACCACAGGGAGATACGATATGTGCTACATCGCTTCGAGTCTCATGTCTAATTGCTCCGGGTCATATGGTAGCTTGCTTCGAGTCATCCACGTGGGACCCCTGGTTCGGCCAGAGTGGCTCGGTGGCATATGGGTCGGTCATCAAGGGTCGGTGTCCATGGATCGGAGAACATGGGTTTTGCTGTGGGCCGGAGTGTCTTGGTCATGGGCCTATGCAGGGAAAGCAGCATGTCTTCGTCTATAAATAGAGGGGCACTAGCACATTTGAAGGGACCTTTTTTTTCAGGAACTCCAGGGAGACTCTGCCATTTTCTGTACTCGTTTCTTTCCTATTCAAACTTGTATTCAAGTTGTTTTTTACGGATTGTATCTGTATTCAAGTGATTGGAAAAGTAATAAAGATCACATTCAAAGTGGACGTAGGCAATTACACTGAACCACTATAAATATGGTGTTCTCAATTTTTTTGGTTCTTTTTACACTCAATTGCGTTACTTCTTTGCTTTAATTTACTTTCTTCATTAATCTCTCTACATAATTCTATTCAAGGGTGTTAGTGACTAATTTTGGTGCTAACATTTTAGTGCTTTCGCTGAGAAGGTTCATTCTCAGGCTGTTAGGATCTACTTTGTTGCTACTGGATTGAGGAAATCCCCCGAAGGAGATCCGAGTTCATTCTGAAGAGTTCATAGATTCTATTCGGAGTTCCTACGAATAACTCTAAGATGGCAAGACCACATACCAGATCCGCCTCCCACAATGCGGAAGCTAATGAGACTGCCAGCGTCCAACAAGTGGGACCCAGCAATCAGCAAGCTAATGCAGGTGCAGAGCCCGCCACCATCCTAAACCAACCAGAAGCTATCACCAGGGCAGAGTTCAATAAGCTGATGAGGGAGCTCATGGAAAGTAGGAGACAACTTAACCAGTAGATTCAAACGAACGCCAACCTGATGACCCAGATCGCTCAGTAGTAGCGTCAGAACGCTGGAGGAAGCCCTGCTTCCCACTCATCATCTGACAGCTCCGCTTCGTCAGATGAGCACCCCAGGCGTAGACGCCGTAGGATCGAAATGGCACAAACTGGTGCAACAGAGCAATTGGTGACGACTCGCCAAGAGCAAACCAACAGAAATGGTCCAGATTCCCTACTTGGAACCATGGACCCTCATTTGCACCTGGAAGTCGCTCCCAACCTGGAGTGGGAAACTTAGGATCTGGATCACTCTTGGGAGCTGGTCCACCACCTTTCCAGGGTCGTAGTGAAGTGGGTCCTCGGGATGCGCACTTAGATGATCGCCTGTCGAGGAGGCACCAGCTGGAACGATCGCGCAGGACGGATACCGACTTGCCACCTCCCATCCAGACTCCGGATTTATTAGCTATGGTCAGACAGCTGATGAGGGAGAATCAGGGCTTAACCAACAATGATTGGGGCATATCTAGGAGCCATACTCCATTTACAGATACCATCCTACAAGCCGAGTACCCCCGGAAATTCAGCATGCCTACTATTCCAGCTTATGAAGGGAAGACTGATCCCCGACAACACATAATGAGATACGAGTGGATCACTAGATGCTTCCCAATAACCCTATCCGGAACCGCTACCATGTGGTTCACTAGACTTCCCCCGCGATCGATCTCCAGGTTTGATGAGTTAGCGGTGAAATTTGTGGAGCAGTTTAGGATCCTTGCCACTCGCCCGAAGGACGTAATGTCATTGTCCAGTGTGATCCAGGCTCCGGGAGAGTTGTTGAAGGATTATTTGCAAAGATTTCACGTTGCTGCTACCGAAGTTAGCAATCCAAATGACCACGCTATCCTTATGGCCGTGATGCGAGGAATAGATCCAGACTCGGAGTTTGGTGACTGGTTGGCAGGCAAACCACCGACTACCCTGGAACGCTTTTATTCGAAGGCGAACCAATTCATGAGAAGGGAAGAGGCCAGGTGGCCAAGACGAAGGAGTGCATCAGGGCCCAGCAAGGAAGCGGTGCAAAGCAACATTATGGTAAAGCAATCTGGCGAAAACTCTGGCAAGGTCCAAGTCAATGTTCAAAATAAGCCGGAGCAGTCTAAAGGATCCGGAGGAGGAAATTCTGGACGAAAGAGGGAAGCAGGAAAGTGGAAACTAAGAATCCCAACCTATAGCGAATATACTCCTCTTAATACATCTTTGGAGAATATTTATCTATCAACTTGTAATACATTCCAATACTGAAAGCCGCGCTCAAAGGAATCCACTAAGGAACAAAAGCAGACTGGAAAGTATTGTCAGTTTCACGAGACCTATGGGCACAATACTGAAGAGTGTAGACACCTTCGTGATGCTATAGAAAAGCTGATTCGCCAGAAGAAGTTACAGCAGTTTGTTAAGAATCCGTAGGAAGGTGGACATAGGACATATGACCCCAATCACGAGCAAGCTTTACATCGACCTGAGGAGCCCACTCGAATCAGAGGAAGGTTGGTCATAAACACGATAATCGGTGGGCCTCATCCGGCATACAAGAGTTGGCAAGAAATGGAATGCAATGCTAGTTCCTTAAAGCATGCGGGTTTTGAATGCTGCTCGAACATAGAAGATGGGACTCCAGCGAAGCAGCAGCGAATGATGACTGATGATATAGCATTCAGGAGCAGGGATGCCGATCAGGTGGAGGCACATACCATTGACCCGATGGTTATCTCAGCTACGATTGGACCGGCGCTTATGAGAATAATACTAATTGATTATGGGAGTTCTGTTAATATTATCTTCAAAAAAGTGTATGACCAAATGAAGATGGAGGCGAAGGATCTGAAACCATCTAAAGCCCGCATTCATGGCTTTAATGGTGCGGCTACTGATGCAATAGGTTTTGTAGAATTGCCAGTTGAATTAGGAGAAGGTGAACGCAGGAGGGTACGGATCCTACCATTCATTGTTTTGGATGTTGATTCCTTGTATAATGTTTTTCTAGGCCGACCGGCCCTAGGGGAGTTTAGGGCAGCTTTGGCCCCATTGTGTTTGACCTTGAAATTTCCAACGGACAGAGGAGTTAGTGTGGTGCATGGCGATCAAGCAACTGGTCATGCTTGTTATGTGGCTGAACTGAGAGAGGCCCAACGAAGAGAGAAGGGCAAGGGTGTGGATAACCTTGTCCGCATCTATGTTGCTGAAGATTGATAAGTAGCGCCTGAGCCATGGCTTGGGCAACACAGTCGGATCTATAGAGACATAAACCCGAGAGATGACGATGAAGAACCCAAGGAGGCCAAGGCGGCACCGGCTGAACTAACGATTGACATTCCAGTCGGCCATGATGACCCGTCACGGGTGCTTAAGATTGGATCACAGCTCAACCCCTCGATGATATAGGATCTTACTGATTTCCTCCAAGTGAATCTAGATGTTTTCACTTGGACCCATTCTGATATGTGTGGGATTTCTCCCACCATCGCAAGTCATATGTTGAACGTTGACACGAAGTATGTGCCAGTGAAACAAAAGAGGAGAGGCATGGCCCTAAAGAGGTCTGCTGCTCTCAGAGAGGAGGTGGATAAACTCAAAGCCAAAGGGTTCGTCCGCGACGCCCTCTATCCTGAATGGGTATGTAATCCCGTACTAGTGAGGAAGGCAAACAAGAAGTAGAGGACCTGTGTTGATTACTCGAACCTGAACAAGGCGTGCCCTAAGGATAGTTTTCCTTTGCCCAAAATTGATCAGCTGGTCGACTCGACAGCAGGACATGAGTTGTCATTTATGGATGCATATTCAGGATACAATCAGATCCTGATGCACATTCCGGATCAGGAGCATACCAGTTTTGTCACGACATTGGACTAACTGTTATGTAGTGATGCCTTTCGGGTTGAAGAACGCAGGGGCAACTTATCAGCATTTGGTGAATCAAATGTTTAAAGACCAGATTGGTAGAATGATGGAGGTCTATGTGGATGATATGCTTGTGAAGTCGCGATAGTCAAACGACCACATTCGAGACTTAGTAGAGATGTTTGATATACTCACATTTTATGGAATGAAAATCAATCCACTGAAATGTTCCTTTGGCGTTGCATCGGGGAAGTTTTTGGGTTTCATTGTCAATGCGTGGGGAATCGAAGCCAACCCGAAGAAGATTCAAGCTATTCGAGACATACAAGCACCCAGAACTATAAAGCAAGTACAAAGCCTGAATGGGAAATTCGCTGCGTTGAGTCGATTTATATCCAAAGCAACCGACAAGTGTATTCATTTCTTTGATGTGATAAGGAAAGGGAAAAGAAATTTTGAATGGAAGTCGAACTGTAAGGAAGCGTTCCGAGCTCTGGTGAGACACTTGGAGAGGCCCTCGGTTCTGTCAAAGCCCGTAGACAATGAGGAGTTGTATGTTTACTTGGCCATATCCCAGCATGCCATCAGTGCAGCTTTGTTTCGTGAAGAGGACCGAATCCAAAAGCCAGTGTACTATGTTAGTAAGCGTTTAACGGGAGCAGAGAGAAATTATCCTAAGATTGAGAAGCTGGCTTACTGTTTGGTGATCGCGTCACGCAAGCTCCGCCCGTATTTCCAGGCACATCCAATCAGTATTTATATCGATCAACCTTTGCAGAATATTGAACTAAGTCAGTTCGACATCACCTACCTACCACGGAGAGCTAACTAGGGGCAAGTGTTAGCAAATTTCATTGCAGAGTTCACCATATCAGACGAGCCAAGTGGAAGTGATGTGATTACCATTGTTCGGTGGAAGCTATATACCGATGGGGCATCCAAGTACCATTGTTCCGAGGCTGGTGTTATCCTTGTAACTCCCGAGAACCGATCGATTTGTTATGCTTTGAAACTTAATTTCCCCGCTACGAACAATGAAGCCGAGTATGAAGCGTTGATTGCTGGACTGAAGCTTACCAAAGAACATGGAGTGAAATCGGTGGAAATATTTTGTGACTCACAGTTAGTGGTGTACCAAGTATGGGGAGACTATCAGGAAAAGGGGCAAAGGCTTGCCCCATACCTCGCTCTGGTTCAAGAATTGTTGGCGGACCTCAAGTAATACGATATTTCGCACATTCCACGCGAACAAAACGGGGAAGTCGATTCCTTGGTAAAATTTGCAAGCACTGGCGATGCGCAGCAGATGGGCTTGGTTCCCGTTGAAACTTTATACGCCCCAAGTATAAATGAGATGGAGGTAGATTTTGTGTCAGAGACGGAAACTGAAAGGGAGTCGTGGTGGCCCCGTTCAAAGAATACTTGCTACATGGAACCTTGCCCGAAGGAAAGAACGAGAGATGACAAGTCGTTCGCAAGGCCTTACGGTATATAATGCAGGATGGAATGTTGTATCGGAAGGGATTCTTCGTTCCCTTGCTTAGGTGTATCACCCACGACGAGATAAAGTGGGTTTTAAGAGAAGTCCATGAAGGAGAATGTAGCGACCATACTGGGGGCAGACACTAGCCAAAAAGATACTCCGCTATGGGTACTATTGGCCGACCGTGAATCAGGACGCCGTAGACTATGTAAGGAGATGCGACAAATGTCAAAAGTACGCAAAGATCCTGAGAGCACCGCCGACGGAACGCATGCAAATGGTTAGTCCATGGCCGTTTGCAATATGGGGGATCGATATAATCGGCTCTTTGCCAATCTCTAAAGGTAGTGCGAAATACTCAATCGTCGCGGTCGATTACTTCACCAAGTGGACAGAAGTAGAACCACTAGCTACGATCACCACCAAAAAGGTCATTAACTTTGTTGTGCGAAACATTATATGCCGCTTCAGCCTCCCATGGACTATCATTACTGACAACGGAACTCAATTTGAGAGTAGAGAATTCAAAGAGTTCTGCCGAAAATATTGCATTGAGAAAAGGTTTGCAGCAATCGCTCAACCCAAAGCAAATGGGAAAGTTGAAGCCGTAAATAAGATAATCAAGTCCATCTTGAAAAAACGTTTGGAGAAGGCTAGAGGCAAGTGGGTGGATGAGCTTCCAACAGCACTCTGGGCCTACATAACCACCCACAAGTCCACGACTGGCCACACACTCCTTTCGCCTTGGCACACGACAACGAAGCTGTTATACCCGTGGAACTTGGAGTTCCTTCTTACCGGGTAACTCATTATGATCCTAGAATGAATCGAGATCGCTGATTTAAGGGCAGCTGCATATCGGCACCAAGTCGCTCGATATTATACTGAAAAAGTTCGACCGTGAAATTTCGATCTAGGGGACCTAGTTTTGAAGTGAGTTTTTCCGGTCCCGTCACATATGAATCCCACATGGGAAGGTCCCTACGTCATCGAACGGAAGCTTGGAAAAGGAACCTTCAAGCTAGCGACTGTTGATGGCGTGACACTCCCCAGGGCATGGAATAGCGAACATTTGCATGGTTATTATACTTAGTCTATTTCTTTTTCATTTTAGTAGCATTTGTTTCCAGTATGTGTTTCTTTTGTTGTTCTCTGTTTCCAACATGTAATAAGACAATTCAGTTTGTCCCCATATTTTACAATCAATAAAGGCTTGAAGCTGTTTTTCTATAAACTATTGATGTTCTGTGTGTTACAACTCCATGGCAAAGTTAAATTACATTAATCTATCTGGCGTATGAACGCACACACAAAATTAAAAGTCGATCAATAAACGATTCAAAAAATCTCTAAGTCCCCGGAGCGCGGACTAGAGTACTCTGAGTCCCCGGAGCGCGAACTAGAGTATAAACGATTCAAAAAATCTCCAAGTCCCCGAAGCGCGGACTAGAGTACTCTGAGTCCCCAGAGCTCGGACTAGAGTGTAAACGATTCAAAAAATCTCTAAGTCCCCGGAGCGCGGACTAGAGTGTAAATGATTCAAAAGATCTCTAAGTCCCCAGAGCGCGGACTAGAGTACTATGAGTACCGGAGCGCGGACTAGGGTGTAAACGATTCAAAAAATCTCTAAGTCCCCAGAGCGCGGACTAGAGTACTCTGACTCCCCAGAGCGCGAACTAGAGTATAAACAATTCAAAAAATCTCTAAGTCCCCGGAGCGTGGACTAGAGTACTCTGAGTCCCCGGAGCGCGGACTAGAGTATAAACGATTCAAAAATCTCTAAGCCCAGAGCACGGACTAGAGTACTCTGAGTCCCCGGAGCATGGACTAGAGTATAAACGGTTCGAAAAATCTCTAAGCCCAGAGCGCGGACTAGAGTACTCTGAGTCCCCAGAGTGTGGACTAGAGTATAAACAATTCAAAAAATCTTTAAGTCCCCGTAGCGCGGACTAGAGTACTCTAAGTCCCTAGAGTGCGGACTAGAGTATAAACAATTCAAAAAATCTCTAAGTCCCCGGAGCGCGGACTAGAGTACTCTGAGTCCCCGAAGTGCGGACTAGAGTGTAAATGATTCAAAACATCTCTAAGTCCCCGAAGCGCGGACTAGAGTACTTTGAGTCCCTAGAGCGCGGACTAGATTGTAAACAATTCAAAAAATCTCTAAGTCCCCGGAGCACGGACTAGGGTGTAAACGATTCAAAAAATCTCTAAGTCTCGAGAGCACGGACTAGAGTACTCTGAGTTCCCAGAGCGCAGACTAAAGTATAAACGATTCAAAAAATCTCTAAGTCCCCAAAGCGCAGACTAGAGTACTTTGAGTCCCCGAAGCGTGGACTAGAGTGTATACGATTCAAAAAAAATCTCTAATTCCCCGGAGCGCGGACTAGAGTACCCTGAGTTCCCAGAGCGCGGACTAGAGTGTAAACGATTCAAAAAAAATTTCTAAGTCCTCGGAGCGCGGACTAGAGTACTCTGAGTCCCCAGAGTGCGGACTAGAGTATAAACGATTGAAAAAATCTCTAAGTCCCCATAGCGTGAGCTAGAGTACTCTGAGTCCCCAGAGCGCGGACTAGAGTATAAACAATTCAAAAAATCTCTAAGTCCCCGGAGCGCGGACTAGAGTACTCTGAGTCCCCGGAGTGCGGACTAGAGTATAAACGATTCAATAATCCTAAAGTCCTCATAGTGCGGATTAGAGTATAAATAATTTAAAAATCACCAAGTCCCGTGAAAGCGGACTGGAGTTTACGTGACCCACAAATTCTGAATTTCAATTACATATTAGATTATAAGATAAGCGATGAGAGTTTGGAAATACAGAAGCAAAATTTTATTTACTAATCGAAAAAAAAGTTTCATTACAACTTCTGTGAAGGCCTGAGCCAAAGTCTATTTACAATGACTATATAAAAAAAGAGAAGAAAAGGGAAACAACTACATGATCTTGGCTTATTTAAGCTAAGCGAAACATGACCAGACGACAGCTACTTTTTAGGCTTTCTTTCCTTCTTTAACTTCTCCGAAGAGCTGAGCGTTTTCTCCTGGACCCCTTGCTGTGAGAAATGCGGATTAAGGATCTTAAGGCTAGAATTAACACTAGAGGGGGGGGGGTCGAATAGTGTTTTAAGAAATTTGTTAATCTTTTTGAGTTTATCTTACTTTGTTAACAATGTATACACTAATCAGACACAGATATGAACACAGAATCAAACACAGATGCAAATATAAAGTAAAAGCAGTAAAGGAAAGAACACACCGGATTTTATACTGGTTCGGAGTCACCCTACATCCAGTCCCGCACAACTAAGTACGGATTTCCTTTCAAAATCACTTCAACAATTACAACCCTAGGTTTCAAGGCTACGAGGTACACCCTCCAGAATAACAATCCTCTGGGTAGAGATACTTGATTTCCGGGGCAACAAGTTCATCCAATTGATTTCCAGGGCTACAATCACACCTTCTCTCGCTCAATTGATTACAAAAAGTCTATAACTCAGATTAGCACTTGGATCTTGTAGAGATAGTGGAGAGAATAAAAACCAGAATTATCTAGTTAGATTCGATATTGATTTCGGCAGAGTAATGGTGTAATTTGTAAATAAGAAAGTGGAGAAGAAGAAGAGAAGTTAAATCAGAGAAAAGTGTTATAAAATTCGTTGAAACTGACCCCTATTTATAGAAGAAGAACAGTAATGTCCATTCATGAAGAGTTATGGCGAATAGACACTTCTTTTGAAATTTAAATTTTGAACTCAACTGTCACCATGTCGACATGGTGCCTATGGGCATGTCGACATCCCTCAGCCAAATTTGATGTTTTGAATTTTTATAAAAATAATATTTATCTTATATAAAAACTATTTAAAACTTTATAAATATACTTGAATATAGTTGAAATTCATAAGTGAATATAAAGAACAATATATATTATTTTAACTATAATTTAAATCAAAGTAAATAATTTAAAAGTTAGATATATTATTTGAAAAGACAGTTTAAAATCAGGAGTAATTTTAACTCTGAAAATAAAGATGTTTTGAGGCTAAAATTATTTAAAATCGGAATCGAGGGTTTTGAATCTTTTTAAAAGGAAAGTTTTGAAATCATTTTGAAAACAAGATAATTTTGAAAAATCATTTGAATTAAGATTTGTGGATACAAAACAATGTCCCACTAGATTTTCGTATGTTCCATCCTACTTAGGGTTCCATCCCTTTAACGGGCTCGAAGTGGATTCCATTCCACCAATAAATTGGATATTAAGATGCCAGTGCTTTTCTACGAGTTTTAATAAATATTCCTAATAAAACAAACTCAACCTTGAAATCTTGAACTCTTGATAATCTTGATACTCATGAGTCTTCTATCTCTATATCTTGAATCTCTATACTGTACAGTCTTCATTCTTGATACCTGCATGGTTAGATACTGCATATATATATATATATATATATATATATCTAAACTTGTAATGTTAGTATTTATATTTTATAATCTATTCTAAGGTTGTTGTCATCAAAACCATCATCTCATGGACTAACAATCTCCTCCTTTTTGATGATGACAACCTTTGTTTATAAAATATCACTTCTATCCTAATACTTCTAATAACTCCCCCTTAATCTATGCCTAACTATCCTATTTTATACTTCTCCCCCTTTGTCATCAACAAAAACTAACTCTAAACTAGATAACTCCAAACTATATAACTCCCAACTATATAACTCCCCCTAAAACTTATCACTCTATGACGTGTGATTATAATGATAGTGTTATCATAAATAATTAACACTTAAATCTAATACTAAAATATAATCCTAAACTATTAACTATCCTAACTAAGAATTCACAATAATACTAAAACATATAAGAACACGAGTTTATTTATTACGAGTATGGTTGTATTTACATTTGCGTTTGAAAAACATAAATAACAACGAAAAGAAAGAGAAGAAACTAATGTGTGTTTCTGAATATAGGAGATTTATAAATTGAACAGTTTGGATAGTGGAAACAGAAATTTCCACGTTGTTCGACAAGATTCCCATTTTTGTCGAAACACACTTCTCCAACGCATACTACTTGGTCATCATCCTCCTCGTGTGCTTCTTCCATTGGTTCTTCTTCTTCTTCGTCGCTGACCTCATGTTCTTGATTGAGTGAAGAGTCTTCATCGATCAAGATAGGGTTGGCCTGGTTATCCATTAGGAATTTTTGTAAATTCCTAAGAATCTTGCCTTGCCTTTCTTGCTCTTTCGCCATACGAAGTTGAGTCACTTGAATTTCAGTCAACATCTGAAGAGTATCCTTCATAGACTCCTCCAATTTAGTTACACGTGCAAGAGTAGTGCATTGGAATAGACCAGAAGTAGGAGAGGGGAATGAGAAAGTTGATTTTATGTTTGATTTAGAGGAAGATGCCATTATTTTATATATTTCAAAATAGAAAATGAAGAGAAAACAGAGAGAATGAATAAGAATTCGAAATAGAGAAGAATATATAACTAAATTTTTAAATTTTGGTGGGAATTTTTTTTTAAAAATAAAAACGTTACATGTCGACATGTCTTCCTAGGGGATGTCGACATGGTCCTTATATTTTAACTCTATGATTTATTTTAATATTAATTATTAATTATACTTGTTATTTATATTTTATATTTAAGTTATAGAACAAATACCTAATTCTCTTCTTAATTTAGTAAATATAGATTCATTTAATGGTTTTGTTAAGATATCGGCAGTTTGATTCTCAGAGTTTATATATTCGAGAGTAATTACTTCTTTAGTTATATTATCTCTAACAAAATGATGTCGAATATCAATATGTTTAGTTCGAGCATGATGAGTAGGATTTTTAGATAAATTTATTGCACTAGTATTATCACAATAAATTGGCGATTTTGAGATATTTAATCCAAAATCTCTTAAGGTTTGTTGCATATATATTACTTGAGAACAAGCCAAAGCAGTAGAAATATACTCTGCTTTAGTTGTTGATAGAGAAACTGTATTTTGCTTTTTACTAAACCAGAAAACCAGAGAATGTCCCAAAAAGTGACAAGTTCCACTTGTACTTTTTCGGTCTGATTTACATCCAGCATAGTCAGCATCACAGTATGATATTAAATCAAATGAATCATTTTTAGGATAAAATAAGCCATAATCAGAGGTGTGTTTAATATATCTTATGATGCGTTTTACAGCTTTTAAGTGAGTTTCTTTAGGATGAGATTGATATCTTGCACAGAGACATACACTATGCATGATATCAGGTCTACTAGCAGTGATATAGAGCAATGATCCGATCATTCCTCTATACAACTTTTGATCTACATCTTCGAGAAATCTTCTTTACTTAGATATTCATTGGTTGCCATGGGAGTAGGTTTTCCACTCGCAGTAGTCAAACCAAATTTATTGACTAGTTCTTTAGCATATTTTTCTTGACTAATAAAAATACCATTATCTAACTGTTTTATTTGCAATCCTAGAAAGAAGTTTAATTCACCCATATGACTCATCTCAAACTCTTTTGTCATTATTTCAGAAAATTCTTTATTCATTTCGAAGTTAGTTGAACCAAAAATGATATCATCTACGTATACTTGAACTAGTTGAATATCATTTTTATTTCTTTTAATAAAAAGAGTGTTATCTATTTTACCAATTTCAAAATTTGATTGTAATAAATAAGATCTTAGTCTATCATACCAGGCTCTAGGAGCATGTTTTAGACCATATAAAGCTTTCTTAAGTTTGTACACATGGTTTGGTAAATTTTCATCTTCAAAAAGTGGTGGTTGTTCAACATATACTTCTTCTTTTACAAATCCATTTAAAAATGCACTTTTAACATCCATTTGAAATAATTTGAAATTATTATGATTTGCGAAAGCAAGTAAATGGCTTCTAATCTTGCTACAGGAGCAAAGGTTTCGTCACAATCTATACCTTCTTCTTGACAATAACCTTGGGCGACTAATCGTGCTTTATTTCTAACGACCTCACCTTGTTCATTCATTTTATTTTTATAGACCCATTTAGTTCTAATTATAGTTTTATCTTCAGGTCTAGGAACAAGTTCCCAAAATTCATTTCTAGTGAATTGATTTATTCTTCTTGCATAGCCAAAATCCATAAATCATCAGTTGATGCTTCTTTAGGATTTTTGGGTTCAATAGATGATATAAATGCTACATTACTCATTTTACTTAGTTGATTTCTAGTTGTAACAATAGATTGCATATCTCCTATTATATTTTCAATAGGATGATCTTTTAAAAGTTTAATCCTTTTATTAGGATGATTTAATTCATTATTAGTTTCGGTTGATTCTTGATTTTGAGTAATTAAATCTTCTTCATCATTTGTAATTTCAAAATCTTTAAAATTTTTATCAAACGAAACATGCATTGTTTCTTCGATGGTGTTAGATCTTAAATTAAAAACTCTATAAGCTTTACTTCTATTAGAATATCTGATAAAGATTCCTTTGTCGGATTTAGGATCAAATTTATCCAAATTATCTTTTGTATTTAAAATAAAGCATTTACTTCCAAAAATTTTGAAGTATGATACCTTAGGTTTCTTTCCATGAAGAAGTTCATAAGGTGTCTTATCAGTTAATGGTCTAATTAAAATTCTATTCAAAATATAACAGGCGTTAGCAACAGCTTCTGCCCAAAAGTGTTTTGGTAAATTACTATCTGAAAGCATAGTTCTCGCACACTCTTGTATCGTTCTATTTTTACGTTCAACTACTTCGTTTTGTTGTGGAGTTCTTGGAAATGAGAAATTGTGAGTTATTCCCTTCTTATTGCAGAATTCCTCAAACTTTTCATTTTTAAATTCACCACCGTGATCACTACGAATAGTTATAATTTTTAAAGATAATTGATTTTGAATCCTTTTTGTAAATTTCTTAAAACATTCAAAAGTATCACTTTTATGTTTCAAAAATATTGTCCATGTAAATATAGAATAATCATCTACAATTACAAAAACATATTTACTATGATTTATTGACTAAATTTGAGATGGACCAAATAAATCAAGATGAAGTAACTCAAGGGGTTTTGAAGTTGAGATCGTATCTTTTAATTTAAAAGAACTTTTTCTAAGCTTTCCTAATTGACATGCATCACATAAACTATCTACTTTAAAATTCATTTTAGGGAGACCTCTTACTAGATCATGTTTTGGCAGTCTAGATAAGAGTTTGAAATTCAAATGTCCAAATCTCTTATGCCAAATCCAAGGGTCACTTGTATTTGCCAGAAGACATATGTTATCATTTGAAACTTTCATACTAAGAATATAAATATTCTTTTTCCTAGTTACCTCAAATATTATGGTTGAGTTATTATCTTCAATATGACATTTATCTTTTTCAAATTTAATTTTATCCTTTATCACATAGTTGACTTATACTTAGTGGATTGTGTTTCAGATTCTTAACTAGCAAAACATTAGTAATAATAGGAGTTTCAGAGTTACCGACATTGTCGATGCCAATCACGTATCCTTTCGAGTTGTCTCCAAAGTTAACCAGTCCTCCGTCTTTGTATATAATATTATTCAGCATATCTGGATTACCAGTCATGTGTTTAGAGCATCCACTATCAAGTATCCACTTATTCCTTTTGATCTGCACAGATTGTCCATTGTGGATTGATTCCTTAATACCCATAAAGCATCTTTCCTGCACATTATAAAATTTGGGTAGACAACTAGAATTTGAATAACATTCATATGTAGACTCATGGAACAATGATGATTTAAACAATTCCAAACTAGTTTTAACAAATTTTTCAAAAATAGCCATTTTAAAACTTTTCAAAATTCAGATTATGAAACTTTTGAAAACAAAGCTCTGATACCAAATGTGAGAAATGCGGATTAAGGATCTTAAGGCTAGAATTAACACTAGAGGGGGGTGAATAGTGTTTTAAGAAATTTGTTAATCTTTTTGAGTTTATCTTACTTTGTTAACAATGTATACATTAATCAGACACAGATATGAACATAGAATCAAACACAGATGCAAATATAAAGTAAAAGCAGTAAAGGAAAGAACACACCGGATTTTATACTGGTTCGGAGTTACCCTACATCCAGTCCCGCACAACTAAGTACGAATTTCCTTTCAAAATCACTTCAACAATTACAACCCTCGGTTTCAAGGCTACGAGGTACACCCTCCAGAATAACAATCCTCTGGGTAGAGATACTTGATTTCCGGGGCAACAAGTTCACCCAATTGATTTCCAGGGCTACAATCACACCTTCTCTCGCTCAATTGATTACAAAAAGTCTATAACTCAGATTAGCACTTGGATCTTGTAGAGATAGTGGAGAGAATAAAAACCAGAAATTATCTAGTTAGATTCGATATTGATTTCGGCAGAGTAATGGTGTAATTTGTAAATAAGAAAGTGGAGAAGAAGAAGAGAAGTTAAATCAGAGAAAAGTGTTATAAAATTCGTTGAAACTGACCCCTATTTATAAAAGAACAACAATAATGTCCATTCGTGAATAGTTATGGCGAATAGACACTTCTTTTGAAATTTAAATTTTGAACTCAACTGTCACCATGTCGACATGGTGCCTATGGGCATGTCGACATCCCTCAGCCAAATTTGATGTTTTGAATTTTTATAAAAATAATATTTATCTTATATAAAAACTATTTAAAACTTTATAAATATACTTGAATATAGTTGAAATTCATAAGTGAATATAAAGAACAATATATATTATTTTAACTATAATTTAAATCAAAGTAAATAATTTAAAAGTTAGATATATTATTTGAAAAGACAGTTTAAAATCAGGAGTAATTTTAACTCTGAAAATAAAGATGTTTTGAGGCTAAAATTATTTAAAATCGGAATCGAGGGTTTTGAATCTTTTTAAAAGGATAGTTTTGAAATCATTTCGAAAACAAGATAATTTTGAAAAATCATTTGAATTAAGATTAGTGGATACAAAACAATGTCCCACTAGATTTTCGTAGGTTCCATCCTACTTAGGGTTCCATCCCTTTAACGGGCTTGAAGTGGATTCCATTCCACGAATAAATTGGATATTAAGATGCCAGTGCTTTTCTACGAGTTTTAACAAATATTCCTAATAAAACAAACTCAACCTTGAAATCTTGAACTCTTGATAATCATGATACTCACGAGTCTTCTATCTCTATATCTTGAATCTCTATACTGTACAGTCTTCATTCTTGATACCTGCATGGTTAGATCTTGCATATATATATATATATATATATATATATATATATCTAAACTTGTAATGTTAGTATTTATATTTTATAATCTATTCTAAGGTTGTTGTCATCAAAACCATCACCTCATGGACTAACACTTGCTTCCAAGCAACGTGGTATCCAAGGAAGGAGGGGGAACTTCAAAAGGTATGGTCCCACCGGGGAGAATGACCTTCAAGGGCCTATTTAGGGGATCATCGAGTTCCTCCACCTGAGATTCTATCTTAACTTTGGTTTTCTTTTTCTCCTCCTCCTCGATTTGCTCCTTCATGCTAAGGTGGGAAGTATGCTCGGAAGCGCCTGTGATTTTGACGTCGTCGTATCCCTCTATGGGTGAAGGATCTTCGAGCTTATCTTCCTCAAGCGCCCCTATTACTTGAGCGTCGGGACCAGGGGTGTCGCCGGTGTGGAGTACTTCAGTCTCTTTTTCTTCCCGCTCCGTGGCGACATCGCTCCTTGGTGTCAGTTCAGGACCAGAATGACTTGCATGAATTCATGAAAAGTGAATGTTAAGATACGACAGTTATTCACCAATAGAAATGACTCTATGAACTTTAGGAGGAGGAGTCACGTACTAGCTTCCATTTGGCTCTCAGTCGTCTTGGGAGTATCACCCTCCAAAATTGGGGATAGAATGTGGATGCCAAGTCCTGGCTTCTTTGGATCGTAACACACATGTTGCTCGGAGGGATTAAGCGGTGGAGTTTTGGTCGAGTCAACGGGGGGAGGAATATGGGGCTCGGAGCCCAACGGGCCAGCGACATCCTCTTTGTCCTTTGTTGCAGTGGAGCCTCCCCCGAAGAGGGTTTTCGTCGTAGATGAATCTGAGGGTTTGTTGCCTCGAAGCACTTCCCTCACTTGAGCCTCATCATCAATCTCTTCGACACCCAGCTCTACTTTTTTAATCCTTATCAAAGTATCCCATGCTTCGGCAAGTGACTCGAGATAATTCTCGCCCAAGAAAGACAAGTCACGGTCCATGAGGACTCTTGTATTGAACTCGACAATGAGCGGATCGAATAAACATTTGATTTTTTCTCTGCCGGCTTTGATAGCAGCCTCGAGTCGAGAGTCGGCCTCTATGAGCACCATCTTCTTACCTTCCTCACAAGCTGCTTCTTTTAGTGCTTCAACCCGGGATAGCTCTTCGTCAAGTTTTGTCTTTAGAGGCCGTGTTTCGACGATCTCATCGCAGTATCTTTGTGACTCTTCCTACGCTACAATTTTCTCTTCTCTCTCTTTAAAGAGCAATTCCTCTAGTTCTCTGACCCGTCGAGCGAGAATGTCATTTTCTTTTTGGATAGAGTCTTTCTCTAAACCTAGAGCGCCGCTGTGTTGGATTGCCTCATTGAGTTCTTTCTTGTGAGTGGCCTCCAAGCGACTAACTTCCTCGGTTGTCTCCTTAGCATTTTTCTGGGCAGTCTCAAGCTGAGATTTGTATGAGGATAGCTCTTCATCCTGGCCCTTAATAATGTCTTTGTCATGAATAGCTTCGAGTTTGAGGCGATCAATCTCGTGTTGGCATTCAATAGATACCTCTGAAACTTTCTCCACCAAGTGTACGAACGCATCATGCTGAAAATATACATCGTTGTTGCAAGCAGTGGCGCTCTTTTTGACATGTCCAGGGATATGATGACTTGCGGGGAGAAATTTTAGTCCATCGAAACATATCTTCGGGAATGTAGCCTTGACCTCGGCTAATTTATCTGCTGTCGATGGATCATGAGCGGAGGCTGGGGGAGTCTGCCTAACCGGAGTCATGGATTTCTTATAAGGATCATGGGATTGCTTGGTACTCGAAGAGCCAGAATGTTGGTCGCGAGGAATTTCGGACTGGGATCCCTTCTACGCAGACTTCTCCCCACTATGTTCCGCATGATGGAGAGGATCGTTTGGATATAAAGAATGGTTGTGGGTTCTCCTTCTAGAAGACGACGACTCTATGGAACGATAATCTCTATCACTGCTGTCGTCCCTGTCTCACCGTTTGCCTGATCCTGAGTCTCGACTGGAATGGTAAAAGATAGAGGATCCACGAAGGTGGTCATTGCCATGTGTACTCCCCATTATCCCTGCACATAAAGTCAAATGAGAACAAGCTAGTAGGAGTCGCACGATGAATGGAATTTGAGTGAATGGTGGAGTGTAAGTGTTTGTGTGTGTCCTAGTGCAACCCCCCGATGGACCAGTGTTTTTCGCTTTACTCCTTGGAGTTTTCTCTCCTTGATGATGAGTCTGAGCGCCTTCATCGCTTCTCGCGGGTGAATTAAATCCCATAGCCTCGGGGTTATTAAAACCATAATTTAGTATGTCGTCAGGGATGGTTAAGTCAGATAGGCCCTTTAATGAGCCTTCTAAGTTTTGGGAAGACGGCTTCTTCTCGATCGGAGTTATCGTGACCATTGAAGTTCGGCCAACTTTTTTTTTTGCTTGTAAGCTAGACTATTTTTCTTTATAGAAGGTGGCGGTGGTTCGTCGATGCCGGGTGCATTAGTTACTGGCGTTTGGTCGGAACTTACATTCTCATCAGTCGCCACTGGGACCACAGTTTCTTTAATCTCGCCTTCCTCAGTAGTATCGAGGGCCCCTTCGGCGGGGGCACTGAAGGTCTAGCTTGTTCATTTCCCGTTTCCGCAGTCGTTCTTGCTATAGTGGCACCAATTGGAAGGCTAGTCCGGCGGCCCTCTTCCAGTAATCTAAACTTCGAGAGCAGTTCATTGGTAATTACATATTTAATGTCCCAATCTCCCATGGGAATGGCTCGGATGGCCTCAACAGCCTCAGAGTACCCGGCACCTTTGGGTCGTGGGCAGATATCTATAAGAGTTGGAAGAAGTTCAGAAAAGATGCACTTCGAGCCTTAAGACAAAGATTGGGATAAAAATGAGACTTACTCCATTCTAGCCATCTTCTCGCAAAACCAGGAGGACATCGTACGTAGAACCACTCTTGTTTATACTGAGAAAATTTGCTCCACGCACCCATCAGGACTTGACATTTGGGGTGTGGCTCGAGGATTATGTAAGATGGACTATCGGTACGTCTCTTGAAGCGGTAAATATAACGGATATCCTCGGGAGTTAGGAGTCTGTGTAAGATGCTCATGAAAAGAACGCATGTACCATGAATAAATGCATAGCTATTAGGGTGTAGTTGTGCTGGAGCAATGCCAATATACTATAACACTGCACGGATGAATGAATTGAAAGGTGGCACACTTTCGGTCCAGCACATAAATTTGTTGCACGCAGTATATCCTACTTGGGGCAAGTGAGGCTGATCTTATGCTGAAGGAACCAAAACGTCTTCGAAGGGGATTCCATGGATAGAACATAATCGATGGAGAGAAGATTCATCGATTTTCGAGGCTTGAGAGTCGATGGGGTCATCCAAAATGACGGCCCCATCAACAGCATCGGGAGACGGGCCTATAATCGCGCCAGGTGGATCCGGGATGCTAGGTATGGGGGATGACGATGGGTTCAGAGTCCCCACTGCCTCCGGCCGAGAACTTGGCTCAGGCTTGTCAGAAATAGAAGTGGAGTTTGATTTTTTGGACATCTCTAAAGAGCGATTGGTGTGAATAGATACCTGTTTAAGCTATACTTGAAAGATAATATATATTAGATATAACAACAAAGTATTCCCCTATGTTGTGTGTGAACTAGTGCGACGATTCAAGCAAAGAGTGCAGATAAATTAAAGTTCTAAAGAATAAAAAATAGCATGACGGAGCTTTAAGTTGTCATCTCTAGAGAACTTCATGATGACCGTTGCCAAAATTTGTCCTATGGTCGATAGCATAAGTCTTGGAATCAGACATTGGCATCATATATTATGAAGGCTTTTACTTATTTTTGTTCGGTTGGATTCGTGTTTAGAATTACTTGAATTATAGAATTACTAGTTCGAGTTAAGTCCATGGGTTCATATGCTTTGGTTCTTGTCATTGTCCATTGTTTTATGCTTAGGCATGCAATGTGTGGTCCTGGTGTATGTTGTGCTCAAGTTAAGATAGTCTAGGAAACCAATGCCACTCCCAATGCTCAATACCAAATCTAGCACTTGATACCGAACCACTCTCTCGTTACTGTTGAATACGCTAGTATATGATTTTTGTTTGATGATAATAAACATATATATATATATATTAATTTAAATGTATTTGTTGTTGTACTATTTTATTTTTCGCATAATTAAATAAATATTTTTTGAATAAAATAAATAACATAGAATTTAAATTCAAACTAATATTTTATTCAAACTAATATTTTATACAATTTTGAATAGTACAAATTTGAGCTCTCGCTACATATATACATTTTCAATTACAATACAATTTCGATTACATCACAAATTTCACTTTACAATGTTCACCTCACTACATATCACTCATTCACTCGTATTTCCTCTTCAACTCTATTCCAGTTTGTGTCCAGCATCTAAATTATCTGCGAAATAAAAACTTACACGGTAAAATTGAAAAAGAAATATTTTTGCAGTGTAAAATAAAATTTGTGTTTGAAAAATGTTATATGCCTCAGTTATTTGGGTTGTTTGTCATCATTTTTATTTTGAATTCATCACACACGAACAACCTATGACATGCACAGTGTATCACCGTACATGCCACAAGACCGTGCACACCGATATACACTTGAAAAACTGCAGGGACATGTGAGCACAAGGTCAAACCCGAGCCGAGGATGGATTCAACTCAGGTGCAATACGAAAAACAAATCCAAATGAAAGTGTACACAAAACATCATACTTTAAACAACACATGTATAAAGTGATGCACACATGAAGCCAGCAACAACAGGTTCAACTAACATTTCAAACCAAAAATGAAGACTCCAAATAAGAATGCAAGTCAAAAAAAAACAACACTGCAACTCAAAAGGAGCAACAAAGACCAGTCCAGAATGAATGCAACAAAACCAAAATGAACACAGCCTCAATAGCTAGCTCAATGAACCAGCACAGTGGAGTATGAAAACTAGTTAACTTCAAGTGAAAACAAAATGCAAAGTGACATGCACAAATGAAGCTTTCAAACAAAGACCAGAACATATGGATTAGATCATACTAATGTATACATATTTGAGTATACACATATATCAGTTCAAAGAACAGAGAAGGAAAGTTACAATGCAACCATGTACAAGTCAACTGAGCAAAGCCTCAACATCAAATAGCAACAAAACTGCAAACAGTCTTGAATAAAGAGGCATGAACATGACTTCAAAGTGAAACAGATGAGACAATACAAACTCAAGTGTGCACAAGCAAGCTACAAAAAGACCAAATACAACATAAATTCAAGTGAAACAAAATGGACAGACCAGCAAACAACAAAAGGTACCAGGACTAGTTAGCAGTTAAGTGAAACAAGACCAGACACACATATACAAAATACATACATACATGTATGTTCACACATGTATATACATAGTGCATACATACGAAACAAAGACTCAAATGTATCAAGACATCAAAACCAAACATCAAATGGCACAAGTGCAGCCTCAACAGTGAAGACCAGTGAGCAAATCAATCAAGAGTCCAAGCATGCAAATACAAGGCAGTTTTTCAAATCAATGTACACTTGAACACAGACCACCATATGTACATAGTATCAAGTGCAGCACACAACAAACAACAAGTGATCCAGGAGGAACCACATTGCAACAAGTCCCGACCAAGTGGATAGGCACAATAATTATATATATACATATATATATATATATATATATATATATATATATATATATATATGTATATACATGTTTATATGTGCATTATTACTAACAGTAGAAACAAGTTCTCAGCCAAGACACAGTGCAGATCAACATAACTCGAAGTAGACCAGCATACATATATACATAAGTGAAAACAGTTTCGATATTAAATCGAGGTATCATGAAGATAAGAGTAATGAAAACTACAGGATAACAGCTCTACACATAATGGAATGCAAGGCTACCAAGGTCAATAGCAGTTTTAAACTTATAAACCAGGAAACATGCTCAAAGTTCGATGAGTCACGGATAAAAATCAACAGGAGTCAACTATACACTAACACGATGAACAAGTTAAAGCAGAAAAGAATGAAACTTGTAGTTAATCAAAGTCAAATTCTCATCACAAATTCAAAAGGCCAAAATCAAAGGAGCATAAAGAATGGAACCAAATCCAAAGCAAACGCAAGCCGTGATGACCAAGCAAGCACCACAGAAAAATATACGAATTGAACCAGTCAGGATTAATCACATCGTTCAATCGAAAATCAGTGGCCAAGCATAGTAACGTGAAGAATTCAAACAAAATAAATTCGAACGGAAATTAAGGGAATCGATCCCAATTTAAACCATTAAAATCATCGGCAATCATAACATCGAGTTCAAGCATATCAACGAGAGTAATAAAGAAAATCACATACCAGTTTCAATTCAAACTCGACAAATTGAAGCAGCCGACTGAAGTCAAAGCAAGACGATCGATCGACAAAGCAATCAACGTGAAAATATCTATTCAATTGAACAACTAGAATCGGTGTTTCAATCTCCAGAACCCTAATTTTCAGAATGAAAGAGGAACGAACGAGGTAGCCATTTTCACAAAGCAAAGGATACGGGCCGAAGAAATAAAGGGAGACGTCTCTTTTATTTTAAGTGGGCCGGTCTTGTATTATTTTTATTTGGGCCTCAAACTAATTAGGGTTTTGTATTGTGATAGTTTCATTTGTAATTCCTTTTAAAAATCGTGTAACTTTCTAGTCGTGTGACTAGGGTACAAACTACGTGGCGTAGTTTGAGAATTCACAACTCAGTGGCTGAGTTTGTTAGTCCTTGAGATGATGGTTTTGGTGACAACAACCTTAGAATAGATTATAAAATATAAATACTAACATTACAAGTTTAGATATATATGTATTTGCAGGATCTAACCATGTAGGTATCAAGAATGAAGACTGTACAGTATAGAGATTCAAGATACAGAGATAGAAGACTCATGAGTATCAAGATTATCAAGAGTTCAAGAGTTCAAGGTTAAGTCTGTTTTATGAGGAATATTTGTTAAAACTCGTAGAAAAGCACTAGCATCTTAATATCCAATTTATTCGTGGAATGGAATCCACTTCAAGTCCGTTAAAGGGATGGAACCCTAAGTAGGATGGAACCTACGAAAATCTAGTGGGACATTGTTTTGTATCCACTAATTTTAATTCAAAATGTTTTTACAAAATTACCTTGTTTTCAAAATGATTTCAAAACTTTCCTTTTAAAAGATTCAAAACTCTCTATCCTGATTTTAAATAATTTTAGCCTCAAAACATCTTTAATTTCAAAGTCAAAACACTCCTAATTTTAAAATGTCTTTTCAAATAATAAATTTAACTTTTAATATTTATACTTAGATTTAAATATAAAATTATAGTTAAAATATGTATATATTGTTCTTTATATTTACTTATGAATTTCAACTATATTCAAGTATATTTATAAAGTTTTAAATAGTTTTATATAAGATAAATATTGTTTTTATAGAAATTCAATATATCATTTTTGGCTGAGGGATGTCGACATGCCCCTAGGTTGTATGTCGACATAGTGACAGTTGAAGTTCAAATTCAAATTTCAAACGAAGTGTCTATTCGTCATAACTCTTCATGAATGGTCATGGCTGTTGGTTTTCTATAAATAGGGGTCAGTTTCAATGAATTTTCAATCACTTTTTTCTGGTTTTCACTCCTCTTCATCTTCCACATTTCTTATTACAAAATCATACCATTACTCTGCCGAAATCAACATCGAATCACACTCGATTATTTCTAGTTTGATTCTCCATCACTATCTCTACAAGGTTCTCAGTGCTATTCAGAGTTATAGGTTTCTTTGTAATATATAAGCGAGAAAAGGTGTGATTGTAGCCTTGTAAATCAATCAAGTGAGAAAAGGTGTGATTGTAGCCCTGGAAATCAATTGGCTGAACTTGTTGCTCGGTAAATCAAGTATCCCTACCCAGAGGATTGGTATTCTGGAGGGTATACCTCGTAGCCTTGAAATCGAGGGTTGTAATTGTTGAATTGCTTTTTGAAAGGAAATCCGTACTTAGTTGTGCGGGACTGGATGTAGGGTAACTCCGAACCAGTATAAAATCTGGTGTGTTCTTTCCTTTACTGCTTTTACTTTATATTTGCATCTGTGTTTGATTCTGTGTTTATATCTGTGTCTGATTAGTGTATACATTGTTAATAAAGTAAGATAAACTCAAAAGGATTAACAAATTTCTTAAAACACTATTCACCCCCCTCTAGTGTTAATTCTAGCCTTAAGATCCTTAATCCGCATTTCTCACAGAGTTGTGGTAGGGTTTTGAGTGTAGAGTTAGGTTAGGCAATAGCGGGTGTCGTAAGTTTACATGTGTGAGCATTTGACTACTTAATTTCTAGTAGAAACCTTAGGAGCAGCACGCAGGCAGGGTTTTTCGGAAGCTGAGTAAATCTGTGCTGTTCTATTTTTGCTTTTTATTATTCTGCTATTATCTGTGCTGTAATTATTTTATATATTTCTGCATTAATTTTTATTATTATTATTATCACCCTATTCACCCCTCCTCTAGGGTGAAATCGATCCTACAAGTGGTATCAGAGCTAGGAACAAAAGCCAATTTTTGCTTTAAAAATTTGATTTTTCAAAAACAAATTATTGTTTTAAAATTTTGATTTTTTAAAAATGGCTTCTTTTATTAATGCTTTTGCTGAGGGTCAGCCTATAGTTAGACCACCTATGTTAAATGGTGAATACGCTTATTGGATAAATAGAATGAAAATTTTTCTGAAAGCCATTGATGCTTGGAATATTGTTGAGACAAGTTATAGGACACCAACTATAGTGGTAGATAATCAGGAAATAGAAAAACCGATGGATCAATGGACAGATCTTGAAAATAAACTACAGAATGCTAATGCTAAAACTATGAATTCTATTATTTGTTCATTGGATCAAATTGAATTTAATTGTATCTCACATTGCCTAACTGCGCAGGAAATCTGGCACACACTTTAAGTGACTCATGAAGGAACATCTCAAGTCAAGGAGTCTCGCCTTGCCAGCTTAGTAGCGAATACGAGAACTTCACAATGGCCAAGGATGAGTATGTCAAAGAGATGTATGGATGACTTTCCAATCTCGTATACAAATCAAAAGCTCTCGGAAAACCATACACAGAATTGGAAGTAGTCCGAAAAATCCTCAGAGATCTACCATGAAATTTTGAAGCAAAAGTTACTACCATTCAAGAATCAAAAGATTTGAAACAAATCAAAGTTGAAGAACTCATCAGAAATCTCACCACTTTTGAGCTAGAAATGAAATTCAAGGCAGAACGCGAAGAAGGTGATACGCGAAAGAAAACAATAGCTCTCAAAGGAACAATCGAAAGTAAAGAAGATGATGATGATGATGGTGCAGCAGAACTGGCACTGATAATAAAGAAATTCAAAAGGTGGAATCACAAATACGAAAATCCAGCTCTAAATCAACTACTGAAAAGAAGAATAGTCAAAGTTCTAGACAACCCAGAAGGGCAAGAGATCATTTGTCACAAGTGCAATAAACCTGGTCACATCAAGCCCAATTGTCCTCAGAATCGACTCGGCCAAGGAAAGAAATCGAAAAGGAGAAGTTTTGCAGCCACGTGGAATAAAAGTGATGACGATAATAAAAGCACTAGCAGTGAGAGTGAAAAAGCAGATCTGTGTCTTCGAGGTGATATTACTGATAGCGATGATGACGATCCAAGCGAGGTATCAAAACTCACTCACTCAAAATTACTTATATATTTTCACAAAGTAAATGGCTGCTTTGAATGACTTAGGGAGAAGTATGCTAAAATTGAATCACAAAGAGATAGTTTGATAGAACTAAATAAACAGCTTGATCAATTGGTTAAAAACTATCGAAACAAAAGCCCTAAGTATGATAAATGTCCATCATTTGAAGAGGAAATGAAAAAATCAGAAACTAGAATCAAATCACTTGAAAATGAAATTCTGATTTTGAGAGAAAGTGAAAACACGAGGAGAGAAAATTCTATTAAAAAGTGCACTCTATTATTGAATGAAAATGAATCTCTCAAAACACAAGTCCAACAATTGTCTACAACTTTAGGAAAATTTTCAAAAGGAGAAAGATTGCTAAATATGTTATTATGGAAGCAAACTGTTAATACTGTTAGACAAGGACTTGGGTACACTCAATCTGAAAGAGTTAGAAGTAAAATTAATCGTGTCAAATCCGAGTGCACAATTTGTAGAAAAATTGGACACAATCACAACAATTGCTGCCCAAACACGTGAAAACCATTCCAATTTGGGTTCCAAAAGGCACAAATATAAAATCCCTTAAAGTCAAACAAATTTGGTTGCCAAAATGAACAAATATAAATTGTCTTGGGTCTACACAAACTTATTTTTCAAAATCCTTTGCCACTAACAACCATGGACCTATAAAAACAAATAGGTCACAAAAATCTTCTCCCGTGTAGGTGTGGTGGCAGGCTAAGGAACAACAACAGTGTTACTTGGATTCTGGCTGTTCCAGGCACACGACAGGCGACAAATCAAAGTTTCTTAGCCTAGTACAAAGGTGGCAGAGTCACAATGGGTAACAACGAAAAAATATCGCAAACGTAAAATAAGTAACGGTACATTTATCTTAAACGATATATTAAATGTGAAAATCTGCACCATAATCTGATTTAAATCAGCCGGTTATGTGATAAGGAAATGAATGTTGATTTTGATTCTGAATTATGCAAAATTGTTGGCCAATTATCTTTTTATGTCAAGAGCGCTGTAAGTACCTCTAGAGTCTTTGAACTAGTTTTGACTAACTGTTAATCCGCCTTTTGGCAAGGCCATAGATGGGCGGATTTAACTATAATCGACTGTCCGTTTGTCGAGACTTGAATACAATGGGTTTGAGCCAGCTTGATGGATAGACGATCAGTCATGGATGGATCGGTGTGGATCGCTCGATCAAGGTGGCTCGGTCATACATGGCTCGGTCAAGAAGAGGAGATCATGCATGGTTCGATCATGGTGCATAAGCCAAGATGGCCTGATACGACTGGCTTGGTGAGTATGGCTCGGCAAGCATGGCTTGATACGAGTGGGTCGGTGTTGTGAAGGTTTTGGGTCGATAGGAAGCTGGGTCGGTCATGTTGGAGTGGATCGGTAGGAAGCTGGGTCAGTCATGTTGGAGTGGCTCAACAGAAGTTGGATCAGCTTCGATGAGTGCTTCAGGTCGAGATGTTCATAGCTTCGGGTCAGCACTCCATTTTACTCGAGTTGGCATTTGGAAATTGGATCGGCATTCTATGGGATCAGCATCTTTGGTTTACTTCGGGTCGATAAGTTTCATACTCGGGTTGGCAGCTCGGTTTTGGGATTGGTGAGATTGGACCGGCATGATTAAGTGTGAGTTGTTTACTTCGTTCGGCATTAGTATATCCCCCAAGTCGGCTGAGGAAGGTGGATAGGCAGCACAATGGGATTGGTGTTTGAAGGCAAGGGGTCGGTGCAGTGATACTTCGGGTCTTAGCACGAATTACTTCGAGTCCTATACATGTTCACTTCGAGTCACCCCCGGGGCAAGATTGGACCGGCATGCTCGGAGTTTAGGGTTGGTCATAATGACGAATTTGGGATCGACTATGATCTTGATGGACCAACCACTCAGGAAGCCCAGTAACTCAAGTTTTGCCTATAAATACAGCATGTAGGGGTTCAGAAAAGGGGATCTTCATTCTGTTTTCCTCATACTACCCCATTAAGGCTACTCTGCCATTATTGCTTTAATAACTCTGGATTGTAACTGTAATTGATTCTCATATCAATAAAAAGGAAATCTTTGGAGTGGACGTAGGCCGGAGTCAGCCGAACCACTATAAATCCTGTGTTATTACTGCTTTCTTTTTAATTTTCACTGTTCCTCACATTCATACTCTCTACATACATTCTATCTGTGATCTGTCACTGTGATTTGGTGCTTTCATCTGGATTTGGGTGTTAGTGACCAATTTTGGCGCTAACATTTTGGTGCTTTCACTGAGAATTGAACTCGGCAATTCTGAAGCTTGGGTTTTGGATTTAAAGGCTTAGGAACCCAGATTCCGAAGATAATGGCTAAGCAATCAATGAGGAGAAAGAGGGCAAGGACAAGATGGAAACAATAGGATGCTAAGGAAGGAGGAGGAAATCCAGGATCAGAACCGGGAAAAGAAGCAAGCATGATGCTGGATGAAGCTATGGATTTTGCCATGGAACAGAACTTGGATGCACGTTTGGAAGAGGATGATCTGGGATTCTCCCATGGACTCTAGGGCAGGATGGAAACGATGATCGGGGATTACTTATGGATGCTGGAATAGCTGGAATTTGGAATCCAAGACTTGGAATGGAGATTAGCTGGCTCGGGTATGGATTGGAATGACTGGGGGCAAGCCCCCAACCAAGGAAAATGGATCGGCACTAATCACTCTCATGGATGGGCACTACTCTCCCCATGGAACTGGGGGCATGGATCTTGTTGGCTTTTCTAGGAATTGGACAGCGATGACGGAATAGGAGCAGCCGTCACCCACCACAAACTGGAGAGAGCCCGGCTTAAAGGCACGGGTCATCAACTGATTGGTATGGTATGGAATAAGTAGCAAACTCTGGAGAGATGGCTAAGTCACTCACTCATGTACGGGGACGGAGATAGCCCCTAGGCATGCTCTGAGATGATGATAAACCATGATGTTCTAGTTTGTGAAATCTGCTTTTTCTTTCTGATTTGGATATTTGCTTTTTCTGGTATGGTTTTGGAGTTTGGTTTGAACTCTTGGTTTTGTTGGTTTTCTGGTTTGGATTTTGGTTTGGATGCTGGATTTATGATTTGGATTCTGGTATGGACGTTTGTCTTTGGTTTGGATTTTTGATATGGACATATGGTTTTCTGGTTTGACTTGGATTTCGGATTGGATTTGGATTGGATTTTCCTCTGGTTTTTGGCTAAAAGGTCGTCGAGCATGGACTATGCTCGGCAAGGGTCCGGAGAGACCAGAATTTGGCCTAGGAATTAGGCCTTGTGTTATCTATCAGTTACTATAATAGGTCGTCGAGAATGGACTATGCTCGGCAAGGGTCCGGAGAGACCAGGATTCAGCCCAGGACTTAGGCCCCGTATTATTTATCGATTACTATTTCAGGTCGTCGAGTATGGACTATGCTCGGCAAGGTCCGGAGCGACCAGGATTTGGCTTAGGACTTAAGCCATGGTATTACTCAGCATTCAGGGACACTTAACCAGGAACACCATGGTATTACTTAACACAGGTCGTCAGGTGCAGGTTGCGCATGGCAAGAACCCGAAGAGGTTACAAATTTGGATATTGGCTATGAACAGCTAAGGGTTTGGGCATGGACCCGGAGTGGTCTCGAATGTGGATATTGACCCGGAGAGGTCATGGATTCGGTTATTAGTTATTGGATGTGGATGGATTAGAGCTCGGCTTTCGGATTTGGACTTCGGTTTAGGATTTGGACCCGGCGAGGACCCGGATATGGATTTTAGGACCCGATGAGGTCCCGGCTTAGGATTTGGACCCGGCAAGGTCCTCAATTTCGACTATAGGACCCAGAGAGGTCCCAAACTTGGATAAAATGATCTGGAGAGATCGTGGATTCGGTTAATGGATTTGGGATGGATTCGGAATTGGATAACGACTTGGAATGGTCGCGAAGTAGACTATCGGATTTGGATGGAATTGCTTGATAATGAATGTAACATGAACTTTGGGTATCGGATTTGAGGCTGTTCAAAACACACCTTCCAATTGTAAGGCATGTTTTGGGGGGGGGGGGAAATGTTAACTCACCTTTTGACAAGGCCGTAGACGGGCGGATTTAACTAAAATCGACTGCTCGTTTGTCGAGACTGGAGTACGATGGGTTTGGGCCAGCTTGATGGATAGACGATCAGTCATGGATTGATCGGTGTGGGTCGCTCGATCAAGGTGGCTCGGTCGTATATGGCTCGGTCAAGGAGAGGAGGTCATGCATGGTTTAGTCATGGTGCATAAGCCAAGATGGCCCGATACGACTGGCTTGGTGAGTATGGCTCGGCAAGCATGGCTCGATACTAGTGGGTCAGTGTTGTAAAGGTTTTGGGTCGGTAGGAAGCTGGGTCGGTCATGTTGGAGTGGATCGGTAGGAAGCTGGGTCGATCATGTTGGAGTGGTTCGGCAGAAGTTTGATCGGCTTCGAGGAGTGCTTCAGGTCGAGACGTTCGTAGCTCCGGGTTAGGACTCCATTTTACTCGAGTTGGCATTTGGAAATTGGATCGGCATTCTAGGGATCGGCATCTTTGGTTTACTCCGGTTCGGTGAGTTTCATACTCGGGTTGGCAGCTCAGTTTTTGGATTAGTGAGAATGGATCGGCATGATTAAGTGTGAGTTGTTTACTTCGTTCGGCATTAGCATATCCCCAGGGTCGGCATAGGAAGGTGGGTCGGCAGCACATTGGGATCGGTGTTTGAAGGCAAGGGGTCAGTGCAGTGATACTTCGGGTCTTAGCACGAGTTACTTCGAGTCCTATACATGTTCACTTCGAGTCACCCCCGAGGCAAGATTGGATCAGCATGCTCGGAGTTTAGTGTCGGTCATAGTGACGAATTTGGGATCGGCTATGATCTTGATGGGCCCAGACCACTCAGGAAGCCCAGTAACTCAAGTTTTGCCTATAAATACAGCATGTGGGGGTTCAGAAAAGGGGATCTTCATTTTGTTTTCCTCCTACTTCCCCATTAAGGCTACTCTGCCATTATTGATTTAAAAACTCTTGATTGTAACTGTAATTGATTCTCACATCAATAAAAAGGAAATTTCTGGAGTGGACGTAGACCAGAGTCAACCGAACCACTATAAATCCTGTGTTCTTACTACTTTCTTTTTAATTTTCACCATTCTTCACATTCATACTCTCTACATACATTCTATCTTTGACTGTGATTTGGTGCTTTCATCTGGATTTGGGTGGTAGTGACCGGTTTTGGCGCTAACACTAATGATGTTGTTTTATTGGTTGATGATTATTTTGGATACACGTGGATATATTTCACCTGACATTATATTTTGTGTTTGCTTGTATACACTGTTTCAATTCAAATCTAAAAGAATTTCATTTAAAAGCTGTAAAATGATTACACATCTCACGATTTGGTTTATGATATCTGTCTAATGGTAACCTTGAGTCAAAAGGAAATTCAGATGCAGATTACATGGGTAGCCTAGTTGATAGAAAAAGTACTAGTGGAACGTGTTTTATGTTGAGACATACATTAGTTGCATCATTTTCAAAGAAAATATCTGCTTATTTTTCATTTCAAATGATTTTCAATTAGCAGACATTTGTTTTTATAAAACCCCTTCCAGAAAATAGTTTTTGTTGAACTTGTTTCAGATTAGTCATTTTAGAAAATTTGATTTTATAATTATTTTTGGATGTGATCTTAAATGACTACATTAACTAATCTGACTCCTTACTGATTATCGAAAAGATAAATAGTGATTAAAAAAAGTGACGAGTGTTGATATTAATCATATATTATGACTTGAGACAGTATATTTAATAAATTTCTTTAAAAATTTAAATAAGAGTTATAATAAATTTTGTTGGTAAAAATTCCATGACCATCTCTATTTCTATCATATTTCTAACGTCCATCACTCATTAAAATCCAATATAGTATGTCAAAATGTGGTATTTTAAATAGGAAATTATTTGTTTTTTTAAACCATCCAAAGTATTCACTCTCATTTAAAAGTCCTCACGGTTATGCATGTGTGAATTACTTAGAATATTTGTATATGTGCTTTCATGCTCATTTAAAAGTCCTTACGGTTATGCATGTATGGAACACATATCAAAATTGATTATTAAATAGACAAGTTGATTCCAATCCCATTTAAAAGTCCTCACGGTTATGCATGGTTAGAAGATGCTTGAAATTCATTTTTTTTATAAAAAATTGGGAATACTACTAATCTCATTTAAAAGTCCTAACGGTTATGCATAGTTAGTAGATATTCAAATTCCTGATATACATATACAACAAATAGACACAACTATATGGTTTTATATATCGGCATCACCCCTATCGTTCTAAAGTGGAATATGCGGCTAACAGAGTATTTATGATTTTTGTTTGATTTTTTATTGAAATTTAACATTTATACTTTATTGGGTATTAATGTTGTATTAATGTCTATCACTTTATCTCTATTTTCTAACACTATTAGTCTTTTGCTGATAACAAAAGGGGGAGAGAAAAGTTAAGATCTTGGCAAATAAAGTTCAAATAGTTTATTTTTTATTTGCATATTCTCATCTAGGCCCATTTGCATATTTTTTATTTATTTTCATGCATATGTGAAGGGGGAACTTTGATGTTAGGGGAGCATTCAAATAGGGGGAGCAAATAGATTTCATCAATGACCAAATACATTTAATAAATTCAAAATCTTAAATATATGTTTGTTATTATCAAAATGGGGAGATTGTTGAATACGCTAGTATATGATTTTTGTTTGATGATAATAAACATATATATATATATATTCATTTAAATGTATTTGTTGTTGTACTATTTTACTTTTCGCATAATTAAATAAATATTTGTTGAATAAAATAAATAACACAGAATTTAAATTCAAACAAATATTTTATTCAAACAAATATTTTATTACAATTTTGAATAGTACAAATTTGAGCTCTCACTACATATATACATTTTCAGTTACAATACAATTTCGATTACATCACAAATTTCACTTTACAATGTTCACCTCACTACATATCACTCATTCACTCGTATTTGTTCTTCAACTCTATTCCAGATTGTGTCCAACATCTGAATTATCTGCAAAATAAAAAATGACATGGTAAAATTGAAAAAGAAATATTTTTGCAATGTAAAATAAAATATGTGTTTGAAAAATGTTATATGCCCTAGTTATTTGGGTTGTTCGTCATCATTTTCATTTTGAATTCATCAAACACGAACAACCTGTGACATGCAATGTGCATCACTGTACATGCCACAAGGTCGTGCACACCGATATACACTTGATAAAACTGCAGGGACAGGTGAGCACAAGGTCAAACCCGAGCCGAGGCTGGATTCAACTCAGGTGCAATACGAAAAACAAATCAAGATGAAAGTGTACAAAAAACTTCAGACTATAAACAACACATGTATAAAGTGATGTACACATGAAGCCAGCAACAACAGGTTCAACTAACATTTCAACCCAGAAATGAAGACTCCAAATAAGAATGCAAGTCAAAAACAACAACAAGACTGCAACTCAAAAGGAGCAACAAAGACCAGTCCAGAATGAATGCAACAAAACCAAAATGAACACAGCCTCAACAGCTAGCTCAATGAACCAGCACAGTGGAGTACGAAACATGTTAACTTCAAGTGAAAACAAAATGCAAAGTGACATGCACAAATGAAGCTTTCAAACACAGACCAGAACATATGCATTAGATCATACTCATGTATACATATTTGAGTATAAACATATATCAGTTCAAAGAACAGAGAAGGCAAGTTACAATGCAACCATGTACAAGTCAACTGACCAAAGCCTCAACATCAAATAGCAACAAAACTGCCAACAGTCTTGAATAAAGAGGCATGAACATGACTTCAAAATGAAACAGATGAGACAATACAAACTCAAGTGTGCATAAGCAAGCTACAAAAAGACCAAATACAACGCAAATTCAAGTGAAACAAAATGGATAGACCAGCAAACAACAAAAGGTACCAGGACTAGTGAACAGTGAAGTGAAACAAGACCAGACCCATATATACAACATAAATATATACATGTATGTTCACACATGTATATACACAGTGCATACATATGAAACAAAGACTCAAATGTATCAAGACATCAAAACCAAACATCAAATGGCACAAATGCAGTCTCAACAGTGAAGACCAGTGAGAAAATCAATCTAGACTACAAGCATGCAAATACAACACAGACCACCATATGTACATAGTATCAAGTGCAGCACACATCAAACAACAAGTGATCCAGGAGGAACCACATTGCAACAAGTCTCGACCAAGTGGATAGGCACAATAATTATACACATATATACATATATATTTACATATGTATGTATATACATGTTTATATGTGCACTGTTACGAACAGTAGAAAAAAGTTCTCAGCCAAGACACAGTGCAAATCAACATAACTCGAAGTAGACCAGCATACATATACACATAAGTGAAAAAAGTTTCGAGATTAAATCGAGGTATCATGAAGATAAAAGCAATGAAAACTACAGGACAACAGCTCTACACATAATGGAATGCAAGGCTACCAAGGTCAACAGCAGTTTTAAACTTATAAACCAGGGAACATGCTCAAAGTTCGATGAGTCACGGATAAAAATCAACAGGGGTCAACTATACACTAACACGATGAACAAGTCAGAGCAGAAAAGAGTGAAACTTGTAGTTAATCGAAGTCAAATTCTCATCACAAATTCAAAAGGCCGAAATCAAAGGATTATAAAGAACTGGACCAAATCCAAAGCAAACGCAAGCCATGATGACCAAGCAAGCACAATAGAAAAATATACGAATTGAACCAGTCAGGATTAATCACATCGTTCAATCGAAAATCAGCGGCCAAGCATAGTAACGTGAAGAATTCAAATAAAATAAATTCGAACAGAAATTAAGGGAATCGATCCTTATTTAAACCATTAACATCATCGGCAATCATAGCATCGAATTCAAGCATATCAACGAGAGTAATAATGGAAATCACATACCAGTTTTATTCAATTCGAACTCGACAAATTGAAGCAGCCGAGTGAAGTCAAAGCAAGATGATCGATCGACAAAGCAATCAACATGAAAATATCTATTCAATCGACCAACTAGAATCGGTGTTTCAATTTCCAGAACCCTAATTTTTAGAAAGAAAGAGGAACGAACGAGGCAGCCATATTCACAAAGCAAAGGATACGGGTCGAAGAAAATAAAGGGAGACGTCTCTTTTATTTTAAGTAGGCCGGTCTTGTATTATTTTTATTTGAGCATCAAACTAATTAGGGTTTTGTATTGTTATAGTTTCATTTGTAATTTTTTTTAAACCATGTAACTTTCTAGTCGTGTGACTAGGGTACAAACTACGGGGCGTAGTTTGAGAATTCGCAACTCAGTGGCTGAGCTGTGGCAGGGTTTTGAGCGTAGAGTTAGGTTAGTCAATAGCGAGTGTCGTAAGTTTACGTGTGTAAGTGTCTGACTACTTAATTTCTAGTAAAAACCTTAGGGGCAGCACGTAGGTATGGTTTTGCCCAAGCTGGGTAAATATGTGTTGTTCTATTTCTGCTTTTTATTATTCTGCTATTTTCTGTGCTGCAATTATTTTATATATTTCCGCATTAATTATTATTATTATTATTATCACCCTATTCACTCCCCCCTCTAGGGTGAAATTGATCCTATAGTTACCGACCCAGACCTCACTAGATAGCATATCGAACGACCAACTCGATTGCTCAAATTACCGACTCACACTCTACCTCTCTCGTTACCGACCCACTATCTTCTTTAAACCACCAACCCACTACCTAACCCAAACAACTGACCCGCTTTTTCTCTCAGAGCACCGACCCAGACTTATAAACTCCTCTACCAATCGGCTATTATTGGAGTGTTTCAACCGGACTCTCCCTTAGGGTGTCAGCCTACAAGGGCTGCCGACCGGGTTTCCTTACTCCACGAGCACCGGATCTCTCTCTCAAAAGGACAAACTATCTACAAATCGCCAACCTCCATTCCTAAAACCACTGATGACGGCTCCTCTCGAATCGGTGCAAATCCATGCCAAAAAACTCTCCACAATCTTCGCTCTATACACTCACTCGCCATGTTTTTCTCCTCTCCCACTCATCGTGAAAGTCCGTATGCATACGTGACTCAAGCATGGTTCGAGGATTTTTGGCCCGATATGTCCTAATTGAAGTATGAGACCTTACCTATGCGTTAATTCGGAGTTGGGGCGAGTGATTCTTGGGGCTTGGAGTCCAGGTGGATGGGCCAGCACGTTTGGAAAATGATGGAACAAAGTGGAGAAGAAATTCGGTGGAGAGAAGGAGCTTGGGTTTGGAGCAATGCTGGAGAAGAGAAGATATAAAGTGAGAAGTGGAAAGAAAGGAATGAAGGAGTGGGCTTTTATATATGGTGAAGGGGAGGTGAACAGGCATCTTCGTGATGACCCGGTCACCATGCTTTAGTGGGTCGGCAGAATGGCATGCCGACCCAACCCAGGTAACTGGTCGAGTGGATCGGCTTTAGCATGCCGATCCCTCCCTTGTTAGATAATAATAATAATAACGAAATAAAAATATAACATAAATATAAATGGCGATGATAATAGAATAAAATGTGTATATACGAATATATACATGTGTAATGGTAATTGAGGATGTTAGTGTCATAGAGACACGGATACTACCGGATAAGTGGAAAAGCATGGGTTTAGAAAAACCACTGTGACTCAGCCTTCAAAAGGTTGCATACATTTAGCTTTTGAAAAGTTAAAACAGGATTTCAAGAATCTCTTTGAGACTGAAGTAATACGTTCAGACGACGCAAAGCTTCTTCGAAGATCGATGAAAGAGCGACAATTATTTATCGTTTTGAACAAACTAGCCTTTGGAAACAGGGATTACTCACAAATTCAAAGTGTGTCATGTTGATTCACAATACATGCTTTGGGGGGCAGATGTTACCCGGCACCTTGGCCCGGTTACAAGGTGATAGTTGCAGAGGCCATGTTCCTAAGGAAGAATTGGAATTGTGAGGGATCGGTGTAGCTTGATACGATCAGCCTATTTATGTGGTTCGGTATAATTAGCTCGGGGTCGGCATGTTTGTTAGGTATAGGAATTGGGAGTGGGTCGGCGTTAGAATATGGACATGGTGGTTTGGTATTAGATGGTGGTTCGGCCAAAATGGATAAGCCAAGATGGATCGGTCAAGGTGGTTCGGTATAGCTGGGTCGGCTGTGGACTAGTTGATGTTGTTGGCTATGATCGGCCTAGGTGGTCCGGTTTGAATGGGATCGGCCTTGGAGGAATCAGTTCATGTGGTCGGCTTTTAGCAGTTCGGCATTGGAGAGCTAATGTGGGTCGGTCATACATCCGCACACGTCGATCGATCATAGTAAGAGAGCTAATATGAATCGGTCATATGTGGTTCGGCATATATCGTTCGGTCATGGTGAGAAAGCTAAGGTGGTTCGGTCATGCATGGCATGACATTTGTCGCTCGGTATGCGGATTGGCACCTTGGACCTAGTCTCAGTGCTTCGGCATACATGGTTCGGTATGCATCAAGGAAACCAACAAATTACCACAGGGAGATACGATCAGCGCTTCATCGCTTCGAGTCTCGTGTCTAGCTGCTCCAGGTCATATGGTAGATTTCTTTGAGTCATCCATGTGGAACCCCTGGTTCAGCCTGAGTGGCTCGGTGGCATATGGGTCGGTCATCAAGGGTCGGTGTCCATGGATCAGAGAACATGGGTTTTGCTGTGGGCCGGAGTGTCTTGGTCATGGGCCTATGCAGGGAAAGCAGCCTGTCTTCGTCTATAAATAGAGGGGCAGTGGCACAGTTGAAGGGACCTTTTTTTTCGGGAATTCCAGGGAGACTCTGCCATTTTCTATACTCGTTTATTTCCTATTCAAACTTGTATTCAAGTTATTTGTTTACGGATTGTATCTGTATTCAAGTGATTGGAAACGTAATAAAGATCACATTCAAAGTGACGTAGGCAATTACGCTGAACCACTATAAATCTGGTGTTCTTGTTTTTTGTTATTCTTTTTGCACTCAATTGTGTTATTTCTTTGCCTTAATTTGCTTTCTTCATTAATCTCTCTACATTATTCTATTCAAGGGTGTTAGTGACCAATTTTGGTGCTAACAATAAAATGCAATGTATTTGAGTCACAATTCCACCTAGAATCAAATATCTTCAAAATCTACTTAAATATGAAATATTGTATCACCAAAATCTAACAATCTCCACCATGATACAGTATTCCATAAATGTCATCCAAGCTCCATCTAAAACCTCAAATTCCGGACAGTCTCTAATACTACCCAGGAAACAAATTTCACCATTCCAAAAACTAACTAACCTCTAGACCGCTTATTTATGCACACCTCCCCAATTGAATATGATCAATAAATCAAAAACTTTTTGTAATACCGCAATGGCCTTCATGCGGTCTTTGTGGCTTTCCGTTGCTGGCTCCAACTTAATATAGACAAATCTGCCTCACACTACTTTGAGAAGTTCCTCCATTTCTTCGATGTTTTACCAAGCAATTTGTATACATTGTTGCTTCCTCTTTTTGTGCACAACACCTCCCTATAACCCTTCCAAATTTTTGTAACTCCACCTCTAGTCCAAAAGTTGCAGCCTTTTCCTTCCAACTGTCCCACTAAAACTAGATTCTTCTTAATTTCTGAGATATACCTAACTTCCTCAATATCTCCACCAGTAGCAGACTCCACCTTATTCTCTTGCTCTATAAAATCAATGTATACTTCTTTTTGGTGATATACATGAAAATATGCACCCAAATCAAGCACCCTCTCATATTCTTGTTAGGGTTGTCTCGCATGTTACAAGAAGGAACTATGGTTTGGAATTGGAATAGTCCCACATTGCTAGATAAGTTGGAGAAGTGGTGTATAAATATGCATTGGTAGGCACGTAATATTGATGATTCCTTTTGTAACAACAAAGTGTGTGCCAACTCTATGCGTATGCCATGTGCTAGAGATGAAGAGCTTGGCCCGACCCCCGTTACACAAGAACTGGCATCAGAGCCGAAGGTTATAAACTAGGTCATGCAAATAAATAATGATCCCAAAAGTACTCCAAGGGGATGCGATTTAAGTGGGTGATTGTTAGGGTTGTCTCACATGTTAGAAGGAGGAATGACGATTTAGAATTAGGATAGTCCTACATCGGTAAATAACTTAGAGAAGTAGTGTATAAATATGTGTTGGTAGGCATGTAACATTGGGGATTCCTTTTATTACAACATAGTGTGTGCTAACTCATATGCGTACGCCACATGCTGGAGTTGGGGAGATTGGTCCAACCGTCGTTACACAACACTTCTTTTCTTTTGTCAACACAGAGAATGTCATTACTAATACCAATATTCATCTCGTCATCGCTGCCTTCACCAAGCTTGCCTTTTGTCTTCCTTCAATGCTTTCATCCTTTCTTTGTCCATTATAAGTGTTTCGAAAAATCTTGGGTAGTGATTGGGTTTTTCATAGTAATAGCAAATGAAATCTCTTTCCATGTTCGATCTATTTGATCGTCTTTCCATATTCGAACGTGTACCCTTTCTAGCAAAATTGACCTCTTTAATCGGATTTCCACTTTACCTTTCCTCCTTATGATTTCGTTCCATTAGGTTCATCCTCGGCTTCTCCTCATTAAGCAAACTACTAACCATCGACCCAATTGAAACAACTCCATTTGAATTTGAGTTATTCAATGCAACTACAAGCATTTCCCAGCTCTATGGTATTGAACCCATCAACATCAAGGCTTGTGTCTCATCATCCACCTTGTAATTCATGGCCACTAATTTATTTACAATTGCTTGAAAATCATTGAGATGTTTTCCAATTAACCCATGTTCCTTAAGCTTCAGATTCACCAATTTTCTCATAAGAAGCGTCTTATTTGTTGTGGAGTTCTTTGTTGAAATTTCTTCTAATTTCTTCCAAATTTCAAAAACAGATGTTTCATTAGTAATAATATGAAACACCGAATTCTCCAGAAAACAACGAATAGCCGTCGTAGCCTTCCTATTCAAGAACTTTGCCTCAGATACATTACTAGGATTTTCCCCTTTATTCTCCAATGGTTGGTGAAGGTCATTGAGGTATAGAAAATCCTCCATCTTCACCTTCCATAACCCCAATTTCTCTCATTAACTTTTTCCACATTTATCTTCTCTAAAAAAAACTCTCCTAAAAAATTTTATATAGTAGGCTCTGATACCAACTGTTAGGGTTTTTCCTAGGATCCCTACATAATTAGACTTCAAAAGAGATAAAAAGTGAAGAAAAATACCGATAAATAGATTCCTCCAAACAAAACCTTTATTAATTCAACAAAAGATTACAAGAGAAAACCTAAAATTTGAGAAGATAACTCCATTCCTAAGATCTTAGGAAAATAAACTTTTTCCCACACACATCTAATGAACCCTTTACATGCCTATTTGTAATAGTCTTGACAAAATATCTTCTTTGAGAAGCTATTGAATACTTTGATAAATCTTTCCAATGTAGATAATTCATTGCCTTCTTTAATGCAATAAAAGAGACAATTAATCACAATCCGAAATCTATATAAAAAAGGCAACGTAGTTGAGTTACAATTCCACCTAGACTCAAATATCTCCAAAATCTACTAAAATATGAAATGTTGTATCACCAAAATCTAACAAAGCTCAAGTGAAAGACAATTGAGCATTAGAACTTTGTAAGAGTTATATGAGGTAACACTAATTTCTGAAGATGTTAATTTATTTTGTCTTTTTGCAAATTGTGAGCCAATAGACTTTGAAGACGCGAAATAATACGAAAAATGAAGAGATACCATGGATGAAGAAATCAAAGCTATCAAAAAGAATGATACATGGATGTTAACTAGCTTACCTAAAGGATACAAAGCTACTAGAGTAAAGTAGGTGTATAAAGTGAAGTAGAATGCCAAAGGAGAAGTGAAAAAGTACAAACAAGGTTGGTTGCCAAAGGAGACAAGCAAAGAGAAGGTAAAAACTATGAAGAGGTATTTGCCCTCATAGCTAATTTAGATCCTATAATATTATTAGTTTCATTAGTGTCTCAAAATAAATGGTAAATTTATCAAATGAATGTAAAAAAAAAATTCTTGAATGGTAACCTAGAAAAATAAGTGTATGTGGAACAACCACCCAGTTATAAAATTACATGACACGAAAATAAAAGTTTTGAAACCGTAAAAGCATCGTTTAAAAAATCCCCTAGAGCATGGATGTCTAGAATTGATAAATATTTTATACAAGATGATTTTGTAAAGTGTCCTCATGAACATGCTCTTTATATAAAAACAAATCAAAATAGAAAGGTTTTAATTGTATGCTTATATGTGGATGATTTGATATTTACTAGAAACAATCCAAAAGCTTTTGATGAATTCAAGAAGAAATAGTGTTTAGAGTTTGTGATGTTGAATATGGGATTTAATTCATATTATCTCGGCACCCAAGTAATTCAAAGAGAGCTTGGGATATTTACCTTTCTAGAAACATATGAAAATGAAGTATTGAAGAAATTCAACATGAATCGATGCAAACTTATAAACACTCCGGTAGAGCATGGTATAAAGCTCTCGAGACATATCAAAAGAAGAGAAAGTAGGTCCAACACAATTCAAGAGTCTAGCTGGTAGTTTGAGATACTAAATTGACATACTAAATAGAGTTGTAGAAATTATTCATTACATGGAATGTAATGACCCGCAAATTTATCAATTAGATAAATTATATTTATTTTTAAAATATTCAAATTTAAGATTTTAACTAAGATTATAATGTTTTGAACAATAAATAATAATGGTAATAAGTATTTACAAAAATATATACTTCGGAAAAATAGCGATAAAATGACAAAAAACCGTTTCATCGATAAATAGCTCTATAATCGTAAAATGCCGCGCATGGAGCTGGATACATACACTTATTTTTATAATTGAGCAAGAATATGAAATAAATTTATTTATTTTATTTTTGGAAATTTAATGTATTTATGACGTCATGAGTGATATCATTATATTTAATAATTGATATATGATTTTAAATTATGATTTAATAATTATTATAATTATTCAAATAATTTTTTAAATGATAATAATTCATTTTAAATAGTTATAAAGTGATAATAAATCATTTATATTAGTTTTATAAAGATATATATTTGAATTGAAAAATATAAGGAAAATTGATATCGCTTTATCGGTATAATAGCAATTTTGTAAATAATTGTTAATATTGATTTGTATGATTTTATAATTCAAATGAGGTCATTTTTATAAATTAAAAATGATTAGAAATTTATTTTCAAACTTTGTTTACAAATATATGTATATTAACTAATAAGTGAAAATATGACCGGGAACCGGAATCAGAATACGTAACGGTTTAAGGTATACAAGTTGTATAACGTTGTTTATATGACTTGAACGCATATATAACATAGTAGCACACACCCTAACACATACATACATGCATATATATTACACATTTATATATACATAAAGTTAAAAATATTTAAGATATTTTCCATTTACTTACTCTTTAAGCATCCTAAAGTCAAATGCACAAGCTAGGAAGTGATGTAGTGATGGTGGCACATGGAGAGCAGGGGGGTAACGTGTATGGTGATGTGAAAGAGGGGGTGTGGGCAAGGGGTATTTTGGTCCATGAACATTTAGATTTTTTTCACACATTTCTCCTATAAATACCCATGCATTCCTTCACATTTATACACACCATTCTCCTTCTTCTTCTCTCTTTTCCAAGCTTCTCTAATGGCTTCTTATCATAAGAAATTAATGGCAAAATATCAAGAGTAGAAGAGGAAATTATTTAATGGCTTCTTATCATAAGAAATTAATGGCAAAATATCAAGAGTAGAAGAGGAAATTATTTAAGCAAACATAGGATATCAAACCACTTCAAAATCAAGTGCAAACCACCTCTCTTTCCACCTATAACTCACGGCCCACTGTTAATAACGGCAGAAATTTCTATCGGTCAGAAAATTGCAGTTAAAAATATTATCGTTATAAACTGCAAGCACACGGCGTACAATTGTAGTAAGTATGCGAGTATGGGTCGATCCGTAGGGAATGAATTGAATTCTAATAATACCCAATCAAATTAACCCACAGTTTTGAAGTGCTTTTAAACTAAGAAAAAATGTAAAAATTAGCTAAAGCAAAAGTGAATAAACTATGATAATAAGAAGCAATTTAGAGGCAAATCCACATCCAATCATTTATATAAATCAACACCAAAATTCATTTGTACTCTCTCACTAAAACATTAAGTAGAAATGACTGATGTGCTTATTATAAGTATGATTTATTTGTGCTGCTAGTTAGCACAACTTAAACCATCAAACTCTAACACATCATTCAAACCACGTATCAATTCTCATGATCATGACATGAAATTAAAAATAAAATCTATTTTAAGTATGATCTATTTGCTATTAATTAGTAACATAGACCATCAAATTTTGATTCTAGCTTAACTTTCATCATCAAAACCACTTAGGAAAATGAACAAATAGCTTATGTTTATAATGGAATATACCATTGAAGGAACAGGGCCAACCCGCAGCGGAAGAAATGAGTGAATTTCAAATTTTTTACCATTTTGAATCTTCAATGGGCCTATGAAGTCTAAATATATTTAGATCTTATCTAAATTTCTTTTAAAAAAATCAGTATTTTATTTAATACCATATTTTGTTTTATTAATTTGATTCTAAAACAATAAAGAATGGGATATAAAAAAAGGTTTGAATATATCAAATATATATATATATTCATTCCTTAATTGTGTGACGGAATAGTTAAACATAAGGTAAGTATGATCAATTGATAATATGATGTATATATATAAATAAGAATAAGTTTAAAGGCAATCATATAAGGGACAAAAAGGAAAGAAATAAAAGATGACAAAGATGAATGATTCATCTCCCCCCTTTTGACAAACTTGATTTATGCAGCATTCAATCAGCAATCAATTAATTATTATGACATAAGATTAGGAATAGCCAACAATAATTCATATGCATAAACTACTGCCTCGTTTAAAATTGTTTGATATTAATAAAGCATTTAAACTATACAATTTGAAATATTTATTGGAACTAGGCCAGCCCACAACGGAAGAAATGGGTGAATTTCAAAATTTTAGTCATTTTGGATCTTTAATGGGCCTATGAAGTCTAAATATACTTAGAACTTTTCTAAGTTTCTTTTAAATAAAATTAATATTTTATTTAATTTTATAAATAAAGTTTTACTTTAATATAATGTGTATGTAAATTAGAGTATATCGAATATACTCTTATGTACATATGTGTGTGTAACAATAACTTATTAAATTTATTTAGAGAAGGAAACTTTTCATTTCCTATCTCTTAAATTATTCAATTACTGATGGGGCATACATTTTTTAGAGAAGGACTGATGGGGCATAAATTTTTAAATAAGTTACTGTTACACACAAATATGTACATAACGGTATATTTGATATACTCTAATTTACATACACATTATATTAAAGTAAAACTTGATTTATAAAATTAAATATTGATTTTATTTAAAAGAAACTTAGAAAAGTTCTAAGTATATTTAGACTTCATAGGCCCATTAAAGATCCAAAATGGCTAAAATTTTGAAATTCACACATTTCTTCCGCTGCGGGTTGACCTAGTTCCAACAATGGTACATTATCAGATTTGTTACACTTACATAATTTACAGTAAAGTACATTTGGACAATAGTTACATTTTATGCCATGAATAAATTTCCAATTAATATCATTTAATGACCCAATCAATTTAATTAGAGAGAGAGAAAATGAAAGGTTTCTCTCTTCAGATAATGTTTATTATACTCTCAATTAATTACCTATTTTTAGGGAAAGAAATGAATGGTTTCCTTTACTAAATTAACTCTTATAAACATTTGTTGAGTGTATTTGATGCACTATACATATAAACTAAAGTAATTTTAAACTTCCTTTTAACCAACTTTAAATAAAATAAGACTTTATTTAATGTTTAATTAGATTAGATCTAATGTACATTTAGACTTCATAGGATCATTAAAGATCCAAAATGGTAAAATTTTTGAAGTTCACCCATTTCTTCCGCTGGGGGCCGGCCCAGTTCCTCTTCACTATTATTCAAACCCTTTTTAAATTTTTTTACCAAATTAAATAAAATATTGATTTTATTTAAAATAAAATTTAGATAAGATATTGTGACGACCCGCCCTTTCGATCCTCGAAAATCGCCATAAATACGCTCATTGTATAACATGCCAAACGATCGAGTGCCAAAAAGAAAGATTGTTGAGGGGGAAAGAAAGTAGGTAGAAGAAAGAAGAAACTAAAAAAAAAATAGAATCTCACAGCTGACTGAATAACATATAATATGAACAGTTCTTTACACAAATCAAAACTGTAATATACATATCTCACATCAGAGTACACAAATCAATAATTACCAGCCTGGACAGTTATAACAACCTACCCTCACAATTTTGCTGGTAATTTCAACAAAACACTACAACGGAATAAAAAAGTACGAGAATACGTCTCAGTCTCCAGCTCGTCTCTTGAGCTCCATAGCATCCTAACCTGAACCTGTAATACTCGGTCTGACCCGAGCATTATAATAAAATAACACTCTAGTCAGTCTGGAAAACCAGCATGAGAAAACACACTCAATTTGAATTATTAAAGTTTTCAAAATCCTTTGAAAATCAAAGGTAAGACCACGCCACATATAAACACGACGGGTTTTTACCTTACGATAACCAAAACATCACATATCAAATCCTCTGATATTATAATAGTGTCTAAGTACAAATATTTACTCAAATAGCTGAATTTGTTACATTAATTAAATTCCAGCATACTAGGCTCAATAATCACAATCGTAAAGGCACGTATTGGAGAATGGATTCCATACGAATGACTAAGCACTGGGGTACCACCTATCACAGTACACGTCTAGAAACAACATACGGAGGACCACGCCGGGATCCCCTGTAACACAAGACCAGACTATCCCTAACCTGGATAGACATAATATACTATCACCCCGGGTGTTCCCACCCTCTTTCGAGCTCCTTCCATATACCGTAGTAATAAATAATATCCGAGGTTATCTAGAAAGGTGATAAACATACCCTAATTGGGTGCCACCCACTTAGCTTTGCTGCATCTCCCCTGATTTTTAGTCAGTCCCGATGGATGAGGCTAAAGGCTACGATTACCTTTTAAGGAATTTTTCACTTAGAATGCTCATTGTCCTCCAATGACAATGTACTGATAGCATTCATCCATACAAGTCCGTTCTGGGTTCGAACGGAACCGAAGGCACTATTCCTACTACATCCATTTTGGAATAATCCTCAGGATTAGTAGCGATTAGCCCTTGCACTTCACTGCTCCATCTTCGAATCCATGCTCTTGTTTTCCTTTTGAAAATGTACTCGTTGGATCGAAGTGGTTTTCAGATAATTTATCCGATCCCGGTCTCTTCGAAAAAACGTTCGATATTTCCGGTTAACTCAACCCCGGTTCTTTAGGAAATAAACAGACGAAAATAAGATCGGAGATGACCTCCTAACCGTTAGTGGATGGATTTCCTATTAAACGTCCTAGAAGAACGAAACGAGTTTACACGTACAATATAACACCTCGAACGGTAACTGTACCATATAATTCCCATATTTCTCCTAGATATCTCTAAACTTATATTTTGGGTCCATATTTTGATAGTCGGTTATTTAACTATCAAATAAACAATCATTCAGCCAAATATTCCATTTTCCACTGAAAAACCCCAAATCTCTTTTTAATTTAATTTTAATAAATTAAATCTCTTTATCCAAAATATGTGTACTTATCTTATTGAATTCAATAAATTCACAAACCATCCTTCAAAAATATTTTAAACCCTTTTTGAAAATGATGTGGAAAGTACTTAACTGCTCAATGGTTACGTCTCTATCCCAGAGAAATCCAAGACTTAACTGCAGGCACTCACTGCCTCCGATTTCGCCATGCGGGTATACCATTGCTTCCCAAAAACTTTATTTAATAATTATCTCAAAATAATGTTTATAAATTCACAAACTATCCTTCAACCATGGATTCACAGCTCAATGGTTACGTCTCTATCCCAGAGAAATCCAAGACTTAACTGCAGGCACTCACTGCCTCCGATTTCGCCATGCGGGTATACCATTTCTTCCTAAAAAATTTATTTAATAATTATCTCAAAATAATGTTTATAAGATTTTAAAATAAATTTCCAAGTTTAATCTAGGCAAATATACTTAAATAAAAGTTATTATACAAAGCCATATTAATATTTAATAATTTATCTTTAAAACAACAATGCTGACTAATTCTTAAATAATAATAATAAATATTTAAAAATCATTATAAGGTAAGTAATTAATAATTAAATATGCTTTAAACAATTTAAAATAATCAATAACTAGTTTCCGGAATGTTTTTAACACTTTTAAAGTTACCTAGTTAATAATTAAAAAAAATCCTCTTTTTAAAACAAGCCCAATTCCTCGATTCTAATTTCATTTCGTAAATTTGGAAATCTTACTTAAGCTCCAGTATAACCAATTTTATACTTATTTCCAAATTCACTTCTATCCTTCCAATCTATTAAAAATCTCGATTTTTGAACCTTTTTATTTAAACAAGTACCACTTAAGAACTTATTATTTAAAAATCCTTTTATATACTTTATTCCAAAATTCCTATTCACAATATCCCGAATTAGTTATGTACAAATTTCAAAACCATTATTTTATCAAATCAGTTAACTCGAAATTCTATATAAATATTTTACTTCAAAAATCCCTTTAAAATTCTTTTCCAATTCAAACCATATATTATTGGTATTTTAAATTACAAAAATTTAGACCAAAACAACCATAGCATTCAATCAATTCGAATCACACAATAACCTATCACAGATTATTCCAACCAAACATATATCACTATATATGAAATTAAATCAAAAATTTTGAGGAATCCAGTTGGATCCCTCCAACCCGTTTCCCTACATCCACAGATGTTAGCACAACATAAAAATACCAATTCCGCTTCGAGGCGGAATATCACGGTATATAGGGTCATTCGCTATTATGCGGGGCACATAGGGTCGCATCCGCTATATATATCGGGAATATCAATCACTCCAATATATACTACTATATTTAATATCACATTCAACTGATAAAAATTTATCAATTGAACCAATCAATCATTAATTAATTTTAACTATTTAAAATTAATACCAGCAGTCCAAAATTGAGTGAGATTAACTCACCCTGAGTTTTAATTTCACCAAACGCTCCAATTTTAAATTAAATCGAACACGTTCGATTTAGCCTAAAATTTTAACTCGCTCAAAACGTCCTCAGATCTGTTCTAGATGTAGTGCTCGTCGCCACGATTCCGTCGCCGCTTGTTTCGTCTCAATCGGACCTCGCATGACAAAGTTATGCTATTTTAAAGATTTACAAACACACACACACACACACATATATATATATATTATATTTTTTTTACCAACGAAATCTGGCCGTTGATTTTGCTTTTAATAATCCATGCCGCACTTGCATCTCCTTCGTTCTAGGAAAAAATCGCGTGCCGCAACCCATCCCGCCGTTCGTATACATCACCGCCGCTCCCCCTTCTCATCGCTAAAGTCTGATCAACCACCTCCCATCGAACGCCTACGCATGCCACCACCCACGCCCAGAGGCCGCACAACCCTAGTCTTACCGATAAGGCATAAAACGACGATGAACTGTACGCCGTTCGTGGCGATTTGCCGCCGCCATGGACCCTTTTAATCGATCTCAACCATTGGATTTACTCGTCTCTCCAAGATCTAGAACATCCTAGTTGGTGATTTCTTCTAATAATCGATAGATCATGAGATAATGGAGGAAGAAGGCCGGCCATTTTGGCCATTGAAGAATATAACGGCAGCGGCTGCAACTAGCTAGGGTTTACTGTTCAGAGATATATGTGTGTATAACATATTATTTTTTTCACAATTTACGTGCTTTACTAGACGAACTCCAAACGAAGCATGCCGCCTAGCGTTTATAATGTTTTACCCCTATTCCGAACACAATGGAACATGTTTCAGGGCCTAATTCAATCTTATGTGGAAGATAGCTTTTTGGATTGAATTATAATATTAAATTTTCGAAAAAAATTTCAATGCGTTTCTATCCCGTACGACCAAACGGTAACTCCAAACGCTACGAAATTTGAAATCCAATAATAATAAATTATTATGGATCCAATGAAACTAGTTTCTTCGAATTCTGAAGATGTACCTCGGAAGGCTATTTTAACGCGTCGATTATATCAAGGATTTCCAAAATCGTCGAAATCGTTTAAAATTTCAATTTTTAAAAGTTACTAACTCCATTATATTTCAAATAGAATTTATATCCATATTAGAAATCATTTTGAATCATATTAAATCAAAATTCAATTATTTACACTATTGCCTTATATTAAATTTTCACTATTAAATTAATATATAAAATTCCAATTTTAAATTTATCGACTTTTAATCCCATTCAAAAGTCTACTATTATCACTCTAATTCAAATAGAGTTTTAAATCAACTTAGAAATCATTCTTATCCACATCTAACTACAGATTCCCATATTTACCCAATTTCAAATATTAAGTTACTATTTACTGAATCTATTAATCGCTATATTCGAAATTTTAAACTATTTCAGTGATTCTTCCATATCCAAAATCAATTAATAATTCAAATTCAACATTTAAAAATAAATTAAATGTTCAAAATTAAACGACCAAAATTCCGGGTCGTTACAGATATAAATGCATTTAGAGTTCATAGGCCCGTTAATGATCCAAAATGGTTAAATTTTTTGAAATTCACCCATTTCTTCCACTGTGGGCTGAAAAAAGTAATGCATTGGAAAATACAAAGTATCTATTATTATTTATGGTTGTTTTGGAATTATAGACTAAGCCGTAGTTTTGAGAAATAATTTATTGTATGATTTTGAATCATATGGTAGTTGTTAAGTATTCAAACAATAAAGAGCTATGCACCCATTTAGTGGGAGTGTCATAAGAGTTGATGAACTCTTCGGATTGATACATATAGATGTATGCAATCATAATTCTATAAATACCAAAACGGTTCCATGTACTTCGTCATATTCACCGATGAGTTATCGTCGACATGGACATGTGTATTTGATACACTATAATATGTCTATGGTAAACTTATAGAATATAAAAAAGAAGTAAATAAAATAATGTGTGATAGAAATGATTTGATTTGATAGAATGAGTGAGTATATTGGAAAATGTTCCGAACGTACCTAAAATGAACAAAGATTCAATCTCAAAATTACTCTTCCATGTGATACATAATGATGCGTCGATATGGAGTAATTGAACTTTGTTGGACAATGTACGATTAATTGTGAAAGTAACTACTACACACACAGGTGTATTTTATATACTCATTCATATAAATTTATATAATATTCAAATCCTTTTGAAATTTTTTTACCAAATTAAATAAAATATTGATTTTTTTTAAAAGAAAATTTGGATAAGATTTAAATGGATTTAGACTTCATAGGCCCATTAAAGATCCAAAATGGCTAAATTTTTTGAAATTCACCCATTTCTTCCGCTGCGGGCTGGCCCAACATAGGCTATCAAAATTCAATAAAATAAAAACATAAACCACCATCATTCATATTTTCCATTATGCGAAATAAGAGAGATCACAAATGAAATCATTATGTTAATTTAATATGTTTCATGAGAGCTTCATCACCCCTAAATTGAAGGGGTTTAGCTACTCATATTTGAAAACATTTTAACATAAAGTGATTTCAACATAAACATAAATGAAGAGAAGTGCTAATTAAAAGAAAAAGGAACTAACTACTTGCATAAAATAAATTTAAACTAATTGCGTGAATTAAAAGAGAGCATAAGAGAATAAAAGAGCATAAAAGAAAGCATAAATAAAATTGCATGAAAGTAAAAACAAGGCTAAGAAGCCATGAAATAAACTTTTATTTATCTTTGATTATGTGGTTACAACTTGCATAATAAAGAAGATAGTTGCATGAAACATAAGGGGTATTTATACATGCTTAAAACCCTAATTCATATTTTAGGGGACTGCCTAAAATGCCCTTTAGGAAGTGTAACCTTCAAGTAATCATTAAGGAATTAATTAATCCTCACTAACATGCCTTTAAACCTCCGTTAACATGTGCATGTGCTTTTAATTGTGGATCATATGGTAGTGGGTTAGTGGGCTCCTCCATGTTGCATGAATTCATTTATTTCCAATCTTCCTTTGCCTTTAACATATGTGCATGCATTTATCCATGAAATTAAGCTTCTTCATATATGCTCTCCATTTCCTACAATTAAAAACAAAAATGTGCAAATAATTTTTCTCAAATTAAATCATATACAAATTTACCATTTTACCCCCTAAATAAAGATGATGAAGATTTGAAGACAATTTAAAATTTTGTTTAAACATGTAAAATACCCTAATATGCTTATTTATTTAAATAAAAGTAGATTAAATATGGAAGTAAAAATATGCACTTTTACGTGCACATCAAATACCCCCACGCTTATCTTTTTATTCGTCCTCGAAGAAACTAAAACTATGATAAATACATTTTCGTAGGAAACATGATTGCATTGAGCGTATGCAACAAGCCGTTAAACCTCTAGGTGTCCTTAGTAGAACGAGTGTTGTCTCGTGAGGGTTTTCAGCGGATACTACCTATAAATCCAAATGCCATATGCAGATTCTATATGATAAAAAGTTTCAAAAATATTTACAAATAAAGAATTTACTTTTAAATTGACGCAAGTAAGTTAAATATAAATTTTGATCATTATCAAGAAATTTTAGTTCTTGTACTTATCAAAACTTCCAACAAATATTAAGTTATCATCACAATTAGACTCTAGTTTGGCTAGTTGTTTCGGTTGATAACATAGTGCAACTACGAAATGGATCCTTAGTTGATTATCAAAGTTATTTAAAGTGGTATTTTTATTTCTTTTGAATAACAAGTCGAATCAAATAAGTGGAAACAGTGCTTTAATTTCAATTGCTTGCTCTATCTATTTTTAAAAAGTATTAACGTTATTATTATTTACACACCTAACTCAGATAAACTGAGACCAAATATACCGATCATGCACTGCCTTTCGGGCTTACGTGAGAAGAGTACAGAGCGTGGCATGTGCACACACTTGCGTATGAACACATGACTCTAGGTGGTTATTTTTATTAAATATATTTACATACACCTAACTCGGATAAACTGAGGCTAGATATACTGATCATGCACTGCCTTTCGGGCTTCCGTGAGAAGGGTACAGAGCATGTCGAGTGTACACACTTATGCGTGAACACCTGAGTCTATGTATTTTCTATTTATAAAAGCTTTTTTTCTTTTCTTTTCTTTTCATTTTTGTTTTTTTTATGAAGATAGAGTTTTGCAAAATCATCTTAGCACCACTTAACTTAGAAGATCAAAAACGTTATCGCCTTTACTTTAAATCAACCACTCTTTTAAACAAAGATTACAATTAGGACATACTTCATAATTATCACCCATGAACCTTCCTATATAATAGTTAAATCATAGTTGTAATCAAACTTTATTTTTTATTTTTATTGAGACAAATAAATTTTAAAAAATTTCGATTATTAACCAAAAGCATATATTTATCCTATAGTGTTTCTTCAAAAGTAAATCAATATGCTAAAAAGAAAATTTGTTTCGGAATTTTTTTTGTTTTTTTAAGTTTATAGTTTTGGAAAGAAAATGCAAAAAAAAACCATGAAAAAACAAAAATGAACACGAGACTCCTCCCCACACTTAATTTTGACTGTCCCCACAGTCCATGCATGATATAATGAGTGTAATGGGGAAAAATATGTGCATATTTACAAGAGAGGGTTAACATTTCTTACTAGATGTAGTATGGATCATGAAGAGTCATGAGCTCCTCTTCTCGATCACTCGCCAATTTCAAGTAAGGCTTTAAATGATAACCATTGAATTTAAAAATCGAACCATCCCTAGGGTTTTCTATTTCTATGGCACCGTGTGGAAAAATAGTACGTACGATGTATGGTCCTGACCACCTTGATTTTAATTTCCTAGGGAATAATGAAGTCGAGTGTCATATAAAAGAGTTTTTTGGTTTGGCGAAAATGTTTTCCTTAGGATTGACTTGTCATGAAAATTTTGTTCTTTCTTTGTAAATTTTCTCGTTTTCATACCCTTCGTTCCTAATCTCCTCTAACTCATTGAGTTGCAATTTTCTGTTTTCGCCAGCTTTTTCAAGATCAAAGTTTATGTTCTTAATGCCCATAATTCTTTATGTTCAAGTTCAGCGGGCAAATGGCAGGCTTTACCATAAACAAGCCTAAAAGGAGACATCCCAAGATTGGTTTTATATGTAGTTCTATAAGCCCAAAGCGCATCTGTCAATTTTTGTGACCAATATTTTCAATTTTTATTCATAGTTTTCTCCCAAATTTATTTGATTTGATGATTTGAAACTTCAACCACAAATTTGAGGATGATAAGGAGTGGATAACTTGTGGGTTATCGAGTATTTCTTTATTGGAGTTTCAAATGAATGATTACAAAAATGGGTTCCATTATCGCTTATTATTGTGCGAGGTATTCCAAACCTCGAAAAGATGTTTTCTTTTATGAATTTCACAACAACTTTATGGTCATTTGTTTTACAAGGAATAGCCTCAACCCATTTCGAGACATAATCAGCAGAAAAAAGAATGTACAAATTTCCAAAAGAATTGGGAAATGGTCCCATAAAATCAATACCCCAAACGTCAAAAATTTCGATCGTAAGAATGGGCTTCAAAGGCATCATATTTCGTCGAGAGATTCTTCCTAACATTTAACAGCGATTGCAAGTTTTACAAAACTCAAATGCATCTTTAAAAAACATAGGCTAGTAAAAACCACATTGTAGCACCTTTTCCGTGGTTTTCTTTGGACCGAAGTGACCGCCACACACTTGGTCATGACAAAACGAAAGAATAATGTTGATTTCACAATCTGGAATGCAACGTCGAATGATTTGGTCGGAACAGTATTTAAACAAGTATGGATCATCCCAATAGAAGTACTTGACTTGGGAAAGAAATTTATATTTATCTTGTTTCGACCAAAATGAAGGAGTTTCCTTAGTGACTAGATAGTTCACTATGTCGGCATACCATGGACCGATAGAAACAGAAAGGAGTTGTTCATCAGGAAAGTTCTTGTTGATTGGTAAAGATGATGGTGCATTTGTAAGACGTGATAGATGATCAGCAATGACGTTATCAGATCCTTTTTTAACTTTGATCGTAAGGTCAAATTCTTGGAGTAGAAGAATCCAACAGATTAAATGAGATTAGCATCCTTTTTAGCGAAAAGGCATCTTAGATTAGAATGGTCAATGTAAACAGTAATGTGTGAGCCAATCAAATAAGGTAGGAATTTTTCGAGCGCAAAGACTACCGCTAGAAGCTCTTTTTCAGTGGTAGTATAATCTAGTTGAGCATCATTAAGAGTCATACTAGTGTAGTAGATGACATGAAGAATTTTGTTGATGTGTTGTCCTAAGACAGCACCAACTGCAAAGTTAGAAGCTTCACATATTATTTCAAAATGAAGATCCCAATTGGGTTAGCAAATGATGGGAGCGGAAATGAGTTCGTTTTCGAGACGTTTGAAAGCAGAAACACGGTTAGAATTAAAGTCGAATGGAATGTCTTTTCCAAGAAAAGTCATCAGAGGTCTAGCAATTTTACTGAAGTCCTTCACAAAGAGTCGATAAAAACCAGCATGTCCAAAGAATGAACGAATGTTCTTAATAGATTTGGAAATGGGTAGATTCGCAATTACATCAACTTTCACTTTATCTACTTCAATGCCTTTGTTTGAAATGACATACCCAAGGAAAATGCCGTGTTTGACCATGAAATGGAATTTTACCCAATTTAACGTTAAGTGTTTGTCCTTGCATCGATTAAGAACCAGCTTAAGATTGTGTAAACACTCGGAAAAAGAGTTTCCAAAGATGGAAAAATCATCCATAAATACTTCCAGAAAGTGTTCGATCATATCAGAAAAGATGTTGATCATGCATCTTTGAAAAGTAGCAGGAGCATTGCAAAGGCCAAATGGCATACGTTGATATGCAAAAGTGCCAAAGGGACATGTGAAAGTCATTTTCTCTTGATCTTCAGGAGCAATTGGAATTTGGTTATAGCCGGAATAACCATCAAGAAAGCAATAGAATTCATGGTCGGCTAAATGTTCAAGCATTTTGTCGATAAAAGGAATAGGGAAGTGATCTTTACATGTCGCGGCATTTAGTTTTCGATAATCAATGCAAACACGCCAACTCGTTTGAGTACGAGTTGAAATGAGTTCGTTAGAATCGTTCTTGATAACGGTAAGCCCAAACTTTTTCGGCACGACATGAATTGGGCTAACCCACGAACTACCAAAGATTGGGTATATGATTCCGTTATCGAAAAGTTTAAGAATTTCATCACGAACCCCATCCTTCAATTTTGGGTTAAGCCTTCGTTGCGCATCATAAACAGGCTTGGCATCATCAACTTGTGATGACCCGCCATTTTAAAGGATTCAAGTCGACAATAAACCATACATGTCTAACTCAAACAGCCCAAATGACAGATTATCAATGGGGTTTTACAATAAGAATTAATAAACAGAATCACAGACATAGAAATTTCAACACAAAATCTCGCAGCGAAAATAAAACAAAACATAAGTAGTTCATGAAGCTACTAATAAGTTTACAATAAAGTTTTAAATTCAAGAAATATCAAACTGGAAATAAATAAAATGGTTACTAATACATGTTCCAAATGAACAAAGAGAAATATAAGCTAGATAGAAGTATAGCGTTCAACACAGTCTTCATCTCCAGAAAAGCACTCCTCAAACACTATAGTACTCAGGCTGACCCGAGCATAATGGAAAAACACATACTCGAGTCAGAACTAAAATTCTCATGTAAGATAAATCAAAATCAGGTGTACAATATGCAAAATAACTTAAGAGATGTTATGGGATTTTCCATCTCTTTAGGATCGTTAAACTATTTATATGTAGTAAGTACGATACATATATAATGTCTATCAGTAAAGTGAATATTAAAATAGCGTTAGGGCTTTACATTGATTCCCCTTAACACATTTTTAAGCATTGTCCTACAGTTTTCCTTAGTAGCACAACCAGTAATGTCGGTAGCCAGGGAGGTGCCGTGATAAGACAACACTAAAACAAAATCATAGTGGTCGCGAATAAGGATAAAGAGTATGACAAGGCATGTGAGGCGATGCCCAAGGTAGGATACTACCACTTTGCGTCGCCTGACTGGTCGTAACCCTTAACGGTCGACCGCGAACAACAATCCAATAATGCAAGGGTGTGCACCAATCAAGTTTCAAAGCCAAGATGGTAATACGAAGAAAAGTGTCTGCTAGAGGTAGCTAGCCTCAATGATCAGGACAAGGTTCATGTTTTAGTCATTTCAAATTGACACAAGTGTCGGGATCAACCATCATCATTCTCTTACTTCATTCCAGTAAATTCAACCTCTACATTCTGGATAATATCCACCACGTACATAGTTATTAAAGTGGTTCCGGCATTGACAGAGAGTATGTCAATATCCGGCCCCGATCTCTTTAATAACCAATCGTTCATATATGAAAATATGTTGTTTGTCCATTTCATTTTTTATAGAAAAATATGTAAAGAATCCCAAAAAGTGCTTAAAATAAAAAGTCTTCCATTTTGGTTCAGGAATTCACATAAAAATTTTCAGTAATTTCCAAAAAATATTATAGTTTTTAATATTTAAAATACACAATACTTAACACTAGTTAACTTTTCAAAAAATTTATATTCATAGAAAAATTCCAAATAAAATTTCAGGGTCATTATAATACAGTTTTAGAATTTCTAGTTAATTTTCAGATTTTTCCCAATCAAGTTGATAATTTTCGTAAATTTTCAAATGACTACTTTCAAAGATTGAATTTTCAAAACTATCTGATAACTGAAATAAATACAGTTTATTTACATAATATTCTTCAAATAACGTGCAGGAGCTACAGAAAAAAAATTTGGTCAAAATAATGATTTTTAAAATTTTCAAAATTTCAATAATTCTATTTTTCAATGAATAAAATATAGAAAATACTAAATGATAGAATTTGATATTAGTTCCTTTACAAAATATTTTATTTTACTGAGATGGAGTTACCGAAAAAATTTAAAGTTAAAATAACACTATTTTTCCAATCGCCTTTTATTTCATATTTAAAGAAATAATTTATCCTGAAAATTCTATACGTAAACTTACGACCAAATTTTGTACTATACTATTCGAAATATCAACTAATTTAACGTATAAAAAAATTGGAATTAAATATATACATGCATGCAAAATTTTCAAATAAGGACAAAATGGCAGTTTATTTGTAAAAATCACATTTTGGTCGAAACAATAAAATTTATCTATTCTAACTTTTTCCACATATTAAAGAAGGTGTCCAAGGGTGTTGTTATCATCTTCAAATGTTTCAATGATCCATATGCCAGGCAATACTATTTCAAAAATCCAAACAAGGTAAAATCAATGGTCGAACATATATAATATCATCATACTAACCATTATTAACCAATCAAAATTTAACCAACTCAATTAAACGTACAACACTACAAATATGGGCTATAGAATGTCAGGACATTTAACTAGCAATGAATTTCAATTTTAATGTAAAATCTAATTTCACCAACAGCAGATCAACAGCTTAACACAACATGATGTCGATTTACCTATCATAGAATTTTAGTAATTCGTGAGTTAAAATACTCACCGGTGTTTGCGGATCTGAAATTTTGCTTAACACAACAACTGTACGACTTCAGATCTCACCACGCAAAAACGAGGAAGAGGAAAAGAAATAAAAAGTTGCATCTGAAGCTTACAAATGAAAATGAAATGTGCTGGTGAGAAAGAGAGGAGGTATAACTTATGCATGCGTGACTTTTAATGTTCTAACGTTAGTAACGTATTTAATTAATTTTTTGGATCCTTGAACGTGTTGCAGCTGATCTAATATGAGATAACAGATACATTTAGTGCTAAGAATTCAAACATACACATATATTTGTGTATAGGCCTTATTTCAAATTTACAGCGTACCCTGAATCTAAATTCAAACAGCTTCACAGGGCTCACAGGGTGTCCAAAGATGGAAAATAAAATACTGATTTTCTCAGCGTTCGGATATGGACATAAAAGCACACAGGATTTTAAATTTTAACGTTCGCGTCAAAATTCACCGTTTACGCTAATTATACCGTCTCAAAACATATCACAACCACAAATGGCCGTAAACGGAGCTAGAAAGTTCAGAATTTGACGAAACAAACTTTGTCGTCTTAATCAGAAAATTTTCTACAACATTTTTATGTGAAAATATTTACATTTTGAAAATAATATTTTCACTAAATATTGATCGGTTTTGAATTAAATTTGAAACCGAATATGTTTCCTCATTTCATTACTAATTAATTCACTTTAATTTTAGTTCATCACGCGCATTTTAAATTTCATTTTTACTAAATCCCTCTTTTATTTTCTCTATTTTTGTTTCAAATTCACAATTTAATTTAGTATTTAAGTTGTACGAAACACTAGGTCATTATAATCTCCCCCACTCAAAAAATTTCGTCCCCGAAAAGAGAAAGGCATGGGAATAAAAGAAAACAAGCAGAAAGGCAAAAGAAATTCAAGGAAAGAGCTACATACCAGATAACTACAACAATTCGGGATTGGAAGCACGAATACTATCTTCCGTCTCCCAAGTGCTATCTCGATCGATTCTACTCCACTGGACCTTGACGAGATTGACTAATTTTCTTCTCAGCTGCTTCGTACTTCGGTCAACAATACAAAGTGGCCTTCTTTCAACGGTAAGATTTGGCTCAACATCTAATTCCTCTAGTTGTACGGGTTAAACTATCGTTGATGGGTCGTGAAAATATTTGCGGAGATGTGAGACATGGAACACATTATGCACACCTAATAGTTTCTCTGGAAAGTCAACCCTATAAGCCAAAGTACCAAATCTTTCCGTGATGTGGAAAGGGCCGATAAATCTTGGAGCTAACTTCTCTTTCCTCCCAAATCGAATCACATTCTTTAAAGGTGAAATCTTGAGAAATACTTGATCTCCTACTACAAATTCCAAGTCTCTCCTCCTTCCGTCTGCATATTTCTTTTTCTTGTCCTGAGCAGTCTTCTATTTTATTCTAATATCTTCAACTTTCTTAGATGCTTTGAGAATCATTTTAGGCCCAAGAACAAGTCGATCCCCTGTTTCAATCCAACAAGATGGTGATTTACAAGATCGTCCATATAGAGCTTCGAACGGTGCCATCTAAATACTTGCTTAATAGCTATTATTGTAGGTAAATTCAACCAGATGGTGTTGCGACTTTTCTATTGATTAGAAAAGCACAAATTTTAAAAAATTCTGCAAGTGCACAGGCATGTAGTATGCAAGTTGAACATAGGGTATTGTGTTTTAAAATATTTGATATCCATATTTAAATCTTAGGCGTGTTAAACAAATTCGATGGTGGTTCTTGAATAGAAAATAAAAACAATAATATACTCCAAATCGATTTCGAATCTAATCGAAATCGCGATCAAAATATAAAATTGTAGAAATCAGAGCAGAAACTAAAAGTGCATAAAAGAAAATAATAGAGCAAACAACTAAAATAAAATGAACTGAATTGATTAACTAACTGGAAAGAGTGCTGAAAATAACTAAGAACAAGAATAAATAAATTACTAAATCTAATTAACAATCCTACGTATTCTGTCCGGAAATAAAAACATTGCTGAAATTAAAACTAATTAGAAGAAGAGTTGTAACGACCCGAAAATTTTAATGGTTTTAATGAGATAATTAATTGAAATTTTGTGAAATTTTAAACAATAAAATTTGGAAATAAAAATTTATTATTTGGAATACGTCTATTTCAATATAACTACTGGTAAATTTCCATCTGATAATATTGAAGTTTATTTTATTGTGAAATTTTATTTCAATTTGAATCGGTTAATAACAGTTGAATTTAAAAGTTTTCCAAATCCTAAATATGTCAACATGAGAAAATTTATTTAGAACACTCTGAATCAGACTGCGAAATTCGTTTCGCGAAATTCGGACGTTTCTAGCCCCGTTTGGATTTTTCCGTACGGAATAGCAACGTATATCGGTACCGATTATCGACTTTTGACAGGATGATCATACCACTGATATATGTATACCGTTTTGATCATCTCGTCGTGCTGGTCTCAATGGTATATTTATTTTATGTATTTTGAGATCCGGTACCTCGACGGAAACAATAAACTGTTCGTCGTAACGCACCTTCAATTGTGACTTTATTTTTCCTTTACGTTTCAAGTTTGAAACGTGCTGTGCAATAAAATCATTTATTTTCCTTAATAATCTTCAGCGAATTAAGGGAGTTGACCGTTGCTATTTCTTTATTTTCATCTGACTGTTCATTATTTCAACGGTTCAAATGCGCTTTAATATTTGCATTTATGAGATTTTTCATTTCGTTTCTTTCCTTACGCAAAGTTCTCCCTTTTATCATTTGTTCTGCATGTTTCACTTGAGCAAACGTATAATATAATGTACGTTTATATTTTCCTTTTGGTTGACAGTTGTTTCTCTTTTATTCCTCCTATTCACTGATCTTTTTATTCACTAGCAAAGTTAGTTTCAAAAGGGAAAAAGTGACAGCACCCTTCCTTTCATAAAACCCATATCCTCTCCCCTATTTTTCTTCTTCCATTTGTTATGTCTTCTCCTTCACAACCTTCTCTTCCCTTCGGCCTCACCTTTACTTTGCCGAGACCAAAACCTTCCTCCATCCATTTCTCGCTCACAACCACCAATAGCCACGTCGGCCCATGACCCACCTAGTCACCTCCACCCCTCGGCTGCCGCTCAACCTCCTAGATCCGCTGCTTGACCTCATCAGCCGCTCGATCCTCTTCCCCTAGCCCGGATCCGCTACCTTCTACCACTCTTGGCACCACCCGACTCCTTCCATCTCCTACTATGCTCGGCCAAGATAGCTGGTAATGTTTATATTTATAAGGGTTGTTAAAGATTGTTTTAAAATTTTGTTTTGGTCTGTTAGTTCATAATACATTTATTATATATAATTTACTATGGATATTTGTCTGATATAACAGCTAATGCTATGTTTACAAAGTACATATATGTAAATTTTGTCTAGTATTATATATAGGATGATAATATTCCGATCTTATTTGTATAAAAGCCTGTTGCATATTTTTTGCGTTAGTTTTAAACTGATATATATATTAGTATTATTTGGGTATATATTTATGCTATATATACTGTTTTATAAATGTTCTGTAGTATGGGTTTTCTCTATCAGTTTATATAAGTTTTATAAAATATCAGTTTTCAAATATGTAAGCCTATATATATATCTGTTCATTTATATAGTGAGATTTGATGGAGACTTTTATGGTTTATATAGCACATATATGTTATTACAATATATATACTTTTAAAATATCTGGGTTTTATATTGGTTGCTTACTGGTTGGAGAAGTGTGGTCTAAGATTCATAATTTTAAAGATTTCTCTTTTATACTTTTATGTATGTAATACTATTTTGTGTAAAGTATGTCTATATATATAGCTGTTTATATAGTGTGCGACAACTTATCTATTTTGGAATCTGGTTTTTATAGTATATATGTTTACTGTTATACATTTTGTCAGTTTATGTTTATATTTAGTTTATAAAGAAAAGAGAAATTATGTTCCAATATGTTTGTTATATATGTATGTATATACATTAGTTTACATATTTATATAAGTTATATATACAGTTTAAATCAAATTGTTTATGTTAATTTTATAATAAATATTGATATTTGGATTTTCTCTTTAGAAATATATATATAGTAAGTATGAATTTAAAATTTTATATTAATTATTAGAGAAGGATATGTATGGATATAATATATGTATAAATATAGATTTTTATTTTGATTGGTATTTAAGTTGAATGTTGACTTTAGAAAAATTTAAATTATATGTGATATACCTTGTTCTCATCGATTCCAATTTATCAGCTCTATTCATCTAATTTGTGCCGACCTTGTTTGCTTTGGAATTCGTGCTTGGATCTGTAACTCATTTCATTGTCTATTCTCACTAGCCTCGAAAGGTGAGCAATCACTCACGATTAACGTTCTTATATTTATTAAATTTGATTTCAATTGAAACGACAATTGAAATATGTTGCTGTAGTTATTTAAATTGTTATATATGCTATTATCTGTAACTGTTCACCTGTGGGATATGACACCATATCTTGTTGTTTATATTATATTATTATTGATGATATAGGTCTGTTGTTGTATTTTATATTATCCGTTGTCACTCTGCAAGTTCCCTGTTAGTATAGAATTCACTATGGGTTGAAATGATACATACCCGAATGGACTTTAGAATAGGAGAAAATCGTTATGGGTTGAAATGATAAACCCAAGCGATTTTCATTTGAATTGAAATTGGGATTACGGGTTGAAATTATATCTACCCGTATATATTTAAATTACGGATTGAAATGATAAATATCCATATCACTTAACCATATGATAGATATATATACAGACACCGTTGGTCCATATATATAAATATTTAAAAAAAAATTCTATGGATTTGGAAAGAAATATATGGTTTATTAAATGTTGATTCTTAAATTATTTAATTTAATTAAGATTTATTTAATACATATATTATGGTTAAGTATTTAAATTTATGTTTCAAAATAGATTTTAGTAATAATTTGAATAAGTTAAGGTTGGGAAGACAATTTATTTAATTAAACCGATTTGAAACTTATTGAAATTGAGATTTAAGATATGATTTATAACTTGGGTTTGATTTAAGTAATTTAATAAATATTTCTTGTTTAAATAAATTTAAGGAAATATTTAGTAAAAATGTAATTTAAGCTAGTTAAATGATATTGAATTTATTAAGTGAATATTCTCTGATTAAATAATAAATGAAGTTAAATCAAGAGCTATATGAAACTGTTAAATTTAACTTTGAAATTGTTGAATATTAAAGCTTTGAAATATGTTGGAATTTAAATGGTTTATTTTGTGATTCAGATCTTCATTTGAAATCAATATAATTTGAATTTGTTATTTAGAAACTGAATTGAATTAAAATGGAAAAAATTTAGATTGAATTAAATTGGAATTTGGAATTTGAGTTGATTTGAATTGATTTGTGAGACTTGAGGAAAAAATTAAATACTTTACTTTATAAATTATTTAGGAAAATAGATATATTTGAAATGAAATGATATTTTGGTTTGAAGTATAAATTAAATTGAATGACCACGGTGTTAGAGTGTATACTTCTACATTTTAGATAGTTCCACGGATCCTTAGAGGATGGTTATCCCAAACATCCTTTAAGTTACTTGTATTTCAGTTGATATTTCACTTGAGTTGGATTTATTGATATAAGAATGTTAATCCTGACTCGAGTGTTTTGTGTTTTGCTTTACGCTCGGGTCAGACCGAGTGATACAGCATTTGAGACTCACCTTTGGAGTTTGGAGCTTCGCTTGGAGATCCAACTATTGATTCAGCTTATAGATATTCAGTTGATTCCAGTGTTGTATTCAGATTTGATTATTGTATCGAGACTCCCGTGATTCGAGACTTCTGTTGTATTTTATTTGCTCTATTATATATAAATGGTAGCTTCATGAACTACTATTCTCTTGTTTCCGCTGCATTCTGTTATATACTCTGTATCTGTGATTCTGTGATTATTTTATTTACTATACATGCTGAGTTTTGCCAAATTTAAATAAACAATCTATTGTTTTGAATTATTCAAGTCCGACATGTGTGGATTTATTGTCGATTTGAATGGTCCAAAATAACGGGTCGTTACAAGAGTGAAGGGGTAAGAGATGATTTTTGGTTGCTGTATGATGTTGTATATATAGCCTTTTCCAGCCCCGAAAATCAATTGCAGCTTTTTAGGAAGAACTGGTCCATTGCTTGAATTGGTGATGAGAATATATATGTCTACGTCATTGCTTGAATTGGTCCACATTGCTTGAATTAAATATATTTAGTCTATGCTTTGAATTGATTGCACGTGATGAAGAGACTAAAATATACTGTTGAGCTTGAATTTGTTGCACATGGCTTCTTTGAATTTGTACCCAAAAAAACTACATTTCATGTTACTGCTTTGAACCAAAGAAATATGTGCTTTGCATTGCTGCACGTGGCACACGTAGCCATTGAACTTGAATTACAAACATGACTATTTCTTGAATTGGAATTCATGTTTCCTTTTGAGAATAGTTTGAATTGGTATTCATGTGAGCTTTGCAAAAGAAGACGTGAGCCGACAATGTGGAAAACGTAATCGTGCTTCCCTGATTTATTTGTGTATCCATGCTTTGATTTATTCGATGCTTTCGATGTCGCATTCTCTTCTGCATGTCTTTGGAACCAATGAACGCCGCAACTGATGAATTTCAACGTTGCACTTCGGCATCTATAATCTGCAAAACCTCAACAAAATACTCGTATAATACAGTTTTATTAAAATAAAAATATGAAACAAACGGTTTAAAATGTAGAAAAATACGTTCATCAAATACCCCCACACTAGAACTTTATTCGTCCTCGAATAAGCAAGAAAATAAAAACTAAATAAATCCCTTTTCATAGGAAACAAGACTGCATTGAGCGTATGCAACAAGCTGTTAAACCTCTAGGTGTCCCTAGTAGGACGAGTGGTGTCTCGTGATGGTTTTCAGCGGATACTACCCACAAAATCTAAATGCAGTATGTGATGATTCTAATGTACTACATGAATGCAATTTTTTTTACAAATGGAGACTCGATTTATTTCAGAATAATCACAACAAAATAATGTATATAGGTTTTAGTCAATGTCAAGAAATTTTTTGGTTCCTTACTAATCACAAATTTCAATATAACTCAAGTTTTCATACATTAGATTCTAGTTTGGCCAGTTGTTTTGGTTGATAACATAGTGTAGCCATGAAATAAATTCTTTATTGTTAATCACAGTTTTTCAAAATGGTATTTTCATTTCCTTTTGTATAATAAGCCAAATCAATAAAGTTAAGAAGTGTTTGGGTTTCAATTGCTTACCCTCTCTTTTTTTAAAATAATTTATATGTATACACCTAACTTTTGGACCAAGGTATACCACCCATGCACTGCCTCGCGGGCTTACGTGAGAGTTGTGATAGAGCTTGGCGGATTGCGCAAACCGACACCGACTATGTCAGAAAAGGTCGGTAATCCTTAGGTAATTATTTATTTAATTTCTTTATACACCTAATTCAGAATGTTGAGGCTAGATATACCATCCATGCACTGCCTTACGGGTTTACGTGAGAAGAGTACAGAGCGTGGTGAGTGTACACACTTTCATAAGTTTGCACGCCTATTGACTCTAGGTGTTTCTTATTAAAAAAAATTTGAAATAAGAAAAGAGAGTTATGCAAATCAACTTAGCACCACTTAACTTCAATGATTCGAAATGTCAACGCATGTGCTTTAAATCTACCACTTTTTTAAACAAAGACTACAATTTAGAAAGGATTTCATAACCATCACCTATGAATCCCCTCATATACTAACCTCACTATTATCACTTGTAATTCAACTTTTCATTATATTTTACATTAAAAATTTTCATCAATTGACTTCAACTGTTTACTTACTTTGTCTTGACTAGTTAAAAATAAATCAAAGTCCTGAAAATAATGGAAAATGAGATGAAGCTTGAAAAAAAATGAAATGAAATTTTAAAACAAATGATGAGATTTTTTTTTGATGCAACAATATGAAAAATGAATAAACAGTATAAGATATGCGTCCCCCCACACTGGAATGAGACAATGTCCCATCTATCAAATGGAATGCAAATGCAAAATAGAAGGAAAAAAAAAACTAAAAAATACAACCTGATATGTACAAGATAGTGAGTGGCTCATGACGAATAACTAGATTCATGGAGATCCACGAACTCGTCGTCCTCGTGTTGTTCAAACTCTAGAAATGGCTTCAAGCGTTGTCCATTGATCTTGGAAATGGAACCGTCCCTAGGATTTTAAATTTCAACTGCACCATAAGGGTACACTGTTTTCACAATATATGGACCTGTCCATCGAGATCTCAATTTTCCTGGAAATAAATGAAGTCTGGAATTATATAAGAGAACTTTTTGACCTACTTAAAATGTCTTACGAAGTATGGGTTTATCATGATAAAATATAGTTTTCTCTTTATAAATCTTTGCATTTTCATATGCTTCATTTCTTAGTTCGTCTAATTATGACAATTGTAATTTATGATGTGATCCGGCTTTTTCTATGTCAAAAATAAGGTATTTGATTGCCCAAAGTGCGCAGTGCTCGAGCTCAATGGGTAAATGACATGCTTTCCCAAAGACTAACCGGTATGGTGACTTTCCTAGATTGGTTTTATAAGCTGTGCGAAATGCCCAAAGAGCATATATCAATTTAGATGATCAATCTTTTCTATTGGAGTTAATTGTCTTTTCAAGAATTTGTTTAATTTGTCTGTTGGAAATTCCGATTTGACCGCTAGTCTGTGGATGATATGGAGTAGATAGTTTATGAGTGATAGAGTATTTCTTAAGAAGGGATTCAAAAGCACGATTACAAAAATGAGAACCGTTATCACTTATAATAGCTCGAGGTGTGCCAAAATGAGAAAATATGTTTTCTTTGAAAAATTGACAACAACTTTATTGTCATTCGTTCTAGTGGGAATGGCCACAACCCATTTAGACACGTAATCTACTATAAGTAGGATGTAGAGATTTCCAAAAGAATTAGGAAAAGGACCCATGAAATCGATGCCCCAAACATCAAAAATTTCGATGAAAAAGATTGGGTTTAAGGGCATCATGTTACATTTGGAAATACGACCTGTTTGTTGACATCTAGCGCATTTGGAGCAAAATTCGTGGGCATCATGAAAAAGAGAAGGCCAATTAAACCACACTGTAACACCTTGGCATCAGTTTGCTTCGCTCCAAAATGTCCTCCACATGCTTGATTATGTGAAAAAGAGAGAATGCTATGGAATTCATGTTCGGGGACACATCTACGAATGATTTGGTTGGGACAATATTTGAAGAGATAAGGATCGTCCCAGTAAAAGTTTCGAATATTGGAGAGAAATTTTTGTTTATCTTGTTTTGACCAATGGGAAGGTGTTTCATTTGTGACAAGATAATTTACGATGTCCGCGTAACTTGGTGCACTGGAGATGGAAAGAATTTTTTTATCGGGAAAATGATCGTTGATTTGAGAGTTATCGATGTTTTCATGAACAATACGAGAAAGATGATCAGCTACGACATTTTCAGAACCCTTTTTATCCCATATTTCTAGGTCAAACTCTTAAAGAAGGAGGATCTAAAGGATTAAGCAGGGTTTGGCATCCTTTTTTGTGAGTAAATATCGCAATGCGGCATGATCAGTGTAAACTATGACCTTAGAACCTACGAGATATGATCTAAACTTATCGAGGGCAAAGACAACTGCTAAAAACTCTTTTTCTGTGGTTGAGTAATTCAATTGAGCTTCCTTAAGAGTTTTGCTAGCATAATAGATTACTCGAGGAAGTTTATTGATTCGTTGACCTAAGATGGCTCCAATAGCATAATCAGAAGCGTCACACATTAATTCGAAAGGCAAAGTCCAATTTGGAGGTTGGATGATAGGTGTAGTGGTCAAGATTGATTTAAGGGTTTCAAAAGACGTTTTACATTCATTGGAAAATTAAAATTTAACGTCTTTAGCCAGAAGATTTGAAAGAGGTTTTGAAATTTTTGAAAAATCTTTAATGAACCTCCTATAAAATCCTGCATGGCCGAGAAATGAGCGAATGTCCTTAACGGACCTTGGAGGAGGAAGGTCAACAATAAGATCAACTTCAGATTTGTCAACTTCTATGCCACTTTTAGAGACAACATGACCTAAGACTATTCCTCGCTTAACCATAAAATGACATTTTTCCCAATTAAGCACAAGAGATTTCTCCTTACATCGCTTTAAGACACGTTCTAAACGAAGGAGGCATCGATCGAAAGATGATCCATAGATTGAAAAATCGTCCATGAATATTTCTAAGAAATTCTCTACCATATCAGAAAATATACTCATCATACATCTCTGAAAGGTAGCAGGAGCATTACAAAGACCGAAGGGCATGCGACGATAAGCGAAAGTTCCGAAGGGGCATGTGAATGTCGTTTTGTGTTGGTCCTCAACCTTAATAGGAATTTGATTATAGCTGGAGTAACCATCAAGAAAACAATAATATTCATGACCGGCTAAGCGTTCGAGCATTTGATCATTGAAAGGGAGGGGAAAATGATCTTTTCTTGTGGCTGCATTGAGTTTTCGATAGTCGATGCAAACGCGCCATTTTGTTTTGACTTTTGTGGGAACAAGTTTGTTATTCTCATTTGTGGTCACAGTGATTCCAGACTTCTTTGGTACAACTTGTACCGGACTTACCCAAGTATTGTCAGAGATAGGGTAGATAATGTTATTGTCTAAACATTTGACAATTTCTTCCTTTACCACTTCTCTCATATTAGGGTTTAATCGCCTTTGATCTTCGCGAGTGGGTTTAGCCTCATCGATTAAATGTATTCGATGTTCGATGATTGATGGACTAATTCCCTTAATGTCAGCGATTACCCATCCTAACGCCTTTTTATTTTCCCTTAAAATTTTCAAAAGTTGTTCTTCTTGGTCCTTAATGAGATCGAAGGCCAAGATTACAAGGAAATTTCCTGAAGAATCTAAGTATGCATCCTTAAGATCGTTTGGAAGAGGTTTAAGATCTAATTTAGGGTGTTCTTCTTTTGAGGTTTCAGTAGACATCAACTGATTGAATTCTAGTAAATTATGAAAAGAGCAAAGCATATCATTTAATTCATAAATGTATTCATCTTCATTAAATTGGAATTAAAATGATCTTGGCACATGTTAAGAGACTCTGTAGTATCACTAAAATCATTTTTCATAATTATTTGGATCATGTCAACTTCTTCTATTTCAAGATCCCTTGGTTGTTTGTTAAGATTGAAGATATTTAGTTCAATGGTTAGGTGCCCAAAGGAAAGTCGGAGTTGGCAATTCCTACAATTTATGATAGCATTTGATGTTGCTAAAAATGGACGACCTAATATCAAAGGATTCTAATCGGTAGGATTTGAGACGGGTGCAGTCTTTAGGACTATGAAATCGACAGGGAAATAGAATTGCTCGATTTGTATCAAAACATCTTCAACTGTGCCTAATGGTTTTTTGACAGATCGATCAGCTAGTTAAATTGTCATGTTTGTAGGCTTTAATTCCCCTAGTCCAAGTAGACAGTACATAGTATAAGGCAAAAGATTCACACTTGCTCCAAGATCGAGTAAGGCATGTCTAATGTGAGTGTTACCGATTTTACAACCGATTGTAGGACAACCGGGGTCCTTATACTTTATCAGGGAGGGATTTGAAAGAACATAGCTAGTGTTTGCAGTTAGAAATCCAGTCTTAGGAACGCTGGTGGCATGTTTTTGGGTACATAGCTCTTTAAGACATTTGGCATATTGAGGAATTTGCTCGATGGTATCAAGAAGTGGAATATCGATTCAAACTTGTTTGAAGATTTCAAGAATTTTGTCAAACTTAGCGGGCTTCTTCTTTTTGTTGAGTCCATAAGGAAATGGAGCTATGGGTTTATAGACTCATTTGGCAATTTTTTCATTCGAAGAAGGTGTTATATTAGAGGGTAAAGATAAGGGAGCTGGAATGTTGGGGTTTCCAACATCAGAAGGTGAAGAGTGGTCGGGATTGCAAACCTTGGATGAAGAATGAGAGTCGATTGGATCGACAATAGTGGGTGTCGACTTAGTCTCGGAATTTTGAACATGGGCAGACTTAAGAAGGATGTCGGGTTGCCGACGTGGTTGTCTACCTTCTTTCCAGACCTTAATGTGGTGACAGCATTAACCGGATTTACATTTTCATCCTCACAAAGATTTACTCCTCAAGAGTTATACTTTGGATTGACTCCGGGTTGACTAGGTAATTTACCTTTCTCATTGATTTTCATGAGATCCTTCATCATGATCAACATTTGTTCATTTTGTTTAGTGATTTGCTCAGTTCTCGCATCTTGGTTAGTGATTTAGTCATTTTGTTTAAAGAATTGTTTTTCCAATTGAGAAATTTATTATGAAGATTGAGAAGGTTGGGTTAATGGATTGAAATTAGGATGTCTATATGGTTGACTCGAAGGTTTTGTTTGAGGAGTAGGTTGAGAATTTTGAGCATTAGGGGCTGCCGTCTCGATAATTCGGATTTGGTATCATCAGATACATATGTGATGGATTAGCCGCATTGTTAGGATTTGACCATGAAAAATTGGGGTGGTGCTTCTAGTTAGGATTGTATGTGGATGAATAAGGACTGTTTTGAGCTATAGTACTGATTTGGTCTTGTGTGTAGTAATAGGGTAGTCCTTCTCCTTCTTGAGGAGATTGGGCTTCTATAGGAAGTTCTGATGGGTCAATGGCATGTACTCCTCTGTTTACAGTACGAATTGGAAATTGAATTGTTTCCCATTGCATATCCTTTTCCGAATATTCTTCTAAAAATTCCCAAGCTTCTTTGTTTGTTATTGCCATGAATTCTCCTCCGCACATTGATTTGAGTTGGGATCTTGTTTGATAGCTAAGCCCTTCATAAACGATTTGGCACAAAACGTGTTTAGGAATTGCATGATGTGGGAAACTATATAACTACTGATTGAACCTTTCAAAATATTTTGAAAATTTTTCTACTTCGTTCCGAGAGAATTGATTGATTTCAGTTCGAATTTAAGAGTTTTGTGGAAAGGAAAAAAATTCTTTAAAAATACAGTAACGAAATCGTCCCAACTTTTAATTGAATTTTTAGGAAGAGACAAGCCATCTTTTTGCACTTTCTAGAAGCGCGAATGGAATAAGCCTTAGCTTGATGAATTCATTAGAAAGTTGTTGCATTTTAGTTGTAGAAGCATATAACTCAAATTCACTAAGAAATTCGTATGCATTTTCAGACCCGGTGAATTTTGGTACCCCTTGGATAAAAGAATGTTTTAGCTCAAAGTTATTTCCTTCAGCAGGTGGAAATGAAATAACCGAAGGTTGAACAGTTCTAGTTAGATAACAGCGGTCTCTAAGGGATAATGGTCTGTTCTCATGAAACTCAGTATTTCCAACATGTGATCCAGGTGACGATTTAGGTGAACTGTGATGTGAACCGTGATACGAACTGTGATTGCTCATATTCGTTTGATTTGAAATTTACGTTGATTTTTTTAATGAGACATTTTGGCTTTCTAAACGGTTAAAATTATTTCTTGACCAAACGTGCATAAACAAATCAAGGTGTAATAGCCAAAAGTAAATTTAAACAGTTTTCAGTTGGGCACCTGTAGAGTAGAAAATTACTTACATAGGGTATGGCAGTCCGTCCAGTGCAACTGAGTAGCGCTAGTGAATAACTAAGATTTATTGAGTTGGAGCTATTTAAGTTGCTAAGTTGTTGCTTATAGTCAGATCCCCTGCAAATAAATTCAAAGTTTACTTTGATGACTCTTTTAAAGACAAAAGCATGTCTACAACTGTTGTAGTTCGCGATAGTGATGGAAAGATCGTTGGATGTGCTTGCAAATCCTTTAACTCTAGCTCTGCAATAGAAGCTGAGATGGTTGCTATTGAGATCGTTATATATCTTATAAGCAGTTTAAATCTTAAAATTTTTATCACTGAAGGAGATGCAAGAACAATTATAAATTGGATCAACGAACAACACTTTGCAGTGCCTTTGAAAATCAATACTAACGTACTTCACAGTCGGTATTTCAAAGGCGTAAGGATTTAAGCTTTCAAAAGCATGAAGTAGTGAGAAAATTATTGTGTAGCAAGTGGAAAGTGTATAATATATAGCAAGTATCAACGTGAATAATTGTGAAAACGTGAAAACAATGTAGCGAATGGAAAAAAACTTATTTTTTTTTGAAAACTAATGTAAAAACATAAAATTAAATTAACACGAATAGACTTAAAAAACAGAAAAATCGAAAATTTTAAAATAACAATTCCCCGGCAACGACACTAAAAACTTGTTGCGACTTTTCTATTGATTAGAAAAGCACAAATTTTAATAAATTCTGCAAGCGCACAGGCGTGTAATATGCAGGTCAAACACAGGGAATTGTGTTTTAAAATATTTGAAATCCATATTTAAATCTTAGGCGTGTTAAACAAATTTGATGGTGGTTCTTGAACAGAAAATAAAAACAATAATATACTCCGAATCGATTTCAAATCTAATCGAAATGGCAATCAAAATATAAAATTGTAGAAATCAGAGCAGAAACTAAAAGTGCGTAAAAGAAAATAACAGAGCAAACAACTGAAATAAAATGAACTGAATTGATTAACTAACTGGAAAGAGTGCTGAAAAAAACTAAGAACAAGAATAAATAAATTGCTAAATCTTGTTGGGAATTTTGCGGTTCGAGACAAATTTGATGGCGATTGCGATGAAGACAATGCTATAATTTCGACTTCAAGGATCCATGGAATAGATTCTTTCAGACAATAGTTCAACCCACCAGGTACAAACGGGTTATCGAACTATCGACTTTCAGGATTCAATGAAGCCCTATAACAGCGTAATCGGATTCAAAGTTTGCACGCCTTTGATCCGACCAAGAACACTTTAGAAATGGTTTATGATGATGCAATTTATATATAGAATAGAATGAAGAGGAAGAAGAGAACAATTCTGCGATGTTTTTCTGAGTTTGCGACACCTGAGGGGCGTCGCAAAACAAAGCAATGGAGATGGAGTCATGGCATCGCAGAACTGTGAGGAAGAAGAAGATGATTCAGAAATTCTGTTTTGAAAAGTTTCTGGGAGTTGCTATTTATAGATGTGAAGAGGTGTCTATTCACGAAGTGTCACAACCGTTTGCAACGGCCGTGTCTATTCATTTTGCAACGGTTCAATTTAAACGTTGCGTCCATTCATATTTTGCAACGTTCGGAAAAACGTTCCAATTTCCCACCCTTTATTCAATTCGGTTCTGGTTCCTTAACGGGCTGAAATTTGGTCCGTTACTGTTTACGTACGATCCAAAAAATATTTTCGGATCCGAAACCCGTACCCGGCCCGGTTCGGTTCGGTCGGAGGGACAGCGGCGGCGCGTGTGTGGTGTTGCATGACTTCTCTCCTCACAACAAAGCAAACATGTGGGAGCCCCAAGGCCCCAACATCCACATGAGAAAACTGTATTTATACAAATATAGTTTTCATTTTCCTACAATGTGGGACTTATCTATTTCTTTTCTTCTTCTTTCTCTACTTCTTCTCTTCCAATCAAAAACCCAAACCCCAAATTATTTTGAAATTTTACAACAATCTCCCCCAATTTCAAAAATAAGAAAATTAATAAATAAGATGGCTGCATCACTAGAGTGACTTCCTACATACCCAAGTGGGATCAAGCCTATGTAGTTCTAAGATCAAGTTTTGCATCATCGTGAAAACCAACACATAAATAAAGGTATCTTTTGGATTTGAACCTTTACTTAGTGTAAACCATTCAAAGCCTTATCTAGATTCTATGGTGAACGAATCTTGAACCAAGTATCCATAATGATAAAACCGAAACAATCACACATGTTGATTTCCTTAGGTAAAGTGTTTTGTATTGCTCAGCACGTTAATGGCCATGTGCTTAAATCCTGGTTCATGAGTCTACTTAGAAAGCGGTCTTACTTTCCTAGGAAATGGCCTGATTTCCATACTCATATAGGTAAGTCTCTTATGGTGTTTCTGCGATTCACCTATTAAGATTTCTGGACTTATTAAGGATATATATCCATCCTTTGTTCTTGCAGAATCCAACACTAAATATTATGGGATTATCGATTTAATGTTCCATAATCATTCTCTTAACTTGTTGGTACCCATTGAACTTTATCTATCCTTTTCAAGACATAAGTTGGGTTTCTGTTAAGGATGATCAACCTTCATTCACAGACCTTAGTCCCATTTCTTGTGACTTTATAGAAACCATTGCCTTTGGAAGACTCTTCGTAAGTGGGTCAGCCAAGTTTTTCTTCGTTTCTATGTAGTCAACAGTTATAACTCCTCGTTTGAGTAACTATCTTACCATTTGATGTCTTAGACTCTCATGTCTAGACTTTCCATTATATGTTTTATTAGACACATTGTATATCGTTACTTGATTGTCATAATTAATCAAGACTGCTGGAGATGGCTTCTTCCATAAAGGGATTTCTATTAATAAATTCCTAAGCCATTCCGCTTCTTTACATGCATCTGCTAATGCAATCAATTCTGACAACATTGTTGAGTCAGAAATACAGGTCTGCTTCTTGGAAGCCCAAGACACAGCAGCGCCTCCTAATGTAAAGATCCATCCAGTCGTAGACTTGGATTTGGATTCTACATTGTTCCAGGTTGCATCACTATATCCTTCTATTACAGCAGGATATCCTTTATAAGATAAACCATATTCAATGGTTCCTTTCAAATAAGCTAAAACTCTGGAAATGACTTTCCAATGTTCGAAACCTGGATTACTCGTAAATCGACACAATACACTTATAGCATGTGCGATGTCTGGTCTAGTGCAATGCATAGCATACATAAGACTTCCAATAACAGTGGAATACTCTAGTTGAGAGATAGTACGTCCAGTGTTCTTTTCTAATTTAATACTAGGATCTAAAGGAGTTGGTGCTGGTTTGTCATCGTAATGACCATACTTTTGTAGGAATTTCTCTATGTAATGAGATTGAGTTAGCAATAACTCCCCCTCTTTCCTAATAATTTTAATTCCCAAAATTACATCAGCCTCTCCTAGATCTTTCATATCGAATTTAGAAGATAGAAACTTTTTAGTTTCATTCACACATGATATATTGGAACCAAATATTAGCATGTCATCAACGTATAAACATATTATAACACTACCGTTGTTATCCGATTTGCTATAAATACATTTATCAGCATCATTAACAATGAATCCATATGACAGTGCAACTTTATCAAATTTCTCATGCCATTGCATGGGAGCTTGCTTCAGGCCATAAAGAGATTTCACTAATTTGCAAACTTTCTTTTCTTGGCCTGGGGTTTTGAAACCTTCAGGTTGTTCCATATATATCTCTTCTTCTAAATCTCCATTTAGAAAGGCAGTCTTTACATGCATTTGATGTATGACTAATTTATGAATTGATGCAAGTGCAATTAAACAGCGTATAGAAGATATGCGAGCAACTGGAACATATGTATCAAAGTAATCTACTCCATGTCTTTGCTTATAACCCTTAGCAACTAATCTGGCTTTAAACTTATCAATGGATCCATTTGTATTCAACTTTTTCTTGAATATCCATTTACATCCTATAGGTTTAGCACCAGGAGGTAAATCAGTTAAAATCCAAGTTTGGTTTAACAGTATGGAATTCATTTCATCATTGATAGCTTCTTTCCAGAAATTGGAATCTCTGGAACTCATAGCCTCAGAATAAGTTTTGGGGTCGTCATCGACGTTCATTACATATTTAGTCACATTAAAGACTTCGTCCTTACTGCCTTCTACAAGATATGTAATGAAGTCAGGACCATAGTCCTTCTCTATTCTCGCTCTTTTACTTCTCCGTTGTTCAGTACTATTATCTGGTACTAATACTTCCTTGCTGTTTTGAGCAGGAGCATAATCATCGTCATTGATATCATTAGCCATACTAGGTTCTGGACTAGATGATCTCAATGGAATCTCAACAGTTTGATTTTCAAAAAATTCTACATCTACAGATTCTATAACTTCTAGGGTGACAAGAATAAGGAATCTATAATTTATACTATTAAGTGAATATCCTATGAAAACACATTTAAATGCTCTATTTCCTAACTTTGGTCGTTTAGGGTCTGGTTTTCTAACATATGCTAAGCAACCCCAAACTTTAAGTCTAGTTAGATTAGGTTTCCTATTAAACCATAATTCATAAGGGGAAATATTATTCTTTTTAAGTGGTACTCTATTTAGAATATAACATGCAGATAACATAGCATCACCCCATAGGTTATAAGGTAAATTAGAACTTATGAGCATGGCATTAACCATTTCTACTAAAGTTCTATTCTTCCTTTCAGCAACACCATTTTGTTGTGGTGTATATGGGGCAGTACATTGGTGAACTATACCTTGTTGTTTACAAAACAAGGTGAATTCATTTGAGAAATATTCACCACCACGATCTGAATGTAATATTTTAATTTTAACTCCTAATTGTGTTTCGACCTCTGCTTTGTAAATTTTGAGTTTATCAAAAGCCTCATCTTTAGTTTTCATTAGATATACATATGCATATCTAGTATAATCATCAATGAATGTTATATAGTATTGGTTACCACCATAGGTGATATGACTTTTTAAGTCACCCACATCACTATATACCAAATCAAGCAAACCAGTTTTCCTTTCTACGGATTTAAAGGATTTTCGGTGTATTTTCGCTTGAACACATATTTCACATTTAGAGATGGTATCGAAATCACAGTCAGAAATTAATCCTAATTTATTTATATTTCTAATGGAATTATAATTAACATGTCCTAATCTACCATGCCATAAATTAATAGAATCAATAATATAAACAGAAGATTTCACTACAACAAAAGTATGTTTTGACTGCATTTACCATCAGCGTTCAAACGTTGAATGCTGTAGTATATATTTTTGAGTGAGTTATTCCTAGGGATAAACGCTGAAAATAGTAGTCCTCTGAGTTTATTTTGGTTTGCCGCTAACTCACATTTACTTCTAAAGAAAATTCTTTCCCTCGTCTCTTAATAATTCATTTCCCTCTCCATCGATTTTCATTTTCCCTCCTGTCCATTTCGATTTCAATTCTCCCAGCACCAGATTGCATCTTCCTTCATCTTCCGTGTCGATTTTGAGTATCTCTGTCGCTGGTGCTTCTATCTGCATCGACTTTGGAATTGATTGCCCTAAACTTGGCGGAACTGTTGAGCGTTTTTTTCTTAACCCTAGTTTTCAGTTAAGTTTGAAACATTGTAAAGGATCAATATCTTGCTTATCTGATCGAGTTTAAAGTTTAGCCAAGTTTTCTATTCTGATCGAGGTTAAAGTCTACGCCACCTGTAATAATTGCGTAATAAGAATTCATAGTGATCATGGTAAAGGAAGTTTCTAGTTATTGAGTTCATGATTAATGGTTGTGGGTTTTCCAGTCCACTTAGAGATCCACAACAATACTCTAAAACTTGGGTTCATGACTCAATCCAAAATACCATTTTCAATCAAAAGAAGTCCAAACATGGTCTTATGTGGATCTACATTCAGCCCTAGGCGTCTTTGGCAAGATTTCACCAAAAGTTGGGGCAACCAATACATGTAGCCTGAGCTGTTTCTAGAGGTTTGGCTTCCAACTCTGAGCAATTTTCCTCTTATTGGCAACGGGTTCTAAACCAATAATATATATTGAAATTGGCAGAATCATATAACCGAACTTACCTATATGAAATATCTAAGCCCAATTTATTAGTGGGCCGAACTCGTAGAAGAATATTGGTAAAAAAGATTAAATATTGCTATCGACTTGATCATCTTTCGGTTTAGATAATTACTTGATTAGGATGTTTAGAGTATACATTTGTATACCATACCTACACGGAATTGTTAATTTATATTTCATATAATTGATATATAAAAGCAAAGATTTGGTCCCTATGCTAAAAATCTGTCTCTAGACCATATGGATCGATCCACTTGCAAAGAAAAAAACCTGCACATCGCAACATGGTGCTGGCTACTTTGAATGTTGTGGTGAAAAAGCACCTTGAATAGTATACAATCTAATTTCCTATGCTTCTCGATTTGATATATACTATGTGATTGTGGCTTTATTTGCTTATTTTCTATATTGTTTTGCTACTATATATTGCCATGTTAGAATAATGTTTTGTTATTGACCTTCACTATTTTTTTTTGAAATGAATATTTGTTATACCCGTTCAACTTTTACAGTCTTAGAGCTGATAAATAAAAGTTAATATACAATAATGTCTAGTCCCAACTATTTATCAACTATTATTAAGCACTACAATTGTATTTCATGTTTCAAAGCAGTTTACATTTTGAAGGAACACACAACTGAATATGAAGGAACAAAATTTTGGCATGCCTGCATCAAATTCAATATGGTATGGTATATGGTTTTTGAGTTCCTTTGCAAATCCTTCAAAAAAACATTCTTTAGAATCGCGTATTTCTTCCTAGGCTTATTTGTTTTGTTTAGATCATTTTGATCGCTAGAAAAACATCCTTTATCATGATCACTATGAATTCTTTCCACTTTCCTCTTTCCTTGACAGTGCAATTTTCTCTTTCCTTTTGAACTGTGCACTCTAAGACCATATTCAATATCTGTTTTTCATTATCATGTATATTTTCGTTGTCCCCAAGTGGGGATCATCAATTGTTTTAACTAGGTGGCATTTTATTTAAAAAAATAATAATGAGAGAGAAAAACATGAACATGGAATTCTTAATACAAGAATTAATATTATTAGTTTTCTATAAAAACAACAGACCTCTTTCAGAAACAGTTTATATATTTGGAAACCTGGCTTGCAATTTATCTCCATTTCCATTTTCAGTTTAATTCAAATTAATCTTCTCAGTTCTTTACATTTTAATCTTGTTATTTAGCAATATCTTGTTACTTCATTTTCCTGTTATATCTTACCTTAATTTTTGTTCATCTTTTGCAATTTAATTCCATGTTCTTCATATCTACCATTTAGAGCTCTTATATCAATTTTTAGTTATGTTAATATTTACTTTTAACTCCAATTCTTGTTTTATGCAATTCACGGTTTTTTATCTTTTCAAACCCCACTGCAACTTGCATATCATTGATTATCATGTAGCAAATTTATTCTTCGGTTCTGGTTTCTTATGGAATACTCAAGGGTTTCATTCTTTCCAAACATGCCAAATTGTTGAAGTCGAGGCAATGGCAGCTATTTTGAACCTCATGCTTTTCAGTTTCCATTTGAAAATGGTGCTTTAGCTTGTTTATTAGGTGAGTCCACTCCACATGTATTCTGTAGAATTACAAAGTGTTTATGACTCTCATCGCTCTGTTGACATAGAGTACATTCAATTTGTTGTATTATATTCCACTTGTATAGTCTGTCTCTTGTAGGCAGACTGTTTAGTAAAGCCTTATAGGCAGTCAATGACATTTTTGGTATGTTAGCTTTATCCGCGACGAACTTTGCACATTCTAGTTCCTCGTCTTTGTTTCTTAATTGTTCCTGTGCCCATTTAATGGTGAATGCCTGTTTCGAAATCCAAACATCTTCTTGTTTTCCTGTGAATAACAAGATATATTTAGTTTCTTGTGTTGCTTGTGATGTGGCGGTATTTGAGCTTTGGTTCCACTGGTTATTCTGAATAAACTGGCTGACTTTGAATCTCTACCTCTATATAATGTATCACATCCTAGTCTTTTTACAAAACTCTTACCATCTACCATGGATCAAATCAAAAGCTTGTGTTTTTACAATTAGCTAACTTCTTTATATTTGCTGTGCCAAATCATTTCTCATTTTTAGAATTGCTTTCCAAGCACCAAAACCGTTATTGTCCTCCTCCATAATCCATAAACTGTAGATTTTTCCATCCATTATATCCGTAGTCCTCTTCCAGATATGATTTTCTAGGACATTTTCATTGCATATGTTTCTTAGTCGCACTCCACCTTCTTTTCTTTGGCCTACATAATAGTTTGCGTGACATCTTAAGCAAGCCTCTTTTCACTTGTATAGACATTTTCAATCTTTTCAAAAGATGCACTAGGTAGTTGAAATGTTTGAAGCTAGAATCTTATCATTGGAGCAATCATTATGTCAGGCTTTGTATTTTTTTTCCATCTTTTGATATTCTACTTTAAACAAAATTAAGTTGGATAATAGAATATGGCTGTTAACTTGGTTACTGGAGAAGGATTTTAATTTAAAAACAACGGGGAGGGCCAAAGAATACTCTGAAACTTCATCTGATTCTTCTTCATATGTTGCCAGACACACTTTGATTTTAATCAATGATATGCAAGTTGCAGTGGGAAGAATTACTGGGGATTAATGGAGCAAAAGCAATGTATTAATGTGAGAATTTGATGAACTGTATACAGTAAGAATTACCAAGAAATAAATGAAAATATTGATCAATGCTTGGGGTTAATGCTTGGGGTTTGAAAAGATAAAGAACTGTGAATTGCAGAAAACAAGAACTAAAGTTTGGAAAGTACTTGAATTATTTTCGAAGATCTTATATTTTTCTTTAAAATCTTTTGAAACATTTTGACATTTTCTAGAAAAAGAGAAAAATGGTTTGCGCTTTACTCAATATTTTACGGTGATTTTTGTATTGTTTGAACCTCTGACCTTGTGACTTTCTTCTCTTTTCACATATGTTTTACTCATTTTTGGAATTTTCATGAAAGTTTATGAATTTACTTTGTAGGCAGCCTGTTTGATATTGCAAAATATGTAGTCATTGACATTGTAGGAGCACAACCTTGTAATCTAGTTATGAAGTGAAAAATTTAAATCCATGAAGGACATGCAAATGCCACACATGTAGTCGTCGAGGGATGGCTCGATCAACCGAAGATTTGGTGAGAAAAATATTTAATTTATTAAATATGGTTATTAGTTTTGTTTAATGTTGTCTCTTTTAATGCAGAAAGAGGAAAGCATCAATCCCTCTTCCATTTCTAGATCTGATGTTTGGATTAAATCTCACAGTCGAAAAAATGGTGAGCCAGTGAATATGAATGTTGCAGATGCTATTGTAAGTGCTATGTACTGTTTATTTAAGCATAATTTTTTGAAAATATATAATTTAGAACTCATTTAAAAAATATAATTTGGGTTCACTTTTGTAGGAGAAAATAAAAAATGTTGAAAATGAGTCACAGTCTAGCTTAACATGTAAGTTCAAAGAAGATGCTCTCTCACTAGTATTGGGACAAGATAGACCGGGACGATTACGAGGAATGGGAAAGGGTGTAACCATGACCAAGGCAGTTTTGTCTCAAATCAAAGATAAGAAAGTAGCTCAATGTCAACATAGGATTTCAGAGCTACAGCAGTTGGTTCACATGTTAATGAAACGTTGGGTACGATTTAAAATTATATTTTAACAATTTACAGAAAATACAGTCTTATTTTTTTGCCTACATAAAATTATCTGGGTAGTTTTTTTTCTTTTATTTGCTTCAAATGGTTAGAGTGCATGAACTCGTTCTTTATTTTCATTTACAATATTTGAATTTTGATAGTTTTCAAAAGGTCTTGAATTAGCCTCTTTTAAATTTATTATCACAATTCTTTATTTAATTTATTTCGATAATCACTTTCTGGGATTAAATTAATCGACTTAAAACTAAAATTTCAAAGATGATTTTGTCTCTTGAAATTTAGTCTTAAGTCATTATCTCTTTTAAATTTTGATGGTTTTCATCAACGAGTCTGTACACCCTAAAACTATCTTGTGGGGTTAATTATTTAACCTTGAATTAGTCTTAATTTATATTTAATCTAGACAACAAACTGGTAATAAATTACAAATACTTTGAGACAAATAAAAGGATTTAAATCTTTTATATTAATTTCAAATGTGATTTTAAATGGAAAAATAAACTATTCAGTCTCTAGTTAGTCTAGCAAAAGTATAAAATCAAACTTAGCCTCTAAATTGATTTGAAAATTGAAACATTTCTAAAATCATAAATAGTTTTAAATATCGAGACAAAACCAATCTACTTACAAAAGTAGACATTCAAAAGAAAGAGATATAACTTTAATCAATTTATTGTCACTTTCATGGATTAAATTCATCTTAAAACTTTATTTTTTGATCTTAAATTAAAATTTTCCTTCTAGCATTTTCACAATGCTTAAAAACCTAACTCTTCCACACTCTGTTACCTGTGTGCAGACCAGCACAAGTACTACAATTTGCTAAAGTTTTGGAAACAATTAAAATAGTAATCTTTTACAACAAAACATAACGATAGAAAAAATTCGAGTCAACATTAGGATTTTAATTAACATAACATAAAGATAGGCAGGGATAGCATCGTATCATAACCCATATAACTGATGCAGTCACCTAAGTATTACTATTTATTAAGCTTTAGGAAACAATTAAAATAGTAATCTTTAACAAAACATAATGACAGAAAAAATTAATTCATCATTATGATTATAATTAACATCATAACATAATGGTTTACCGCTGAAGTAAAAAAATTGGTAATGAAGAATACTTAGCAATTGTGCAAAAAGGCAAAAAATTCGGTAACCGGTCGGCATCCAATATTAAAATATGTTTATTTCTCACAAATTGAAGAATTTAAATGGAAATCACGATGAAATTCCTTATAGTTGTACACTTTATTATCAAATACTGTACTGAATGCTTATGATTTCATATTTATTAATATGGTAAAGATACCATCAATTTTTCTAACACTGATATATGTCAACACACATGGTGTGATGAATGAATAATTCTGTTATTATCTAGGCATTCGTTGATATAATTTTCTGTACACTATTGCCCATCAACATAGCTGGAACTTGGTTGACGTTTCATCCGATTTGATATATTCACTAGAACTGCCTTATCAAGTAAAAGTATGTGACTGATAAAATTACTGCAACTTGAAAAATATGCATTAAATATATCACTGTGCAAATATTGCATAGAACTTCCAGTTACATGTTTATTGAAAAACACATTTTTTCAACTGGAAATTGTACTCTTTATATTTAACTAACAGTTATACGTCTAAAGCTTACTGTAATTACTACCCACAGGATGTTGACAAAGCCATGGTTAGTGATAGCTCAACAACAAAAAGTCAAGAAAAAAAGACGGAAGGAGGAATCTTGCCGAGTTCAGACTGCCCTGTTGGCAACAATTCAGTAAACCAATGTCTAACTATCTTCGTACTGCCACTTTTCATTTTCAGCCTGTATTTGAACTACTTTTATGCACGTTTTGTCGATAATATTAGATGCAAACTTGCTTTCTAGATATTGTGCATTTGTCAAATTTTGTATGCAGTTGGTTTATAAATTTTATCTCTCTTTACGGGTTTATGTAAACTTTGTTCATGGATATTGTGTTCAACTTATTTTATGGAAGTGATTAATAGTTATGCTTTTATTTTACAATTTTTAGTTTGATTTGTTTATGTTATGTACATTAACTGATTAAAATATAATTAAATGTAGTTTATATTAATGATATGTGTGAATATTGCAATGGCACAACATTGCTGTCAATTCTTTGGAAAAAAATGCATATCCCTACGACAGCGTTTATACATTGCAGTCAATTCATTGGAAAAAAATGCATATCCCTACGACAGCGTTTATACCTTGCAGTAGAAAACTATTAACAGCATTTATACCCTGCAGTAGAAAAATTATTAACAGTGTTTAAAAAATGCTGTAGAAATTGGGTTTTTGACAGCGTTTATATTTTGCAGTTAAAAATTTAGGGTCAACGACCGCATGTCGTTATACAGTGTTTTTAAAAACGCTGTGAAAACTTTTAACAGCGTTTTTCAAACGCTGTGAAAAGTCTTTTTTGTTGTAGTGTTTCTTTATTAGATTCAACTTAATCATGCCGTTACAAGAGTATCCCTGTCCAATGAATCTACCATTCTTAGACAACACTAGCTTATCAGACTCATACACCATCTTGAATCCTCCTTTGTTAAGAAGGTATCCAAAGACCAAATTCTTACACATATCGGGTACATAAAATACATTTACTAATGTAAGAACTTTTCCAGAGGTGAAAAGAAGTTCTATAGTGCCTTTTCCCAGAACTTTACTTGGAACCTTATTTGCTCCAGTAACTTCGTCGGCTTCTCCTTTATTTTCTTCGTCACTCTTAAACAGATTACGGTCTTTGCAATATGAATGGTTGCTCCAGTATCGAACCACCAATCATTATCATTGCCGCTAACGGAGTTCGCCTCTTGCACTACAGCCACAAGTGAGTCTTCGACCATATTCACTTTTTGTTGTCTCTTCCGCAGACGGCAGTCTCGGGCATAGTGGCCGGGCTTGTTATAAAAATAACAGGCACCTTTCTTTTTATTGTTGTTTTTGGAATGATTATTCTTTTTAACTGTGTCTCATTCTTTGGCTTTAACTTATCAGTAATATCAACATTATTTGCCTTAGAATGGGACTCAGTTTGCGGATTATCATCTAGATCGCGTTTGCGAGAGTCTTCTTCAATACGAAGATGACGCTGTAAACTATCTAAATTATAATATGTTTCTGCATGCTTCATCTTTTTCTTATAATCATTCCAACTATGCGGAAGTCTCGAAATTATAACTCCAACAAAAAAAGATTCAGGGAGATCAATTCCCGCATCTTTAAGTTGATTCACCAACAGTAAGATTTCGCTTACTTGTCCAATTATGGACTTATTGGTGACCATTTTGAAATCCATAAAATTAGAAATAAGAAACTTTTTATTACTTGCCTCGGATATGCGGTACTTATTCTCCAGAGTAGTCCAAAGTGCCTTCGCTGTTTCCAAGGTCCTATGAGCATTGTAGACTGGGGTAGATAGCGCATTCAGAATATGGCCTCTGCATAGAAAATCGTCCTCTTTGCGCTTTGCACGTTTAGCCTTTAGAGCAGCATCATCCTGATCAGTTTCCTCCGGGATTTCTTCCAAGTCATTTTCCAAAATGTAGAACAACTTGACGGTGACCAAGAAAAATTTCATCGTCTCTTGCCAACGAGTGAAATTGTCGCCATCAAAATGCTCTAATCATGATAGATGCTGATTCATAACTTGTAGAGCGCTCGAACCTTCCATGGTTGAAGAATATTGTCTGAAATTTGTTGGGAATTTTGCGGTTCGAGACAAATTTGATGGCGATTGCGATGAAGACAATGCTGTACTTCTGACTTCAAGGATCTATGGAATAGATTCTTTCAGACAATAGTTCAACCCACCAGGTACAAACGGGTTATCGAACTATCGACTTTCAGGATTCAATGAAGCCCTATAACAGCGTAATCAGATTCAAAGTTTGCATGCCTTTGATCTGACCAAGAACACTTTAGAAATGGTTTATGATGATGCAATTTATATATATAATAGAATGAAGAGGAAGAAGAGAACAATTCTGTGATGTTTTTCTGAGTTTGCGACACCTGAGGGGCGTCACAAAACAGAGCAATGGAGATGGAGTTATGGCGTCGCAGAACTGTGAGGAAGAAGAAGATGATTCAGAAATTCTGTTTTGAAACGTTTCTGGGCGTTGCTATTTATAGAAGTGAAGAGGTGTCTATTCGGGAAGTGTCACAACCGTTTGCAACGGCCGTGTCTATTCATTTTGCAACGGTTCAATTTAAACGTCGCGTCCATTCATATTTTGCAACGTTCAGAAAAACGTTCCAATTTCCCGCCGTTTATTCAATTCGGTTCTGGGTCCTTAACGGGCTGAAATTTGGCCCGTTATTGTTTACGTACGATCCAAAAAATATTTTCGGATCTGAAACACGTACCCGACCCGGCCCGGTTCGGTTCGGTCGGACGGACGGTGGCGATGCACGTGTGGTGTTGCATGACTTCTCTCCTCACAACAATGCAAACATGTGGGAGCCCCAAGGCCCCAACATCTACATGAGAAAACTATATTTATACAAATATAATTTTCATTTTCCTACAATGTGGGACTTATCAATTTCTTTTCTTCTTCTTTCTCTACTTCTTCTCTTCCAATCAAAAACCCCAACCCCAAATTATTTTGAAATTTTACAACAATCTCCCCCAATTTCAAAAATAAGAAAATTAATAAATAGGATGGCTGCATCACTAGAGTGACTTCCTACATACCCAAGTGGGATCAAGCCTATGTAGTTCTAAGATCAAGTTTTGCATCATCGTGAAAACCAACACATAAATAAAGGTATCTTTTGGATTTGAACCTTTACTTAGTGTAAACCATTCAAAGCCTTATCTAGATTCTATGGTGAACGAATCTTGAACCAAGTATCCATAATGATAAAACCGGAACAATCACACATGTTGATTTCCTTAGGTAAACTGTTCTGTATTGCTCAGCACGTTAATGGCCATGTGCTTAAATCCTGGTTCACGAGTCTACTTAGAAAGCGGTCTTACTTTCCTAGGAAATGGCCTGATTTCCATACTCATATAGGTAGGTCTCTTAAGGTGTTTCTACGATTCACCTTTTAAGATTTCTAGACTTATTAAGGATATATATCCATCCTTTGTTCTTGCAGAATCCAACACTAAATATTATGGGATTATCGATTTAGTGTTCCATAATCATTCTCATAACTTGTTGGTACCTATTGAACTTTGTCTATCCTTTTCAAGACATAAGTTGGGTTTCTATTAAGGATGATCAACCTTCATTCACAAACCTTAGTCCCATTTCTTGTGACTTTATAGAAACCATTGCCTTTGGAAGACTCTTCGTAAGTGGGTCAGCCAAGTTTTTCTTCGTTTCTATGTAGTCAACAGTTATAACTCCTCATTTGAGTAACTGTCTTACCATTTGATGTCTTAGACTCACATGTCTAGACTTTCCATTATATATTTTATTAGACACATTGTATATCGTTGCTTGATTGTCACAATTAATCAAGACTGCTGGAGATGGCTTCTTCCATAAAGGAATTTCCATTAATAAATTCCTAAGCCATTCCGCTTCTTTACATGCATCTTCTAATGCAATCAATTATGACAACATTGTTGAGTCAGAAATACAGGTCTGCTTCTTGGAAGCCCAAGACACAGCAGCGCCTCCTAATGTAAAGATCCATCCAGTCGTAGACATGGATTTGGATTCTACATTGTTCCAGGTTGCATCACTATATCCTTCTATTACAGCAGGATATCCTTTATAAGATAAACCATATTCAATGGTTCCTTTCAAATAAGCTAAAACTCTGGAAATAGCTTTCCAATGTTCGAAACCTGGATTACTCATAAATCGACACAATACACTTATAGCATGTGCGATGTCTGGTCTAGTGCAATGCATAGCATACATAAGACTTCCAATAACAGTGGAATACTCTAGTTGAGAGATAGTACGTCCAGTGTTCTTTTCTAATTTAATACTAGGATCTAAAGGAGTTGGTGCTGGTTTGTCATCGTAATGACCATACTTTTGTAGGAATTTCTCTATGTAATGAGATTGAGTTAGCAATAACTCCCCCTCTTTCCTAATAATTTTAATTCCCAAAATTACATCAGCCTCTCCTAGATCTTTCATATCGAATTTAGAAGATAGAAACTTTTTAGTTTCATTCACACATGATATATTGGAACCAAATATTAGCATGTCATCAACGTATAAACATATTATAACACTACCGTTGTTATCCGATTTGCTATAAATACATTTATCAGCATCATTAACAATGAATCCATATGACAGTGCAACTTTATCAAATTTCTCATGCCATTGCATGGGAGCTTGCTTCAGGCCATAAAGAGATTTCACTAATTTGCAAACTTTCTTTTCTTGGCCTGGGGTTTTGAAACCTTTAGGTTGTTCCATATATATCTCTACTTCTAAATCTCCATTTAGAAAGGCAATCTTTACATCCATTTGATGTATGACTAATTTATGAATTGATGCAAGTGCAATTAAACAGCGTATAGAAGATATGCGAGCAACTGGAGCATATGTATCAAAGTAATCTACTCCATGTCTTTGCTTATAACCCTTAGCAACTAATCTGGCTTTAAACTTATCAATGGATCCATTTGTATTCAACTTTTTCTTGAATATCCATTTACATCCTATAGGTTTAGCACCAGGAGGTAAATCAATTAAAATCCAAGTTTGGTTTAACAGTATGGAATTCATTTCATCATTGATATTTCTTTCCAGAAATTGGAATCTCTGGAACTCATAGCCTCAGTATAAGTTTTGGGATCGTCATCGACGTTCATTACATATTTAGTCACATTAAGGACTTCGTCCTTACTGCCTTCTACAAGATATGTAATGAAGTCAGGACCATAGTCCTTCTCTATTCTCGCTCTTTTACTTCTCCGTTGTTCAGTACTATTATCTGGTACTAATACTTCCTTGCTGTTTTGAGCAGGAGCATAATCATCGTCATTGATATCATTAGCCATACTAGGTTCTGGACTAGATGATCTCAATAGGATCTCAACAGTTTGATTTTCAAAAAATTCTACATCTACAGATTCTATAACTTCTAGGGTGTCAAGGATAAGGAATCTATAAGTTATACTATTAAGTGAATATCCTATGAAAACACATTTAAATGCTCTATTTCCTAACTTTGGTCGTTTAGGGTCTGGTTTTCTAACATATGCTAAGCAACCCCAAACTTTAAGTCTAGTTAGATTAGGTTTCCTATTAAACCATAATTCATAAGGGGAAATATTATTCTTTTTAAGTGGTACTCTAATTAGAATATAACATGCAGATAACATAGCATCACCCCATAGGTTATAAGGTAAATTAGAACTTATGAGCATGGCATTAACCATTTCTACTAAAGTTCTATTCTTCCTTTCAGCAACACCGTTTTGTTGTGGTGTATATGGGGCAGTACATTGGTGAACTATACCTTGTTGTTTACAAAACAAGGTGAATTCATTTGAGAAATATTCACCACCACGATCTGAATGTAATATTTTAATTTTAACTTCTAATTGTGTTTCGACCTCTGCTTTGTAAATTTTGAATTTATCAAAAGCCTCATCTTTAGTTTTCATTAGATATACATATGCATATCTAGTATAATCATCAATGAATGTTATATAGTATTGGTTACCACCATAGGTGATATGACTTTTTAAGTCACCCACATCACTATATACCAAATCAAGCAAACCAGTTTTCCTTTCTACGGATTTAAAGGATTTTCGGTGTATTTTTGCTTGAACACATATTTCACATTTAGAGATGGTATCGAAATCACAGTCAGAAATTAATCCTAATTTATTTATATTTCTAATGGAATTATAATTAACATGTCCTAATCTACCATGCCATAAATTAATAGAATCAACAATATAAACAGAAGATTTCTTTATTAGATTCAACTTAATCATGCCGTTACAAGAGTATCCCTATCCAATGAATCTACCATTCTTAGACAACACTAGCTTATCAGACTCATACATCATCTTGAATCCTCCTTTGTTAAGAAGGTATCCAGAGACCAAATTCTTACACATATCAGGTACATAAAATACATTTACTAATGTAAGAACTTTTCCAGAGGTGAAAAGAAGTTCTATAGTGCCTTTTCCCAGAACTTTACTTGGAACCTTATTTGCTCCAGTAACTTCGTCGGCTTCTCCTTTATTTTCTTCGTAACTCTTAAACAGATTACGGCCTTTTTAAATATGAATGGTTGCTCCAGTATCGAACCACCAATCATTATCATTACCGCAAACGGAGTTCGCCTCTTTCACTACAGCCACAAGTGAGTCTTCGACCATATTCACTCTTTGTTGTTTCTTCCGCAGACGGCAGTCTCGGGCATAGTGGCCGGGCTTGTTATAAAAATAACAGGCACCTTTCTTTTTATTGTTGGTTTTGGAATGATTATTCTTTTTAAACTGTGTCTCATTCTTTGGCTTTAACTTATCAGTAATATCAACATTATTTGCCTTAGAATGGGACTCAGTTTGCGGATTATCATCTAGATCGCGTTTGCGAGAGTCTTCTTCAATACGAAGATGAAGCTGTAAACTATCTAAATTATAATATGTTTCTGCATGCTTCATCTTTTTCTTATAATCATTCCAACTATGCGAATGTCTCGAAATTATAACTCCAACAACAAAAGATTCAGGGAGATCAATTCCCGCTTCTTTAAGTTGATTCACCAACAGTAAGATTTCGCTTACTTGTCCAATTATGGACTTATTGGTGACCATTTTGAAATCCATAAAATTAGAAATAAGAAACTTTTTATTACTTGCCTCGGATATGCGGTACTTATTCTCCAAAGCAGTCCAAAGTGCCTTCGCTGTTTCCAAGGTCTTATGAGCATTGTAGACTGGGGTAGATAGCGCATTCAGAATATGGCCTCTACATAGAAAATCGTCCTCTTTGCGCTTTGCACATTTAGCCTTTAGAGCAGCATCATCCTGATCAGTTTCCTCCGGGATTTCTTCCAAGTCATTTTCCAAAATGTAGAACAACTTGACGGTGACCAAGAAAAATTTCATCGTCTCTTGCCAACGAGTGAAATTGTCGCCATCAAAACGCTCTAATCGTGATAGATGCTGATTCATAACTTGTAGAGCGCTCGAACCTTCCATGGTTGAAGAATATTGTCTGAAATTTGTTGGGAATTTTGCGGTTCGAGACAAATTTGATGGCGATTGCGATGAAGACAATGCTGTACTTCTGACTTCAAGGATCTATGGAATAGATTCTTTCAGACAATAGTTCAACCCACCAGGTACAAACGGGTTATCGAACTATCGACTTTCAGGATTCAATGAAGCCCTATAACAGCGTAATCAGATTCAAAGTTTGCATGCCTTTGATCTGACCAAGAACAATTTAGAAATGGTTTATGATGATGCAATTTATATACAGAATAGAATGAAGAGGAAGAAGAGAACAATTCTGCGATGTTTTTCTGAGTTTGCGACACCTGAAGGGCGTCACAAAACAGAGCAATGGAGATGGAGTTATGGCGTCGCAGAACTGTGAGGAAGAAGAAGATGATTCAGAAATTCTGTTTTGAAACGTTTCTGGGCGTTGCTATTTATAGATGTGAAGAGGTGTCTAATCGAGAAGTGTCACAACCGTTTGCAACGGCCGTGTCTATTCATTTTGCAACGGTTCAATTTAAACGTCGCATCCATTCATATTTTGCAACGTTCAGAAAAACGTTCCAATTTCCCGCCGTTTATTCAATTCGGTTCTGGGTCCTTAACGGGCTGAAATTTGGCCCGTTATTGTTTACGTACGATCCAAAAAATATTTTCGGATCCGAAACCCGTACCCGACCCGGCCCGGTTCGGTTCGGTCGGACGGACGGCGGTGACGCGCGTGTGGTGTTGCATGACTTCTCTCCTTACAACAAAGCAAACATGTGGGAGCCCCAAGGCCCCAACATCTAAATGAGAAAACTATATTTATACAAATATAGTTTTCATTTTCCTACAATGTGGGACTTATCTATTTCTTTTCTTCTTCTTTCTCTACTTCTTCTCTTCCAATCAAAAACCCAAACGCCAAATTATTTTGAAATTTTACAACAATCTCCCCCAATTTCAAAAATAAGAAAATTAATAAATAGGATGGCTGCATCACTAGAGTGACTTCCTACATACCCAAGTGGGATCCAGCATATGTAGTTCTAAGATCAAGTTTTGCATCATCGTGAAAACCAACACATAAATAAAGGTATCTTTTGGATTTGAACCTTTACTTAGTGTAAACCATTCAAAGCCTTATCTAGATTCTATGGTGAACGAATCTTGAACCAAGTATCCATAATGATAAAACCGGAACAATCACACATGTTGATTTCCTTAGGTAAACTGTTCTGTATTGCACAGCACGTTAATGGCCATGTGCTTAAATCCTGGTTCACGAGTCTACTTAGAAAGCGGTCTTACTTTCCTAGGAAATGGCCTGATTTCCATACTCATATAGGTAAGTCTCTTAAGGTGTTTCTGCGATTCACCTTTTAAGATTTCTAGACTTATTAAGGATATATATCCATCCTTTGTTCTTGCAGAATCCAACACTAAATATTATGGGATTATCGATATAGTGTTCCATAATCATTCTCTTAACTTGTTGGTACCTATTGAACTTTGTCTATCCTTTTCAAGACATAAGTTGGGTTTCTATTAAGGATGATCAACCTTCATTCACAAACCTTAGTCCCATTTCTTGTGACTTTATAGAAACCATTGCCTTTGGAAGACTCTTCGTAAGTGGGTCAGCCAAGTTTTTCTTCGTTTCTATGTAGTCAACAGTTATAACTCCTCATTTGAGTAACTGTCTTACCATTTGATGTCTTAGACTCACATGTCTAGACTTTCCATTATATATTTTATTAGACACATTGTATATCGTTGCTTGATTGTCACAATTAATCAAGACTGCTGGAGATGGCTTCTTCCATAAAGGGATTTCCATTAATAATTTCCTAATCCATTCCGCTTCTTTACATGCATCTTCTAATGCAATCAATTCTAACAACATTGTTGAGTCAGAAATACAGGTCTGCTTCTTGGAAGCCCAAGACACAGCAGCGCCTCCTAATGTAAAGATCCATCCAGTCGTAGACTTGGATTTGGATTCTACATTGTTCCAGGTTGCATCACTATATCCTTCTATTACAGCAGGATATCCTTTATAAGATAAACCATATTCAATGGTTCCTTTCAAATAAGCTAAAACTCTGGAAATAGCTTTCCAATGTTCGAAACCTGGATTACTCGTAAATCGACACAATACACTTATAGCATGTGTGATGTCTGGTCTAGTGCAATGCATAGCATACATAAGACTCTCAATAACACTGGAATACTCTAGTTGAGAGATAGTACGTCCAATGTTCTTTTCTAATTTAATACTAGGATCTAAAGGAGTTGGTGCTGGTTTGTCATCGTGATGACCATACTTTTGTAGGAATTTCTCTATGTAATGAGATTGAGTTAGCAATAACTCCCCCTCTTTCCTAATAATTTTAATTCCCAAAATTACATCAGCCTCTCCTAGATCTTTCATATCGAATTTAGAAGATAGAAACTTTTTAGTTTCATTCACACATGATATATTGGAACCAAATATTAGCATGTCATCAACGTATAAACATATTATAACACTACCGTTGTTATCCGATTTGCTATAAATACATTTATCAGCATCATTAACAATGAATCCATATGACAATGCAACTTTATCAAATTTCTCATGCCATTGCATGGGAGCTTGCTTCAGGCCATAAAGAGATTTCACTAATTTGCAAACTTTCTTTTCTTGGCCTGGGGTTTTGAAACCTTCAGGTTGTTCCATATATATCTCTTCTTCTAAATCTCCATTTAGAAAGGCAGTCTTTACATCCATTTGATGTATGACTAATTTATGAATTGATGCAAGTGCAATTAAACAGCGTATAGAAGATATGCGAGCAACTGGAGCATATGTATCAAAGTAATCTACTCCATGTCTTTGCTTATAACCCTTAGCAACTAATCTGGCTTTAAACTTATCAGTGGATCCATTTGTATTCAACTTTTTCTTGAATATCCATTTACATCCTATAGGTTTAGCACCAGGAGGTAAATCAATTAAAATCCAAGTTTGGTTTAACAGTATGGAATTCATTTCATCATTGATAGCTTCTTTCCAGAAATTGGAATCTCTGGAACTCATAGCCTCAGAATAAGTTTTGGGATCGTCATCGACGTTCATTACATATTTAGTCACATTAATGAATTCGTCCTTACTGCCTTCTACAAGATATGTAATGAAGTCAGGACCATAGTCCTTCTCTATTCTCGCTCTTTTACTTCTCCGTTGTTCAGTACTATTATCTGGTACTAATACTTCCTTGCTGTTTTGAGCAGGAGCATAATCATCGTCATTGATATCATTAGCCATACTAGGTTCTGGACTAGATGATCTCAATGGGATCTCAACAGCTTGATTTTCAAAAAATTCTACATCTACAGATTCTATAACTTCTAGGGTGTCAAGAATAAGGAATCTATAAGTTATACTATTAAGTGAATATCCTATGAAAACACATTTAAATGCTCTATTTCCTGACTTTGGTCGTTTAGGGTCTGGTTTTCTGACATATGCTAAGCAACCCCAAACTTTAAGTCTAGTTAGATTAGGTTTTCTATTAAACCATAATTCATAAGGGGAAATATTATTCTTTATAAGTGGTACTCTATTTAGAATATAACATGCAGATAACATAGCATCACCCCATAGGTTATAAGGTAAATTAGAACTTATGAGCATGGCATTAACCATTTCTACTAAAGTTATATTCTACCTTTCAGCAACACCATTTTGTTGTGGTGTATATGGGGCAATACATTGGTGAACTATACCTTGTTGTTTACAAAACAAGGTGAATTCATTTGAGAAATATTCACCACCACGATCTGAAAGTAATATTTTAATTTTAACTCCTAATTTTGTTTCGGCCTCAGCTTTGTAAATTTTGAATTTATCAAAAGCCTCATCTTTAGTTTTCATTAGATATACATATGCATATCTAGTATAATCATCAATGAATGTTATATAGTATTGGTTACCACCATAGGTGATATGACTTTTGAAGTCACCCACATCACTATATACCAAATCAAGCAAACCAGTTTTCCTTTCTACGGATTTAAAGGATTTTCGGTGTATTTTTGCTTGAACACATATTTCACATTTAGAGATGGTATCGAAATCATAGTCAGAAATTAATCCTAATTTATTTATATTTCTAATGGAATTATAATTAACATGTCCTAATCTACCATGCCATAAATTAATAGAATCAACAATATAAACAGAAGATTTCTTTATTAGATTCAACTTAATCATGCCGTTACAAGAGTATCCCTGTCCAATGAATCTACCATTCTTAGACAACACTAGCTTATCAGACTCATACACCATCTTGAATCCTCCTTTGTTAAGAAGGTATCCAGAGACCAAATTCTTACACATATCAGGTACATAAAATACATTTACTAATGTAAGAACTTTTCCAGAGGTGAAAAGAAGTTCTATAGTGCCTTTTCCTAGAACTTTACTTGGAACCTTATTTGCTCCAGTAACTTCGTCAGCTTCTCCTTTATTTTCTTCGTAACTCTTGAACAGATTACGGTCTTTGCAAATATGAATGGTTGCTCCAGTATCAAACCACCAATCATTATCATTGCCGCTAACGGAGTTCGGCTCTTGCACTACAGCCACAAGTGAGTCTTCGACCATATTCACTTTTTGTTGTTTCTTCCGCAGACGGCAGTCTCGGGCATAGTGGCCGGGCATGTTACAAAAATAACAGGCACCTTTCTTTTTATTGTTGGTTTTGGAATGATTATTCTTTTTAAACTGTGTCTCATTCTTTGGCTTTAACTTATCAGTAATATCAACATTATTTGCCTTAGAATGGGACTCAGTTTGCGGATTATCATCTAGATCGCGTTTGCGAGAGTCTTCTTCAATACGAAGATGACGCTGTAAACTATCTAATTTATAATCTGTTTCCGCATGCTTCATCTTTTTCTTATAATCATTCCAACTATGCGTAAGTCTTGAAATTATAACTTCAACAGCAAAAGATTCAGGGAGATCAATTCCCGCATCATTAAGTTGATTCACCAACAGTAAGATTTCGCTTACTTGTCCAATTATGGACTTATTGGTAACCATTTTGAAATCCATAAAATTAGAAATAAGAAACTTTTTATTACTTGCCTCGGATATGCGGTACTTATTCTCCAGAGCAGTCCAAAGTGCCTTCGCTGTTTCTAAGGTCCTATGAGCATTGTAGATTGGGGTAGATAGCGCATTCAGAATATGGCCTCTGCATAGAAAATCGTCCTCTTTGCGCTTTGCACGTTTAGCCTTTAGAGCAGCATCATCCTGATCAGTTTCCTTCGGGATTTCTTCCAAGTCATTTTCCAAAATGTAGAACAACTTGACGGTGACCAAGAAAAATTTCATCGTCTCTTGCCAATGAGTGAAATTGTCGCCATCAAAACGCTCTAATCGTGATAGATGCTGATTCATAACTTGTAGAGCGCTCGAACCTTCCATGGTTGAAGAATATTGTATGAAATTTGTTGGGAATTTTGCGGTTCGAGGCAAATTTGATGGCGATTGCTATTTATAGATGTGAAGAGGTGTCTATTCGCGAAGTGTCACAACCGTTTGCAACGGCCGTGTCTATTCATTTTGCAACGGTTCGATTTAAACGTCGCGTGTATTCATATTTTGCAACGCGTTCCAATTTCCCGCCCTTTATTCAATTCGGTTCTGGGTCCTTAACGGGCTAAAATTTGGGCCGTTACTGTTTACGTACGATCCAAAAAATATTTTCGGATCCGAAACCCGTACCCGGCCCGGCCCGGCCCGGTTCGGTTCGGTCGGACGGACGGCGGCGGCGCGCGTGTGGTGTTGCATGACTTCTCTCCTCACAACAAAGCAAACATGTGGGAGCCCCAAGGCCCCAACATCCACATTAGAAAACTATATTTATACAAATATAGTTTTCATTTTCCTACAATGTGGGACTTATCTATTTCTTTTCTTCTTCTTTCTCTACTTCTTCTCTTCCAATCAAAAACCCAAACCCCAAATTATTTTGAAATTTTACAACAAATCTAATTAACAATCCTACGTATTCTGTCCGAAAATAAAAACATTACTGAAATCAAAACTAAACTAGAAGAAGAGTGATGGGGTAAGAGATGATTTTTGGTTGTTGTATGATGCTGTATATATAGCCTTTTCCAGCCCCGAAAATCAATTGCATCTTTTTAGGAAGAACCGGTCCATTGCTTGAATTTGTGAAAGAGAATATTTATATGTCCATGTCATTGCTTGAATTGGTCCACAGTGCTTGAATTAAATATATTTAGTCCATGCTTTGAATTGATTGCACGTGATGAAGAGACTAAAATATATTGTTGAGCTTGAATTTGTTGCATGTGGCTTCTTTGAATTCGTACCCAAAAAAAACTACATTTCACGTTACTGCTTTGAACCAAAGAAATATGTGCCTTGCATTGCTTGCACATGGCCTACGTAGCCATTGAACTTGAATTACAAACAAGACTATTTCTTGAATTTGAATTCATGTTTCCTTTTGAGAATAATTTGAATTGGTATTCATGTGAGCTTTGCAAAAGAAGACGTGAGCTGGCTATGTGGAAAACGTGATCGCGCTTCCCTGATTTATTTGTGTATCCATGCTTTGATTTATTCGGTGCTTTCGATGTCGCATTTTCTTCTGTATGTCTTTTGAACCAATGAACGCCGCAACCGATTAATTTCAACGTTGCACTTTGGAATCTATAATCTGCAAAACCTCAACAAAATACCCGTATAATACTGTTTTATTAAAATAAAAAAAATGAAACAAACATTTTAAAATGCAGAAAAATACGTTCATCAGATGGAGATGGTCTTCCCAAGATCCACCAAAATCCAAAACACAAACTCGAAGATGGTCTTCCAAAATTTGATTTGTTCTTTCGGTTAGACCATCCGTTTGAGGATGATAAGCTGTGCTGAGATTCAGCTGAGTACCCAAAGTTTCCTGAAAAGCTTTCCAAATTTTGCTAGTGAAGATGGGATCACTATCACATACTATGCTTGTCGGAACTCCATGAAGTCGAACAACTTCCTTCATATAAATCTTAGCTAAACTCGAAGTAGTTCGAGTTGTCTTTACAGGGATAAAGTGGGCAGATTTACTCAGTCTATCAACAATCACCCACATGCTCTCGTTACCTCTTCTCGTCTTCGGTAACCCATCAGTAAAATCCATAGAGATTTGATCCCATTTCCACTTCGAAATCTCAAGAGGTTGTAATAATCCAGCTATCTTCCTATGATCGTCCTTTATTTGCTGACAAGTAGCACATCTGCTCACATAAATAGTGACGTCTCTTTTCATCCCACTCCACCAATACAACTTCTTCATATTATGATACGTTTTTGTTACTCCGAGATGGATAAAAAGTCTGGATTTGTGATTCTCTCTAAGCACTTCTTGTCTCAAACCATCCACATTTGGAACACAAATTCTGTTATTAATTCTCAGAATTCCATATCTATCAATTTATGCGCCCCACCCGCTCGATGTATCCATAACTTCCCTTTTTAGAACACTTTCCTTGATATGTCTTAACATTCTATCCTCATCCTACTTTGCAGCTATGTGATCCAAAAGAGCCGGAGAAGCAATAAGTTGATATAACACGACTTTGTTTCTACTCAAAGCATCAGCCACTACATTTGCTTTTCCGGGAGTGTAATTAATGTAGAGGTCATAAGTAGCTAGGAATTCATGCCACCTAACCTTGCCTTCGATTTGATCCTTCTGAGTAAAGATGTACTTTAGTGATTGGTGGTCAGTGAAGAGTTCGAATTTCGTTCCCAAAAGATGATGCCTCCACATTTTTAAAGAAAACACTACTGCCAACAACTCTAGATCGTGTTGCATATTTGATTTCATGGACTTTCAACTGTCTACTAGCATACGCATATACTTTTCCATGTTGCATTAAAATAGCACCGAGCCTATTTCTACAAGCGTCTGTACATACTGTCAAACCTTCACTCCCATTCAGAACAGTAAGAACATGAGTAGTGGTTAACTTCTGTTTTAATTCATCAAACGTTTTCTGGCATTCATCAGACCAATCAAACTTAATATCCTTCCTAGTCAAAGCTGTAAGAGGTGAGGAAATTCGAGAGAAATGTTCGGTAATAACTGGCTAAGCTTAAGAAACTTTGAACATCTGTCAGAGTCTTAAGGACTTCCTAATCATTGATCACGGAGATCTTTGCTGGATCAACCGAAATCCCATTTTGAGAGACCACATGCCCAAGAAATCTGACCTCTTTCTGCCAAAAATTGCATTCAGTAAACTTAGCCTTCGGCTAGTTATTCCTTAAAGTCTCAAGTACGAATTTAGGATATACTTCATGTTCTTTTTTGGTCTTTGAAATGACTAGAATATCATCAATGAAAACAAGAACAAAAAGTTTGAGAACTTCCCGAAGTTCTATGTTCATAAGAACTTCAAAGTAGGCTGGGGCATTAGTTAAACCGAATGTCAACTAACCATTCGTAGAAACCATCTTCGGTACGAAAAGCAGTTCTGTGAATGCTATCCTCCGCAATTCAAAGTTGATGGAAACCTAAGGCTGGATCAAGTTGGGAAAATACTTATGCTTCGTATAATTGATCGAACATGTCATTAATACGGGGCATTAGGTACCTATTCTTATGGGTAAGATTGTTTAACTCTCTGTAGTCTACACACATCCTTAGAGAACCATCAGACTTAGTAACGAATACCACTACAGTTCCCCATTCTGAATAACTCCGTCTAATCAGACCTCTAGATAATAAATCATCAACTTGGGTATTTAACTCTGCCTTCTCCTTGGGTGACATTCTTCTTGGAGGGAGTACTATGGGTCTAGCTCCGGGGATAGGATCAATTCGGAATTCTATTTCACGATGAGGTGGTAAACAAGTTACTTCACCGAAAACATTGGGAAAATTATGGACAACTGGAATAGTGCTAAGATCGCTAGGATTGGAGTCAAGTGAGAAAATAAAACTCCTAACAAGATTTTGGGGCATAGTACATTCTATTACCAAGCGTGTCGTTGTTATCAACTAACGAGACCGTTCAAGGTTTACTAGAAATATTAGCATCAAACTTTGTTAACCAATCCATACCTAATAATATATCGAACCCTTTGAAGCCTAGAACATAAAAGTCTTCTGTGAATCGGTGTCTACTATCTTTAAAGAGACTAATTCCTTTACAAATCGTACCTAAGTTTGTGGTCCCACCGATGGGGTTTGATACACATAAAGATTTAGATGTAGGTTCGGGTTTCAAAACATGATCCAATTTGTTACATAAGTCTACTGATATAAAATTATAGGATGCTCCAATATCAAATAAAACACGAACAGGAAAATGATGAAATGTAAGAGTACCTTGAAGCACTGGGTTGGTTTCCTCAACCGTAGGAGTAGAAGTTGTAACAACAAAGACACCAGAGGGTACGCCTTTCTTCTGCGTGGGACAGTCTTTCTTATGGTGGCCAAACTGCAAACAAATGTGACAAAGATCTGTCCTAGTCATCTGAACTGGAGGTACTAATGCTCCTGTGGTCGCTGGGCAACTATTTGCATAATACCCATTCTGGTCACACTTGAAGCATGTGATATTGGATAGATCAATGGGCCTCTTTTGAGAATATCCAACTCCATTCTTGCTCTGCCAATTCTTCTTTTGTTGACCAAAATTAGACTTCCTCTTCCCTGGGCTGCTGGAAGTTGCTTGTGTAATTAGGGCTTTCTCAGCTGATGTCTTCTTCAAGTTTAGATTTTCATATCTGATAGCCATATCCAAAAGAGCAGTGAAAGTGCCATGAACATGTCCAATAAGACGATCCTGAAATTCCTGATCCATGCCTGCAATAAACATCTCATTCTTCCTCAAAGGGGTGTCAATCGGATTGGGCCCGAACTTAGACAACTCATTGAATTTCCTCTCATACTCTGAAACTGTCATGTTCCTTTGCTTAAGATCCATAAAGTTCCGGTACAACTGAGTTTTTCTGGCTTCAGGCATCCACTGAGCTACGAAAGCTTCCTTGTAATTTGGTTGTATAAAAGGTTGAGCTAGATTTCAAAGAGATAATCTTAAGGAATACTAACTTCTTATAAAGATTCCACCTAAATTGAGCCCAAGTGACATTCTCTTCAGGGGTATGGGCCGTAACAGATTCCCACCAATCCTGTGCAGCTTCCTGTAACTGCCATGCTGCTAGCTGATGCTTCTGTGCATCAGTAATCTCTAATCCAGTGAAAATCCTTTCCAAACTCTTTAACCACTGCTGTGCATCGTTGATACCCTCTGCTCCAGTGAACTTGGTACCTCATAGCCATGTATATTCCTTGCTGAGAGTAGTGAATCTCACCACAGGAACAACTGGAGCTACAACTTCATCAATAGGGCCATTTCCTCTACCCCTACCTTCGGTATTTCTTCTGTTACTCATCTTGTAAGGACAAGGTCGGTTCAGAACACAGATTAGAAACTAAACTTAAGAGAGAACCTAATCAAAGTGAAATCTACTAAGGAAGAAGGGTCCAATTTGAAAGAAATTTTGGAAATAGAAGGAATTTTAAACCTTTTACTTTATAAATATATGCTCTCTCGACAAAAATTCTACTCATTCTAGGGTATTGCTTACCCTATCTCTAATAAGTTTAACCCACAGTCTTAGGTGTTCGCTTAACCTTCTCTGGTACCAACTGTGACGACCCGCCATTTTGAACGATTCAAGTCGACAATAAACCACATATGTCTAACTCAAACAGTCCAAATGACAGATTATCAATGGGGTTTTACAATAAGAATTAATACAGAGAATTACAGACACAAAATTTCAACACAGAATCTCATAGCGGAAATAAAACAAAACATAAGTAGTTCATGAAGTACTAATAAAGTTTACAATAAAGTTTTAAATTCTAGAAATATCAAATTGGAAATAAATAAAAAGGTCACTAATACATATTCCAAATGAACAATGGGAAATAAAAGCTAGATAGAAGTGGAGTCTTCAACACAGTCTTCGTTTCTAGAAAAGCACTCCTCAAACACTGTAGTACTCAGGCCGACCCTGAGCATAATGGAAAAACACATACTCGATTCAGAACTAAAATTCTCATGTAAGATAAATCAGGTGTACAATGTGCAAAATAACTTAAGAGATGTTACGGGATTTTCCATCTCTTAAGGATCCATTAAACTATCTATATGTAGTAGATACGATACATATAATTTCTATCGGTAAAGTAAATATTAAAATAGAGTTAAGGCTTTACATTGATCCCTCTTAACACATTTTTAAGCATTGTCCTACAGTTTGCCTTGGTAGCACAACCAGTAACGTCGGTAGCCAGGGAGGCACCGTGATAAGACAACACTAAAAAATATCACAGTGGTCATGAATAAGGATAAAGAGTATGACAATGCATGGAGGTGAAGCCCAAGGTAGGATATTACCGCTTTGCGTCGCCTGGCTGGTCGTAACCCCTAACGGCCGACCGTGAACAACAATCCCATAATCCAAGGGTGTGCACCAATCAATTTTTAAATTCAAGATGGTAATACGAAGAAAAGTGTCCGCTAGAGGTAGCTAGCCTCAATGGTCAGGACAAGGCTCATGTTTTAGTCATTTCAAATTGACACAACTATCGGGGTCATCCATCATCGTTCTCTTACTTCATTCCAGGAAACGTCGCCAATTCAACCTCTACATTTTGGATAACATCCACCATGTACATAGTTATTAAAGTGGTTTCAGTATTGACAGAGAGTATGTCAATATCCGGCGCCAGTCTCTTTAATAACCAATCGTTTATATATGAAAATACGCCGTTTATCCATTTCATTTTTCTATAGAAAAATCTGTAGAGAATCTCAGTAAGTAATTAAAACAAAAAGTCTTCCATTTTTCTTAAGGAATTCACATAAAAAATTTTCAGTAATTTCCAAGAGTAAAAATTATTTTTAATATTTAAAACACACCATATTTCATACTATTTAACTTTTTAAAAATTTTACTTTCATAGGAAAATTTCAAATAAAATTTCTAGGTCCTTATAATATAGTTTTCGAATTTTCAGTAAGGTTTCAGATTTTTCCCAATCGAATTGATAATTTTCGTAAATTTTCAAATGACTACTTTCAAAGATTGAATTTTCAAAATTATCAGATGACTAAAATAAATATAAGTCTATTTAAAAATTATTCTTGAAATAATATGTAAGGGCCACAGAAAAATTTCCGGTCAAAATAATGACTTTTAAAATTTTCAAAATTTCAATAATTCTATTTTTCAATGAATGAAATATAGAAAATACTAAATGATAGAATTTGAGACTAGTTTCTTTACAAAATATTTTTCTTTGGCTGAGATGGAGTTACAAAAAAAATTTCAAGTTAAAAAACCACTATTTTTCCAACTGCCTTTTATTTCATATTTAAAGAAATAATTTATCCTAAAAAATCTATACGTAAACTTACGATCAAATTTCATACTATATTTTTCGAAATATCAACTAATTTAACATAAAAAAATTGGAACTAAATGTATACATGCATGCAAAATTTTCAAATAAGGACAAAACGGCAGTTTATTTGTAAAAATCACATTTTGGTCAAAAAAATAAAATTTATCTATTCTAACTTTTTCCGCATATCAAATAAGGTGTCCAAGGGTGTTGTTATCATCTTCAAATGTTTCAATGATCCATATGCCAGTCAATACAATTTCAAAAATCCAAACAAGGTAAAATCAATGGTCGAACATATATAATATCATCATACTACCATTATTAACCACTCAAAATTTAACCAACTCAATTAAACGTACAACACTACAAATATCGGCTATAGAATGTCAGGACATTTAACTAGCAATGAATTTCAATTTTAATGTCAAATTTAATTTCACCAACAGCTGATCAACAACTTAACACAACATGATGTCTATTTACCTATCATAGAATTTTAGTAATTCATGAGTTAAAATACTCACTTGTATTTGCGGATCTGAAATTTTGCTCAACGCAACAACTATACGACTTCGGACCTCGCCACGCAAAAACACTTCGAATCTGGATCTATAAATCGAGCATTCGATATCATACCACACAAAAAAGGTACAATATGGATAGATTTAAATGGAGGACGGGCATACAGACTTTATGTGTTAATCAATGTGTGTAGATCTAAATCAGCACGTATAGATTTTATGAAATATATAGTTGGACAATATGTGCAGAATCCACATCAAAGTTAAAGATTTCATGAGAGTAGAGAAGAACGTACGACTACAAGTGGATGGTGGCCAAGCAGTAGTGGGCGACGACAGTAGTACAAGGCGGAAAAGGTGGTTCAGGCGTCGGGTGGAGTAAGAGCAGTTTTGACCCTTTTTTTACTTACGGCTGTAGCTTAAACCGGAGGAGAAGAAGCTAGGGCGGTGGTCGATGGAGCAAGGAGGTGAGGATGTGGCAGTCTGGCAAGGGCAGTTGGGCAGAGGTAAGAGTGGCCGGTGATGTGGAGGAATGACGGCAGAAATGAGGAAGAGGAAAAGAAATAAAAAGTAGGATCTACAAATGAAAATGAAATGTGCTGGCAAGAAGGAGAAGTGGTATAACTTATGCATGCGTGACCTTTAATGTTCTAACGTTATTAACGTATTTAATTAATTTTGTGGATTCTTGAATGTGTTTCAGCTGATCTAATATGAGATAATGGATACATTTAGTGCTAAGAATTCAAATGTACAAATATATTTGTGTACGGGCCTTATTTCAAATTTGCAGCGTACGCCTGAATCTAAATTCAAACAGCCAGGGCTCACCAGGTGTCCAAGGATGGAAAATAAAATACCGATTTTTTCAACGTTCGGATATGGACATAAATGCACAAAGGAGTTTAAGTTTTAACATTCGCATCAAAATTCACCGTTTACGCTAATTAAACCGGCTCAAAACGTATCACAACCACAAATGGCCATAAACGGAGCTAGAAAGATCAGAATTTGACGAAACGAACTTTGATGTCTTAATCAGAAAAGTTGAAATTGTTCGTTTGGAAATTTCCCGAAAAGCTAATTAGAATTTTATACAACATTTTTATGTAAAAATATTTACATTTTGAAAAATAAAATTTTCACTAAAATATTGATCGGTTTTGAATTAAATTTGAAACCGAATATGTTTTCACATTTCATAACTAATTAATTCACTTTAATTTTAGTTCATCACATGCATTTTAAATTTAAATTTCATTTCTACTAAATCCCTCTTTTATTTTCTTTGTTTTTATTTCAAATTCACGGTTTAATTAAGTATTTAAGTTGTACGAAACACTGGGCCATTGCACAACTAAATGGATACGATGTTGAACAAGAGTAGGACTGATTCCCTTTATATCAGTGATTGACCATCCAATTGCTTCTTTGTTTTTCGATAGAATTGAAAGTAAGGAAGCTTCTTGATCAAGAGAGAGATTTGAAGAGATTATGACGGTAAACGTTTCATTGTCACTTAAGTATGCGTACTTAAGGTGAACGGGAAGAGGTTTAAGGTCCAACCTCGGGGATTGCTCAATCAAATAATTAGGTGGAAATTTTGACTCAACGGTAAGGGGTTCAAACAGAAGCGCATTTTCAATTTTGTTAGGCTCATCGTGAAATAGTTGTACGTATTCGGTCTCGCGTTCGTGGTTTAGGTCAACTGTTTCATTATCGAAATATTCTTGAATGGAGCTAACTTCCATTGTTTGGTCACGTGGTTCGTTTGATTAATTTTCAAGATTGAAGATGTCAAGATCCAAAGTCATGTTTCCAAAAGAAATTTTCATCGAACCGTTTCAACAATTGATTAGAGCATTTGAATTAGCCAAGAAAGGTCGGCCTAAAATCAATGGAATTTGACTCATTGGATTGTTCACGGGTTGTGTCTCTAAAACGATGAAATCGACGGGGATATAAATTGACCAATTTTAATCAGTACGTCCTCGATTTCTCCCATGGGTCTCTTTATCGAACAATCGACAAAATTGAAGAGTTACTTTTGTTGGTTTCAGTTCACCCAAGCCAAGTTGCTGGTAAACTAAATAAGGAATCAAACTGACACTCGCACCGAAATCTAGTAAGCACTTTAATCGTCTTGTCCAATATCATGCACGAGATCGTCGAACATCCAGGATCTTTGTATTTAACAGGAATTGATTGGGACAAGACTTCGCTAAGTATAGCAACTAAGAAAACTTTCTTGGATACACGAGTGTGTCGTTTTTGGGTACACAAGTCCTTGAGAAACTTAGCATAAGTTGGGACTTGCTAAACGATATCAAGAAGCGGGATGTTAAGTTTGACTTGTTTAAAAATTTCCAACATCTTTTCCATTTGATCAGAGTGTTTCTTGGGTCGAAGACGATGTGGTAATGGAACACGATACTCAATAGGTTGGTCTACTTGAGTAGAAGAAGAATTTGGATTGGAAGAATTTGATTCGATGTTTGGCTCAACATTTTGTTCAGAATCACTTTTTGTTTTCGAAGTGTCAAGAGGAACTTCTAGTAAATCATTTGGATTGTCAACTTGGTTATCGATTTGTTTACCAGAACATAATGTCGTGATAGCATTCATTTGAGTTATGTTGCTATCTTTAACAACATGGGCTTGATTCGAATTCGCGTTTTGATTTCAAGGATTCGGACTGGTTGACTTGGGAATGTGCCTCGTTCACGTTCACTCATAGACATGGCTAATTGACTCATTTGCATTTCAAGTTTAGCAATCGATTGACTCGTATTTGCATGTACGAGGTTAACAAATTTTGCAAATTACTATTTGATTAGAGGCTTTGAGTGGTTGCTTTAGCCAAGTTTCAAGACTTTTCTCAAGTGAACTCAATTGTTTATCGTCTTAGGGAGCAAAAGATTGTTGCGGCTGATTTTGAGACAGACCCATAAAATTTGGTTGAAAATATTTGGGTTGAAAGGGAGGCTTTGAAGCATTGTTCGAAAATGCTTGAAAATTGGAACGAACCAAATTCGTGTTGGAATTATTTTGGTTCCAAGCAAAGTTTGGATGATTTCTCCAACCAGGATTGTACGTTGGAAAAACGGGTCATTTTTAACGTTACTGAAAGCATTGAGCTATTCTATCGAATTAGGGCACTGATCGGTAATGTGATTCAGATCGTTGCATTCATAACACATTGGTTGGGAAGCTTGGTTCATTTGGTTGGATTAGAAAACGTTGTCGAATTTACTGATCATTGCATCGATTTAAGTTTCCAAAGCCAAAGATGATCCTATCCAGTGTGCGCTAGATCGTGAGCAAATGGATTTTTCGTTAGAACGTTCCCATTGGGATTACTTTTCGGCCAAGTTTTCAAGAAATTGCCAAGCATCATCGTGATGTTGGGCGAGAAAATTTCCTTGGCACATCGATTCAAGCATGGTTCGTGAACTATTTTCAAGTCCATCGTATATGATTTGGAAAAGGGTCCATTTTTCGAAATTATGATGTGGACATTTTATCAAAAGCTCTTTAAATCTTTCAAAATATTTTCCGAAAGGTTCACCCCTGAATTGATGAAAACTGACAATTTCGTTTCGGATTTAAGTTGTTTTTTCCAAGTGGTAGAACTTTATTAAGAAAACTTTAACAAATTCTTCCAAAGTTTTGATTGAGTTTGATGGTATGTTGTACAACTATTTCTCAGCGTAATAGTTAAGGGCGAATGGAATTAACCAAAGTTTGATCCCATTATCACAAAGTTGTTGAAGTTTAATGGTTGTGCTAACTTGTTCAAATTTCGTTAAGAAAATGTACGGATCATCGTGTTCAAAATTGCCAAATTTTGGGAGCGTGGCAATATGATTGGAATGAATTTCGAAATGGTTACCCGTTGGGGCGGGTAGTGTGATACAAGAAGGAATAGAAACTCTATCGGGAAAGATTCTATACATGAGAGTTCGTGCGACATTTTTGTTTGCCATTGTTGGAGTATCATTTGTTCGAGTTAAACGATTAGTTGTTGTATCACGAGTCCAAGTACTCATGCACAAGAAAAAGTTGAGGAGAGAAAGAAGCGACTATCGAGTTTAAGAGAATGAAACAAGGCTTAAAAGGTAAAATGAATTGAAAATTTGTTGTTTTATAAAGGAAAAATATTTACCAAAAGGAATTTTGTAACAACCCGAAATTTAACCCATAATAATTAATTCGTAAATTAATTACATAATAAAATAACTTTTTGAAATTATCAGAATTAAGCCACGGAAGTTGCACCATTGTGTCCGTGGTAATTTTTTGGTCAATTTCCATATATGGAACGTTAGAAACCGAGCCAATATGACCAAGTTCTAAAATAAACAAAATAAGCAGAAAACGAAAAAAAAAATATAGGCAGGTCGACCTGCCGGTCGACCGCCCACTCGACCCGCCTGCTGTATTGGGGGTGAACGAATGATTGTTCATTCGTTCGAATGTTGGTTTGATTTTTTTAGCCGACTAACGTGTTTTGCATTCTTCTGACCAATCCGGTCCATCTATTTTTGCATCTGATGGCTCTTATTCAGCCTATGACGTGGTTGCATCCTATACAATCCCCAAATCCAACGGTCCGAGATCCAGTTCTACCCCTATAAATAGACCCCTAGACCTAACACTTTTTCTCATTCTAAGTTTTCTCCAATTGGGTTCACCTTTCTAAGGAGGAACCTAAAAGGAATAATTTTTCAAAGGAGAAAATCGTTATAAATTAAATTATTTTACAACTCCAAGTGGATCCGGGAAGACCGAAGGAAGAGCTTAGGACCGGAGGTGAGTGATTGTAATTATTTTAAGATTTCTTTAAGCAATTTAAAATAATAGGGTTTCCAATAGTTGTAGTTTTACTACGATTTATTGAATAACCTTTTTAGCAGTTTTATTTACAGTTTTTAGAATTATTTTCAGTCTATTTCTTTCCACCTATTCTTTTCAATTAATTCTAGTTATTTCTGTTAATTATAGCTTTTCCATTTATTTACGGTTTATTTACAGTATTTTAATTTGTTTACTGTTATTCATGCGTTATTTACATCTTCTTCCTATGCCTTGGATTTTCTTCTATTTTAAGTTTTCTTTTATTTCTCCTTCTTCTTCGCGTATGGATTAGAATAGAATTAACGCGAAATTGGATTAAATTATAAGAATTTTGAAATAATGAAAGATAAGATGTAAATTATAAATACTGTAATAAAATTGAATTTATATTGAAATCATGCCTAATTATGATACTAATTGGACAGAATTAATTTGGCCTATTTATAATTATGAGATGTAAATTATAAAGACTGTAATATAAATGGAATTGGACTGAAATTATGCCTAATTATGATAATAATTGGACTGAATTAAAGATATTGGCCTATTTATAATTATGAGATGTAAATTATAAAAACTATAATATAAATGGAATTGGACTGAAATTATGTCTAATTATGATTAGAATTGGAATAATTAATTGGCTTAGTTATAACGTAGAATTATAACTAAAAAAGAGTAAAAGATGAAAGAGCTTATTTTCACACTTAGACCTTGGGTTAAGTAATAAGCATGATTACAACGTAGGTTATAATAAGAAAAAGAATAGAATGGGGCTTATTTTAAGACTTGGGATAAATTAATAAGCATAGAAAGTAAAAATGATAATAAAGGCTTGTTTAAATAATTTATCTAAATTAATAAGCAAAGATGAAAGTAGGACCTGTACCAAATAGCATTCCCTATTAGACAAAACAGTGTCTCGCATTAGTCTGAAGTGAGATGAGGGCACGCTTATGCTAAGAATGGTTGTAATTGGTCAAATAGAAGTCCAAATCACGAGGAATTTGGATAAGGGGCGCAGCTAGATATTGTTTGGATGACGGGCCAGTACCAACAGCATTTTCCCTATAGTTTCTATGGACACACGGTGATCTCACATTAGCCAGAAGTGAGATGAGGGGCACACTTATGCTGGAAGTTTGAGGTAATAAGAAGACCCAATAGGTGGAGCAAAAGGTAGCATGGGCATGGTGGCAGTTATGCGTGCAACTTCCATTTGAGTGCTCAGTAATAGCTATGAGTTCCAAGCGCTTAGTATGAGTGTCTTTCGTAGACACCATTACCTTCTGTGTAGGGAGCTATATATGTCGTCTGGATCCACAGTGGTTGCTCTGTGCATCTTTCGTAGATACCATTGTTTGATGTGTAGGGAGTTATATAGCGGCTGGTCCGTAGTAAGGTCTATAAAGTAGCAGGCCGATCAAAAAGGGCAGAATTAGGATTACATCCTAATTACAGGATTAGGAATTCAGCCTAACCAAAGCAGAAATCAAGGACAAGTGCAAGCAATCAAATTTAACCTATCTTATAAATTGAGCAATATTTAATTGTACTTATTTCCAGTTTATCTCTTTCCTATTTCTTTTGTTATCCTTATTTATTCTAGAACTGTAACGACCCAGAATTTTGAACAAATGAAATTGAGAATATTTAATTAATTTTAAATATTTGAACGATGATTTAATTTGAATTCCCGATTGAAGTTTGAAATTGGTGATTAAATTATAAAATTTAATCTAGTGAATGCTGAATAAAAATTTGTATCTTCGACTTTAAGCCGAAGAAAAATATTTCGAAAGCTTTTAAAGTTTATATTGATAATACTGAAGATGATAGAAGCTTCAGAATTAAATTTCGAACTGTTTTGTTCAGTTTTAAAAATAATCACTCGAACCGATATTTATAAAATAGTCAATTTTCAAACAGTCTCGGAATTCGACGAAACCAGTTCCATTGGGTCCGGAATGTTGCATTATTGCCGGATTTCAACTTTCGTATTTTTCGGAGTTCGTATGTGAGAATACGACACGAAAACGCATTGAAGTTTTTATCGAGATTTAAATTTAAATTTTAAATTTTAAATTTATGGTCAAAATCATCACCACGTTCTCCTCCCTGAAATCGCGCCTGCAATCGCGAAAAGGATCGTGCCAACCATCTCCTTTCATTTTCAAATACCCTCCTCCGTTCAGTTCAAAACAAACGAAAGAAATAAAGTAAAAATTAATGGCCGAAGCCCTTCCATCCTCGAATTTAAATCGAAGTCCCCTTCCCCGTTCGCTCTAAACGTTTAAATTAAAATGGCCAGAGCCTCTTCTCGAAATTGAAAGGGGAAGTCAAATAGGGATTCAAGCAGGCGATCATCACGATTTGGGGATGAGGCGGGGGTGCCTGGGAGGTTCGTGACTGCGATTCGATTCGCGTGGAAGCTGAGTTCGATGTGGGTTCGAGTGCGAGCGCGGCATCGTTGTGGAGGCGGCGGCGTTCGTCGATGGCCTGGGCAGTGTTCTGGGAGGCGTGCGCGACAGCATGGGGCATGGAGGCGTTGAGCTGGCGATAGGGTTTCGTTCCCCTGGAAACGCGGGCGCGCGATGGTCATCAACCGCGACTGCAAGGAGGGGCGACTCGTGTGGGGCAGTTCGTCGAGGCGATTCTGAACAGTGGAGAAGTCGCGTGGGTCTGGCGAGGCTCGCGTTGGCATGGTGATGGCTGCGAATTCCTTCGAGGCAGTGGGTAGAGGTCCACGAAGTCCAGACTGCGAGGTGGGGGTAAATCTCGTTTTTATTTATTTATTTCTATTTTAATTTAATGAAATTTGTAAACATATATATAGATAAAACAGAAGACAGGAAAGGAGATAAAGTATAAATCTCTACAAGTGAATTTTTATAAGTGAAAGGATTTCAAAGAAAATTTACATTTAAAATTAAATAGTTAGAAAGTTATAACTATGGAATAGAAATAAATTATTCGATTTGAAGAAAACTAATTGGATTTAAATGGTCCAATTAATTATTGTCATCATATAAAAATATTTATTAAAAGAAACTTAGTTTTAAATTTCATTTTAGTTAAATAAGTTTGTTTAAAAAGAAATTTGTTGAAATAAAAAAAAATTCATTGTATAATTAAAACTTATCAAGTTAGAAAATTGGTTATTCGATTATCTCGAATATTGATAGATTGTATAAATTATTTATACAAGGTTAAAGTGGAGAAAAACAAATTGGTTTGGAAATGGGATGGCAAATTAAAAGCTAAGGTGAGATTATTTTCTCACTCGAAATATATTTTGTATGACAGTTATTTATTGACTGATTGTTGCTATTGGATGTGATATTAGATATTATAGGATATATCTATTATATATAGCAGTATATACATATTGGCATATGTATATATTGGATTGATGATTTCCCGCCTCGTATAGCGGATGAGACCCTATTGCGCCGTTAGTAAGCGGATTTATAAAAACCTATATACCGCGATAATTCCGTACTGGAGCGGAATTGGTATTGTGCTGACGTTTTTGGATGCAGGGAAACAGGTTGGAGGGATCCAACTGGACCCCTCACATTGATTGAATTTATTTATACTGTGGTATGAATCTGTGAATGATTATATTAATCATATTGATATCTGGAAATTGTTTGAAAGCTAAAATTTAGCTGAATGGATGTTTTGACATCATTGGATTCCAAAAATAAACGAAATTGAATTTTTGAAATCAAAGTAGAAATTTCTAAGTGAATCAATTTTTGAAATTGAATAAATTTTGAAGAAAGAAAATTTTAAAATATAAAAAGTTAATTTTTATAATCTTATCGAATAAATTCCAGAATAAAGTGAAAATGCTAAATAAATGGATTTCATAAAGCAGTGATTTTAAATTGAAGAAATTAATTTAAATTTGGATTTTTAAATAGATTGAAAGAGACAAAGAAATTAATTTTCTTTAAAAGGAATTTATTTAAAAAGAAAATAAGTGGGAAGTCCAATTAGAAATTTAATTGGCTAATTGAAGCGAATTTGGAAAATCGATATGAAATTTATAGATGTATAAATTGTAAAGTTAAATCGATATGAAATTTATAGATGTATGACTTGTAAGTAAAAAGAATGAAATTTATAGATTTATAAATTGTGAAGTTAAAATGAATGAAATTGTAGAATGGAAGATTTATAAGAAATTAACTTATAAAATTGGATTTTTACCTTAAAAGGGAGTATTGATCGAACTTGTTAATAAAGGGGATTTATAAATCAAAGTTATTGTGAAATATAAGGTTGAATTTATAAACGTTGTTTTATAAATCTGAAATCACTTATTTTAAATAAGTGTATTATAGAAATTAATAAAAGGAGATTTATAAATCGAAGTTGTTATAAAACAGAAATGGAATTTATAAGCATTGTGTTATGAATTCGAAATAAATTGAATTTGATGAATTAAATAGTGAAATGTGATTAGTGAAGTATATTCACGATTTTGGACAGTGAATATATTTTTGAAGTAGAATGGTTATGGTTTTGGGAAAGCGATATTATAAAAATGAAGTAACTGTTTTAAAAGATGTTTTAAAACGTGTTAAGTATCGAATACATAGATTTCAACATTTATTGTTGAAATAGACGTTTTCGAGAAATAAGGAAATGGTGGACTATAACACTGTTGTTATAGTAAATGATTTCCGAAAGGAAATATTTTTATGTAGTATTGGGATTTATATATCTATTTTAATTTCGAATCCCTATACTAGTGATTTTGAGTCGTCGTAACGATGTTTTACGCAACATTCGTTTTGACTCAAATAGATGTTAAAATAAATGATTTCCTTAAAGAATGAAATATATACTTAATTTGATTTAAGTATATCGAATATTTTTCAAGTGTTGAAAATAAATGATTTGTGAAATACTTATTATTAAATAAGTAGGGAAATGCACTTCCAAAATGAAATGAAACGTTTTGAGAATTTATCTTCTTAAAGATAAATTAAAATTGAATATTTGAAAACGATTGAAAATCGTATATCAGTAGATATTTTTGAAATGTAAATTCAATATGGAATTTATAAAAAGAAAGGGAAGTTGTTTAAAAATAAACGTTGATTTATTTTTGAAGTGTGGAAATTTTATATCTAGTAAAGATATTTTTGAAGATAAATAATTTGGGAAAATTATTTGGAATCTGATGATGTCGCGCATCTTTATTGATAGTTAAATAACCGACTATCAATAATTACCTTGAGTAGGTATTTGTTGTGAATTGGATAAATTTGAATGCCACACTTATTTTTGAATAATCGCTCACTATTCGGGTTAGCCGGGAAAGGACCATGGGGTCGTATAACCCATTCCGAATATGTGATACGTCGTTATGAATCGCATTTGAAGACCGGTGTTGAAGACCGGATATTTTTGAAAACGGAAGGATTACCGTCGAGTTACTCTACATCGACTGATCTTCGATTTAGAGGTTTTATCACCCTTAGTGACGGGAAGTCCTGACGTGATTGAAAATTATCCGGAAATGCAAGGGCTTCGTGAGAAGTGCCTTCGGTTCTGTTCGATCCCGCAACAGACTTGTATGGATTGTGTGTCTGACGTTACAATTTGAGATATAAAGCTGATTTCTTTCAAATACATTTCTGTTGGTGGCGGAGAATTTATTCTCTTAGCTTAACACCCTTCTTTGAGACGTACGAGCTCAGAGGTTATGTAGTTGAAATTTATCAGCGATATATCCCAATTTGGTAACGTGGCATACTGAGTGTTGCTGTGAAATGATCAGTGTTTGATCATTTGTGATATGATCATTTGTTTGATCTTATATCTTTGTGATCATAGGTTGATCATTTTGTTTGACCCAAAGCAGGGCTTTTTTTGAGAAAGCGTAGCTTTGTGGACGAGACTTCATCGAGCCTCACACCCCGGAAATGGTCGAAACAGGAAGAATGCAGCAAGGTTCTAGGGAGTAGCGCCCCTTAGTGTATGTCATTCCTTCTGGATAAAGGTGGTATCATGGTATGAGCCCAGATACTTAACCTCTGTGGTTACTGCATTATTATTTCTATGTGGTTTGTTGCGAATCGGGGATCCTCGGGAAGATCGGTGACGATCGGAGGATGGCATACGCGTGTCAGTAGTTACCTATTTTTGCAGAGGTAACCCGGCCTTGTGTTGGCAGAGATCCGGTTAGGTTCTCGGGTCGTCTATTCCAGGGACGTACCCATCGTGGATAGGAAGTTCCTTAGCCTGACCATTTGTTAGAAATCCAAAGAAACAATACGAGCCTTGTACGGTATTAGTTGTAGAACCTGCCATTCACTTATGGTGGCGCCCCACTGTTTGGATGGTAGCTATAGTAGGCATACGATACTGGTCGTATGTTGGCTAAGATTAATATTATACTTTCGAAATGTTTTCTACACTATGCACTAATAATAATATCAAAAATGATTTGATTTTGCGTAGTAAGCATCTTTGACTATCATAAGAAGAAATCTCCTCCAATTCTGCGTTTGCATTGTGTGTGTGGCGGGAGGTCTTATGGTAGTTTCATTTTCCAAAAGCATTTCGAATTGACTTTAAAATTATCCTGTTGTTTATTTTAAAGAATAACTGTTTTACGATCTCACACCAGTCACCATGACTGACTCGGAGTTTATTGTTTCCCTTCTAAACTCTGGGTGCCCACCAATTTCCACACGGGCAGTCTAGAGTTAGATTATTAGGTTATCGGGATATTCTGGAGCTTTGGAGATAAGCTGGATGGCGAGACGTAGTATTTGTATCTGATATTATTTATTCCGCTGTGTATTCTGTATGAGGACAGGTTATATAACTGTCCATTGTTGTATATTGACTCTGATGATTGATGTATGTATAAACTGATATAGTTCTTTGTTTTAAAAAGACTAGTGATTATTTATTATAATATTGTTCCGCTGCGATGTGTAAGATTCTTAAATTGTTTTCTGTTGCTGTTCTGATGTGTTGTTCTTCTTTTCTTTTTCTCTTCTTTTCTTCTATCTTCTTCTTCTTCTACTTTTTCTTTTTCTTAAAAACCCTCACTATTGGAGTTTCCGGCACTCGATTGCTCGGCAGTCGATAAAGTGAGTATCGATGTCGAATTTTCGAAAGTCGAAAATTTCAGGATGTGACAAGAACTGTGGTAGAGTCTATTACTTTTACCTTGCTTAAAGATTCTAGTAATTACTATCATTCACCAGACTTTTAGTCTAACCCACTCCTCTATTTCCCCCTTTTCCCCTCCATAGGCAATTAAGGGAGAAGTCAGTAGAGTGCACTTGCTTGGCGGTTTTCTTGGAGGAGTTCTCTACTATGTATTTCTTTTATTTCAGCTTTAGTTCTTTCTATGTACTGGCTTATTATGAGGGATATTATGTACTCTGATTTTTGAGACTTTGAGTTTTTGTTTCATGAGACATATTGGATTTTTAGACATGTATGTGGTATTGGACTTATTTATGAAGCAATTATGAAGTTTTGTTTTAATTAAGTTATTATTTTAAGTTTCCACTGTTTTTATCTATATTTGTCTTGTGAATCTTAGTCTTTGTTAGCTTTAGTTATACCTACAACGCACCACGCCTTTTAATGTGTCCTTTTGGGTATATTAAGGGGTGTGGGGTGTTTCAAATATATTTTTCAAAAGGGAGATTTGATTTTAATTTTTTTATATGTTTTTGCTTTTTTTTAGTTTTTGTTTTTGTTTTTGAAAAGATTGTTTTTATTATTTTTTTGGATTTTTGTTTTTGTTTGAAAACTTATTTTATTTTTTTAGAGGAAAAGAGAGTTTTTTCTTTTGGTTTTAAAAAAAACTAAGTTAAGTAAAAATAATAATTGGATTTTGTGTTTTTTTATATATGCATGAACTAATGCAACTAAATGAATGCAAGGACTTAATTACAAATTTTTAGTCCTTAGTAGCTCCTAACCCAAAATTGTATAATCACACTTTGTCTTAATCCAACAAAATAGTTCTTAGCCGGGTAATGGACAAGAGTTATCGGTGCACCACGAATCACCATAGCAATATAGCCGAAGGTTTAAGTACCTTTAGAGAAACAATCACTATAATATTTACTAATCACCGTCATATTTATATATGGTTATTGCTCTGTCGTAGCCTAGACATCAAGAAATTAAATTGTCGAAAGAAGACAACTTGTCAAGATACAATTAAGCCCTAGGTAAGCTCATGACACCCTTAAGTCCATAGTCTAACCGTTATTATTAACAAATTCTATGATGAAATGCAATTTGTGGGCCAAGGAAGGAGTGATGAAATCCCCCACTTTATGTGGATTTGGGTATTGCCCTTAGAAAATAAAAATAAGATGAAATTAATGCAAAACAGAAATTAAACGTGTATTAATAATGCAACTACAAATGAAATTTGATTTGATTTTTGTTTCCAAAAATTTAAAATGCAAGCAACAAACAATGCAAGAGAAAGAGATAAGAGCATGATACTAGAGCATGTAAAATTATTAGCAATTTATTTTTTATTTTCCAAAGCAGCAATTTTTTTATAAGCAATCTAAGCAGAGAAGTATTTTATCAAGCTAGTCACCTCCTTTTTGCACCTAAAATTTTTGAACAAGATATATAATAATTTTATTTATTTTTTTTAAAGAAAAAAAAGCAAGTGGATTTTTTTAGGAAGGATAAAACAAAAACAAAATCTTCTCTCTTTTTTTAATAAGAAGAACTAAAGAACAAAAATTCAACTAAAATGAATTAATTTAACTCACACAAATACGACAACAGCTTGGCCCAATTAGACTAAACACTCACAAAACAAACTAAATCTCTGTGTTCACTAAAAGCTTAGCACGATAAAGTAAACTCATACAAAACATAAATTTCAAAGTTCTCAAATGCAGAAATTCAGTAATTGTGCCAACTGATACTTGGCTCTGCTAATACCACAATCAAACACCAAACATTGTCAGCCAGAAATCAAAATTCCATAATTCTTTTCTATTGTTGGAGTTGCGACTATGGATTTAGGGAATGGGGATTGTGGGTGCAGGAGGAGACGTTCGGGTGCGAAATGATTTCACAGTTGGGGTTTGAATGTCGATGTTAGTGTGATGCTGGTAGAGGCTTTGGGAAGAAGAGATCGGAGGCAGGGAGAAGATGGGGGTTTGTGTTGCAGGAGTTTGGTTGTGTGTTCTAGGAATGGTGAAGTTAGGTTTTTTGTTTTTGCTCTTCAGGCTGAGGATGGTGGCAGTGGGGAAACTTGATAGAGGAAGTGGTGGTTGGTTATGGTTGGAGGAAGTGGAGTACGAATTGTGCACTTGTAGGTTGATAGGTGATGGAAGCAATTATGTACGGATTGTTGGTAGGTTGTTTGTGAGTGTTTGTAGAAGGGGGATGGCAGAGGGTTGGATGATCTGTTGGAGTTGTAGAGGGATGTTTTTGAATGAATGGAAGTGGTTTGATGAATGTGAAGTGAGTTGCTGCAGTGGAGGAACAGTGGTTGGCGGTAGTTTGATGACTATTGTCGATGGTGGTTTATAAGCAGAGAGGATATGAAGCTATGGAGGCAAGTATATTGGTATATTGGTTGACTGATGTAAGCAAAGTGGTGTGTTGTCGATGGTTGACTATTTTCGATGGTTGTTTGAGGTATATTGGTTATGACAAGTATATTGTTGTTGATGGCAGGTTTGTAGCATTTTAAGGTGCTGTGGGCAGAGGGATGGTGGTGCACTGATGTGTATGTGATGATGGAATGACTGGTATGCAAGGGATGTTGTTGTGGTGGACAATGGCAGAGGTGGTGTATGAAGCAGTGGATGTTATATAGGAAATGGATGTTGGAGTGGATGTTGTTTATAAGAAGTTGCTGATGTAGTGGAGATTGAATGGAAGAGGAGGGGTTGAATGTTTATATTGGTGATTGTGGTTAGTTTGGTGATGATGAAGTGAAGAAGTGGGTTATGGCAGTGGCAGGTTTGTTTGTTTGGTAATGTTTGAATAGAATGAGGCAAGAGATTGTGATGGTGGAAGGAAATGGCTTTGGTGTGAGCACACTGATGGGTGGCAAAGGAAGGAAGAAAGGTTGGTGATGTTGAATTAGGGGGATGGTGGTGGCAGGTTGATGCTGTTTGGACAGTGAGGTATGTTGTTGATGGAGATTGAGTGAGTTGTGGCTTGTAAAAATGAAATGCAAACTACAAATTGAAATGCAACAGTTTGTTTGTAAATAAGTGTTTGCTGAAGTTGTAGTGTGAAGTAACAGAAATGTGAAATGTAAACAAAGTAATGAAAACAGAGAGTGAAAATCGAAATATATTTTTATATGAAATGTGAACTGTCACCAAATGCAATGTAACAGCAAATATGTATTAAAATTGTCAATAATACAATGAGAATTTTGTTATGAAATGAAGTGCATCATTGTATGAAAAGTAGAAATACACAAGAAATAGTTACTGAAGACAATGTTTTTTCTAAAATGCTAAACAAGGTTAACACAAATAAAACAAACGCAAACACAAAATGCACAACACAAAAGAACAAAACAAGTGAACTAAATGAAAACAAGAAATGCACAAAACAAACTTCGTTTTTTCTCTTTTTAAACACAAAACAAAGAAACACAAAATAATCCAAAGAGTAAAATTAAATTTAATTGCTAATTCCCCGGAAATGGCGCCAAAAACTTGTTAATAACAGCAGAAATTTCTATCGATTAGGAAATCGCCGTTAAAATTATCATTATAAACCGCAAGCGCACGGCGTACAATTGTAGTACGTATGTGAGTATGGGTCAATCTGCAGGGAATGAATTGAATTCTAATAGTACTCAATCAAATTAACCCAAAGTTTTAAAATGTTTTTAAACTAAGAAAAATTGTAAAAATTAGCTAAAGCAAAAGTGAATAAACTATGATAATAAGAAGCAATTTAGAGGCAAATCCACTTCCAATCATTCATATAAATCAACAACAAAATTCACTTGTAATCTCTCACTAAAACATTAAGTAGAAATGATTGATGTGCTTATTATAAGTATGATTTATTTGTGCTATTAATTAGCACAACTTAAGCCATCAAACTCTAACGCATCATTCAAACCACTTATCAACTCTTATGATCATGACATGAAATTAAAAATAAAATCTATTATAAGTATGATCTATAATTTACTATTATTTAGTAAAATAGACCATCAAATTTTGATTCTAGCTTAACTTTCATTATCAAAACCACTTAGGCGAATGAACAAATAGCTTATGTTTACAATGGAATAAGCATAGCCAATTTGAGATGTCAACATAGGCTATCAAAATTCAATAAAATAGAAACATAAACCATCATCATTCATATTTTCCATTAATCAAATAAATGAGATCACAAATGAAATCATTATGTTAATTTAATATGTTTGATGAGAGCTTCCTCACCCCTAAATTGAAGGGGTTTAGCTACTCATGTTTGAAAACATTTTAACATAAAGTGATTTCAACATAAATATAAATGAAGAGAAGTGCTAACTAAAAGAAGTAGGAACTAACTACTTGTATAAAATTAATCTAAACTAATTTCATGAATTAAAAGAGAGCATAAGAGAATAAAAGAGCATAAAAGAAAGCATATATAAAATTGCATGAAAGTAAAAACAAGGCTAAGTGGCCATGAAAGAAACTTTAATTTATCTTTGATTTTGCGGTTACAATTTGCATAAAAAAGAAGATAGTTACATGAAATATAAGGGGTATTTATACATGCTTAAAATCCTAATTCATATTTTAGGGGACTACCTAAAATGCCCTTTAGGAAGTGTAACCTCCAAATAATCATTAAGGAATTAGTTAATCACCACTAACATGCCTTCAAACTTCCATTAACATGTGCATGTGCTTTTAATTATGGATCATATGGTAGTGGGTTAGTGGGCTCCTCCATGTTACATGAATTCATTTATTTCCAATCTTCATTTGCCTTCAACATATGTGCATGCATTTATCCATGAAAGCTTCTTCATATTTTCTCTCCATTTCCTACAATTAAAAATAAAAATGCACAAATAATTTTTCTCAAATTAAATCATATACAATTTACCATTTTACCCCCCAAATGAAGATAATGATGATTTGAAGACAATTTAATTTTTTTTAAACATGTAAAATACCCTAATATGCTCATTTATTTAAATAAAAGTAGATTAAATATGAAAGTAAAAATATGCACTTTTACGTGCACATCACCCACAATATTCCACTCAAAGCCAAGAGCAACATCTTCACCAAGCCAAGGCCATACCCAATTGGAAGGAGGAAGCAAGTCTGGGGAGCACAGAAGCAAGGAAAAGAGGAGGAAGTGTTGCCGAAGTACCGCCGATTCGATTTTAGAAAGCTACAAAAATGTTTGGTGGAATGGAGCCATAAGTGAGTACTCAATGTTTATTAAATGATAAACAATATCTATAACTATTTTTAAGTATAATAATATGTCCATTTAATCTCTTAATGATTTGTATGAATGTTTGATAACGTGGTTGATTATATAGTTGATTATATGGATGTTGATATGATTGATAACCTGGTTGTGATAAATTATGAGAAATCATAAATAAAATGGTTAAGTAATTAACCTTGGTTAATTAATAGAAAATGAATTCATATAAATATGTGTATGATGTTTATTGAGCCTCTTGATGGTTTTAAAATAAAAAAAGTTTGGAAATGAATATTATAATATAATATTATGAAAGGGTTTAAATGTGAATATAAGATTTAATATGGAAAATATTTGTTTAAATGATTTATAATGGTTTATAAATGTTATATAAACAATAAAACTCAATTTGGAGAAGTTTTGACAAATTTTGAAAATTAAGTCAAAATAAGGCGCGTCGTAACGGCATTTCGCGATGTCGTGCCGTAAAAGTCAAACGAGTAAAGAATGGAATATAGCTCGGAATTCTTTGAGACAAGAACTTTTATGACTATTATATTCAAATTTTTAAACGAGCAAAGAAAATAAAGATTTCACCTTGTATATTTTTAAATAAGTCCAAAACAAATTTTTAAAGAAAATAATCGCGGTTTTGTAGTTCGGAATCCATAAAGAGAATTCCTTTAAAATGATATTTTTAAATTCTTTAAAAATATGAAATAAATTTTATAAATCTATTAAAATCTTTTAAAAGAGATTTGAGTTATATAAATGAATTTCCAAAAGATAAAAAAGTCGTTTTGATCAATATAGCTTTTAAAACACTATTTGCAGCATTTTTTCGCAGCACTTTTTGGTAACTTTTGCTAACAATGTTTTTAACTTAATTATTCTTTCCCGAATCTTTTGTGAACCTTTTAAAATAAATAATTAAGTAGTTTAAAGATGATTAATGGGTTTAAAAATGAGTATGCGGAAAAGACTAGTACGTTTGTTCTTTTTATGAGTGGCACAGAAAATCCGACCGAGGAATGGAACAGATTGAAGGGAAAGCCCAGATGCTCTAAAAAATTAAAATTTAATTAAATATGTTAAAATATTTAGAGTTGGTCAAATAACTAAACCACCTTATGGGTGATGGAGAGGTAGTCTCTAGGCTTGGGTTTGGGAAATCAATTATGTGCCCTCCCTTGCTAGCGGGACTGGCCCGACAGAGGGGATAGTAAATTTGATTTACTCGGATCAAAATTTCCCATAGTATAAAAGATATAATTTTCCAAATTTAAAAAACTTGGATTTCATAAAAATGATCTTCTTGTACTTGGTATTAAATTCCAAGGAGGGAATACGTACTATCCGTGTGAATTTAAAATGTGATTTCACCGTTATTCGATGTATAGTAAAGGTTGAATATGAAAACTGGTATTAAGTAGAATTAATATAATTTTCATGATCCTTTTTACTCAATAATGTTTTCCAATATGAGATTTAAATAGATGATCGGGAAATATTTCCTAAATAAAAAGTGAAATGATTGGAATTATTCCAAAATTCAAAAAGGTTTAATTAACCAAATGATTTGATAAATGAGGCTTAATGATTCCATATACTATTAAGAAGATAAATGGAATAATTTAAAATAATATGTCTTCCTGAGATAATTATGAATAAATAAAAAGTTGAATTAAATTGAGTGATGATTGATAATCATATATGACCTTAACATCTTTTTAATCGATGATTGGTTCGGAGGAACCGGGGTCGGATTTGGGTAACTCCTATACAAAAACCAGTTCGAACCAATGTAAACGTTCGGAAGTAAAGACATGTTGAAGATGATGATTACTGTAGACCGAAGATCTTTAGAATGTATGGATTGCTGTCACGAGTCTCAGGGCTTCGCCCTATATTATATTTAAATGGCAGTGGTGTCTGCATTTTGAAATCTTCGTTGTATTGAAGATCGAAGATCTTTATAGCGAAAGGACTGCTTGTTGACATTCTCTGGGTCTATCCCAATATGGAGATATTTATTAAAGCAATGGTCCTATCGTATTATGAAATCTTTGTAATGCAAAGTCAACTCGCTACTGATCCTAGGAAGTGGTAGGAGGAGAGCCTTCAGTTTCATTCAGTCTCAGAATGAACTTGTATGGACGAATGTCTAACAGTGCATTTTTGATCATATTAATTGATCTCTATCAATGTATTATCTGCTCGGCGGTGGTGGAGGCAACTTCTCTTAGCTTAACACCCTTTCTTGAGACGTATGAGCTCAGGAGTTATATGTATGTAAAAATCAGTTGTATGATTATGGAATGGCAATCACTACACCAAAACAGGGATTTTGCAACATTTTATATTTGTTAATTTCTAACACTTATAAGTGTTACAGCCTAGTGACAATAGAAAAGTGTTAGGATACCTGAAAAAGTGTTGGGAAATATAAAAAATATTTTTTATAGACTTCCCAACACATCAATTATAATTTACAACACTTATACATGTTAGAACAGTTGGTAAATTTGTAAATAACTCACTAAAAATTGGTTCCTTTTGTAATTTGTACATGCAGCATTTTTCTAACGCTTTCACTCCCATCTCCACTATCGGCCGCCTAGTTTATAATCTAATTAGGGTTCCCGCATTCCATTCCCATTCGCGCGTTCCATTCCCATTCGCGCAACTCTCACGTTCTTCTCGCGTCAGTTCTTCTCGTAACTCTCTTGTGATTTCAAACCTTGAATCAGGTATTTTCTTTTAGTTATGATTGTTTGATTTATATATTCGTGCAACCCTCATGTTCTTCTCGCGTCAGTTCTTCTCCTGTTCTTTTAGGTAAAATCAAAATAGGTTTTATTGATCGGGAAATTCTAAGTGTAAATTGGGTCATTATTAGTTTGGGAGGGTAGATAAATAACGAACTTGACATCTATACGGTATGAATACTTTTTTATTTTTTTCTCTGATCTTGTACCTGCTTTTGTTGCACTCTGTGTTCGCGTTTCCCTGGTTACCTAGGTGTGTTTGTGCTTTTGAGTATAAATATATTTATGCATGTGTGTTGTAAAGCCTAGGCTATTGTATTGATTAATCAACATAAAACAATTTATAATTGATATGACCTAATTATAAAAGACAATTTGTAAAGCCTGGGCTATTGTAAAGCCAATTTGCTGTCGTATAGTGGAGAAGATAAGTTGTCGGTTGTAGCCTGGAGTGAAGTGATGATGTTGATAGCCACTCAGTCTACAACTGTTTTATATGTCAAAAGCCATATGGTATTGAATTTACAAGGGTGTATGGTTAAAAATAAAAGTTGAAACAAGTGTTTGCTATCACTTGGCTCGTAAAAACCAATTTTTACCAGGAATTGGTTATTCACCTCTGGGCTCAGGAACGTTTACCCTAAATTGACAAAATATACCAGTAAGATATATTATGTGATGCATGAATCGTCTTCTTTTTACAAGAACATGGCTTATCATATAATGCTGGTGTGCAAGTCCAGCTATAATTTCAAAATATTGGTGTGTGATCATTATACAATGTGGGTGGGTGTATAACTGTATAATGTATATGTTGGAATAAGACGGTAGATGTAGGGAAAATAATTTAATAAATAAGAAAAAAATCAGGTAGATTTGCATGTCCCACGTTCACTGCATCCTTATATTTGAAGCCACCTGTCCTAAACCTATGTTCAAGTCCAGTTGCATCAAAATTTTAACCTTACCTTGCGATTTGCATATATGGATGGTATTTCCTACAAGAATATACAGTTTGAAAGCCTTTTATGTCTGGAACGTAGCTTCTTTCCATGAAAAATTAAGAGGGAAAATATATACATGTACCGAAGTACTTAAATATACTTATCTCAAACTGAGCCATTAAGGAAAAATTATGTTACCATATTCTGACATACTGATGTACTTACATATACTTATCTTTTGAATAATTTGTCAATCCATCGTTCCAATGAACTTCCCATTTAGTTGCAATGCTGAAATGAACTTCCCCTTTAGTTGGAATTCCATCAACCCTCATCCAAGCTGCTATTCGGGGGAAGGAACTAAATGAATGCACTAGTTTATGAATATTGCACATTTTATATGTGTACTTGAAGATGAAGAATCAACGTTATCAAACATCCAACATTCCTGTATTTTAAAATAATTGTCATAAAACTGTAAAGTTATAGGTTTAATAAATAGAAGTTGTACCTCCTAATTATTTGTACCAGAGTGTATATACGTATCTCCCTTAAAGACATGTTTGTTTATCCAAAGAATCGTATATGAAATTATAGTCTTTCTCCAATTGTATTTCCGTATCCAGGTCAACCACTACCTAAATATATCCACCATTGATATCCGTATTGGTATTGATAATAAACATAATCCAACGATCCACAAACAAAAAGTCAAACAACCTCATCAACGTTCTCTTGGTCTCGATTATTTAGCAACACATCCATTGCTTCTTTAAGTTTGGACACTAATGCATAAGTTGCTATTTCTGAAATGATCTAGTGTTCTTAAAGTTGAAAGTATTTCAGTAAACTGTAATAGATTTGTGAATTACTGAATTTTCAAACCAAAAATTAGAACAAAACTTGCATTAAAAGGAATAAGATATAAACATGATTTGGAGGTGGCTGATGGGGGCAATTACGAGGCTGTTGTCTTGGAGCAGGAGTGGAGATATTTTAGGCAGCTGACCTCCTTTAAGAAGCTTTAAATTTGCTCAAACGTATGAAAATAAGTATGGTTCTGTAAAATCATAGGTAACTCTTCGCGTTTTTCTGTTTTGCTATGGGCCTGTGGTTGATGATCGATGTATGTGGACTTGCTGTTGAATAAAATATATTAGTTAAAAGTTTTTTCTTCACAATTTTATTTTCTGAAATGCTCCTCCAGCATTGAGATGTTTCTTGGCAGAACTATTTTTTTTAGAGAATAATACTGAATTTTAGTTACAAAACTGGCTCTTATACCCTGCTGATTTTCATGCGAATTTTAGTGTTTCTTCCACTATACTGAACCCTTAATAGATATGGCTACAATTATAAAATATACATAGCTCTGTTCATGTATCATGCTCAATCTGGTCACAATGACAAATCATAACACAACAAAATATAAGCTTAGCACTAACATAATATTATATCATAAAACATATATTATTTTTCTTTGCAAATCTATATGGCACTAACGTAATATTATATATTATTTTAGTTATGACAGAACAAACGTCAAGAGGGTGGATTAAAAATCCATGTAGAAATGAGGATGAATATAAGCAAGGTGTTCAGAATTTCATCAACTTTGTAAAGCAACACTCACCACAAGATATCCAGTTATGTGTGTGTCCCTGTAAGAAGTGTAAAAACTCCAAAAAAATCTCAATAGAAACACTTGAGAAACACTTGATAGTTTTTGAATGCTTTCAACATATGATGTGTGGTTCTTTCATGGAGAGAGAAACAATGCTACAGTACAAATGACTCGTGCATCAAATTCAGCCGAAGAGTTACCTATTCAAGACCAAATGCAAGTAGAAGAGCCTATTGAGGGCGCTCTTGGAAATCTCGTTAATGATGCATTTAGAGTGCATGATATGCCACAGGCTAGCGGTGAAGTGAACTTTGAAGAGATACATGTTCAGAAAATGTACCATGAATACAGAAGCAAAGCAAATGAGAAAATATATCCTTCTTGTGAAGATGGACTTACAACTTTAGGTGTAATGGTTGAGCTTCAGAACTTGAAAAAAGAATTTAACTGGTCAGGAAATAGCATGACAGAATTGTTGAAATTATTTAAAAAATGTCTTCCAAAATAAAATACATTACTCGACAAGTATCCCACCATGAAAAAAATGTTAAAAGATTTGGGAATGAAGGTAAAAAGCATTCATGCATGCGAAAATGATTGCATGTTATTTTGGAAAGAGAACACTAACATAGTAGAATGTCCTCATTGTCATACACCAAGATTTAAAGATAAGGCAAATGCGTTAGGCATAAAAAAAATGACAACCCAACCGAGGAAAGTTCTAAGACATTTTCCTATAATTCCAAGGCTGACTAGATTGTACACTATACCGTGGATAGCTCGTAAAATGCAGTGGCATAAGCATGCCGATTCTTCTTGGAATTTCATGCCCCATCCCGTTGACTCGGCCGAATGGAGAGCAATCAAATGTAAGTGGCCAGAATTTGCAAATGAAGGACGTAATATATGGCTTGGTATCGCTAGTGATGGATTTAATCCGAATGGGGTTCTCTCCAATAGTTACAGTTGTTGGCCCGTATACATGATTCCTTATAACCTACCCCCTTCGTTATGCATGAAATCACAATTTCAAATGCTAAGTTTATTAATTCCTGGACCGAAAGCACCAAGTCAAGACATTGATGTATACTTAGAACCTCTTGTTGACGAGTTGAAGAAACTTTGGACGGAAGGAGTGGCTTCTTTTGATATGGACAGGGGAGAAATGTTTACAATGAAGGCAATACTATTATGGGGAATCCATGACTTACCAGCATTTGGAAATTTATCTGGTTGCGTGACACATGGTTATAAAGCATGTCCAGTTTGTGCTATGGAGACTGAGTCAGAGTACATTGGTAACAAGGTTGTTTATCCAAAGTATAGAAGATTTTTGAAGGATGACCATCCATATAGATTAATAAAACATGGATAGTATAAGGATACCGAAGATAAAGAACCGCCAACAAGGTTAAGTGGACCATCCCTTTTGGAAAAGCTTAATTGTATAAAATATTTTCCTGGAAAATTACCAAAGAATAAGAAGCGAACGATATATGAAGCTTGCGATAAAAGTTTCTTTACAGTTGGAGATGGTGACATAGAAAAATTGTCTTGGTATAAGAAGTCAATTTTCTATGACTTAATTTATTGGAGTAGTCATAAAGTGCGACATACTATTGATGTGATGCATACGGAGAAGAATGTTGCAGAGCATCTTATCAACTTAATGTTTAACAAAGGAAATCAATCATCTAAGTTTGCATGGGACAAGATTCATAAAATGAAATGTTGTCAAGTTCTAAAAGATGCCAAACTTCCATCGTGTATTGGGACAAGATTTGGTAGCCTTGTTACTATTCAACCACCTACTTTGCACATAAAAAAAACATATGAGTATCATATTTTTATGCAATACTTGCTTTCTATAATGGTTCAACATGCATATCCAAAGCTTCATGAGTTACGACGAGCTATTTTACAAGTGAGTTTGTATTTCAACATAATATGCTCGAAAATTTTAGTTCGAGAACATGTTCAAGCCACCAAATATATGATTTCCGAGGAATTGTGTGTGCTAGCACATTATTTTCCTACAGACTTCTTTGATATAAGTGTTCATCTTATGGTGCATCGAGCTGACCAAGCTTTGCTATGCGGACCTACAAACTATATATGGATGTATCCATTTGAAAAGTGAGATACTATTTTTACAAGGTTTGTAAACATTATTTCAAAATGACAATTTCTAAATATATGTGCATGTGTACTTGTGTGTAGGGCTATGAAAGAATGCAAAAATATACCTAGTAATAAACGCTATATAGAAGGATCAATCGCTGAAGCATATCTTATTTCAGAATCAGTTAGATATGCAATGGAATATATGCCGAACCCACGTGATGGAAATCATAGTTCTACACAAGCATCCTTTTTAGATGATGGTGATGATATATATGAACGCCCCATCATTGAAGGCAAATATATTAAGCTAACTAGGATGCAACGTGTTCAAATTCGAAGGTGGGTACTTTTTAGAATCGATGTTCCCGAGAGAGATGAATATTATAGGTATGAATTTTCTCCATATTATGATAAATACCGATGTCATAAAATAGCGAATGTATTCACATTATAATATCTAATTTGTAGTGCATATCGCTCCTCTTTAGAAGGTGTGTCTCGTGGTAAAAGAAAAGTTACCACAATGGCAGAAGTAGTTGTACAAACTGAATTTATTGATTGGTTGCACAAAAAGTAAGTTATTTCAATATGAAAATTGTAGGTTTTGTTCCTTTTATGTTAGTCATGCAAATTTGTTTGTTCTTGACAGCTACTAGAAGAAAAATGCATGAACACAATGTTGTGGCAATATGTTAGTGGTCCAAAGTGGGAAGCCAAAAGCTATCTCAAGTATAGAGTGAATGGATATATATTCTCTCCTCAACATTACGACGACACTCTTTTGACCCAAGATAGCGGTGTTTGCATGGATGCAATCACCACATTTGTTGCAAGTGCAAAAGATATAAATCCTACAGACGATGACACTACTTGGTATGGTATCATTAAAGATATCATAGAAGTCGATTATTATGATTCTCAACATGTAGTATTCTATTGTGATTGGATAAACATCGCGGATAAGACAAATGGTTGTAAGATTTGTACCGATTCACATTTGTTGATGGTGAACTTGAAAAAGCTCAAAAATTCTAATGGAGAGTATGATGAGCCAGTTATTCTAGCAACCGAAGCAGGTTAAGTTTTCTATGTAAAAGACACTCAAAATCCTGATTGGTCCGTTGTTCGACGTTCTCCGAAGCGCATGACAGACAACATAGATGACTACACAGTACCGATCTATTTTCAGTCTGTTATGAAAGAATAAGCCAACTTAGGACCATTATTGAAATGTGTTGAAATGAAATAGATATCATTTTGAAATGAATATTTATGTTGTTTGATATACTTGGTATTTGGTAAACTAGCATATGAGTTTATGAACGTACATGCTCATGTTATTTGATATATTTTTGGATGCTTTCAGATTGATTTGTGAGCTTTGCTACTTCGGTAGGAACCTGCACATTATGGAGATTATCAACAAAATTAAAAGAAGTTATATTTATTTTATTTGCTGTAACATCATTGTAATTAATTGGCATGTTTGACTCTCTGTGTTGTCTACTTGGTTTATCAAAGTTTGGAAGAGCTGATAGTGTAGGTATTTAATATTATTTAATTATTTCTCGACATATAGTTTTATTTCAAATTATTCTACACAGGAAATTTTTGAAGCATGTTTTTTGAATGTAGAGCTTGAAGCATGTTTTTAGAATGAATTCAGCGAAGATGTCATGCATGTACTTTGAAATGACATTTTAAGTTTCATTGTATACTAAAATCTTTTTTATGTAGGTCTAAATGTTGAACAATTGCAATGCTAGTGCATCCAAAGGTACAAATGCAGAGCTTGAAGCATATAATCCTCCTCAGACAGGTGATAAAAAATACTTAATAAATGTTGATCTTGAGGGTGTTAAAGGTAAAGATGAAGCTAAATGGAGCTCCAGATGCGGAGCCCTAATTCGTTGTCATATACCGATTGGCTATGACGAGTGGAGAAATGTAGATGATTATTACAAGAATATTTTGTGGCAAGAGCTATTGGTATGTCACAAATTCATCTTATTTAGTCATTTATGTTTTGCACAAGATTTATCCTTAGTACTAAAATTTCTTTGTTAAACAGAATGAATTTGACATGGATATAGATCCCGATCTAGCTCGGCCAATTTTAGAAAAAACTTTTCCACGATATTATCGTACGGTAAAGTCTACTTTGTGGAATAAATTGCTCAGAGTCGGAGGAACCACCATACCCAAGAATATTGCTATTACTAAATGTCCCGTGGACATTGACAGAGTATGGTGGGAAATTTTTATAGATAATGAATATTCAGATAAAAAAAGAGCAATGTAGGAAAATGCCGAAGCCAAAGCTAAAAATACTATCACTCATACACTAGGAAGAAAATCATACCGTAGAGTTTACGATGAAATGGTAAGAAATAGTATTAAAAATATTTCTTGTAAATATTAATAATGAATAGTTAATTAGTTTAAAAATATTTGTTCTTGCAGGTTAAGGAAAATCCGAAAGAGAAAGTTATGCGGACAATGGTTTGGAAGGCGGGACATATAAATAAGAAATCTGGACAAGTTCTTCCATCTGCGGCAAAAGCCTATGTAAGTTCTTTCATACGTTGTTCTACAAATCTGGACAAGTTCTTCCATCGATTTCCAGCATTAATTTTAAATACAGTATGTCTCAAATCTATTCCAATCGTCAAATGCTTGTACAGTAGTAAAAAATAAAAATCAAATGGTATCAAATAAGAAACTTTTTGATACTGAATTAGCATACCTCACTAAGAAGAAGTATCCTTTTTGCAATGTTCATCAAGCCAATAATATCTGCTTCACCGTGTAGGATTAACAAAGGCAACGATACCTGAAATATGAAACAACTAAGATATATTGTTTCTAGTTCTAGTTTTGATATTTAACTATGGTAGCTGAACAATTCACATACCTCGCTTAGTCGATTTTCTAATTCTTGGGTTGTTCTTAGTAGTTCCACTGCTGTTCTCAAGCGTGGTTTATCTCTGTAACTAGTGACATTGAAGGCACACTGTATAAACAGATGCATTTGAGAGAACTCTTATTATTGAAAAGTCATATAATATGTATCAGAAAAGAGTAAGGGTTCCAGGCAGCGATAGAGGTCAGATATTTAAAGTAACTTAAAAACTATTAGATTTATTTTGCAAAACGAACAGATGCTATTGTCAAGTTAATAAGATTAAGATATCAAACTTACCATGGCATGCTTATTTTTATCTCTAAATGCCATCTCTGCTAAGTCTTTTTGTGGAACTAATTTCTTTCGGGGAAGAAACTTTGCTATACCAATTAAAAATTGTTGTATTGGCCAAGCAGGAGTGACATCCTCTGCTATCTAAAAAGTTGTATTTTTTTTAAGTAATACTGAAGTTGCATCGAAACATATAGTCAAAACTCAAAGGAACCCAACCCCCCATCGACTAGAGCCAACCTGGAGCCTCATCGGCTCTAGGAATGTTGCTGACCGGGTGGACAAAACTGGAACCGATTTGGTTCCAGGATTTTGTTTTACTTGGTGCTGCCATATTCCTATATGTTTGTTCGTCTTGTTCTTGTTGAAATGTCTGTTAGTTGATCTTCTATTCTGGCTAGCTTGTGATGTCTTTGTCAGCTTGGGTGCATTAATATATTTTTGAAACTTTAGTTACATAAGTATTAAACATGATATATGAATGAATGGGTAGCAAGTTATTTTACTAACTTAGTATCAAAACCTGTTGAGCAGCAATACATATAAATTGCAGTTTGTTTTGAGACTTGGAATTCAACCTATTTTAGTAAGCATACTCTCATTTTTATAGTCTTAAAGTTAATATTATAAAATGAATGAACTTTAAAAATAAAAGTTTTTATATAAGCATATGCTAGTTTTGAAATTTACATGGTTCTACTAAAAGACCTGACGCATGCGTGTGCCTGTTTATGCTTCGGTATACATATTTTCTATGCCTATGTTTATACTAAAGACCTATCACTTTCTTTTATGGCATAGGCTTATTTATACAAATTAGTAGTATGTCACCTTATTTCATTGTATAGAATAGCTTTGTAAGGGAAAAACCTGATACATTTTTGCTTTGAAATGATTGCTTGATTTTATATATATAGTTTTCAATCCCTTAGTGTAGTGTGTGTATAGCATGCATATATTTATAAAACTGGTTTAAAAATAAAAGTTCTTAAAGTCTAGAGTAAATATAGCACCATATATATATATATTTCTTGACTTTGCTCGCGTTTCATATTAAAGCTTGATAATTTTTGTTTTGAAAGAACATGTTATGTAATTAAAAGTAAGTGGCAGCCTATGCAATTTCAATAGCTTCGTAAACTGTGAGTCAAGCAATTCATGTATAGGGAATAGGCTATAATATTTTGAACTAGTAGCAGATTATGTACCAGGAGCATGCAAATTTTGAAGCATATATGTGCCTTTTATGTAGAGTAGGCTATAATATAAAAGTATAAGCACGCACAGCCTTTAATACAACTCCATGCCTTTCTTTGCTTGTCTTGCTTTGTTCCATTCTTATATATATATGTCATATTGCTTGAGTTTTATCACGTCCCCAAGGCTCCTAGCCATATTTTCGTACCTCCCTGCCATGAAACAAGTCATGCACCCTTTCAATTGCTTTGTATATTTCATCACTCAATATTTAAAACTTCTTGAATCACTGATAATTATTTATTATTTATCTTATTGCTTCTCAACCGCTAATCTTCTATACGTATTGAATGCAGGCACTTGTGGAGGAAGAGGAAGAAAAACAGAAGTTGGAATGTAGCGATAATGAGGAAGCAAACACATACGACCTTGACAACGATCCCATCTCTAAAGTTTTTGGGTCCGATAGAAAGAAAAACTATTGTCGTGCAATTAGCTCCACTTTCTCTGCAAAACAAGTAAATTTGATGCAAGCTTCAAAAGCAATTGCCGATAAGAATAAAAAGGAAGATTTTCGTCAATGGTCATCGGAATTACAAAACAAAGTGGCAAATCAAGTTGCAAATCAAGTGGCGAATCAAGTGTCGAGCCAAATCAATGAGGCTCTTAAATCATTTGATTCATCTTTCTTAACTATGATACCGGGGTTACAACATAATCTTAATAATGGTAATGTGACGCCTATGACTGAAACCGCTTCTAACTTGAATAAATCTCCTTCGAATATTGGAGTTGCTAGTATTCCGTCAAATGATGTTGGATCATCTATAAGAGGTAAACAATTTGTAATGCTACTATCACATGATATGAAGAAGGATGTAGCAAAAGCTTATATTGGAACACAAACTATGTGTCATTTCAGAGAGATAGTTCCAAATATTGAGAAAGTTGTTTGGATAACAGAAGTTTTAGAATCGGAAGCACCAATTTACGATGGTCCTCAAAATGGGCACTACAAGCTTTGTGAATTTTCAGATAGGGACTTTGTGATATGGCCTGTGTTTCGTCTTCGCAGTATCTAAAATTCTATTGTAATTTGGGTATGATATTGTGGTATTTTGAAATTGGAAAGTTTGTAGCTCATATTATAGTATTATCTAAATATGATATTGTTGCATTTGAGATATGGAAGCATTTTAGACTTCATATTGAATTGATATGATGAATTATATATGATATGGACATCATCATTTATGAGATATATATATATGATATGGACTTCATATTGAATTGATATTATATTCATTTGTTTTAAGAATTAAATATTAATTGTTACTAAATAATCATTTTCCAACACTTATAAGCGTTACCGTATATTTCTATACCAACACTTATAAGCGTTGCCATATATTTCTGTACCAACACTTGTAAGCGTTACCCCATATTTCTGTACCAACACTTATAAGCGTTACCCCATATTTATGTACCCATATTTCTGTACCAACACTTATAAGCGTTACCCCATATTTCTGTACCAACACTTATAAGCGTTACCGTATATTTCTGTTCCAACACTTATAAGTGTTAGTAATACGTATGTTCGTAACACTTATAAGTGTCACAAATTTGGTCGCTTCATTCCTCACAGTCCATTAGTAACACTTAAAAAGTGTTACTGAAATTATTTGTAACACTTATAAATGTTAGGATTTGTCTGTTTTGGTGTAGTGAATGTGGCATTCAAAGTGGAACATGTTATGAGAAAGGCAAAGCATGGATTTTTGAAAATCAAAGTGTGGCTTTGTGGGAACTATGTGCGTAGCCTCTCAAGCCTCACATCCAGGTAATGATACGGGTAATTAAGTGGTCTACATGACATATATTTTAGGGTATCAGTTATATGAGTATGGAAGAGTCCAATGGAATCTGGATCCTCAAGGCATCTGTTGCCCCATTTATTTTAATATAGTAGCTTGCTTGTGAAAAGTGATAAGGCTACTGGATATTGGTAGTGTAGCAAGTGCGGTTCCAAGTAGCTAGCTTGAGAAAATTGATAAGGCTACCAGAAACTAGGGTTGTTATGCGTGGATCGAAGGAAAAGGCCACTAGTTCCCTATCATGTTGGAAATCCAATTCCAATACGAGCTTTACGGTTTTGATTGTAGTCCCAAAATAGATTTAATGGTTTCCAAACATTGCAGCTACCCCTTTTGGTATCATATATTCCATCCGGTATATTCCTTTGACCTAGTTCGGATATATTACCATAGTCCAAGTATTGATACTTTCTTTGTATATATATATTTATTTGAAAGTGCTTTCAAACTTTTTTCATTAATAATAATATTAAAGTGATTTTTCATATAAAGTATTTTGGTTATCATAAAGTAAAAACTCGTTCATATTTATGAGCGGCATGGTCATACGAGATACTATTCTTTTTAAAGGTTTTGTTTAGTACCCATCTATGACTTCGTCATATGTTTATGGTTTGAGTTTCTCACGCTGGTTTATCAAGCTTGATCCAGGTATTTTTAATACTCGGGTCAGATCCGAGTAGTTTCAGGTTTAGTTGAAGATGCTTGGAGTTTCCAAAGGAGAGATAGAGATCTTCATCTACGTATGGACGTATTCTATTATCCGCTGCATCTATTGCATTTGTTTTTATTTTTCAATATTTTAAAGGATAGAGGGTTTATAACTGTCCAGGTTGAATCTTGGTCAGACTCTAATATTGTATTCAAAATTTTCCACCGTAAAGATTATTGTTGAAATAATATATGTTATTCTTTTCGTGTGAGATTATATTCTGTCTTTATTTTCTTTCCCCCCTAACAATCGTTTTTTTCGGCACTTTAATTTGCGGGACATGAATACCAAGGATGTATTAATGTCGATTTTCGAAGGTCGAAAATCCGGTTCATTACATTTGGTATCAGAGTGCAAGGTTAAGCTAGAACCTTGGCTTTGCTGAGGCAACCCAATAAGAGATAAGGTAATGGAATGCCTTATAATGAGTTTTGAGTGTATTATATATATAAGCATGTATTTATTAGTGATTATAAAAATGTTTTATATTTTGTCAATTTAGCTGTTGAGTGGCTTATGAATTCTAGTCGGTACGTGGAATGCCACAATATCGATTGGGGTTTCTAAACACTTAAACAAGGCAAACCAACATAATATTGTTTCGAGATTGGGTAAATGAAAAAAATTTACCTAGATTATATTTTATATATAAAAGAATAATTTTTCAAAAATTATTATAGTTATATATGGTGTGGTTGGTTGTTAGTGAATGATAATATTTGATTATTAACATTTGTTGTTTATTGTTTGTGTTCTAATAAATGTTGTTATTATTATAATGTAAACAAAGCTAACAATTAAGAAATGGCTTTATAAAAGGTGTTTAATTAAGAAACTTATTTAAGAATATATTTTATAAAGGTATCTTTTACAAAATAAAGTGTAAAAGATATATTTTTAATAAAAAGGAATTTTAAGAACTCTTATCCTAATCTTTTGAAAAAATTTAAAAGAAAAGTTATCTAAATAGAAGTTATTAAGAAAGAAATTCCAAAAATATTTAAGATAAATTTAATAAGAGAAGTTATTGAAAAAAAGAAGAAGAGGTAAATCATCTTTTAATTTGAAATAGTTTCTTTTGGAAAAAGGATAAAAGTATTTTATGTATGAATATTTTGAAGAAATAAAGGGTTTATAAAAGTTATATCAAAAGATAATAATTTTATAAAATATTTTCATAAAGATTTAAAAATTTAAATAAAGTACGGATGTTATATGCGGATCATTTTGTCACATGATTCTTATCTAAGATTCGAGCACAGAACTTTGAGGTGTTTACACCGGTTTGTAAAAGGATTTATCGCTCGATTCTTGATGGCGAACATTGATGAGGGTTTATGATTGGGTACTTAAGTTTTCTATCATAGTTGAAAGCTATGTAAGGAAAACTAAAAGTTCTAATTGGACAGCCTAATCAGAGTCCGCACTAGCAGTTCGGGGGATTAATACTAGTTCGGAAGTAAAGTTGTGGATTCGAATAATAGAACGAATCAAATATTGCGTGCGGATGATCTACATACATCGTACATGTGTAAGTTTTAAAAAATTATTTTGGGCAAATACCTTTGGGTTTTGTTTTGATGTAATTTCGGGGACGAAGTTCTTTTAAGAGGGGAAGTATGTAACGACCTAAAATTTATCAATTTGATAAATTATATTTATTTTCAAGATATTCTAATATAATATTTTTTAACTTATATTTTGAACAATAAATAATAATGGTAATAAGTATTTACAAAAATATATTGTTTGGAAAAATAGCGATATAATGACCGAAAACTATTTTATCGATAAGCAACTCTATAATCGTAAAACATCGCGCACAGAGAGCAAGAATATGAAATAAAATTATATATTTATTTTTTGGAAATTTAATGTATTTATGACGTCATCAGTGATACCATTATATTTGATAATTGAATTATGATTTTAAATTGTGATTTAATAATTATTATAATTATTCTAACAATTGTTTTAAATGATAGTAATTCATTTCAAATAGTTATAAAGTGATAATAAATCATTTATAATAGTTTTGTAAAGATATGTATTTAAATTGAAAAATATAAGGAAAATTGATATCACTTTATGAGTATAATAGCAATATTTGAAAATATTGTTAATATTGATTTATATGATATTATAACTCAAGTTAGATCATTTTTATTAATTAAAAATGATTAGAAATTTATTTTCAAACTTTGTTTACAAATATATGTATATTAACTAATAAGTGAATATATGACTAGAAACCGAAATCAGAATACATAACTGTTTGACGTATATAAGTTGTATAACGTTGTTTATGTGACTTGAACACATATATAACATAGTAATACACACCCTAGCACATACATACGTCCATATATATATATATCACATCTATACATTTATATATACATAAAGTTAAAAATATCTAATATATTTTCCATGTACTTACACTTTTAACATCCAAAATTCAAATGCAAATGCTAGGAAGTGATGTAGTGATGGTGGCACATGGTAGCACATGAAAGGGAGGGGGTAACGTGTATGGTGATGTGAAAGAGGGGGTGTCAGCAAGGGGTGTTTTGGTCCATGCACATTTAGATATTTTTTCACACATTTTTCCTATAAATACCCATGCTTCCTTCACATTTCTACACACCATTCTCCTTCTTCTTCTCTCTTTTCTAACCTTCTCTAATGGCTTCTTATCATAAGAAATTAATAGAAAAATGTCAAGAGTAGAAGAGGAAATTATTTAAGCAAGCATAGGATATCAATCCACTTCAAAATCAAGTGCAAACCACATCTCTTCCCACCTATAACTCAGGGCCCACACTATTCCACTCAAAGCCGAGAGCAACCACTTCACCAAGCCAAGGTCATACCCAATTGGAAGGAGGAAGCAAGTCCGAGGAGCTCAGGAGCAAGGAAAAGAGAAGGAAGTGATGTTGAAGTACCGTCGGCTCGATTTTAGAAAACTATGGAAAAGTCTGGCGCAGTGGAGCCATAATTGAGTACTCAATGTTTATTAAATGATAAATAATTTCTATAACTATTTTTAAGTATGATAATATAACCATTTAATCTCTTAATGATTTGTATGAATGTTTGATAACTTGGTTGATTATATGGTTGATTACATGGATGTTGATATGGTTGATAACTTGGTTGTGATCAATTATGAGAAATCATAAATAAAATGGTTAAGTAATTAACCATGGTTAATTAATAGAAAATGAATTTATATAAATATGTGTATGAAGTTTATTGAGCCCTTTAATGGTTTTAAATATAAGAAGTTTGGAAATGAATATTATAATAATATACTATTATGAAATGTTTAAAAGTGAATATGAGATTTAATATGGAAAATATTTGTTTAAATGATTTAAAACGGTTTATAAATGTTTTATAAACAATAAAACTCAATTTGGAATAGTTTTGACAAGTTATAAAAAATAAGTCAAAATAAGGCGCGTCACTTAACGGCAATTCGCGATTTCGCGCCGTAAGAGTTAAACAAGTATATAGAATTGAATATAGCTCGGAATTCTTAGAGATAAAAAATTTTCGGACTATTATATTGATAATTTTTAAATGAAGAAAGAAAATCAAGATTTCATCTTGTATATTGTTTAATAAGCCCAAAACAGGTTTTCAAAATAATCGCGGTTTTGCAGTTTAGAATACATATAGGGAATTCCTTTAAAATGATATTTTTAAATTCTTTAAAAATATGAAATAAATTTTATAAATCTATTAAAATATCTTAAAAGAAATTTGAGTTATATAAATGAATTTCCAGAAGATAGAAAAGTCGTTGTGATCAATATAGCTTTTAAAACACTATTTGTAGCAGTTTTTTGCAGCACTTCATAATAACTTTTGCAAACAATAGTTTTAACTTAATTATTCTTTCCTGAATCTTTTGTGAACCTTTTCAAGTAAATAATTAAGTAATTTAAAGATGATTAATAGGTTTAAAAATGAGTATGTGGAAACGACTAGTACGTTTGTTCCATTTGTGAGTGTCACAAAAAATCCGACCGAGGAATGGAACAGATCGAAGGGAAAGCCTGGATGCTCTAAAATAATTAAAAGTTAATTAAGTATGTTAAAAGATTTAGAGTAGGTCAAATAACTTGAACACCTTATGGGTGACATAGAGGTAGTCTCTAGGCTTGGGTTTGGGAAACCAATTGTCTGCCCTCCCTAGCTACCCGGACTGGCTCGACAAAAGGGATAGTAAATTTGATTTACGAGGATCAAAAATTACCAAAGTATAAAAGATATAATTTTCCAAATTTAAATAACTTGGATTGCATAAAAATGATCTTCTTATACTAGGTATTAAATTTCGAGGAGGGAATCCGTACTATCCGTGTGAATTTAAAAGGTGATTTCACCGTTATTCGATGGATAGTAAAAGTTGAATATGGAAATTGATATTGAGTAGAATTAGTATAATTTCCATGATCCGTTTTACTCAATAATGTTTTCCAATATGAGATTTAAATAAATGATTTGGAAATATTTCCCAAATAGTAGGTGAAATGATTTGGAATTATTCCAAGATTCAAAAATGTTTAATTAACCAAATGATTTGATAAACGAGGCTTAATGATTCCATATACTGTTAAGAAAATAAATGGAATAATTTAAAATAATATGTCTCACTGAGATATTTATGAATGAATAAAAAGGTGAATTAAATTGAATGATGATTGATAATCACATATTAACTTAACATCTTTTTAATCGATGACTAGTTCGGAGGAACCGGGGTCATATTTGGGTAACTCCTATCCGAAAACCACTTCGAATCAATGTATACGTTCGGGAATGAAGACATGTTGAAGATGATGATTATTGAAGACCGAAGATCTTCATAATGTAGGAATTTCTATCACGAGTCCCAGGGTTTACCCCATATTATATTTATGTGGCAGTGGTGTCTGCGTTATGAAATCTTCGTTGTATTGAAGGCCCAAGATATTCATAGCGAAAGGACTACTTGTTGATATTCTCTTGGTCGCTCCCAATATAGAGATATTTATTATAGCAATGGTCCTATCATGTTATGAAATCTCTGTAATGCAAGGGCTACTCACTACTGATCCTAGGATGTGGTAGGAGGAGTGCCTTCGGTTTCGTTCAGTTCCAGAGCGAACATGTATGGATGAATGTCTGATAGTGCATTTTTGATCATATTAATTGATCTCTATCAACGTATTATCTGCATGGTGGCAGAGGAGGCAACTTCTCTTATATTAACACCATTTCCTGAGACATACGAGCTCAGGAGTTATACATTTATAGAAATCAGTTGTATGATTATGGAATGGCAATGTGGCATTTAAAGTAGAACCTGTTATGAGAAAGGCAAAGAGTGGCTTGGTGGAAAGTATGAGCGTAGCCTTCTAAGCCCACATCCCGGTAATGATACGGGTAAATAAGTGGTCTACGGGACATATATTTTACGTGATTAGTTGTATGAGTATGGAGGAGTCTAGTGGAATCTAGATCCTCAAGGCATATATTGCCACATTTATTTTAGTATAGTAGCTAGCTTGTGAAATGTGATAAGGCTACTGGATATTGGTAGTGTAGCAAGTGCAGTTCCAAGTAGCTAGCTTGAGAAAAGTGATAAGGCTACCGGGAATTATGGTTATTATGCGTGGATCGAAGGAAAAGGCCACTAGTTCCCAATCATGTTGGATATCCAATTCCATTACGAGCTTTACGGTTTTGATTGTAGTCCCAAAATATATGTAATGCTTTGCAAACATTTCAGTTGCCCCTTTTGGTATCATATATTTCATCCGGTATATTCCGTTGACCTAGTCCAGATATATTACCATAGTCCAGGTATTGATACTTTCTTTGTATTTATATTTATTTGAAAGTGTTTTCAAACTGATGTCAATAATAATAATATTAAAATGATTTTGGTTAGTACCCATCTATGACTCTATCGTATGTTTATGGTTCGAGTTTCTCACACTAATTTATCAAGCCTGATCCGGGTATTTTTAATACTCAGGTCAGATTCGAGTAGTTTCAGGTTCACTTGAAGAAGCTTGGAGTTTCTAGAGGAGAGCTGGAGATCTTCATCTACGTATGGACGTAATCTATTATCCGCTGCATCTATTGCATTTGTTTTTATTTCTCAGCATTTGTAGGATAGGAGTTTATAACTGTCCAGGCTGAATCTAGGTTAGCCTCGGATATTTTATTCGAAATTTTCCGATGTAAAGATTATTATTGAAATAATATATATTATTCCATTCGTGTAAGATTCTATTTTGTCTTTATTTTCTTTTTCCTCTAACAATCGATTTTTCCAGCTTGTGGCTCGTGAATACCGAGGATATATTAGTGTCGATTTTCGAGGGTCAAAAATCCGATTCGTTAGCTCCCACATCATCACATTTGAAGACCATTAAGAAGATCCTCCAGATAATTAAAGGTACCATCGGTTTTGGTTTATTATATTCTTGCTCTAACAATTTCAAATTGGTTTGTTGCAATGATTGTGATTGGAGTGGAGATGTTCATAATCGTAAAGTACAAGTGGATTTTTTTCTTTATGGGAGACAAAACTTTCACTTGGATTTCAAAAAAGCAACCAATTATAACACGTTCCACTTATAATGCTGAGTATTTTTGGCTTCAACTTGTGTTCGTTATGCAATTTGGCTTTGAGAGCTATTGAAAGAGTTGCATATGCCACAATGTAGTGTAACATACAATTTTATGGACAACAAGTTAGCCATAAGCCTTGCGAAGAATCCTGTCTTCCACGACTAAAGTTGACAAATAGATATACAATATCATTTCATTCGAGAATGCATTGCAAAAAGGGAAGTTCAAGTGAAGTATGTAAGTTTAAAATATCAAATAGCGTATATCATCACTAAGGCTTTGAAGCATGAAGACTTTGGAAGATTGCGAGCTGTGCTTGGTATTACAAAATCAAGTTTACGGGAGGATATTGAAAATAAGCTTGATTTTGTGTTTTATTAATCAAGATTTCTCCATATAGAAAATATCTAGAATATATATTCAGATATTTATGAAATATTATATTTAAAAATATATAAGAGAGAGTTTAGGAGATACATATGGAGAATATGTCAATATTCTAAAGAATGGTTCTAAACTATTAGATCAAGTGAATATCCACCGTTTACTTAAGATGTGAAAGAAACATGGATGGAGTCACTCATTTCTGTATGCAAAGAAAAAGTATGAACATTTATAATCAAAATTCACAATAAAATTTTGGTTTCTCCTTATGAAAAACATTGGTTTTTTCTCGAATCTCTCTCTATCTCAATTACCTTCTTTCAAAATCATATCCATTTTCTATCAAAAAATTCCCAACATTATATTCATTCTTATGCTTCTGGTTAAATAAATACACGACCTATAATTTCCTTTATATAAATTTGGATTTATATTGCCTTGACAAATAAGCAAATAAGATTTGAACACCTCTCTAATCATTTGTAACAAATGTTTCCATAAAGGAAATGTAAAAGGAGTGGTTTAGAAACCTTATAGGAATCCTATGCGACCTTGTAGGTGTAATATGGGTGACATTGGGTTATTGTGTGTATGTCACTAGATCATGTTCCTTAAAAATCATAAGCATGCAGCATCTTGCAATCTGAACTTCACACTTTATTTTTTAATGTACCAAATTGCGTCCACTCTACTTTTCCGACTTTTGACGAATATATCATTATGTTTTAGCTTCCAATCACAATTGTACAAACACTTTTTCCACATACATTTTTTGTAATTTGCCTAGAATATCATTTGATTATATGATTTTTAACATGTACATCAAAAAGATTCCAAATGGTGATAATGTACCTTCTTAATCAATTGATTATTACCACTACATTTATATATATATATATATTACTTTTCTACTTAACTAATTGACCTAAGGAAAACATATCATTACATTATTACCGATTCTTTCTTAATAGGCTGAACTTGATGATGTTTCCTTTTAAAACCACAGAAATGGGATGATAATTGGGAATTGGGAAAGGAGCCATCACTTATATATGAAATTAAGCATTAATGGACTCAAATAAAGAGGTAGCTAATCTATTTATGCTTAACTAAAGTGTTTGTGTAATAATAACTTGCTAGCAGCTTTATGTTGAGGAGAGATGTCAGTGTTATATAACTTTTTTAAGGTGACAATTTCCATTGCTTTTGCAAGATTAACCATGAAGCTTGAGTTTTCACAACTCATTATATTTACATGACACGCAAACCGTAAAAGAGAAATTATTTATAATGTATAATTTATATTCCATCTTAAATGAATTTGTACCTATTATATATCCACATAGAACAATTCAAGTAGATGTTTTAAACTAATACAGTTCCTATGAGCTGAAACTTACATTTACTAAGTAAATTATATAGCATATATTTCAAAATAGTTTTGTATGTGTGGTTATTTAGCTTCTTAATATGTATGTATGTATATGTATATATGTACACACACACACACACATATATATATATATATGTATGTATGTATATATGTATGCATACATGTATATATGTGTGTACACACACACGCTACAATCATTCTTGTTTATTACGTATACATTGTTTTTACTATGTATAGTTTTTACTACTTATACATAGTTTTTATGCTTTGTGGCATGAAATGTGATGCATAATAATCTTACTTGCTGTTTCTACACATTTGTAGTATATAGAGTATCAATTAAACCATTGCAAAATATTTCTCACTGTAGGTATTTGTTAAACTCATTGGAGTTCGAAGCTGAAGAGTTGAAAACAATTCAAAAAAGCAACATCATCGAATATCCCCTTCCGATATACATTCCAGCTTTGGACAGAATCATCTTGTCTGACTCGAACACCATTCTGAATCCTTTCTTAGTATAACACTTATCTAAGACTAGCATCACCAAAATGTCATCGGTTAGCTGTTCATGTTAGGAGATGCAACTTCTTCAACATAGCTGAAAATGGTGAAGTGTATCAGTTCAATGAACTTATCGAAGACGTTGATAGCTTTCAAGAAGATTTTGACCTTTATCTTATCTTTGTTGTAAATCAAAGTTCTTTAGACTGCTAATTACTTTTAGATTGCTCCATTTACATTAAAAATCTCTGGACATTATGTATAGAGATACTTATTTTGTTTGATTTTTTGCCTATATATTAATTAATAAGTCATGGTGGTCGATTTATTCTAGTTTAGGTTTTAGACATTAAACATTGGATATGCTAGTTGGATATTAGTTCGGTTTCTCATCTGATTTTTTCATGTATATGGTTACTTTTTTAGTCTACTTATTACCCAGTAAAGATCAAATATGAATGCCAAATTAGATAATATGGACAATTATTAGCTTTTTAAGTGTAATTTGCTTTATATATATTTGGGGGAAGTGTTGATCTTGGTTGGAAAATGTAATAAGCTCTGTTTGATATTGTATTTTTTTTCTACAGAAGGTATTGAGTTTGGTTTATTTGCTATAGAAAATAGAGACACCCATTTTTGAGTTCTTTATCAACAAGTATGTCGTATTGTGCATTATTAATACTGATAAATACATGTACTTTTCATGCTTTATCAAATGCGTTTAAAGTTGAATTAGTTTGGATTCCTATAGTCATACTCATAATTTATTTAATTGCACTTACACCTAGGGTTGTCTTAAGTTACTTTGAGTCGATAAACTAAAATAACCTAATGTATGTTTAACCAAGTGATATTTATATATATTCATTAATAAAAATCTACACTCTTTTTTTGAAGTTATGAAAGAAAACATGTTAAAATAAAGTGTACAAATTTTTGAAATCTACATACTTTTTAAAGTTGGAAAGAAAATTTGTAAAAATATATCATACTCGTAAGTAAAAAACAACACTTCATTTTGAACTGGAGAAGTTCCAAAAAAATATCTAGTTGTCATTAGGAATCAAACACATAGCCCATAGTCAAATAAATATAACATAGACAAACTTAGATGTTGAACGTATAAATTAGATTACTATATGTTATAAACTTAATACATCATAAATACTACTTATAAGAAGGGGCCCTCGAACAAATTTGTGGACCCTAGGCGATTTCCTAGTTTGCCTAATATTTGAGACGTCCATGCTTAATCCATGCATAAACTATGTGATGCATGAAACTTCGATATTTGATGCTTGAGTGTTCACACCAGCAACAACCATAAAACTACACTTAATTTGTTTCTTTCATGAGAATGCATTTATAAAAAAGTAAGATGGGCATATAAGTTTCTGCTATATCTGTTATGAACAAAGATTTGATGCTGCATCCTTTTACCAAAACTTAAACTTTGATCAAGGATGCATTAGTTTATTATGCCTATCGTAGATTAAAAAAACTAGTACTTTTTTTACAGAAACTTAACAACAACAATAGAAATATAATTTACCAAAATGAGGTTGCTTTATGGTTTTTTAATTAATATGGTCTATTACAACTCAAACCTTATTCTAATATGGTTGATAATTGATCTTAACCAAGCACATTCACCACCTGCTCATGAAGTGCTAATATCTTGGAATGATTGGATAGTATAGAAACTAACTTTACTTCATTGATTTCCTTGAAATAATTACGCTTTCACATAAATGTATAATTCGTTTTCCATCAAGCTTTATGATCATCAGAAAGGTATCAAGCATCTGCATAGCCTCCTAATTGTGATGATGAATCTTTCAAGTAGAATAATCCCATGTTGGTCCTATCATGTACATAACATTGGATATGCTCGACACCGCTCAAATGACTTCAATATGTTCCAAACTAAATATGACTAATAAGTTAACCAAGAATGCAATATCAGGCCTTGTATATTACACAAAATATAACAATGCATTGATCGTGCCTATTGGTGTACTTGTGGGGCAAGAATCTTATAACGATCGAGATTTTTTGAACAGTTTATAATTAAATATTGGAATTATTTAATTAATTGAATCTTGGATTTGATTCGAATAAAAGTGATTTCAAAAGCTTATTTAAATTTAGTTTAATAATAAAAGGTTATTGTAAAGTTTAAAATATAATTTAAGTGATTAAATTTGTTTTTAATAACAATTCATTTTAATTAATGTGTGAAATTATCATTCTGAGGCACTGTCTTGGATTTTGACGAAACTAGTGCCATTGGATTTAGAAAAATGAATTATTATACGCCGACGAGTTTTGTGACGGTCGAACACGTTGTATGATCATGCGAGCTCGGAACACAGGACGATAAGTTCAAGAGAATATAATATAATAAATATTGCCTATAAATACATCATTAAATCCTTAAAACCTAAATCCTCATTCCCTCTTTCTCCTTCTTTTAAATTTTGCCTGCCGCTACTCCTCCTCCTCTTCCATCAATTAAATCGAGCTCCATAGTTAATGCAATCATGTGATTTTGGATTCGATAGCTTCGTGTGGCCAAGTACATCATTTCCCTATGCTCTGATTTGGGCACGACGAAGTTCGACAGTGTTCGATTTGGTCTTGGCCATGCTAGGGCAGGGGTTCGTCATTGACTGAGGATGAGTTGGGTCGAATGGGTGATGCCGAGGTATTTGTTAGGCGGAGACGAGTCGATTGAGGTAGACGAGAGGTGGTGCGACGCTATGGTGATGATTGTAACATTTGATGTTGTACAGGAATAGTGTCAAGTCACGTGGTGTTTGGGGTTGCCATAAGTGAACTCATGGTAATGGTTGTGCTCTTGGTAACAAGAGAAAAGGGTTGGTGATGGTTTAAGGGTGAATGGTGGTCAAATTTGATTCTCGACCTAGACGTGTCCAATTGGGGAAGCGGTGGTCGCGATTGACAAGAGGCAGTCAGAGATGTCGATGATGTTGCCGACGAGTCAGGAATGGGATGGGCGGTTGATTGGCGAGCTAGATTTTTCATTTCGTCGAGGGGTTGGCCATGTCACTGATCAATGTGCACGAGGTAAGTGGGTTTCAGCGTGCACGGTTGGGTTTGTGGAGAAGAAGAGTGATGTATGGGGTTTTAAAGGTAATTAAGTTTTAATTTGAGTTAACTAATTTATTAATTAAGTTTAAATTCCAAATTCTTATAAAATTCGTATCTTGTTCGTACGAGGTCCAGTTGAGGCGCCATCTTCGTCGTTCCGTTCGTATCGGGATATCTACGCATTGGAGTTGAATTCGTCGACTTTGAAGCTAGAGGGAATTTTAGTCAAAATCGAACGACATTTGTTTTGGACAATTCGGAAACGCGAAAGCATTAACTAGAGCTTGGGTGAGTTTTACTCACCAGCTGATATATATATTATTTTGTGTATATATATATATTTGTTTTTGTATTGAAATTATAAACTGTATAACGAACAATGCAAGTTATTACTTTTGGACCCTGCCTTGTTTTGTAAAACAAGTGAGAAGATTATTAAGTATAATAATCTCTTTTTGATTATGTAAAACATGTATCGTGTCCCAAACTACTTGTTTACATATTTAATATCCCTTTGTGAATAGTGATAGTATGTTATGAATGATAGAAATGATTTAGTCGTTATAAACGTGCTTTGAAATCCCTTATAACTGACATATGTTAAATTGGATAAATTGTGGGAATATATATATATATACATATATATATACATATACATATATATATACATATACATATACATATACATATACATATACATATACATATACATATACATATATATATACATATATATATATATTGAGTTGTTTTACACACGTTTGGGTGTGTTTAACATAAATGGAATTGGTTTGGACATTTATGGGATTTGGAAATGGAAGTTATAAATGGTAGAAGTGAAACGGTGTTGATGGATACACTTTGAGATCGCTGGGATCTGCGATGTTAAAGTTAACTTTGAAAGACATCCTAGGGCTTTTTTGTATCAAATTAATAAGTCTTATTATAGTACTTATTATGGAAAATTATCAAGGTTTAAATATATATTTGAAAATCATTTTTGGATTAATAAAGATATGTTTTTAAATTATAAAACAGTTTTTAAATGGGTTTTAAATAAAAGGTTTTGAAAATATAGTGTAAGTATTTTTATAAGTATGTTTTATTATATATATGGTTTTAAAAGTTATTAAAGATTTTATTTGAGAAATAAAAGGATTTTATGTTATAATATTTTACAAATGGTTTATAATATTTTATTAAATATCTTAGTTTTACAAATAAATTAGTATATGTAAATATCTACCTTTTTAAAGGTACTTAGTATATTTAGATGTTTTTAAAGAGGAATTTGGGAATAAAGGATATTTATAAAGGATATGGATAAAGGATTGTGATGGAATATGTTGTAAAGGGATTTAAAAGGAGTTTTGGATTATAACACTTATGTTATAATGGATTGTTTTATAAATTGATTTAAAAGGTATATTACCTTGTTTAATAAGTAAGATATACTTAGAGTTTTGAAATGGATATTTCAAAGTTAATTGCAAGAATAAAAGTGGATTTTGGGTTTATAGTATCGATGTTTATGCAACATCTGTTTTAACCCATATAACTATACTTTTGAAAAGTAATTGGATCTTTAAAATGGAGTTTTAAAGATAACGGGTAGTAAAGTGTTTTGTGGGTTGTCGTAGATAAAGTTTGAGTAACATTTATTTTTAAACCCTTGGATAATATTTTAAAGTGTTAAAATATTGTAAATAAGTTTGGGAAATACTTAGATCTTTAATAATGGGATTTTAAAGATAAATAACAAGTATGATTTGGTTTTGGGTTTGTTGTGGGAATGTGTTAGTAACATTTGCCTTTAACCCGTTCTGATTATACTCGTGAATGTAAATGGATCTTTAAAAAGAATGTTTTAAAGATTATCATAAGTGAAATGGTTTTGGGTTTATAGTAACGATCTTTGAGTAATGTTTGTCTAAAGCCCTTTGAATTGATTTGTTTATATACTTATACGATTGGAATAAGTATATGAATACTTTTGGGAAGTGTTGAAATGTGTTGAAAATGAATAGTGATGTTTTAATTAAATAGTAGAGTTTAATTAACAAAGTAGTTGCATTTATAAAGAGTTTATTGAGTAAAAATTAGTTTTACTAATAAAAGAGATTTTTAATTAATAAAGGAAGATTAATTACAAAGGGGATTAGAAGTCGTTTATATGACTTGATCGTGCTTGTTTGTTCCGATCGTGCTTTGTGTGTTACTTCTTATGGACAGTATATGGGACTTGGTTTTCCTGTATGCGACTATTCTCATTGTATTGGATTGTTTGTTTATTTGATAGTTAAATAACCGACTATCACATCTTGGCCAGAATATACTTTGGAAATATACGAAAGAAACATGAGGATTATATGGTACAGTTATCTTCGGTGATGCTATACTGTACATATAGGCTCGTTTTGCTCTTCTAGAACAAATGATAAGGAAATCCGTCTGCTTAAACGGTTAGGAGGTGATCTCCGATCTTATGCGTTGTCCGTTTATTTCCCACGGAACCGGGGTTGAGATTCCTGAGAAATCGATCAATTGGTTTTGGAGCACCCGGTAAGCGGAGGAGTGTACTTATATGAGATAACTTGAAACTGTAACCACTCCAAAACCATATACGTGTTCTATGCTTTGGAAGAGGTTCGTGATTGCTTAGTGATGGCTTCGTGACGACTTCGCGATTGCTTTCTGATGGCTTCGTAATTGCTTCGTGATGCTGGAATCTATGTGGAGATTTGAGATCTGTTTGAGATGTTCGAACACATGTAGTTGTTTGTGATTTATTTAGGATGTGGGAATCAATGTATGATTCCAAGACCTGTTGAGGTATGGGAATCTATAACATCCCCTACTTGGAGGCCCAAAACTAACAGCTTCAAATGCTGCAATCATCCATAGTTATTAATCCTCGGTGACCAAATACGGTAATGTTAGATACATCGGTATAACAAAAACACATTGATACTGAAAAATTTTAAAATCAACAAACAACTTTCTCATTCCATTTCAAAGCATTTCAAATTCATTACATAATCCCAATACGAGAACCGTTCAAAGAAAATATACTTATTGTAACGACCCGCAAATTTTAATAGTTTTAAATTTTTATTTAACTGAAAATTTTGTGAAATTTTTATCATTTGAATTTGAAAATAAAAATTTATTATTTGGAATACGTCTATTTTAATATAGCAACTGGTAAATTTTCATCTGATAATATTGAAGTTAATTTTTGTGAAATTTTATTTCAATTTAAATCAGTTAATAACAGTTGAATTTAAAGTATTCCAAAACCTTAATATGTCAACATGAGAAAATTTATTTAGAGCACTCTGAATAAGACTGCGTAATTCGTTTTGCAAATTTCGGACGTTTCTAGCTCCGTTTGGATTTTTCCGTACGGAATAACAGCATTTTCGGGTACCGAATATCGACTTTTGATCAGATGATCCTATAACTGATATCTGTATACTGTTTTGATCGTCTCGTCGTGCTGATCTGAACAGTATATTTATTTCTGTATTTTGAAGTTCGGAACGCAATGAAAATAATAAACTGTTCGTTGTAACTGTACCATAAATTTTGACTTCGCACCTTCCTTCGGTTTCAAAAAATTTAAACGTACAGCCGGGACCACAATGATAATTTGCTTTAATTATTCACCAAATCAAAATGTTGACCGTGGCCATTTCATTAATTTCATATATTGGGGCTGACCGTTCATCATTTTAAAACGGTCCAAATCACGCTATAATAATCGTTCACTCATCTGCATTTATAAGCCCGGAAATTCAATGGATGACTAACTTTTGCAATCCTACCATTTCAAAGTTTGAACACACAAACTGACATACGTTTTGTATTTATTAAATCGTGAACTGTTCATTTCTATTCAAGCCTAATTATATATAAAAAAAAGCATGTTAACCTTCTCTACAAATCTTCATTTCGTCCAAATTATCACCCAAATAATATCAAATGAAATCATGCCATGCCTTCTATCAGCCATTCTCCTAGTCGACCTGCCCTGATTTTCCTCTCCCTCCTTCACTCGCCTCGACCTGCGCCTCGTTCGGCGTTGCCGCCGGAACCAAGTGCAACGCGCAGCCTCCGCCTACCCTTCGTCCTCTGGATCTCGCCTACAGCCGACCACCGTGGCCACCTCCCACTGCCTTTATCTCCTATGTCGAGCTCAGTCCATCCATCTCTCAAGCATCTTTTGTCCATACATCGGTTATATAAGTGTACATATATTATGTTAGTGTATATATATGATTACATAACCAGATTTTCCAATTGATCTTAGTAAAGTATACTTATGTGGGTTATATGTTAATTTATATATATATATATATTTGTATATTTGAAGTTAAGTTCTATGTTTCATATTTTGTTTGCAGGCATACGCATCCACTATATTTAAGTATTGAGGTTTCTATTAAATTTGTTTAAATTTGTCCAGTTTGTACAAGTTAAATAGAAGAGTTATTTATATACAAGGTTGTTCATATTATATATTAAACTATGTATATAATTCATAGTCGTACATGTATGTGGTTATAAAGTAAAAGCTTATACAGTTATATGTATTATAACAGTATTATAATTAGCCTATATTGATACTATCATATTTTAGTTGAAGTCAGGCTATAGTTTGAAACAGCTATGCAATAAGGTAATGGTGGTATATTATATCTATATTAGTATACGGCTAATAAATCTCACGTGTAGTATATATAAAATACGTTATATACTTATATATATGTATTTTATTTTGGGTTTTTCATTTTATATTTTTATGTTTTAATATATATATATATATATATATATATATATGCTACCATATATGTATAGTATGTGTCTGAAACACTCACTTAAATTTGGTTAATATCTTTAAATTAGTTTTGTGTAATAGCCTTGGTGTTTATATATAGTGCTTAAGTATCAATTTGAAAAAAAATTAGTACACGAGTTTCAGTAAATATTGTTTGAATTAGATACATGTATAACTTATATATTAGTCCATTTATATGTTGATCTACAGTTTGGTATGTGTATATCTACATTTCATGTCAGGTTTACAATTATATTACTGTGTTTTATGGGAAAGTTAAGCTCTCTCAACATATATTTATATATAAATAGGTCTGCATATGCTGTCGTGAATTTTGAGTCTGCATACTTGATTTTGTTAGCTTATATAAATAAATATATGTGGTTCTGACTTTTGTTTTCTTACGGTTAGCATGCAAACACATAAAGTTATATACTAATCATAAATGTAATCCTGTTTTGGGTATATAATGCTTGCAGTTTCGTATTGATATAGTACAGTATATATAAAAGCTTATATATGTTAGTCCTATATTTAACTTATTACTGATACAAAGTTAATACGTATATATATAATTTATTTTATTACTGTATCTTATAAAAGTTATGTTTGTTAAGTATATATATTTATATTTATTTTAAATTTTAATATAGATATGATTGTTTTATTATGTGTGTTTTTTTCGAAATAATAGATTTTGAAACACATACATATATATTTTATTTAAGATATGTTTGAATTTAGAATATGATTTTTTTTATATATATATATAGTTATATACAGGTTCACTTATATCATTTATCATCAACGTTTCAGTTCTGACTTGATTTCGTCGATCCCTATTTATCAGCTTCGTCCGTCGATTCAATCTTGCATTGTTTTGTGATTTCGTGCCTGGATTTCATAACTCAACTTCATTGTCTATCCATCTAGCCTCGAAAGGTGAGCAATCACTCACGATTAACGTTCTTATATTTATTAAATTTGATTTCAATTGAAACGACAATTGAAATATGCTGCTGCAGTTATTTAAAATTGTTATATATGCTATTATCTGTAATTGTTCACCTGTGTGATATGACACCATATCCTATTGTTTATATTATATTGTTGTTGATGATATATGCTTGTTGTTATATTTTATATTATCTGTTATCACTCTGCAAGTTCCCTATTAGTATAGAATTCACTATGGGTTGAAATGATACATACACGAACGGACTTTAGAATTGGAGAAAATCGTTATGGGTTGAAATGATAAACCCAAGCGATTTTCATTTGAATTGAAATTGGGATTACGGGTCGAAATGATATCTACCCGTATATACTTAAATTACGGATTGAAATGATAAATATCCGTATCAATTGACCATAGGATAGGAAATTATATACAGACACCGTTGGTCCATATATAAATATTTTGAAAATAAATTCTATGGATTTGGAAAGAATTATATGGTTTAATAAATGTTGATTCTTAAATTATTTTATATAAATGGTAATGATATACATAGATTTAATAATAATATTTAATTTAGTTAAGATTGATTTAATACATATAATATGGTTAAGTATTTAAATTTATATTTCAAAATAGATTTTGGTAATAATTTGAATAAGTTAAGGTTGGGAAGATAATTTGAATTTAGTTGTGTTTGCACAAAAAATGGACAAACACCTCAAAGTCGTATGATTTAGTAGATCTTATGTTGTTCTTAGTGATTTGGGATATTTATGCAAATATATGAAAAGCAGGGGCTAAATTATAAAAAGACACGCAGATTTATAGTGGTTCAGCCAGAATGTGCCTACGTCCACTTTATATGTTATTTCTCTTCTCTTGTTTAGATTACAAGTACAAAGCTTTGATACAAGTAAAAGAAAGTTGTTTGAAAGTTCTCTCCGTGCTTGAGCTCTCAAACTTGTCCCCCATTGTTGTACCCCTGCCCCTCTATTTATAGAGTGAGGCTGGGGGTAGGGGTCTTGGAGGTATATAGTAGCTGGCGGGCCTGGGCTGACGTAATCTGACCTGGTTGATCTGGTCCGGTTTTCTTTGGTAGGAGATGAGTGGTCCGGTGAAGCTTGGAGGGTGGTTGATTCGGCAGAGGTTGGAGATGAGTTGGTTTGGCAGAGGTTGGAGATGAGTTGGTTCGGCAGAGGTTGGAGATGAGTTGGTTCGGTGAAGCTTGGAGGGTGGTTGGTTCGGTGAAGCTTGGAGGGTGGTTGGTTCGGCAGAGGTTGGAGATGAGTTGGTTCGGCAGAGGTTGGAGATGAGTTGGTTCGGTGAAGCTTGGAGGCTGGTTGGTTCGGCAGAGGTGATTTGGTTTGTCTAGCTTTGGACCGGTGGTGAGAATTCACCCAACATTTGCCCCCCAAAGTGGGGTATATGCTGGCATATGGCCTACTTTGTTTCCTTCCATTCGATCGCTAAGTGCCGATCCAACTGGTCCGGCATCCTATATTTGCCTATAAGTAGGGGCTGTATACTTTCGTTATTCCCTTCCAATCCAAGGCAACCGAACCAGACATTCAAACCGAATCGAATCAGGTGATATAGCTTTCTCTCGCCGAATAGCCTTTTTAGACAACCGAACGAATCCGGGTATTTCGAGTGCCGAATGAACTGTCGTTCTTGGATTACCGGATGAGTTCGTGGATCCTGAGTACCGAACGAGCATTTTCATTTGGATTACCAAACGAACCCTATACGGGGAATGCCGAATGAAATTCGAGACTCCGAATACCGAATGAAATTTTACATTCACTTTACCGAATGACAATGGGAGTTTAATGAACCCTATACGGGGAATGCCGAATGAACCTCGAGACTCCGAATACCGAATGAAATTTTTCATTCACTTTACCGAATGACAAGGGGAGTTTGAGAATTTTGATTTTATGAGTGAAATTTCATGTTATGCACTTATTTGTTTACATCCTCTGTTCTAACAATATGTTTTTCCGGTGTTGTAGATAATGTCTCGCAAAGCAGAAACTCGATCAGACAAAAAGAAATCCGAGGGCGAAGGAGGGTCCTCCACCATGCCCCTAGCTCAGCTGAATCCAGAACGACGTGGGCCCACTCCGAGATCGTTAGTGGACGGGTACGGTCCTCAGGAACTTTTCAACTTGCCTCCTGATTGCTTCCCTAGCTCACTCAAGGGCGAGCAACTTGATGTTATATCTCGCTCTTTCGGGATCGGTCGCGCGTGCATGTTATTGCCGACTGCGGGAGCGATGCCGTATGATCCTCCTGAAGGATATTTTGCCTACAGCAGATACCATTGTATGTGTGGTGCCATCCCGCCTCTCAACGCCTCGGTAGTCAGCTTTCTTACATATCTAAAGGTAGCTCCATTCCAGCTTCAGCCCAACTCTTATGCCATTCTGGTGAGTCTCTTCGTCATCTTCCAGAGGAGATATGGGCGTCCTCCTTCCAACCGGGAGATCCGGTATTTATAAAACTTGAGGGGCTACAAGAAGGGATCTCCCTACATCAGCTTGGAATCTGCCGTATCCTTTAAGCCTGTCCTGGACTTATATTCTAAGCATAGCATGTTCAAAAAGGAGTGGTTTTTTGTCAGGGATGACTCTGTTTCTATCCGGCGCTTCCCCTCCGGATGTAAGTTGAAGCTTTATCTACAACTTTCATTATGGTTGCAGTGCTTTTTCTTATGTGTTTTTATTTTTTGCTAGCGACAGGTGGTTTTGCGGTCGTGGAGAATGATCGCCTGGTTCAGACGGCAGCAGAGATAGAAGCTATTACTGGGAGAGATAGGTCGGCTGCCTACCTGAACAGGAACGCCAAACTCTTGGAGTACAACTTGATCCTTCCACAGCAGTCCGTGGTCAAGCAGAGGGACACGGCTGAAGAGAAGGCTGCCCAAGCTAAAGAAGGGGCCGCGTCGAAGAGCAGTAAAGGAGGCCCTTTTCGAAACATCCGGTTGCTGGGGGGAAGAAGCTCAAAAGGTCTGACAGTCCCTCTCCCAGCACACACCCGGATGTTCAGGAGGAGGGGAAAGGTGAGGACGAAGAAGGTGAGGCTGAGGGCGGAAGTGACGGTGATCGTCATGGTGATGATGGTGGCGATGGACAGGGTGGTGGTGGCTCCAGGGCTTTGTCTTCCGGGCAAGTAGGCTAAATGCAAGAGTGGACGGATGACGCTTTCCGCCAAGCCTTCGAAGGTTTGGAGGGAACGGAGAAGTCTAAGAAAGCCGATAACGTTGGGACTAGCGTCGATCGATCTTCCGGGAGCGCTTCTACCGAAGCAACTTCGGCGGTTCAAGGTGAATTTCACTTTACTCTTTTAATTCTTGAATGATGGCTCAACACATGTTGGTGACACTTGGTTTTCTTATCAGGAGCAGGTAAAACGGCCAAGGCCTCAGACCTTCGGCACAGGCTTGAACAATACAAGCTCTCCAAAGCTTCCGCCAAGCCGAAGCATTCGACCCACCGTTCCGGGGATGTAGTCGGCTACCGTCCTCTTCTCGGGGTTATTGAAGAGGGTACTCAAAAGAGAAGGAGGAGTCATTCCTTATCCGAATCTTCACCTGGTCCTCAGCCCCCAATTCAGCCTCTTCATGATATTACGATGGAGGATACTGAATTCACACCCTCTCCGCACCCGTCTGAAAACCCTACCGTTACTCAGATTGATCGTCCTGGCTTGGCTCGTAATCCATTTGCGGGTCATCCTGATCTGGATCCAAGTTCTCATGATATTTCCTTCGACGAGGTTACCGGTGAGCACCTTCTTCCTCGCAACCCTATGGTAAAGGTGCTTGACGAGGCCAAATCTCTGGACCTTAATTTGCTCACTACTCGGGTTGTCGCTATGGGGAACGAAGCTAAAGCAAATATCGACCGGGTTGCTGAGGAGACCAGGAAGTTGATGGGGCATCATGCCCGACTGGTCAAGGCCGGGGAGGAGATTGGGAGTGCCAACATAAGACTGCGGTTAGTGGTTTCCGACCAGGCCAAGCAACTCGCTGATCAGGCCATCCAGATCTCTCAGCACGAGGCCGCCTCCGGACGTCTAAAGAAAACTATGGAAGAGGCCAGCCGGGCCGAACTGCGCAAAATGGAGGCTACTTGCAAGGAACGGATCGATATGGCCATTGCCACGGTGGACGAGGTTCGGAAAGCGGATCTTGAGCAGATAGAGGAGTTGTCTGGGAAGCTTGAGGCTGTAGAGCTTGCTCAAGCCAAGTTGAGGGAGGAGATGGAGGCAATGCGGAAATCCCTTCAGGCTGACTGCTCGAGATACCGATTGGAGAGAGATGCCGCCGTCGTAAGGTTGTCGGATTCCGAGGCCCGGGCAAGGGAGTTTGAAGAGAACGAGGAGTTGATGGAGGGGATGCTCCAGGATATGTACTTTCATACTTGGAGGCAGGGTAACTTGTCCTGGATGGATGATTACCCTCGGGTTATGGCTAGGATCTATCTCAGGGCTCTAGAGGAGGCCCAGGCTGAGGCAGATAAGGAGGGTGGCATGGCCTTTAGGATGGATGCTGTTACCTCCCAATTTACCAAGGAGGAGAAGGTGGCGGTGAAGGAGGGCATGCGGTTGCTTGCAGCTGATGAGACAGGTGTGCAAGCGGAGGATGATGATCAAGCTGATCAAGGAGCAGATGCTAGTAAGTCTTCCTCTCTAGTCTTTCCATTAACTTGGTTGCTTATCACTAACGAATACTTTTTCTGACCGGACAGGTGGGCAACAGGACAAGGATAAGACTCCGACGCAGCCGGCTTCTTGATTAGACCTGGAAAATTCTTTTTATGGACTTGACATGGTTGTATATGTTAGTCTTAAAACAGTAGAGTAACTCTTAGGTTGTAATTTTTGCTACTTGTAATAAATAGCTCTATTCTCGACGTGTAATTCTTTAACTTAAGCTGATTTTGTCGTCTTTTGAATGTTTTTTGCTATTTTGACATGTTGTATGAGAAATATAGCTATGCATATTCTTGTAATCAAATTGTGTTTGATGTCAGGTTCTTGTTTAAAACATAATTTCATGATTTGCAATGTTAGCGTGAGGTGTGAATAAATTATAGTCATGTGTTTACATATGAAAGAAGGAAATACCGCCCTTTATATTTTGCTTGTAGATGGCAGCTTTGAATATCCTGTGTGACTGAGTAAGGGATGCGGTCCAGTATCTTGCTGTGTGTATCCGCTTCTATTAGTGAGTGTCTCCTGTTCTGTGTCCTGTACTTCAGGGATTGTTACAAAGGATAGGAGAAGAGTTTCTTAAGTAAAATTGAAATATGTGAAAAAGTAAAACTTCCAATCACGGAAGGCCGTCGATGTGCTTAAGTTCGTGGCAAACGGGCTTTGTAGTCACTTTCCCTAGCTGCGGGTCTTGGAGACATTTATCACCCATCTTACGCCTCCGCGGGGAGTTAATTCTTTTTTACCACAGCCGCACTTAAGACACATCGGAGCCGAGATCGCGCACAGTAACTACCCGGGCCATTATGGCCCATAATCGTGGGTATTATTCGATTTACTGTGGCCGGCTAGCGTGGGTGCCGATCGTCAACCGTGAACTGCCCCTGGCTGGCCACACCTTATGTTGGGGCTTATAGTCGGTTCACAGTTGCCGGCGAGCCGAACGCCGTAATGAGCTGCCTCGACTATAATCGGCCTTCTCGGTGGCTTATAATCGGCTCATTACAGTTGGCTTTAAGGGTCGTCGCGAGCAATGAGTTAACCCGCAGCAGAGGGATGCTGGAGCAAAAGTGTCTCATTGGCGAGGGCATAGATTTGCATAGTACCTGTTAGGTCTTGTCCAGGTGAAGTTGCGCTGTGGAGTGCATTGAGTGGAAATGCTATACGCATAGGATTTTGTTCAACAGAAAAGGATAAAGTTAACAAGCAGCCAAGATATAAAGGAACAAGTTAAAAAAGAGACAAGGTTTTTTAAAGTGGTTCGGCACGAAAAGGCCTACGTCCACTGATTCTCTTTGTTAATTCACTTCATATGGGCAGTAGAAGTTAAGAAAAGTATCGATGGAGGTGTTGGATGTTCCATGCCCTCTGGAACACCTCTCCGTCCACTGTTGACAAAATATAAGCTCCATTGTGGAGATCTTTATGAATTACATATGGTCCATCCCAGATTGGGTCTAGTACTCCGGGGCGATGGAAGATTCGCTTGAGGACAAGATCCCCTTCTTGTAAGGTACGATGCTTGACTTTGGAGTTGTATTGTGTTGCCACTTTTTGCTTGTGGGCTGCTGCTTTAAGGATTGCATCATTTCTTCTCTCCTCAACTAGATCCAAAGACATGTGAAGGAGTTCTTCGTTCTCTTCTGGGTTATAGTGGATCCTACGGTGGGAAGGCACGATGGTTTCAACTGGGAGCATAGCCTCCGATCCGTATGCCAAAGAGAAAGGAGTATGCCCTGTTGATGTTCTGAAAGATGTGCGATAGGCCCAAAGTGCCGTAGGGAGTTCATCCACCCAAGCGCCCTTTGATTTTTCGAGTTTCTTTTTTATTAGAGTTTCAGAATTTTGTTAACGGCTTCGACTTGTCCGTTTGACTGGGGATACGCTATGGATGAGAAGCTCTTGTGAATTCCATGCTCTTGGCACCAGTTGGCTAATTCCTCGCTGTCAAACTGAAGTCTATTGTCCGATATGATTTTGAGTGGGACTCCGTACCTGCACAGAACATTTTTGATCAAGAAGTTAATAACTTTTGCTGAAGATACTTTATTCAGAGGTTCTGCTTCCACCCATTTGGTGAAATAGTCGACTGCCACTATAGCATATTTGGCCCCGCCTCGGCCCATTGGCAGTTCGCCGATTAAGTCAATTCCCCATACTGCAAAGGGCCAAGGGCTGGTCATTTGAGTAATCTCAGTTGTTGGCAGCCGTGGAATCTTAGCAAACTTCTGGCATCTGTCACACTTTTTGACGAAATCCAAGGCGTCCTTGCTTAAGGTGGGCCAGAAATATCCATATCGGAGTATCTTTTTTGCTAACGTCTGCCCTCCGGTGTGATCTCCGCAGCTTCCCTGATGAATGTTGGATAAGATTTCCTTGGCTTCCCTCCTAGCGACACACCTTAATAACGGGTTAGAGAATCCGCGCCGATAGAGGATGTCTTCTTGAATTGTGTAGCGGGAAGCTTTCCTCAAGATTTTCTTGGCTTCGTTATGCCCGTTGGGTAGTGTGCCGCTTTGTAGGTAGTCTCGGATGGAAGTCATCCAAGTTGCTTCTTCGGTCGCAGCTATCAGATTCACTTGCTCAAAACTTGGGGTCAGTTGCTTTGAGATGGTCACTGCTCCGAAGATGGCGATGTCTCTCATACTTGCTTGCTTTGCCAATTCGTCGGCCTCTTGGTTCTCTTCCCGAGGGATGTGTTTGACTAAGTAGTGGTCCAATCGACTGAGAAGTAACTTGGTCTTCTTTAAATATGCTATGAGTCGTTCTTCTCGAGCTTGGAATTCTCCTAGTATTTGATTAACAATAAGTTGAGAATCGCTATGAAGACATAAAGAATTGGCTCCGATTTCTATGGCAAGTTCTAATCCAGCTATCACTGCTTCATATTCTGCATCGTTGTTGGTGGCAGCGAACTCCAACCTTATAGCATAGTGCAGCTTATTTCCTCTGGGAGTGATTATTACCACACCTGCCCCCGAGCCTTGTTCGTTTGATGCACCATCCACAAAGAGATTCCACTTGATGTCTTCTGCTATTTCCAATTGCTCCTTATCTTCGTTGGTAGTGAATTCCGCAATGAAATCAGCCATGGCTTGTCCCTTGATAGCGGTGCGAGGGTGATAGGTGATATCATACTGACTTAGTTCAATGCACCATTTAAGTAGTCGCCCAGAAGTGTCGGGGCGATGGAGTACCTGCCTTAGTGGCTGATCGGTCAGAACTTTGATGGAATGGGACTGGAAGTAGTGACGCAGTTTCCATGATGTGATTAGTAAACAGTATGCTAGCTTCTCAAGTTTAGGATATCTGACTTCTGCCCCCGTAAACCTCTTACTGACGAAGTAAGCTGGCCGTTGCGTGCGGTTGTCTTCCCTTACCAAGGCAGCGCTTAGGGCGTGAGATGACACAGCAAGGTATAGGTATAATTCTTCGCCTTCGCTTGGAGTCGAGAGTACGGGTGGTTTCTGGAGGTGTTCGATTAAGTTAAGGAAAGCGGTCAAGCATTCGTCAGTCCATTCGAACTTTCCTTTGTCTTTCTTTAGAGCTTCGAAAAAGGGGACGCACTTGTCCATTGCTTTCGAGATGAATCGGCATAGGGCGGCCACTTTTCCATTCAGGCTTTGCATTTCCTTTCGAGTGGAAGGTATCTTGATATCCCTTAGCGCTCGGACTTGTTCAGGGTTTGCTTCAATCCCTCTGGCATGGACGATGAATCCTAAGAACTTTCCTGATGACACTTCGAAGGAGCATTTTAGAGGATTCAACTTCATTCCATACTGGCGAAGTACTTGAAACATCTTGCCTAGGTGGCTTACGTGATCGTCGGCTTTCCTTGACTTTACCAGCATGTCATCCACGTATACTTCCATAGTTTGCCCTATTAGCCCTGCAAACATCTTGTTGACGAGGCGCTGGTAGGTGGCTCCTGCATTTTTAAGTCTGAAAGGCATCACCTTATAGCAGTATAAACCCCGGTCAGTGATGAAACTAGTGTGGTCTTGGTCGGGAGCATGCATAGGAATTTGGTTATATCCTGAGTATGCGTCCATAAAAGATAGGAGCTTGTGCCCGGCTGTGCTGTCTACAAGTTGGTCGATTCGAGGAAGTGGGAAGCAATCCTTTGGGCAGGCGTCATTTAGGTTGGAGAAGTCAATGCATGTCCGCCACTTCCCATTAGCCTTCTTTACCAGTACCGGGTTAGCGATCCATTCCGGGTAGATGGCTTCTCGTATGAAGTCATTGGCAAGTAGATTCTTTACTTCTTCATCGAGGGCTGCTGATCGCTCTGCCCCCATACTTCTCTTTCTTTGTTTTACGGGCACCTTGGTAGGATCAATGTTTAGTACGTGGCATGCTACGTCGGGGGAGATTCCGGTCATGTCAGCGTGTGACCATGCGAATACATCCAAGTTGTGGTGGAGAAAGTCGATGAGTTGCTCCTTCAACTCTGCTTTTAGTTGGGACCCAATCTTCAATAGTCTACTCGAGTCGTGCTTGTCTACATATACAAACTCCATAGCCTCTGCAGGCTCGGCGGTGGCCTCCTCCTCTTTGTCCCTAGGGTCTAATTCATTGAAAGGGTCGCTGGTATATCGAAGAGGAGGGGCCTTATTTAATTGCTATGCTTCTAGACTTTTTGTGCAGAGGGCAACCTCTACACCCTTCCCTTTATCCTTCCTGTGGTTGTTGCGAAGTTCAGTCACATAGCAGTCTCGAGCAATGTCCTGGTCCCCTTCCACTTCCCCTACTCCGTTGTCCATTGGAAATTTCATCTTCAGGCACCATGGGGCTAGGACAATTTGGAAGTCAGACAAGGCTGGCCTTCCTAAGAAGGCTTTGTAGGCCAAATGGTTTTCTATTAGCATAAACGTCTGTTTCCATACAACAGAGCGGGGATGGCTTCCAATTTCAACAAAGAGGTCCAGTTGCCCGAGGGGCATCTTTGCGTCCCCAGTGAAACCGTGTAGTGGTTTATCGCAGGGAGATACATCCTTCATTGATAGTCTCATTTTGTCGAATGCATGTTTGAACAGGATATTTACTAAGCTTCCAGTGTCTACTAGAATTCGGTAAACTTCGGCGGGTCCGAGCCGGGCAGAGATAACCATGAGATCCATGTGAGGGTATTGCCTTCCTTCTAGGTCACGCCTACCGAATGTGATGTCATCACTTCCTTTCCGTTTCGGGTGGCGTTCTTCTATAACCGAATTGACGCAGTCTTTATTGTCTCTAAGCGACTTTCCATATCTTTCCATCTCTTTCCAGCTTTTGCCTACGACGTGCGGTCCTCCTGAGATGGTATGGACCACTATCTTCTCTTGACTAGAGCCGCTAGTGTTGCGGTTTCCTCTGCCGGTCTCCGGTGAGGGTAGCCTTGGGTTCTCATTGGCAGGAGCTGGAATCCTGTCCTGACCTTTTACATAGAGTTCCAGTTTCTTCCTTCTAATGTGTTCTTCAATCAAGTCCCGGAGATGATGACATTCATTGGTATCATGCCCATGAGATTCGTGGAAGCGGCAGAACTTTCCAGACTTCTACGCGTTATCTGATTCCATCTTGTATGGTGGGCGTTTGTATCTAACTTCGCCTTGGGTGGCAAGGAAGATATTTTCGACAGTCTCGTTCAAAGGAGTGTAAGTGTCGAATCTTGGTCCAGGCCGATATAGGCGCTTTTCTCCCTTCTTGCCCCCAGTATTGTCTCTGGAATCATTTCTTCGAACGTCCCTTGCCACAGCAGGGGCGTTGCTGTGAGTTGCCTTATTTTGCTGTCCTGACTGCCCCTCAATGGCAGCATCCTCAAGCCTCATATATTTCCCGGCTTCATGGAAGAAATCGGGTAAAGTAGCTGGTTTCTCTTTTGTCAATCTTCTAGCAAACTTAGTGTCCGGATGCACGCCACTATAGAGGGCCATTAGGATAAGCTTTTCATCGGCATCTTGGACTGCGGCCGCTGCGGCATTGAATCGGGTTAGGTATTGCTGCAGTTTCTCTCCAGGTTTCTGTTTGATGCTGGATAAGGAATAAGCGTCCTTGGGTTGTTTCACATGAATGCGGAACTGACCGATAAACTTTTCTTTCAATATTTCCCACGAGCTGATGGATCCCTGAGGTAGATGACAGAACCAGGAGGTAGCGAGATCTGCTAAGAAGAGTGGAAAGCATTTGCACAGTACTCCCTCTGTCGCTCCACTCATGAGCATATGTTGTGTGTATCTCTGCAAGTGTACAACGGGGTCAGAGGTTCCTTTGTAAGGTTCCATTGTTGGCATCTTCCATTCTCGGGGGGTGATAGCAATTTCGATGTTGCGGGCGAAAGGGCTGGTTACCCTAGCGCCTATCCCTCGATCTCTTTGCTCCCGTTGGACGCACTCTCTGAATAAGCGTGCCATCCTTTCATCAGAATTTGGAGCAGATAGAAACGAATTTGGCTCTATCCTGTGGGATTGATCCCGTCCAGATGATCTGTAGGGATGGTATCGTCTATCATTCCTCATATTTTCCGGTGGCTGCCTTTGGTCTTCTGGGAGCATGCTAGGGTCAGCCATAGTTGGCCCTTGCCTTGATCTTCCCCTGCTGGGTTCTGATCTAAGCACTTCCTCGGGTCCAACTTCGGGCTGGACTCTTGCTCGGCCCCGTTCACTGGCGTTTCCGTGGTTAGGCAGTATGACAGGCTCAGCTACAGTTGACCTTCGCCCTGTACCTCCCCCGTGGGGTTCGGTTCCAAGTGTTTCTTCAGGCCTAACTTCGGGCTGTGCTCGATCTCGACTCCTACCATGGCTGCTTCTGCCGTTAGCTTCTTCGAAGAAGGAAGATCTTTGTTGTCTCCGAGACCCTCCAGACTGGGACTCGCCCCATGATTCAGTGTTGCGGTTGGACTCTTCAGCATCCCTTAAGCGTGACATGAGATGGTCCACCAAGGCTTCCTGCTGGGACGTGAAGCGATTAGTTACTTCAACCACAACCCTGTCTAGATCTGCCCTAGTAATTGCTGCGGGCTGTTCTACGGTAGGAGTGGTCGGATTAGCCTGTCCTCCATTCGGTACTGCTGCTAGAGGAGGACGATTTACTTGATCCGTGACCGCTGGATCTGGAAGACTGCTGGAAGCGATGTTTTTTCCTTTGTTAACATCTTTCTTCTGCTTGGGAGGCATGTTTTCCGAACGGTGGATGATGCTGTTATGAAAAAGGTTAAGTGGAAGCTGAAGCTTCGAGCTTCTAGTTCTCAGTGAAAGCACCAAAAATGTTTGCACAAAAAATGGACAAACACCTCAAAGTCGTATGATTTAGTAGATCTTATGTTGTTCATAGTGATTTGGGTGATTTATGCAAATATATGAAAAGCATGGGCTAAACTGTAAAAAGACACGCAGATTTATAGTGGTTCAGCCAGAATGTGCCTACGTCCACTTTATATGTTATTTCTCTTCTCTTGTTTAGATTACAAGTACAAAGCTTTGATGCAAGTAAAAGAAAGTTGTTTGAAAGTTCTCTCCGTGCTTGAGCTCTCAAACTTGTCCCCCATTATTGTACCCCTGCCCCTCTATTTATAGAGTGAGGCTGGGGGTAGGGGTCTTGGAGGTATATAGCAGCTGGCGGGCCTGGGCTGACGTAATCTGGCCTGGTGGATCTGGTCCGGTTTTCTTTGGTAGGAGATGAGTGGTCCGGTGAAGCTTGGAGGGTGGTTGATTCGGCAGAGGTGATTTGGTTTGTCTAGCTTTGGACCGGTGGTGAGAATTCACCCAACAAGTTGAGATTGTATTCAATAAAGAATTTTATTTAATTAAACCAATTTGAAAATTATTGAAATTGAGATTTGAGATATGATTTTTAACCTGGGTTTGATTTAAGTAATTTAATGAATATTTCTTGTTTAAATAAATTTAAGGAAATATTTAGTAAAATGTAATTTAAGGCTAGTTAAATGATATTGAATCTATTAAGTGAATATTCCCTGACTAAATAATAATGAAGTTAAATCAAGATCTATAGGAAACTGTTAAATTTAACTTTGAAATGTTGAATATTAAAGCTTTGAAATATATTTGAATTTAAATGGTTTATTTTGTGATTCAGATCTGTATTTGGAATCAATATAATTTGAATTTGTTATTTAGAAACTGAATTGAATTAAAATGGATAAATTTAGATTGAATTAAATTTGAATTTGGAACTCAAGTTGATTTGAATAAAAAAAAATTGGAATTGAGGAAATATATATGTATTTGAAATGGAAATGATACTTTAGTTTTGAAGTATAAAATATTGTGAAATGACCACGGTGTTATAGTGTATATTTCTACCTTGTAGATAGTTCCGCAGATCCTTAGAGGATGGTTATCCCAAACATCCTTTAAGTTACTTGTATTTCAGTTGATATTTCACTTGAGTTGGATTTATTGATATAAGAATGTTAATCCTGACTCGAGTGTTTTGTTTTTTGCTTTATGCTTGGGTCAGACCGAGTGTTACAGCAATTGAGACTCACCTTTGGAGTTTGGGGCTTCATTTGGAGATCCAACCATCGGTTCAGCTTTCAGCCTTCCAGTTGATTTGTTCAGGGAGGTCATCTGTTTGTACTGGAGACTTCACTGATTTGAGATATTCTTTTGTATTTTTATTTCTAACTCTGATGTTTATATAGTAGCTTCATGAACAACTATTTATCTATTCTGCTGCATTATTGTTATATTACTCTGTATCTGTGATTCTGTGAATGTTTATTTACTGCATATGCTGAGTTTTGCCAAGTTTTAAATTAACAATCTGATATTTTGAGAAATTCAAGTCCGACATGTGCAGATGCGAATGGTTGAAAATAGCGGGTCGTTACAATTGGTATCAAAGCTCTGGTTTTAGTTAAACTTAGCATATATAGTAAATTTATTTACAGAATCACTTTCGTTCAAGTTTGAATCTCTTCCTTTTGACTCGATTTCCTTTGAACTTTGGAACGTTCCTTGCGGTTCCAAAATTCATTCTTGTCTCTCCCTATTTGTATTCTTTTGATTCTGGAGTATCCCATAACTCCACTTCGAATGATCTCTATAAGAATAGACGATCCCGCCAATCTTTGAATGATTTGTAAAGGGGTGGAACTCCTTTACAATTGGCATTGATTCACCGGAGATTTATATATCCCTCGGTTTTGATGTTGCTATCTCTTGTTATGTCGAATTCTATCTCTGGCAATCGAATGTCGATTTGCCTCAGAATTCTGCACCAATCTTATTTTGAAGTCACGGTTGACCCAGTTAAGGTCGCCCGCGATTTATATAAGTAAATCCATCTTCTATTTTTAAATTTAATTATCTCATCTTTGTTCGAGCCTATTTTCAAGTCAGAATTCTATCTGATTGGAGTCCCTCTAATTGGAATCTCTATCTTTGTTTTGAAATCCAGTGAAAATCGGGTTTGTTTGTATTTTTAGAAAGTGTTTTATATATCGAAATTATTATTTTGATAAGTATTATTATATTCTATATATAAAAGTGAAAGGTTTTCGATAAAGATTATATACCCTTTTTAAAATGAGAATTTGAGGTTTCGAAAGGATTTGTAGTTTTGAAAAAAAATTATATAAGAAATTTAATTTATCTAAAAATGATTTATAACTGAAGGATTTTAAATTTGAAATTCGAGAATTGAACTCCGGTATTTTGAAATTGGTTTTAAGATTTTGAAATATATAATAATAATATGATTTAAAATTATTTTCCGAATAAGAAATGTTTCAAATGATTTTAATGAGTTTCGAATGATTTCGAAGAAATTTCAAAAGAAGTTTGAGAAAATAGAAGTCCAGAACTCACTTATGTCGCTTGAAAATAATTTCGGTGATTAGTGCATGCATCATCGACATTTATTTTCGAGTTTCAGAGTGGGGGATAGGCCACTTCAGTAGCTTTGCTATGCGAGTGATTTTGTGAAACCATTTTTGATTTCAAATTCCGAAGTAAGATTTGATATTCGAAAGATATATGTATAAATATTTGAAATGATTTGAAGTAAGCTGGTGTTCAGTCCTCGAGTTTTGGATTTGATTTGATATAACCCTATCTGTTGGAATTGATTTACTGATTTGTTGGTGATTTCCAACTTTTGGATTGAAATATGATTTCTTCGACTATTTTGAAGGTTCGAGCACTTCCAAATCAAGGTTAACTTTTCAAATGCTAAGAATTGAAATTATATATTTAACAAGTTGGAATAGATACGTAAGCTGTATGTATGCTGTTTTATTCGCATAATTAATTTGATCCAAGTTTGAGTACATAAGTCCGAGGTGAATTACACCATTTCGTGTTAGGATTTTTCATTTGATTCTTGATGGCGAATATTCGATATAGATTTTGGGCTTGATTCTAGAATTCTCTATCATAGTATATAGCTATGCAAGGAGACTGATGGTTTCTAGTCGAGAAACCATATCGAAGTCCGCATAAGGGAAGTCGAATGGACAATACTAGTTCGAAAGCGAACTTGTGTAATCGAGCGAGCGATCGAATGTAATGTTGCGAAATGATGACATATGTATATCTTATGTTCTAATATCATTGAGATACTTGACGCTGAAATTGGAAGTTGTTGGGTTGGATATCTTTGTAATTTAATTGGAATTTTTCTTTTATGAAAAACTACTATCAATTTAAAACCATTTTTCAAAACTATTTTTCTTTTATTTTCTTAAACAAATTGTTTTATTCTATTTTACATACAAAACTATTTTATATATACAGATCTATTTTACAAAACTATTTTATTTACAAAACTATTATAAATTCAAAACCTTTTATAAAGCAAAGATGTTCAATCCTATATGGCTCTCTATGCAGCGAAATATATTTTTGAAATTTTTGATCCTTATATAAGATGGACTTTATGAAAATATAAGATGATTTTGGAAAAGAATTGTTTGACTTAAATTATATTGATTTGGAAATTTGGATTTATTTTCTAAATTTATTATTTTGGAAACTTAGGAACTAAAGATATTTGATTTGGGAAGAATAATTTGGTGAAAGCGTATATGATTTTGAAAATTATATTGATATTGAAACAAATTGAAATTTGAGAACCTTGTGTTACTAAATACTTGATTTGGGAGTTATCGAACTTATACAAAATTTGGTTTGTATAAGTATGATGTTGATTCGAAAACTATTGATTTGAAAAGGTACTCAATTTGAAATTGAAATCTTATATAATCGAAATCTATATAAGTGTGATTTGATATACTTTTGATTTTGGAAAGGTATTTGATTTGAAAATAAAATATTATATATAATGGACTTTATATAAGTACGATATTTGAAAGTGATTTGAAAAGGTACTATATGATACATATTTTCGAAGTAAAGATATGGAAAGTGCCTTCTGCTTGATATCTGCTTTGTGGCCACATTGTGAATTCATTCTATCGATATTTCTTTGATTTTTGGTTTTCCGGATATGATACTCGAGTGTCCATCGAATTCCATGGCGTTACCCATGGTCTTACGAGCGCGACTGCATAGCGTAATTCACCTGGCTGGATGGCCCAGGGATACGGATGTTTCCTGGGGGATTCAGGCGTAACCATTTTGTATCTGCGGTCTACTAGTCATCATGGCGCAATTCGCAGTGTTGAGAAAGCTTACGGATACGGATGTTTCCTGGGGGACCCAGGCGTAACCTTTGTGTATCTGCGATCCATGGTTAGACAAAGGTTTTGTTTGTTTTTTTGTTTGGATTGTACTTTCCATATCTGTTTTAAAAGTCTTTTTTTCAGTATTTTTACTGGGTGTTGAAACAAGTCTACTAAGTTCCTGGAGAATTCTAGCTTTGCGCCTGATCAACGCACTGCCAGTGTCTGCAGGAACGTGGATAAACTTGTTGAAACATCGAGTTATAAAAGCATTTTCGAAAGGGAATTTGTTTCGTTATAAAGGTATTCTATTATAAAAGTATTTCCAACAAATAAATTTTGTATTAATATTTGAAATTGAGATTCTTATGGTTTGAATTAATTATTCATGTCCGATACTATCCTTTTGAATCTACCTTATCTGCTCAGCTTTATTTATTCACCTATATTCTGTTTTCCAAATCCTCCTTCTTTTCCTTGTTGACTATACCCTTTTTAAATATTGTTTATTTATATACTACCTGGTTTGTGTAACGACCCACTATTTTGGACCATTCAAATCGACAATAATCCACACATGTCTGACTTGAATAATTCAAAATAACAGATTGTAAATAAGTTTGGAGCAAATGAAATCAAATACACAGAATCACAGACACAGAACATATCAGAATAACTCACAGCGGAAATAAAATACCATAGTAGTTCATGAAGCTACTATATACAAACTCTCGAAACATAATACATAATATCATTCTGAAAACATATACAATAGAAATCCCAAATACATAGAAGTTTATAAATACCAGAACTAGAATAGAACAACTGAACTGAAAGGAACAGATAACTAGACAAGCAGAATCTCCAGCGATTCCTAGCTCCAGAATGAGATCCAAAGCTAAGCTGTAAATACTCAGGCTGACCCGAGCGTAAAGTAAAACACAAAACACTCGAGTCAGGACAATATATACTTATATAATGTAAACCAACTCAAGTGAACTGTAGTAGAAATGCACAATAACTCAAAGGATGCTTGGGATCGCCCATCCTTCAAGGATCAGTTAAACTAGAAATTAAATACACCACGCGGTTAGAATTTCAAAATGGTATTTTATACTTCGAAATCAAACATCATTTCAAAATCCAATATCCTTCAAAAATCCATTTCAAAATATCAAAATATCGTATTTCAAAATAGTTTATATTTTGAAACAAATTACTTTATTTTAAATCATAAAAATAAAGTTATTATTAATAATTAAATTATTAAATTTCCAAAATTTTAATCTTTCATTCGTTCACTTAAATTAATTAAAACAATGAAAATTCAACTTTTGCAGCATTTAGAAAATGCTACGGAAAGTCACATTTAAAACAGTTCAATTTAACAAAAGACAGCATTTAAAATGCTGTAATAAGGTTACATTAGTTTCAAATAAACTTAGTTAAATTCAACCATTATAACATTACAAAAATGCTATAATAGCCTTTAATTAAATTTAGCCATTTGGTTCATTATTATCAACTACAGCATTTACAAATGTTGTATTATCATTTACATTAGAATTAATAGCATTTCAGAGATGCAGTTAATTAACTTCAAATATTCAGTATAATTTCACAAACAATTATATTTTTATATAAATCATTTTTAACTTATAAAATCATATATAATCATTCAAATACCCTTATATTCATGATTTTATAAAGTTAAACCTCCATTCAAAAATCAAAATTTAATAATAATTCACTTATTAAATACCAATTTTAAATTTTAAATTCATTAAATCAAATTAACTTAACACTTAATTTTAAATTTTCAAATATAACTTAATTCCATTTTTATTTACTTAACTTAAAATTCACTCTTAAGCCAAATTCACAAATTTCCAATTTTAGTTATATTTCAAAATTTCAACTTAAATATTCATTCATTTCACATTTTAACTTTATTCAAAATCATTAATATAATATAAAAATCATTTAAATTCACTTTAATCCAAATTATCATGAAGTTATCACATTTCATATTTAATTTAAATTCCAATTATCACCCAATTAAAATTTCCCAAAATAACTTACATTTCAAATTTTCTAGTTTTACCAATAATTTATTTCACTTATAAATTTTCAAAAAATCAATAATGCTTACATAAATCATTTTTTTATTTAGTTTAAATCAAATATTATAATATTTACATTTCAAAAATATTTTTAAGATTTTTATAAAAACATATTTTAACAACGGGTCTGTATTTCATTTCTAGTCTAGGTAAAGTGATGCGGGTAATATATCATTTCAACCCGTAATTTACAAAGAAAACCCGGGTTTGATCATTTCAAACCCGCAATCGCAAGGAAATGAAAAATAATTGAAAATCATTCAGGCCTATCATTTCAACCCATAATGATTTTCTCCTATTCTAAAGTCCGTTCGGGTATGTATCATTTCAACCTATAGTGATTCTAATCTAAAGGGAACTTGCAGTGTGATAAACTGATAAAAATAATAGAACAGCATAATATAACAGTAACATATAATATAATAGGTGTTTAAGCATGGGTGAACATCATAAAATCATAACATAGCAAGTGTAACATGATAATGCATTTTACAGATTCAAAAGGGGTCAATTCACTAGTTATATATGTACATATTGTCTGGTGAGAATAACTCACCTGTTAAGCTGGAGATTTGCCAACAAAGCTCACAACACAAAGATTATGAAGGCACGGCAACTCTAATACAATTTGAGTGTGGAGAGCAAATCCAATGATATAGATCTTGTGTTACAACCCAAACAAAAATCAAAGCAAACCATAAATTTCAATACACTAGAAATGACATAACTTTTAAATAAAAAGAGATACGAATGCCAAATCTTTTGCCTTGCTTTCTCTATCTTTTGTCATGGCCTAGGGATGCTTTTGGCTCTGGTGTGAACAAGTTTGGCTCAGGTTTGGTCATGTGTATGCATGGCCTAGGTAGTAGAATATGAGGAGAAAGTTTATACAAAGGAATATGAAGAGTTTAAGGCAAAATTGGTGGGTTTTGTTCACAAAAAATGGCTCGGCCATGGGCTTGTGTGGTCAGGTCAGAGAGGTATGGATCAGGTCAGTGGAAGGAAAGGTGTGTGGTGGTCTGGCCAGAGGTGGTGGAGGCGGCCTAAGGTGGTGGTGGTGGTGGAAAATGAAGTGGTGAGCAAATAGTGGTCAAACAACATGTTTTTATGGCTTGTGTTGCAATTTTTGTGGAGTTTTGGCATCATGGTGGCTCGGCCTTGGTCAAGACTAGAGGAGTAGCTGGTGGTGATGGCAGGGAAGAGATTTAGGGGGTGGTGGCCGTGGATATGGAGTGGAGGCCATTCAAAGAAGCAAAGAAAACAAGGCAAAATACATGAAAAATGAGAAGAAAAGTGTAAAAAAAGTAGCCATTACCCATAGATTTTTCTTGAAGCCATGAATGAATGAGAAGGTAAAATGTTTTTGGGTGAATGGAGGCTGAAAAATCACGGCTACAAACCAAAAATGCACAGCCAAGATAGTAATTGAGGAGTTATGGCAAATGAAAGGACAAAGGAGATGAAAGGACTTAAAGTAAATAAGCTTTTAAAACTCTTCATATTTCTTTTTCTTTAAATTCAAATAAAACAAAAATAAAATCAGTAAATTGACTTTAAAACCGAAACAAAGTAATATAAAATAAAAATAATTAATTAATTTTAAAGAAAATGGAAAAAGAATATAAGAAATTGCTTAAAAATTGAAAACAGGGTCCAGAAATTACAAATAAATCACTATTGACTTTGGAAAATTAAAAAATTCATTTTAAAAATATTTAAAAAAAATGTGAAGTAAAATAATTCATTTATATTTTAAAAATGAAATAATTAATTAAATTTAGAGAAATTAGAAAAAGAACTAAAGAAATTGTTTAAAAATTCAAAACAGGACTTAAAATTTACAAATAGAATATCACTAGTTTTAGAAAATTTCTATTACATTTTAAAACAAATAAAAGGTCAAATAAATAAAATAAATGAGGAACAAAATAAAGTGGGAATGAGAATAAAATAAGATTTTAATAAAAAAATAGAAAAATAAATAAAGAATTACTTTAATTAATTGAAACTGGAAATTAGAAATTGTAAGCAAAATACAACTGACACTGGAAAATGTCAATTATACTTTTAAAAATGTTTTAAAACCAAAATATATGTATAACATGTTATTTTAACCATATAAATATAAATTAGAACATTACATGACCAAATAAAATATTATTTATACAATTTAAAATAAACAATTTGTTAAATACAGCAAATTACACACAATATTGAAAAAGGCATAACATTCACATTATAAATCAGATTTCAACGAAACGAAAAGCATTATTCTTAAAATTTTATTTACTTTCATAATAAAAGATAAAATTCAAATTTTCAAACTTTCAAATTTCTAAATTAAAAGTCAAAGTTTGACTATATTGACCAAAATTCACTTTTCTGGAAAATATTCTTTTTAGTCATGTTTGGAATTCTAATTCACATCAAAATCAAAATTTATATTTAAAATAACAAAATTTATTCATTTTAATAAATAAAATAAAGTTTTTAAATCAGGAAATTAAATTAAAGAAATTAATATATATAATTAAAATAATCACAAAATACAGGGTTGTTACACTCTTCCCCACTCAAATCTTTTCGTCCTCGAAAAGGAAATTTTTTTCGGAGAAACAACTAGGCAGAACAATAGGTTGGAAGACATCCCCGAAAAGAAGGTAGGGGAATAGGGATATCTAGGAGGGAAAATGGGTTGAAAGACAAGGATGAGCCATTAATTAAAACTGTTGGTTAAAGAGGTAAAATATTTAAAACACTTTAAAATCCTTTAGGAAGGAAAATAACTGATCAAAATATCCTTTATATAATATTTTATCAAAATACTTTTATAACTCGATGTTTCAACAAGTTTATCCTTTAGGAAGGAAAATAACTGATCAAAATATCCTTTATATAATAATTTATCAAAATACTTTTATAACTCGATGTTTCAACAAGTTTATCCTTGTTCCTGTAGACTCTGGTAGTGCGTTGATCAGGCGCAAAACTAGAATTCTCCAGGTACTTAGTAGACCTGTTTCAACACCTAGTGAAAATACTGGGAAAACCTTTTAAAACAGATATGGAAAGTACAATCCAAACAAAAACGAATCAAATCATGGATCACAGATACACAATGGTTACGCCTGGGTCCCCCAGGAAACATCCGTACCTTTTAAGCATTCACTGCCTTGCGAATTTCGCCATGCAACAAAACGGTGGACCGCAGGATACATAAAAATGGTTACGCCTGGATCCCCCAGGAAACATCCATACCCCTTAAGCAATCTCTGCCTTGCGGATTACGCCACTAACACGACCATAGATCGCAGATACACAATGGTTACGCCTGGATCCCCCATGAAACATCCGTACCTTTTAAGCAATCACTGCCTTACGAATTACGCTATGCAGTCGAGTTCGTAAGACCATGGGTAACGCCATGGAATTCGAAGGACACTCGAGTATCACATCCGGAAAACCAAAAATCAGAGAGAATAATATCGATAGAATGAATCCAAGATGTGGCCACAAATCGGATATCAAGCAGAAGGCACTTTCCATATCTTTACTTCGAAAATATGTATCATATAGTACCTTTTCAAATCACTTTCAAATATCGTACTTATATAATATCCATTATATATAAGATTTCACTTTCAAATTGAGTACCTTTTCAAATCTATAGTTTTCGAATCAATTTCATACTCATGCAAATCAATTTTATATAAGTTCGACAACTTCCAAATCAAGTGTTTAGTAACATAAGGTTCTCAAATTTCAATTTGTTAAAATATCAGTTCAATTTCAAAATCATATACAATTTCACCGAATTATTTCTTCTCAAATTAATTATCTTTAGTTTCAACGTTTGCAGAATAATAGATTTAGAAAATAAATCCAAATTTCCAAATCAATAATTTAAGTCAACCAATTCATTTCCAAAATCAAATGTTTTCAAAATCATCTTATACTTATGTAAGGTCCATCTTATATAAGGATCAAATTTTTCAAAATAAATTTCGTTGTATGAAGAGCCATATGGGATTTGAATATCTTTGCTTTTATGGGTTATATATCTTTGTAATTTAAATTGGAATTTTCTTTTAGTAAGCAAAGATATTCTAACTCGACAGCTTTCAATTTCAACGTCAAAATATATAAATGATATTAGGATATAAGATGTACATACGTCATCAATTCGCAAAACTACATTTGATCGCTCGCTCGATCACACAAGTTCGCTTTCGAACTAGTATTGTCCATTCGACTTCCCTAATGCGGATTTCGATATGGTTTCTCGACTAGAAGCCATCGGTCTCCTTGCATAGCCATATACTACGATAGAGAATTCTAGAATCAAGCCCAAAATCCATATCAAATATTCGCCATCAAGAATCGAATGAAAATCCTAACACGAAATGGTGTGATCCACCTCGAACTTGTGTACTCAAATTTGGATCAAATTAATTATGCGAATAAAACACCATACATACAACTTATATATTTATTCCAACTTGTTAAATATATAGTTTCATAAAGATGTTACTAAGTTAAAACATTTAAACTAAATTTTATTCAAAATATTTTGAAGACCAAATTCTTTTCAAAGCATTTCGAATCTAAATTTCATATTAGAAAATTTTAAAATTGCCTTATTCATTTACTTAACAAAACAGTTTCAACTTATTTAAATCATATTACTTCATACTTAAACATTCAAAACAAATTTATATACTTTATCAAATAATTCATACTTTTCAAAAAATTTAGCTTTGAAAAGTTAACCTTGATTTGGAAGTGCTCGAACCTTCAAAATAGTCGAAGAAATCATATTTCAATCCAAGAGTTGGAAATCATAATTAAATCAGTAAATCAATTCCAAAATAGGGTTATATCAAATCAAATCCAAAACTCAAGGACTGAACACCGGCTCATTTCAAATTTTTCAATATATATACATATATCTTTCGAATATCACATCACGCTTTGGAATTTGAAATCAGAATTGGTTTCACAAATCAATCGCATAGCAAAGTTACCGAAGTGGCCTCTCCCTCACTCAGAAACTCGAAAATCAATGTCGATGATGCGTGCACTCATCACCGAAATTATTTTCCAGCGACACAAGTGGTTCTGGACTTCCATTTACTTTGAAAACTTCTTTGAAATTCCTTCAAAATCATTAAAACCCATTAAAATCATTGAAACATTACTTATTCGGAAAAATAATTTCAAATCATATTATTTATTATTTCAAAATCTTAAAACCAGTTCCAAAATGCCAGAGTTCAATCACTTAAATTCGGATTCAAAACCTTCAGTTATAAATCATTTTATATGAAACCATTTCTTATAAAATTTTCAAAATTTCAAATCCTTTCAAAACTTCAAATTCACATTTTTTTAAAAGGTACATAATCCTTATCAAAAACATTTCATCTTTATATAAAAATATGGCCATCCTTATCAAAATAAAAACTACGATGAATACACAATTTTCAAAAGACAATCAACCACAAACTTTCCAAGGGACGATTCAAGGATGGATTTCAAAGCAAAACAGAGATTCAAATTTAGAAGGACTCTAATCAAATAGAATTCTAATTCAAAGATAGGCTCAAACGAAGATAAGATAATTAAATTACCAAATAGAAGATGGATAAGCCTATATGAATCGCGGGCGACCTTAACTGGTCAACCGTGACTTCAGGAATATAATCGATGCGAAAATCTAAGGCAAATCGACCTTTGATTGCCAGAGATAGAATCTAAATATAGCAGAAGATAGAAAACATCATAAACCGAGGATACAGAAATCTCCGATGAATCAATGCCAATTATAATCATTCAAAGATTGGCGGAATCGCCACCCTATAAAGGTCATACAAAGTGGAGTGATGCAATGCTCCAAAATCAAAAGAATACAATTAGGGGAGACAGGAATGGATTTCAGAACAAGTGGGAGCGTTCCAAAATTCAAAGGAATCTTATTCGATAAGAATCCAAATGAAGATTAGAGATATATAACCTATATCGATACAGAAAAATTCCCATAAAAATTTGGAAAGACTCGAATTCATAACATACGAAAACAGAAGCATAAATATCTTTAGTTGGACAACTTTAGCTAAGTAAAAGATACAACAGAGTTTACTCAAAACAACTTAACGAACTACTGATTTTGCCATACTCAAAATAGATTCCTATCAACAATGGATCTAGATCAATCAAGAGAGAAGTTCAAAATTTTAGAGGATCCTAATCAAAGAAATTACTAACAAGGTGGATGCGAAAGGAATGAAGTTTAAGAAATATTTTACTTTCAAAGCAAGGAAATTTATATCAAAATAATCTTTGAAAATTCTTTAAAAATCATTTGAAAATCATTTTATACTTCGAAAATACGTTCTCTCACAAAGAAATGATTCTGAGATTGATTTCACTTATACTAGGGTATTTCTACCCTATCTCTAATGAGTTTTTGCTCCGTAGGCTAAGGTTTGCCTAAAACCAAAGCTCTGATACCAACTGTAACGACCCACTATTTTGGACCATTCAAATCGACAATAATCCACACATGTCTGACTTGAATAATTCAAAATAACATATTGTAAATAAGTTTGGAGCAAATGAAATCAAATACACAGAATCACAGACACAGAACATATCAGAATAACTCACAGCGGAAATAAAATACCATAGTAGTTCATGAAGCTACTATATACAAACTCTCAAAACATAATACATAATATCATTCTGAAAACATATACAATAGAAATCCCAAATACATAGAAGTTTATAAATACCAGAACTAGAATAGAACAACTGAACTGAAAGGAACAAATAACTAGACAAGCAGAATCTCCAGCGATTCCTAGCTCCAGAATGAGATCCAAAGCTAAGCTGTAAATACTCAGGCTGACCCGAGCGTAAAGTAAAACACAAAACACTCGAGTCAGGACAATATATACTTATATAATGTAAACCAACTCAAGTGAACTGTAGTAGAAATGCACAATAACTCAAAGGATGCTTGGGATCGCCCATCCTTCAAGGATCAGTTAAACTAGAAATTAAATACACCACGCGGTTAGAATTTCAAAATGGTATTTTATACTTCGAAATCAAACATCATTTCAAAATCCAATATCCTTCAAAAATCCATTTCAAAATATCAAAATATCGTATTTCAAAATAGTTTATATTTCGAAACAAATTACTTTATTTTAAATCATAAAAATAAAGTTATTATTAATAATTAAATTATTAAATTTCCAAAATTTTAATCTTTCATTCGTTCACTTAAATTAATTAAAACAATGAAAATTCAACTTTTGCAGCATTTAGAAAATGCTACGGAAAGTCACATTTAAAACAGTTCAATTTAACAAAAGACAGCATTTAAAATGCTGTAATAGGGTTACATTAGTTTCAAATAAACTTAGTTAAATTCAACCATTATAACATTACAAAAATGTTATAATAGCCTTTAATTAAATTTAGCCATTTGGTTCATTATTATCAACTACAGCATTTACAAATGTTGTATTATCATTTACATTAGAATTAATAGCATTTCAGAGATGTAGTTAATTAACTTCAAATATTCAGTATAATTTCACAAAAAATTATATTTTTATATAAATCATTTTTAACTTATAAAATCATATATAATCATTCAAATACCCTTATATTCATGATTTTATAAAGTTAAACCTCCATTCAAAAATCAAAATTTAATAATAATTCACTTATTAAATTCCAATTTTAAATTATAAATTCATTAAATTAAATTAACTTAACACTTAATTTTAAATTTTCAAATATAACTTAATTCCATTTTTATTTACTTAACTTAAAATTCACTCTTAAGCCAAATTCACAAATTTCCAATTTTAGTTATATTTCAAAATTTCAACTTAAATATTCATTCATTTCACATTTTAACTTTATTCAAAATCATTAATATAATATAAAAATCATTTAAATTCACTTTAATCCAAATTATCATGAAGTTATCACATTTCATATTTAATTTAAATTCCAATTATCACCCAATTAAAAATCCCAAAATAACTTACATTTCAAATTTTCTAGTTTTACCAATAATTTATTTCACTTATAAATTTTCAAAAAATCAATAATGCTTACATAAATCATTTTTTTATTTAGTTTAAATAAAATATTATAATATTTACATTTCAAAAATATTTTTAAGATTTTTATAAAAACATATTTTAACAACGGGTCTGTATTTCATTTCTAGTCTAGGTAAAGTGATACGGGTAATATATCATTTCAACCCGTAATTTACAAAGAAAACCCGGGTTTGATCATTTCAAACCCGCAATCCCTAGGAAATGAAAAATAATTGAAAATCATTCAGGCCTATCATTTCAGCCCATAATGATTTTCTCCTATTCTAAAGTCCGTTCGGGTATGTATCATTTCAAACCATAGTGATTCTAATCTAAAGGGAACTTGCAGTGTGATAAACTGATAAAAATAATAGAACAGCATAATATAATAGTAACATATAATATAATAGGTGTTTAAGCATGGGTGAACATCATAAAATCATAACATAGCAAGTGTAACATGATAATGCATTTTACAGATTCAAAAAGGGTCAATTCACTAGTTATATATGTACATATTGTCTAGTGAGAATAACTCACCTGTTAAGCTGGAGATTTGCCAACAAAGCTCACAACACAAAGATTATGAAGGCATGACAACTCTAATACAATTTGAGTGTGGAGAGCAAATCCAATGATATAGATCTTTTGTTACAACCCAAACAAAAATCAAAGCAAACCATAAATTTCAATACACTAGAAATGACATAACTTTTAAATAAAATGAGATACGAATGCCAAATCTTTTGCCTTGCTTTCTCTATTCTTTTGTCATGGCCTAGGGATGTTTTTGGCTCTGGTGTGAACAAGTTTGGCTCAGGTTTGGTCATGTGTATGCATGGCCTAGGTAGTAGAATATGAGGAGTAAGTTTATACAAAGGAATATGAAGAGTTTAAGGCAAAATTGGTGGGTTTTGTTCACAAAAAATGGCTCGGCCATGGGCTTGTGTGGTCAGGTCAGAGAGGTATGGATCAGGTTAGTGGAAGGAAAGGTGTGTGGTGGTCTGGCCAGAGGTGGTGGAGGCGGCCTAAGGTGGTGGTGGTGGTGGAAAATGAAGTGGTGAACAAATAGTGGTCAAACAACATGTTTTTATGGCTTGTGTTGCAATTTTTGTGGAGTTTTGGCATCATGGTGGCTCGGCCTTGGTCAAGACTAGAGGAGTAGCTGGTGGTGATGGCAGGGAAGAGATGTAGGGGTGGTGGCCGTGGATATGGAGTGGAGGCCATTCAAAGAAGCAAAGAAAACAAGGCAAAATACATGAAAAATGAGAAGAAAAGTGTAAAAAAAGTAGCCAATACCCATAGATTTTTCTTGAAGCCATGAATGAATGAGAAGGTAAAATGTTTCTGGGTGAATGGAGGCTGAAAAATCACGGCTACAAACCAAAAATGCACAGCCAAGATAGTAATTGAGGAGTTATGGCAAATGAAAGGACAAAGGAGATGAAAGGACTTAAGGTAAATAAGCTTTTAAAACTCTTCATATTTCTTTTTCTTTAAATTCAAATAAAACAAAAATAAAATCAGTAAATTGACTTTAAAACCGAAACAAAGTAATATAAAATAAAAATAATTAATTAATTTTAAAGAAAATGGAAAAAGAATATAAGAAATTGCTTAAAAATTGAAAACAGGGTCCAGAAATTACAAATAAATCACTATTGACTTTGGAAAATTAAAAAATTCATTTTAAAAATATTTAAAAAAAATGTGAAGTAAAATAATTCATTTATATTTTAAAAATGAAATAATTAATTAAATTTAGAGAAATTAGAAAAAGAACTAAAGAAATTGTTTAAAAATTCAAAACAGGACTTAAAATTTACAAATAGAATATCACTAGTTTTAGAAAATTTCTATTACATTTTAAAACAAATAAAAGGTCAAATAAATAAAATAAATGAGGAAAAAAATAAAGTGGGAATGAGAATAAAATAAGATTTTAAGAAAAAAATAGAAAAATAAATAAATAATTACTTTAATTAATTGAAACTGGAAATTAGAAATTGTAAGCAAAATACAACTGACACTGGAAAATGTCAATTATACTTTTAAAAATGTTTAAAAACCAAAATATATGTATAACATGTTATTTTACCCATATAAATATAAATTAGAACATTACATGACCAAATAAAATATTATTTATACAATTTAAAATAAACAATTTGTTAAATACAGCAAATTACACACAATATTGAAAAAGGCATAACATTCACATTATAAATCAGATTTCAACGAAACGAAAAGCATTATTCTTAAAATTTTATTTACTTTCATAATAAAAGATAAAATTCAAATTTTCAAACTTTCAAATTTCTAAATTAAAAGTCAAAGTTTGACTATATTGACCAAAATTCACTTTTCTGGAAAATATTCTTTTTAGTCATGTTTGGAATTCTAATTCACATCAAAATCAAAATTTATATTTAAAATAACAAAATTTGTTCATTTTAATAAATAAAATAAAGTTTTTAAATCAGGAAATTAAATTAAAGAAATTAATATATATAATTAAAATAATCACAAAATACAGGGTTGTTACAGTTTAATAGAAAATTATTAATATTTTGGAAGTTATTAATTAAATAAAACATATTTAATGTAAATGATTATTGATTTATTAATAATAGTTGAAAAGTATCTTGAGATAAAAATTAATAAATTTATGAATTTTGGATTTAATGTTTTCAAATAGCTTCTTTGTAAATATAAGTAATGATGTAAATAATTGTTTTCAAATCGTATATTTATAAAGGGGTTGTTTAAACGTATAAATGGTATTTATAAAGGAGGCAAGAAATTTTACAAATGGGTTTTGGAAGGTATTAAAGTATTAATGATAATTGAATTGCAATGAAGTTTTCAAATGAATATTTCAAGTAAAATTTATATAGTTTAAATTAATTATTTATCCTTGTCTTTTAATCTATCTTTTTGTCTGGTTGTATCTATTCTCCTACCTCTTTCCTTTTCGGGGGCGAAAAGTTTTGAGTGGGGGAGAGTGTAACGACCCGCAAATTTTAATAGTTTTAAATTTTTATTTAACTGAATATTTTATGAAATTTTTATCAATTGAATTTGAAAATAAAAATTTATTATTTGGAATACGTCTATTTTAATATAGCAACTGGTAAATTTTCATCTGATAATATTGAAGTTAATTTTTGTGAAATTTTATTTCAATTTAAATCAGTTAATAACAGTTGAATTTAAAGTATTCCAAAACCTTAATATGTCAACATGAGAATATTTTTTTAGAGCACTCTGAATAAGGCTGTGTAATTCGTTTTGCAAATTTCGGACGTTTCTAGCTCCGTTTGGATTTTTCCGTACGGAATAACAGCATTTTCGGGTACTGAATATCGACTTTTGATCGGATGATCCAATCACTGATATCTGTATACTATTTTGATCGCCTCGTCGTGCTGATCTCAATGGTATATTTATTTCTGTATTTTGAAGTTCGGAACACAACGAAAATAATAAACTGTTCGTTGTAACGGTACCGTAAATTTTGACTTCGCACCTTCCTTCGGTTTCAAAAAATTTAAACGTACAGCCTGGACCACAATGATAATTTGCTTTAATTATTCACCAAATCAATACGTTGACCGTGGCCATTTCATTATTTTCATATATTGGGGCTGACCGTTCATCATTTTAAAACGGTCCAAATCATGATATAATAATCGTTCACTCATCTGCATTTATAAGCCCGGAAATTCAATGGATGACTAACTTTTGCAATCCTACCGTTTCGAAGTTTGAACACACAAACTGATATACGTTTTGTATTTATTAAATCGTGAACTGTTCATTTCTATTCAAGCCTAATTATATATATATAAAAAGCATGTTAACCTCCTCTACAAATCTTCATTTCGTCCAAATTATCACCCAAATAATATCAAATGAAATCATGTCGTGCCTTCCATCACCCATTCTTCCAGTCGACCTGCCCTGATTTTCCTCTCCCTCCTTCACTCGCCTCCACCTGCGCCTCGTTCGGCATTGCCATCGGACCCAAGTTCCACGCGCAGCCTCCGCCTGCGCTTCGTCCTCTGGATCTCGCCTACAGCCGACCATCGTGGCCACCTCCTACCGCCTTTATCTCCTCTGTCGAGCTCAGTCCATCCATCTCTCTAGCATCTTTTGTCCATACATCGGTTATGTAAGTGTACATATATTATGTTAGTGTATATATATGATTACATAACCAGATTTTCCAATTGATCTTAGTAAAGTATACTTATGTGGGTTATATGTTAATTTATATATATATATATATTTGTATATTTGAAGTTAAGTTCTATGTTTCATATTTTGTTTGCAGGCATACGCATCCACTATATTTAAGTATTGAGGTTTCTATTAAATTTGTTTAAATTTGTCCAGTTTGTACAAGTTAAATAGAAGAGTTATTTATATACAAGGTTGTTCATATTATATATTAAACTATGTATATAATTCATAGTTGTAAATGTATATGGTTATAAAGTAAAAGCTTATACAGTTATATGTATTATAACAATATTATAATTAGCCTATATTGATACTATCATATTTTAGTTGAAGTCTGGCTATAGTTTGAAACAGCTATGCAATAAGGTAATGGTGGTATATTATATCTATATTAGTATACGGCTAATAGATCTCACGTGTAGTATATATAAAATACGTTATATACTTATATATATGTATTTTATTTTGGGTTTTTCGTTTTATATTTATATGTTTTAATATATATATGCTACCGTATATGTATAGTATGTGTCTGAAACACTCACTTAAATTTGGTTAATATCTTTAAATTAGTTTTGTGTAATAGCCTTGGTGTTTATATATAGTGCTTAAGTATCAGTTTGAAAAAAATTAGTACACGAGTTTCAGTAAATATTGTTTGAATTAGATACATGTATAACTTATATATTAGTCCATTTATATGTTGATCTACAGTTTGGTATGTGTATATCCACATTTCATGTCAGGTTTACAATTATATTACAGTGTTTTATGGGAAAGTTAAGCTCTCTCAACATATATTTATATATAAATAGGTCTGCAAAAGCTGTCGTGAATTTTGAGTCTGCATACTTGATTTTGTTAACTTATATAAATAAATATATGTGGTTCTGACTTTTGTTTTCTTACGGTTAGCATCCAAACACATAAAGTTATATACTCATCATAAATGTAATCCTGTTTTGGGTATATAATGTTTTCAGTTTCGTATTGATATAGTACAGTATATATAAAAGCTTATATATGTTAGTCCTATATTTAAATTATTACTGATACAAAGTTAATACGTATATATATAATTGATTTTATAACTGTAGCTTATAAAAGTTATGTTTGTTAAGTATATATATTTATATTTATTTCAAATTTTAATATAGATATGATTGTTTTATTATGTGTGTTTTTTTCGAAATAATAGATTTTGAAACACATACATATATATTTTATTTAAGATGTGTTTGAATTTAGCATATGATTTTATATAGATATATATATAGTTATACACAGGTTCACTTATATCATTTATCATCATTGTTTCAGTTCTGACTTGATTTCGTCAATCCCTATTTATCAGCTTCGTCCGTCGATTCAATCTTGCCTTGTTTTGTGATTTCGTGCCTGTATTTCATAACTCAACTTCATTGTCTATCCATCTAGCCTCGAAAGGTGAGAAATCACTCATGATTAACGTTCTTATATTTATTAAATTTGATTTCAATTGAAACGACAATTGAAATATGCTGCTGTAGTTATTTAAAATTGTTATATATGCTATTATCTGTAATTGTTCACCTGTGTGATATGACACCATATCCTATTGTTTATATTATATTGTTGTTGATGATATATGCCTGTTGTTATATTTTATATTATCTGTTATCACTCTGCAAGTTCCCTATTAGTATAGAATTCACTATGGGTTGAAATGATACATACACGAACGGACTTTAGAATAGGAGAAAATCGTTATGGGCTGAAATGATAAACCCAAGCGATTTTCATTTGAATTGAAATTGGGATTACGGGTCAAAATGATATCTACCCGTATATACTTAAATTACGGATTGAAATGATAAATATCCGTATCAATTGACCATAGGATAGGAAATTATATACAGACACCGTTGGTCCATATATAAATATTTTGAAAATAAATTCTATGGATTTGGAAAGAATTATATGGTTTTAATAAATGTTGATTCTTAAATTATTTTATATAAATGGTAATGATATATATAGATTTAATAATAATATTTAATTTAATTAAGATTGATTTAATACATATAATATGGTTAAGTATTTAAATTTATATTTCAAAATAGATTTTGGTAATAATTTGAATAAGCTAAGGTTGGGAAGATAATTTGAATTTAGTTGAAATTGTATTCAATAAAGAATTTTATTTAATTAAACCAATTTGAAACTTATTGAAATTGAGATTTGAGATATGATTTATAACCTGGGTTTGATTTAAGTAATTTAATGAATATTTCTTGTTTAAATAAATTTAAGGAAATATTTAGTAAAATGTAATTTAAGGCTAGTTAAATGATATTGAATATATTAAGTGAATATTCCCTGACTAAATAATAATGAAGTTAAATCAAGATCTATAGGAAACTGTTAAATTTAACTTTGAAATGTTGAATAATAAAGCTTTGAAATATATTGGAATTTAAATGGTTTATTTTGTGATTCAGATCTGTATTTGGAATCAATATAATTTGAATTTGTTATTTAGAAACTGAATTGAATTAAAATGGATAAATTTAGATTGAATTAAATTTGAATTTGGAACTCAAGTTGATTTGAATCAAATTTTTTTGGAATTGAGGAAATATATATGTATTTGAAATGGAAATGATACTTTAGTTTTTAAGTATAAAATATTGTGAAATGACCACGGTGTTATAGTGTATATTTCTACCTTGTAGATAGTTCCGCAGATCCTTAGAGGATGGTTATCCCAAACATCCTTTAAGTTACTTGTATTTCAGTTGATATTTCACTTGAGTTGGATTTATTGATATAAGAATGTTAATACTGACTCGAGTGTTTTGTTTTTTGCTTTACGCTCGGGTCAGACCGAGTGTTACAGCAATTGAGACTCACCTTTGGAGTTTGGGGCTTCATTTGGAGATCCAACCATCGGTTCAGCTTTCAGCCTTCCAGTTGATTTGTTCAGGGAGGTCATCTGTTTGTACTGGAGACTTCACTGATTTGAGATATTCTTTTGTATTTTTATTTCTAACTCTAATGTTTATATAGTAGCTTCATGAACTACTATTTATCTATTCTGCTGCATTATTGTTATATTACTCTGTATCTGTGATTCTGTGATTGTTTATTTACTGCATTTGCTGAGTTTTGCCAAGTTTTAAATTAACAATCTGATATTTTGAGAAATTCAAGTCCGACATGTGCAGATGCGAATGGTTGAAAATAGCGGGTCGTTACAATTGGTATCAAAGCTCTGGTTTTAGTTAAACTTAGCATATATAGTAAATTTATTTACAGAATCACTTTCGTTCAAGTTTGAATCTCTTCCTTTTGACTCGATTTCCTTTGAACTTTGGAACGTTCCTTGCGGTTCCAAAATTCATTCTTGTCTCTCCCTATTTGTATTCTTTTGATTCTGGAGTATCCCATAACTCCACTTCGAATGATCTCTATAAGAATAGACGATCCCGCCAATCTTTGAATGATTTGTAAAGGGGTGGACCTCCTTTACAATTGGCATTGATTCACCGGAGATTTATATATCCCTCGGTTTTGATGTTGCTATCTCTTGTTATGTCGAATTCTATCTCTGGCAATCGAATGTCGATTTGCCTCAGAATTCTGCACCAATCTTATTTTGAAGTCACGGTTGACCCAGTTAAGGTCGCCCGCGATTTATATAAGTAAATCCATCTTCTATTTTTAAATTTAATTATCTCATCTTTGTTCGAGCCTATTTTCAAGTCAGAATTCTATCTGATTGGAGTCCCTCTAATTGGAATCTCTATCTTTGTTTTGAAATCCAGTGAAAATCGGGTTTGTTTGTATTTTTAGAAAGTGTTTTATATATCGAAATTATTATTTTGATAAGTATGATTATATTCTATATATAAAAGTGAAAGGTTTTCGATAAAGATTATATACCCTTTTTAAAATGAGAATTTGAGGTTTCGAAAGGATTTGTAGTTTTGAAAAAAAATTATATAAGAAATTTGATTTATCTAAAAATGATTTATAACTGAAGGATTTTAAATTTGAAATTCGAGAATTGAACTCTGGTATTTTGAAATTGGTTTTAAGATTTTGAAATATATAATAATAATATGATTTAAAATTATTTTCCGAATATGAAATGTTTCAAATGATTTTAATGAGTTTCGAATGATTTCGAAGAAATTTCAAAAGAAGTTTGAGAAAATAGAAGTCCAGAACTCACTTATGTCGCTGGAAAATAATTTCGGTGATGAGTGCATGCATCATCGACATTTATTTTCGAGTTTCAGAGTGGGGGATAGGCCACTTCAGTAGCTTTGCTATGCGAGTGATTTTGTGAAACCATTTTTGATTTCAAATTCCGAAGTAAGATTTGATATTCGAAAGATATATGTATATATATTTGAAATGATTTGAAGTAAGCCGGTGTTCAGTCCTCGAGTTTTGGATTTGATTTGATATAACCCTATCTGTTGGAATTGATTTACTGATTTGTTGGTGATTTCCAACTTTTGGATTGAAATATGATTTCTTCGACTATTTTGAAGGTTCGAGCACTTCCAAATCAAGGTTAACTTTTCAAATGCTAAGAATTGAAATTATATATTTAACAAGTTGGAATAGATACGTAAGCTGTATGTATGCTGTTTTATTCGCATAATTAATTTGATCCAAGTTTGAGTACATAAGTCCGAGGTGAATTACACCATTTCGTGTTAGGATTTTTCATTTTATTCTTGATGGCGAATATTCGATATAGATTTTGGGCTTGATTCTAGAATTCTCTATCATAGTATATAGCTATGCAAGGAGACTGATGGTTTCTAGTCGAGAAACCATATCGAAGTCCGCATAAGGGAAGTCGAATGGACAATACTAGTTCGAAAGCGAACTTGTGTAATCGAGCGAGCGATCGAATGTAATGTTGCGAAATGATGACATATGTAAATCTTATGTTCTAATATCATTGAGATACTTGACGCTGAAATTGGAAGTTGTTGGGTTGGATATCTTTGTAATTTAATTGGAATTTTTCCTTTATGAAAAACTACTATCAATTTAAAACCATTTTTCAAAACTATTTTTCTTTTATTTTCTTAAACAAATTGTTTTATTCTATTTTACATACAAAACTATTTTACAAAATTATTTTATATATACAGATCTATTTTACAAAACTATTTTATTTACAAAACTATTATAAATTCAAAACCTTTTATAAAGCTGTTTGCGCCAAAAATGGTCACAAACCCCGAATGTTGTGAAAGCACCAGTGTATGAATACAAATTAGCAATATTCAAACACAAACCTCAGATCTAAACAAGCAACAAACAGCAATCCAGAAATAATGAACAGTGACACACAATTTATAGTGGTTCGGCTATCTCCGGCCTACGTCCACTTCAAGGTTTTTATGATTTTATTGCTCGATACTTGAAGATTGCAATTTCTTATTGTGTAGTACAACAGACTTTATGATTCTAATCTGGATTCTAAGGCAGCAATGGTGATCTGGAGTGAATCTGGCAGAATCTGGGCGCTCCTTAGCTCTTAGAATTGTCTGACCCCTTTTCTGAATGACTAGGGGCTCTATTTATAGGCGTAGGAGGCTGATATTTCGCCTAAAATGAGGGGAGACCAGTTCTGGAACGTGAGGCGGCCCACATGACCGAAATCTGGAGATCCGGGCCCACTTTGGGATCGATTCGACCCTTTGTTCGAATCGATCAAGAAAGAGTCCGATCGAGCTGAAATTTGGTGTGGACAATCTTCATCATGCGTCTAAGCTTCTGTGAAAATTTCATTGCATTTGGACTTGTAGAACTCGAGTTATGATCGATTCAAGGTTGGATACTTGGCTGAAATGTCTCTTCGAATCGATCTCCTTCGACTCGGTTCCTTCGAATCGAACGTCTCGACTCGATTCTGCATGTCTTCGCGATGACGTGGCGCGCCTCCTTCGTTTCGATCCGTCTTGTGCTCCTAGTTGAATGGGTCGACTCCATCTTTGTCGCCGCGTTGAACGTTTCTTCCCATGAGTTGCGCATACTTCACACTCTTAATCATGCTTCGTACCTCAGCTCGTATCCATTTTTCGTGTTCAGTTCGTATCCTTTTATTCATTTCCTTCGTATCGATCGATTCGAGCACGATCGATACGAACATTGTCCCTGAGTCCTTCGAAACCATGCGATCACCCATCCTTCGTATCCATGACTTCGTATCTACGAAGCCGACTCCCAAGGTATCCTTCTCATATGCCTTTGATTTTCTTCGAATCGATCTGTATGTGCGTGTTTTCCCGACTAGTACATATTTCCAATTTGTATCCATCGATCCTAGGGGCATGCTTCGAATCGATCTCGTCGAATCGATCGATTCAAACATACCTTAACCCGATGGATTCGAACTCTCCTTGACCTCATCGATTCGATGCACTATACTTTTTCTCGATCGATTCGAACATGGTGTCCCAGAGCGAATGATTGACTTCGTCTTCATCGATATGAACCATGTCGATATGAAGCGCAGTAAGCTTCAATTGATTCGAACCTTCATCGATTCGAACCAACATCCATCGATGCGAAGTACATCGATTCGAACCGTGCTCTGTGCATCTTAATTCATTCATATCTTGCGCGTACGAACTCCGATCGTCTTGAAACTTGAAATGTAGCCTCTCCTAGTCCTCATCATCATCTCCAATCGATTCCGTCCTGATCGGAGCTCGGCCAAATTTTGACGATATCCATTGCAGCCTTGTTTCCAAGTGAACTCCAATCCTGATATCCATCCTTTCTTGTCGATTTGTTTGGTATTCCGGCTTTGACCAAAATGCGGGATAACATTTGCCCCCCAAAACATGCCTTGTGATAAGAAGGCGTGTTTTGAATAGTTCCGTATCTGATATCCAAAGTCCATAGCCACATCATCCAAGTGCATCATCCTTGACTGCTCGGAGTCGATGCCCAACTCCAAACCCAATAACCAAAGTCTTAAACAAATCCATATCCGTTTGAACCCGACGACCAAATCCTAATCCATCCTTATCAAATAGCCAATAACCGAATCCAGGACCTCTCCGGGTCGATATCAAATCCATAACCTCTCTGGGCTCTTGCCAAGCGCAATCCACACCTGACGACCGTGGTCCAGTGTCCCTGGACGCAAGTAATGCCATAGCTTAAGTCCTAAGCCGAATCCTGGTCACTCCGGACCCTTGTTGAGCATAGTCCATACTCAACGACCTGAAACAATAATCGATAGTAGGGGGCCTAAGTCCTAGGCCGAATCCTGGTCACTCCGGACCCTTGCCGAGCATAGTCCATACTCGGCGACCTGAATGAGTCACTTTACCGCGTTCGGGCAGAACGACTCACCCCTTGCCAGGCATAATCCATACCTGACGACCGTTTATCAAAAACCAAAAAGAATCCAATCAAGATCCAATCCAAAATCCAAATCAAATCGGAAAACCAGAAATCAAAATCATCATCCAAAACGGAGAACAATCATCCGAGTGAATGCCAAAACCAGAGAAACGAGCAAAATCATGAGTTCAATCCAAACTCCAAAAACCAAACCAGAAAAATAAGTGTCCAATCCAAAAACAAAAGAAAACAGATTTCGCAAACCATGGCTTTGCATTTTATCATCATTCAGAGCATGCCTAGGGGCTATCTCCGTCCCCATACATGTGTAAATGACTCGGTTGCTCGCCAATGGTTTGTTACTTATTTCAAATTATCCTGATCAATTGATGACCAATCGACCATTATTCCTATGCCTCATATCCTCATGGTTTGAGGTAGGCGGTGGTTGCTCCTGCTCCACCGCTGCATTCCAAGCCCCAACATACTGCCTCAACTGTCCATTCCTCACATGCTCCTCAATTATGTCCTTTAAATGCCTGCAGCTGTTGGTATCATGTCCGTCCAAATCGTGGAAGAGACAATGCCTTCCTGATGCCCTCTCCTGCTCGGATGGTTCTCTCCTAGCCGGCCTCCGGTAAGGAAGGCGATTCCGAGTTTCCATGTATATCCGCTCCTGCGTCTCGTTTAATTCTGTGTATGTGGAAAACTTTGGATCCTTCCATTGCTTCCTGGTTTTTCCTGAATCGTCATCCAGCTTCCTTTTTCCTTTATCTTTATCCGAGCTTCCGTTGGACGGTCCTCCACCCCCAGTCACATTCACCTCCTTTAACTTTAAGTCCATACATGCATCTTCTTGCCGAAGGAACCTTTCAGCTTCATGGAAGAATTCCCCGAGATCCAGTGGCGGGTCTCGTACTAAAGATACCTTAAAATCTGAATCCTCTCTGACTCCCGACACTACCGCCATCAAAACCATCGATGGATCCGGCCGATCCACCGAAGAAACCGCCGCATTAAATCGAGTTAAAAATGCTCTAAGCGATTCGTCCGCTCTTTGCTTTACCGATGTTAACGTCATCACGTTCTTAGGTCTTTTGATATGAACCCGAAACTGTCCCAAAAACCTGTCCACCAATTCCCTCCAATTCCTGATAGATCCTTCCTCCAGCTGCCTAAACCACATTGCCGCTAGGTCTGTCAAGTATAAAGGGAAACATCTGGCCATTACTTCGTCCGATGCCCCCAGCACTTCCATGTGTCTAGTGTATCTCATCAAATGATCAGTCGGGTCAGCCTTTCCATTATATACTTCCACGCTAGGTAACTTGAACTTAGGTGGATTCTGAGCCATCCTGATTTCCCGAGCGAACGGACTCCTGTTCACTCCTTCCAAGTCTCTATTGGTCGAACCTCCACGAATAGTCTTCCTAATGATTTCCATTAATCCAGCATTGCCTGTTAGGTGTTGCCCCCCATGCTCCCGAGGGAATTCCGGCACATATTATTCATGTGGCTCATTAGCCGCAACGTTGGCTCTAGCCTGTTGAACTCCTTCCAAATGTCCTTCTGCATGGGATCCTGTGGGCCTGCCCCCAAGCCCTTGTTGATTACCTTCCGGTTCTGTATTCTGTCCTCCATTGGGTTCTGCAACCCTAGTTCCTTGTTCCACATTTGCAGTCGCTATAGTTGGTCCAAGGTTCTGTGTTCCTGCAGCTCTCATCTGCTCGAAGAAAGTCTGCATCATATCCTGTTGACTCTTCAGCAACCTCTCATGTAATGAATTCGCCATAGCTTCCATTTCGTCTCTAGTAATGTAGATCGAAGCTTGTCCTTCTCCAGCACCAGAGGATGCCTCTTGACTTCCTCCCTGTTGGCTTCTCTCAGCTCTTTGCCTTGTTTGTCGAGTCATTGTTGAGTCAACCTGAATCCTTCAAACTTTTCAAATCTAATCTTGGAATCTGGTGTAGCGGGTGCTAGTTCTTCTCGGTGAAAGCACCAAAGTGTTTGCGCCAAAAATGGTCACAAACCCCGAATGTTGTGAAAGCACCAGTGTATGAATACAAATTAGCAATATTCAAACACAAACCTCAGATCTAAACAAGCAACAAACAGCAATCCATAAATAATGAATAGTGACACACAATTTATAGTGGTTCGGCTATCTCCGGCCTACGTCCACTTCAAGGTTTTTATGATTTTATTGCTCGATACTTGAAGATTACAATTTCTTATTGTGTAGTACAACAGACTTTATGATTCTAATCTGGATTCTAAGGCAGCAATGGTGATCTGGAGTGAATCTGGCAGAATCTGGGCGCTCCTTAGCTCTTAGAATTGTCTAACCCCTTTTCTGAATGACTAGGGGCTCTATTTATAGGCGTAGGAGGCTGATATTTCGCCTAAAATGAGGGGAGACCAGTTCTGGAACGTGAGGCGGCCCACATGACCGAAATCTGGAGATCCGGGCCCACTTTGGGATCGATTCGACCCTTTGTTCGAATCGATCAAGAAAGAGTCCGATCGAGCTGAAATTTGGTGTGGACAATCTTCATCATGCGTCTAAGCTTCTGTGAAAATTTCATTGCATTTGGACTTGTAGAACTCGAGTTATGATCGATTCAAGGTTGGATACTTGGCTGAAATGTCTCTTCGAATCGATCTCCTTCGACTCGGTTCCTTCGAATCGAACGTCTCGACTCGATTCTGCATGTCTTCGCGATGACGTGGCGCGCCTCCTTCGTTTCGATCCGTCTTGTGCTCCTAGTTGAATGGGTCGACTCCATCTTTGTCGCCGCGTTGAACGTTTCTTCCCATGAGTTGCGCATACTTCACACTCTTAATCATGCTTCGTACCTCAGCTCGTATCCATTTTTCGTGTTCAGTTCGTATCCTTTTATTCATTTCCTTCGTATCGATCGATTCGAGCACGATCGATACGAACATTGTCCCTGAGTCCTTCGAAACCATGCGATCACCCATCCTTCGTATCCATGACTTCGTATCTACGAAGCCGACTCCCAAGGTATCCTTCTCATATGCCTTTGATTTTCTTCGAATCGATCTGTATGTGCGTGTTTTCCCGACTAGTACATATTTCCAATTCGTATCCATCGATCCTAGGGGCATGCTTCGAATCGATCTCGTCGAATCGATCGATTCGAACATACCTTAACCCGATGGATTCGAACTCTCCTTGACCTCATCGATTCGATGCACTATACTTTTTCTCGATCGATTCGAACATGGTGTCCCAGAGCGAATGATTGACTTCGTCTTCATCGATACGAACCATGTCGATATGAAGCGCAGTAAGCTTCAATTGATTCGAACCTTCATCGATTCGAACCAACATCCATCGATGCGAAGTACATCGATTCGAACCGTGCTCTGTGCATCTTAATTCATTCATATCTTGCGCGTACGAACTCCGATCGTCTTGAAACTTGAAACGTAGCCTCTCCTAGTCCTCATCATCATCTCCAATCGATTCCGTCCTGATCGGAGCTCGGCCAAATTTTGACGATATCCATTGCAGCCTTGTTTCCAAGTGAACTCCAATCCTGATATCCATCCTTTCTTGTCGATTTGTTTGGTATTCCGGCTTTGACCAAAATGCGGGATAACAAAAGCAAAGATGTTCAATCCTATATGGCTCTCTATGCAGCGAAATATATTTTTGAAATTTTTGATCCTTATATAAGATGGACTTTATGAAAATATAAGATGATTTTGGAAATGAATTGTTTGACTTAAATTATATTGATTTGGAAATTTGGATTTATTTTCTAAATTTATTATTTTGGAAACTTAGGAACTAAAGATATTTGATTTGGGAAGAATAATTTGGTGAAAGCGTATATGATTTTGAAAATTATATTGATATTGAAACAAATTGAAATTTGAGAACCTTGTGTTACTAAATACTTGATTTGGGAGTTATCGAACTTATACAAAATTTGGTTTGTATAAGTATGATGTTGATTCGAAAACTATTGATTTGAAAAGGTACTCAATTTGAAATTGAAATCTTATATAATCGAAATCTATATAAGTGTGATTTGATATACTTTTGATTTTGGAAAGGTATTTGATTTGAAAATAAAATCTTATATATAATGGACTTTATATAAGTACGATATTTGAAAGTGATTTGAAAAGGTACTATATGATACATATTTTCGAAGTAAAGATATGGAAAGTGCCTTCTGCTTGATATCCGCTTTGTGGCCACATTGTGAATTCATTCTATCGATATTTCTTTGATTTTTGGTTTTCCGGATATGATACTCGAGTGTCCATCGAATTCCATGGCGTTACCCATGGTCTTACGAGCGCGACTGCATAGCGTAATTCACCTGGCTGGATGGCCCAGGGATACGGATGTTTCCTGGGGGATTCAGGCGTAACCATTGTGTATCTGCGGTCTACTAGTCATCATGGCGCAATTCGCAGTGCTGAGAAAGCTTACGGATACGGATGTTTCCTGGGGGACCCAGGCGTAACCTTTGTGTATTTGCGATCCATGGTTAGACAAAGGTTTTGTTTGTTTTTTTGTTTGGATTGTACTTTCCATATCTGTTTTAAAAGTCTTTTTTCAGTATTTTTACTGGGTGTTGAAACAAGTCTACTAAGTACCTGGAGAATTCTAGCTTTGCGCCTGATCAACGCACTGCCAGTGTCTGCAGGAACGTGGATAAACTTGTTGAAACATCGAGTTATAAAAGCATTTTCGAAAGGGAATTTGTTTCGTTATAAAGGTATTCTATTATAAAAGTATTTCCAACAAATAAATTTTGTATTAATATTTGAAATTGAGATTCTTATGGTTTGAATTAATTATTCATGTCCGATACTATCCTTTTGAATCTACCTTATCTGCTCAGCTTTATTTATTCACCTATATTCTGTTTTCCAAATCCTCCTTCTTTTCCTTGTTGACTATACCCTTTTTAAATATTGTTTATTTATATACTACCTGGTTTGTGTAACGACCCACTATTTTGGACCATTCAAATCGACAATAATCCACACATGTCTGACTTGAATAATTCAAAATAACAGATTGTAAATAAGTTTGGAGCAAATGAAATCAAATACACAGAATCACAGACACAGAACATATCAGAATAACTCACAGCGGAAATAAAATACCATAGTAGTTCATGAAGCTACTATATACAAACTCTCAAAACATAATACATAATATCATTCTGAAAACATATACAATAGAAATCCCAAATACATAGAAGTTTATAAATACCAGAACTAGAATAGAACAACTGAACTGAAAGGAACAGATAACTAGACAAGCAGAATCTCCAGCGATTCCTAGCTCCAGAATGAGATCCAAAGCTAAGCTGTAAATACTCAGGCTAACCCGAGCGTAAAGTAAAACACAAAACACTCGAGTCAGGACAATATATACTTATATAATGTAAACCAACTCAAGTGAACTGTAGTAGAAATGCACAATAACTCAAAGGATGCTTGGGATCGCCCATCCTTCAAGGATCAGTTAAACTAGAAATTAAATACACCACGCGGTTAGAATTTCAAAATGGTATTTTATACTTCGAAATCAAACATCATTTCAAAATCCAATATCCTTCAAAAATCCATTTCAAAATATCAAAATATCGTATTTCAAAATAGTTTATATTTCGAAACAAATTACTTTATTTTAAATCATAAAAATAAAGTTATTATTAATAATTAAATTATTAAATTTCCAAAATTTTAATCTTTCATTCGTTCACTTAAATTAATTAAAACAATGAAAATTCAACTTTTGCAGCATTTAGAAAATGCTACGGAAAGTCACATTTAAAACAGTTCAATTTAACAAAAGACAGCATTTAAAATGCTGTAATAGGGTTACATTAGTTTCAAATAAACTTAGTTAAATTCAACCATTATAACATTACAAAAATGTTATAATAGCCTTTAATTAAATTTAGCCATTTGGTTCATTATTATCAACTACAGCATTTACAAATGTTGTATTATCATTTACATTAGAATTAATAGCATTTCAGAGATGTAGTTAATTAACTTCAAATATTCAGTATAATTTCACAAAAAATTATATTTTTATATAAATCATTTTTAACTTATAAAATCATATATAATCATTCAAATACCCTTATATTCATGATTTTATAAAGTTAAACCTCCATTCAAAAATCAAAATTTAATAATAATTCACTTATTAAATTCCAATTTTAAATTATAAATTCATTAAATTAAATTAACTTAACACTTAATTTTAAATTTTCAAATATAACTTAATTCCATTTTTATTTACTTAACTTAAAATTCACTCTTAAGCCAAATTCACAAATTTCCAATTTTAGTTATATTTCAAAATTTCAACTTAAATATTCATTCATTTCACATTTTAACTTTATTCAAAATCATTAATATAATATAAAAATCATTTAAATTCACTTTAATCCAAATTATCATGAAGTTATCACATTTCATATTTAATTTAAATTCCAATTATCACCCAATTAAAATTTCCCAAAATAACTTACATTTCAAATTTTCTAGTTTTACCAATAATTTATTTCACTTATAAATTTTCAAAAAATCTATAATGCTTACATAAATCATTTTTTTATTTAGTTTAAATCAAATATTATAATATTTACATTTCAAAAATATTTTTAAGATTTTTATAAAAACATATTTTAACAACGGGTCTGTATTTCATTTCTAGTCTAGGTAAAGTGATACGGGTAATATATCATTTCAACCCGTAATTTACAAAGAAAACCCGGGTTTGATCATTTCAAACCCGCAATCCCAAGGAAATGAAAAATAATTGAAAATCATTCAGGCCTATCATTTCAGCCCATAATGATTTTCTCCTATTCTAAAGTCCGTTCGGGTATGTATCATTTCAACCCATAGTTATTCTAATCTAAAGGGAACTTGTAGTGTGATAAACTGATAAAAATAATAGAACAGCATAATATAACAGTAACATATAATATAATAGGTGTTTAAGCATGGGTGAACATCATAAAATCATAACATAGCAAGTGTAACATGATAATGCATTTTACAGATTCAAAAGGGGTCAATTCACTAGTTATATATGTACATATTGTCTGGTGAGAATAACTCACCTGTTAAGCTGGAGATTTGCCAACAAAGCTCACAACACAAAGATTATGAAGGCACGGCAACTCTAATACAATTTGAGTGTGGAGAGCAAATCCAATGATATAGATCTTGTGTTACAACCCAAACAAAAATCAAAGCAAACCATAAATTTCAATACACTAGAAATGACATAACTTTTAAATAAAAAGAGATACGAATGCCAAATCTTTTGCCTTGCTTTCTCTATTCTTTTGTCATGGCCTAGGGATGTTTTTGGCTTTGGTGTGAACAAGTTTGGCTCAGGTTTGGTCATGTGTATGCATGGCCTAGGTAGTAGAATATGAGGAGAAAATTTATACAAAGGAATATGAAGAGTTTAAGGCAAAATTGGTGGGTTTTGTTCACAAAAAATGGCTCGGCCATGGGCTTGTGTGGTCAGGTCAGAGAGGTATGGATCAGGTCAGTGGAAGGAAAGGTGTGTGGTGGTCTGGCCAGAGGTGGTGGAGGCGGCCTAAGGTGGTGGTGGTGGTGGAAAATGAAGTGGTGAACAAATAGTGGTCAAACAACATGTTTTTATGGCTTGTGTTGCAATTTTTGTGGAGTTTTGGCATCATGGTGGCTCGGCCTTGGTCAAGACTAGAGGAGTAGCTGGTGGTGATGGCAGGGAAGAGATGTAGGGGGTGGTGGCCGTGGATATGGAGTGGAGGCCATTCAAAGAAGCAAAGAAAACAAGGCAAAATACATGAAAAATGAGAAGAAAAGTGTAAAAAAAGTAGCCATTACCCATAGATTTTTCTTGAAGCCATGAATGAATGAGAAGGTAAAATGTTTTTGGGTGAATGGAGGCTGAAAAATCACGGCTAAAACCAAAAATGCACAGCCAAGATAGTAATTGAGGAGTTATGGCAAATGAAAGGACAAAGGAGATGAAAGGACTTAAGGTAAATAAGCTTTTAAAACTCTTTATATTTCTTTTTCTTTAAATTCAAATAAAACAAAAATAAAATCAGTAAATTGACTTTAAAACCGAAAAAAAGTAATATAAAATAAAAATAATTAATTAATTTTAAAGAAAATGGAAAAAGAATATAAGAAATTGCTTAAAAATTGAAAACAGGGTCCAGAAATTACAAATAAATCACTATTTACTTTGGAAAATTAAAAAATTCATTTTAAAAATATTTAAAAAAAAATGTGAAGTAAAATAATTCATTTATATTTTAAAAATTAAATAATTAATTAAATTTAGAGAAATTAGAAAAAGAACTAAAGAAATTGTTTAAAAATTCAAAACATGACTTAAAATTTACAAATAGAATATCACTAGTTTTAGAAAATTTCTATTACATTTTAAAACAAATAAAAGGTCAAATAAATAAAATAAATGAGGAACAAAATAAAGTGGGAATGAGAATAAAATAAGATTTTAAGAAAAAAATAGAAAAATAAATAAAGAATTACTTTAATTAATTGAAACTGGAAATTAGAAATTGTAAGCAAAATACAACTGACACTGGAAAATGTCAATTATACTTTTAAAAATGTTTTAAAACCAAAATATATGTATAACATGTTATTTTACCCATATAAATATAAATTAGAACATTACATGACCAAATAAAATATTATTTATACAATTTAAAATAAACAATTTGTTAAATACAGCAAATTACACACAATATTGAAAAAGGCATAACATTCACATTATAAATCAGATTTCAACGAAACGAAAAGCATTATTCTTAAAATTTTATTTACTTTCATAATAAAAGATAAAATTCAAATTTTCAAACTTTCAAATGTCTAAATTAAAAGTCAAAGTTTGACTATATTGACCAAAATTCACTTTTCTGGAAAATATTCTTTTTAGTCATGTTTGGAATTCTAATTCACATCAAAATCAAAATTTATATTTAAAATAACAAAATTTATTCATTTTAATAAATAAAATAAAGTTTTTAAATCAGGAAATTAAATTAAAGAAATTAATATATATAATTAAAATAATCACAAAATACAGGGTTGTTACACTCTTCCCCACTCAAATCTTTTCGTCCTCGAAAAGGAAATTTTTTTCGGAGAAACAACTAGGCAGAACAATAGGTTGGAAGACATCCCCGAAAAGAAGGTAGGATAATAGGGATATCTAGGAGGGAAAATGGGTTGAAAGACAAGGATGAGCCATTAATTAAAATTGTTGGTTAAAGAGGTAAAATATTTAAAACACTTTAAAATCCTTTAGGAAGGAAAATAACTGATCAAAATATCCTTTATATAATATTTTATCAAAATACTTTTATAACTCGATGTTTCAACAAGTTTATCCTTTAGGAAGGAAAATAACTGATCAAAATATCCTTTATATAATATTTTATCAAAATACTTTTATAACTCGATGTTTCAACAAGTTTATCCTTGTTCCTGTAGACTCTGGTAGTGCGTTGATCAGGCGCAAAACTGGAATTCTCCAGGTACTTGGTAGACCTGTTTCAACACCTAGTGAAAATACTGGGAAAACCTTTTAAAACGGATATGGAAAGTACAATCCAAACAAAAACGAATCAAATCATGGATCGCAGATACACAATGGTTACGCCTGGGTCCCCCAGGAAACATCCGTACCTTTTAAGCATTCACTGCCTTGCGAATTTTGCCATGCAACAAAACGGTGGACCGCAGGATACATAAAAATGGTTACGCCTGGATCCCCCAGGAAACATCCATCCCCCTTAAGCAATCTCTGCCTTGCGGATTACGCCACTAACACGACCATAGATCGCAGATACACAATGGTTACGCCTGGATCCCCCAGGAAACATCCGTACCTTTTAAGCAATCACTGCCTTACGAATTACGCTATGCAGTCGAGTTCGTAAGACCATGGGTAACGCCATGGAATTCGAAGGACACTCGAATATCATATCCGGAAAACCAAAAATCAGAGAGAATAATATCGATAGAATGAATCCAAGATGTGGCCACAAATCGGATATCAAGCAGAAGGCACTTTCCATATCTTTACTTCGAAAATATGTATCATATAGTACCTTTTCAAATCACTTTCAAATATCGTACTTATATAATATCCATTATATATAAGATTTCACTTTCAAATTGAGTACCTTTTCAAATCTATAGTTTTCGAATCAATTTCATACTCATACAAATCAATTTTATATAAGTTCGACAACTTCCAAATCAAGTGTTTAGTAACATAAGGTTCTCAAATTTCAATTTGTTTCAATATCAGTTCAATTTCAAAATCATATACAATTTCACCGAATTATTTCTTCTCAAATTAATTATCTTTAGTTTCAACGTTTCCAGAATAATAGATTTAGAAAATAAATCCAAATTTCCAAATCAATAATTTAAGTCAACCAATTCATTTCCAAAATCAAATGTTTTCAAAATCATCTTATACTTATGTAAAGTTCATCTTATATAAGGATCAAATTTTTCAAAATAAATTTCGCTGTATGAAGAGACATATGGGATTTGAATATCTTTGCTTTTATGGGTTATATATCTTTGTAATTTAAATTGGAATTTTCTTTTAGTAAGCAAAGATATTCTAACTCGACAGCTTTCAATTTCAGCGTCAAAATATATAAATGATATTAGGATATAAGATGTACATACGTCATCATTCCGCAAAACTACATTTGATCGCTCGCTCGATCACACAAGTTCGCTTTCGAACTAGTATTGTCCATTCGACTTCCCTAATGCGGATTTCGATATGGTTTCTCGACTAGAAGCCATCGGTCTCCTTGCATAGCCATATACTACGATAGAGAATTCTAGAATCAAGCCCAAAATCCATATCAAATATTCGCCATCAAGAATCGAATGAAAATCCTAACACGAAATGGTGTAATCCACCTCGAACTTGTGTACTCAAATTTGGATCAAATTAATTATGCGAATAAAACACCATACGTACAACTTATATATTTATTCCAACTTGTTAAATATATAGTTTCATAAAGATGTTACTAAGTTAAAACATTTAAACTAAATTTTATTCAAAATATTTTGAAGACCAAATTCTTTTCAAAGCATTTCGAATCTAAATTTCATATTAGAAAATTTTAAAATTGCCTTATTCATTTACTTAACAAAACAGTTTCAACTTATTTAAATCATATTACTTCATACTTAAACATTCAAAACAAATTTATATACTTTATCAAATAATTCATACTTTTCAAAAAATTTAGCTTTGAAAAGTTAACCTTGATTTGGAAGTGCTCGAACCTTCAAAATAGTCGAAGAAATCATATTTCAATCCAAGAGTTGGAAATCATAATTAAATCAGTAAATCAATTCCAAAATAGGGTTATATCAAATCAAATCCAAAACTCAAGGACTGAACACCGGCTCATTTCAAATTTTTCAATATATATACATATCTTTCGAATATCACATCACGCTTCGGAATTTGAAATCAGAATTGGTTTCACAAATCAATCGCATAGCAAAGTTACCGAAGTGGCCTCTCCCTCACTCAGAAACTCGAAAATCAATGTCGATGATGCGTGCACTCATCACCGAAATTATTTTCCAGCGACACAAGTGGTTCTGGACTTCCATTTACTTTGAAAACTTCTTTGAAATTCCTTCAAAATCATTAAAACCCATTAAAATCATTGAAACATTACTTATTCGGAAAAATAATTTCAAATCATATTATTTATTATTTCAAAATCTTAAAACCAGTTCCAAAATGCCAGAGTTCAATCACTTAAATTCAGATTCAAAACCTTCAGTTATAAATCATTTTATATGAAACCATTTCTTATAAATTTTCAAAATTTCAAATCCTTTCAAAACTTCAAATTCTCATTTTTTTAAAAGGTACATAATCCTTATCAAAAACATTTCATCTTTATATAAAAATATGGCCATCCTTATCAAAATAAAAACTACGATGAATACACAATTTTCAAAAGACAATCAACCACAAACTTTCCAAGGGACGATTCAAGAATGGATTTCAAAGCAAAACAGAGATTCAAATTTAGAAGGACTTTAATCAAATAGAATTCTAATTCAAAGATAGGCTCAAACGAAGATAAGATAATTAAATTACCAAATAGATGATGGATAAGCCTATATGAATCGCGGGCGACCTTAACTGGTCAACCGTGACTTCAGGAATATAATCGATGCGAAAATCTAAGGCAAATCGACCTTTGATTGCCAGAGATAGAATCTAAATATAGCAAAAGATAGAAAACATCGTAAACCGAGGATACAGAAATCTCCGATGAATCAATGCCAATTATAATCATTCAAAGATTGGCGGAATCGCCACCCTATAAAGGTCATACAAAGTGGAGTGATGCAATGCTCCAAGATCAAAAGAATACAATTAGGGGAGACAGGAATGGATTTCAGAACAAGTGGGAGCGTTCCAAAATTCAAAGGAATCTTATTCGATAAGAATCCAAACGAAGATTAGAGATATATAACCTATATCGATACAGAAAAATTCCCATAAAAATTTGGAAAGACTCGAATTCATAACATACGAAAACAGAAGCATAAATATCTTTAGTTGGACAACTTTAGCTAAGCAAAAGATACAACAGAGTTTACTCAAAACAACTTAACAAACTACTGATTTTGCCATACTCAAAATAGATTCCTATCAACAATGGATCTAGATCAATCAAGAGAGAAGTTCAAAATTTTAGAGGATCCTAATCAAAGAAATTACTAACAAGGTGGATACGAAAGGAATGAAGTTTAAGAAATATTTTACTTTCAAAGCAAGGAAATTTATATCAAAATAATCTTTGAAAATTCTTTAAAAATCATTTGAAAATCATTTTATACTTCGAAAATACGTTCTCTCAAAAAGAAATGATTCTGAGATTGATTTCACTTATACTAGGGTATTTCTACCCTATCTCTAATGAGTTTTTGCTCCGTAGGCTAAGGTTTGCCTAAAACCAAAGCTCTGATACCAACTGTAACGACCCACTATTTTGGACCATTCAAATCGACAATAATCCACACATGTCTGACTTGAATAATTCAAAATAACATATTGTAAATAAGTTTGGAGCAAATGAAATCAAATACACAGAATCACAGACACAGAACATATCAGAATAACTCACAGCGGAAATAAAATACCATAGTAGTTCATGAAGCTACTATATACAAACTCTCAAAACATAATACATAATATCATTCTGAAAACATATACAATAGAAATCCCAAATACATAGAAGTTTATAAATACCAGAACTAGAATAGAACAACTGAACTGAAAGGAACAGATAACTAGACAAGCAGAATCTCCAGCGATTCCTAGCTCCAGAATGAGATCCAAAGCTAAGCTGTAAATACTCAGGCTGACCCGAGCGTAAAGTAAAACACAAAACACTCGAGTCAGGACAATATATACTTATATAATGTAAACCAACTCAAGTGAACTGTAGTAGAAATGCACAATAACTCAAAGGATGCTTGGGATCGCCCATCCTTCAAGGATCAGTTAAACTAGAAATTAAATACACCACGTGGTTAGAATTTCAAGATGGTATTTTATACTTCGAAATCAAACATCATTTCAAAATCCAATATCCTTCAAAAATCCATTTCAAAATATCAAAATATCGTATTTCAAAATAGTTTATATTTCGAAACAAATTACTTTATTTTAAATCATAAAAATAAAGTTATTATTAATAATTAAATTATTAAATTTCCAAAATTTTAATCTTTCATTCGTTCACTTAAATTAATTAAAACAATGAAAATTCAACTTTTGCAGCATTTAGAAAATGCTACGGAAAGTCACATTTAAAACAGTTCAATTTAACAAAAGACAGCATTTAAAATGCTGTAATAGGGTTACATTAGTTTCAAATAAACTTAGTTAAATTCAACCATTATAACATTACAAAAATGCTATAATAGCCTTTAATTAAATTTAGCCATTTGGTTCATTATTATCAACTACAGCATTTACAAATGTTGTATTATCATTTACATTAGAATTAATAGCATTTCAGAGATGTAGTTAATTAACTTCAAATATTCAGTATAATTTCACAAACAATTATATTTTTATATAAATCATTTTTAACTTATAAAATCATATATAATCATTCAAATACCCTTATATTCATGATTTTATAAAGTTAAACCTCCATTCAAAAATCAAAATTTAATAATAATTCACTTATTAAATTCCAATTTTAAATTATAAATTCATTAAATTAAATTAACTTAACACTTAATTTTAAATTTTCAAATATAACTTAATTCCATTTTTATTTACTTGACTTAAAATTCACTCTTAAGCCAAATTCACAAATTTCCAATTTTAGTTATATTTCAAAATTTCAACTTAAATATTCATTCATTTCACATTTTAACTTTATTCAAAATCATTAATATAATATAAAAATCATTTAAATTCATTTTAATCCAAATTATCATGAAGTTATCACATTTCATATTTAATTTAAATTCCAATTATCACCCAATTAAAATTTCCCAAAATAACTTACATTTTAAATTTTCTAGTTTTACCAATAATTTATTTCACTTATAAATTTTTAAAAAATCAATAATGCTTACATAAATCATTTTTTTATTTAGTTTAAATCAAATATTATAATATTTACATTTCAAAAATATTTTTAAGATTTTTATAAAAACATATTTTAACAACGGGTCTGTATTTCATTTCTAGTCTAGGTAAAGTGATACGGGTAATATATCATTTCAACCCGTAATTTACAAAGAAAACCCGGGTTTGATCATTTCAAACCCGCAATCCCAAGGAAATGAAAAATAATTGAAAATCATTCAGGCCTATCATTTCAGCCCATAATGATTTTCTCCTATTCTAAAGTCCGTTCGGGTATGTATCATTTCAACCCATAGTTATTCTAATCTAAAGGGAACTTGTACTGTGATAAACTGATAAAAATAATAGAACAGCATAATATAACAGTAACATATAATATAATAGGTGTTTAAGCATGGATTAACATCATAAAATCATAACATAGCAAGTGTAACATGATAATGCATTTTACAGATTCAAAAGGGGTCAATTCACTAGTTATATATGTACATATTGTCTGGTGAGAATAACTCACCTGTTAAGCTGGAGATTTGCCAACAAAGCTCACAACACAAAGATTATGAAGGAACGACAACTCTAATACAATTTGAGTGTGGAGAGCAAATCCAATGATATAGATCTTGTGTTACAACCCAAACAAAAATCAAAGCAAACCATAAATTTCAATACACTAGAAATGACATAACTTTTAAATAAAAAGAGATACGAATGCCAAATCTTTTGCCTTGCTTTCTCTATTCTTTTGTCATGGCCTAGGGATGCTTTTGGCTCTGGTGTGAACAAGTTTGGCTCAGGTTTGGTCATGTGTATGCATGGCCTAGGTAGTAGAATATGAGGAGAAAGTTTATACAAAGGAATATGAAGAGTTTAAGGCAAAATTGGTGGGTTTTGTTCACAAAAAATGGCTCGGCCATGGGCTTGTGTGGTCAGGTCAGAGAGGTATGGATCAGGTCAGTGGAAGGAAAGGTGTGTGGTGGTCTGGCCAGAGGTGGTGGAGGCGGCCTAAGGTGGTGGTGGTGGTGGAAAATGAAGTGGTGAAAAAATAGTGGTCAAACAACATGTTTTTATGGCTTGTGTTGCAATTTTTGTGGAGTTTTGGCATCATGGTGGCTCGGCCTTGGTCAAGACTAGAGGAGTAGCTGGTGGTGATGGCAGGGAAGAGATGTAGCGGGTGGTGGCCGTGGATATGGAGTGGAGGCCATTCAAAGAAGCAAAGAAAACAAGGCAAAATACATGAAAAATGAGAAGAAAAGTGTAAAAAAAGTAGCCATTACCCATAGATTTTTCTTGAAGCCATGAATGAATGAGAAGGTAAAAATTTTTTGGGTGAATGGAGGCTGAAAAATCACGGCTACAAACCAAAAATGCACAGCCAAGATAGTAATTGAGGAGTTATGGCAAATGAAAGGACAAAGGAGATGAAAGGACTTAAGGTAAATAAGCTTTTAAAACTCTTCATATTTCTTTTTCTTTAAATTCAAATAAAACAAAAATAAAATCAGTAAATTGACTTTAAAACCGAAAAAAAGTAATATAAAATAAAAATAATTAATTAATTTTAAAGAAAATGGAAAAAGAATATAAGAAATTGCTTAAAAATTGAAAACAGGGTCCAGAAATTACAAATAAATCACTATTGACTTTGGAAAATTAAAAAATTCATTTTAAAAATATTTAAAAAAAATGTGAAGTAAAATAATTCATTTATATTTTAAAAATGAAATAATTAATTAAATTTAGAGAAATTAGAAAAAGAACTAAAGAAATTGTTTAAAAATTCAAAACAGGACTTAAAATTTACAAATAGAATATCACTAGTTTTAGAAAATTTCTATTACATTTTAAAACAAATAAAAGGTCAAATAAATAAAATAAATGAGGAACAAAATAAAGTGGGAATGAGAATAAAATAATATTTTAAGAAAAAAATAGAAAAATAAATAAAGAATTACTTTAATTAATTGAAATTGGAAATTAGAAATTGTAAGCAAAATACAACTGACATTGGAAAATGTCAATTATACTTTTAAAAATGTTTTAAAACCAAAATATATGTATAACATGTTATTTTACCCATATAAATATAAATTAGAACATTACATGACCAAATAAAATATTATTTATACAATTTAAAATAAACAATTTGTTAAATACAGCAAATTACACACAATATTGAAAAAGGCATAACATTCACATTATAAATCAGATTTCAACGAAACGAAAAGCATTATTCTTAAAATTTTATTTACTTTCATAATAAAAGATAAAATTCAAATTTTCAAACTTTCAAATTTCTAAATTAAAAGTCAAAGTTTGACTATATTGACCAAAATTCACTTTTCTGGAAAATATTCTTTTTAGTCATGTTTGGAATTCTAATTCACATCAAAATCAAAATTTATATTTAAAATAACAAAATTTATTCATTTTAATAAATAAAATAAAGTTTTTAAATCAGGAAATTAAATTAAAGAAATTAATATATATAATTAAAATAATCACAAAATACAGGGTTGTCAACATGAGAAAAAAAATTTAGAGCACTCTGAATAAGGCTGTGTAATTCGTTTTGCAAATTTCGGACGTTTCTAGCTCCGTTTGGATTTTTCCGTACGGAATAACAGCATTTTCGGGTACTGAATATCGACTTTTGATCGGATGATCCAATCACTGATATCTGTATACTATTTTGATCGCCTCGTCGTGCTGATCTCAATGGTATATTTATTTCTGTATTTTGAAGTTCGGAACACAACGAAAATAATAAACTGTTCGTTGTAACGGTACCGTAAATTTTGACTTCGCACCTTCCTTCGGTTTCAAAAAATTTAAACGTACAGCCTGGACCACAATGATAATTTGCTTTAATTATTCACCAAATCAATACGTTGACCGTGGCCATTTCATTATTTTCATATATTGGGGCTGACCGTTCATCATTTTAAAACGGTCCAAATCATGATATAATAATCGTTCACTCATCTGCATTTATAAGCCCGGAAATTCAATGGATGACTAACTTTTGCAATCCTACCGTTTCGAAGTTTGAACACACAAACTGATATACGTTTTGTATTTATTAAATCGTGAACTGTTCGTTTCTATTCAAGCCTAATTATATATATATAAAAAGCATGTTAACCTCCTCTACAAATCTTCATTTCGTCCAAATTATCACCCAAATAATATCAAATGAAATCATGTCGTGCCTTCCATCACCCATTCTTCCGGTCTACCTGCCCTGATTTTCCTCTCCCTCCTTCACTCGCCTCCACCTGCGCCTCGTTCGGCATTGCCGTCGGACCCAAGTGCAACGTGCAGCCTCCGCCTGCCCTTCGTCCTCTGGATCTCGCCTACAGCCGACCACCGTGGCCACCTCCTACCGCCTTTATCTCCTCTGTCGAGCTCAGTCCATCCATCTCTCTAGCATCTTTTGTCCATACATCGGTTATGTAAGTGTACATATATTATGTTAGTGTATATATATGATTACATAACCAGATTTTCTAATTGATCTTAGTAAAGTATACTTATGTGGGTTATATGTTAATTTATATATATATATATATATTTGTATATTCGAAGTTAAGTTCTATGTTTCATATTTTGTTTGCAGGCATACGCATCCACTATATTTAAGTATTGAGGTTTCTATTAAATTTGTTTAAATTTGTCCAGTTTGTACAAGTTAAATAGAAGAGTTATTTATATACAAGGTTGTTCATATTATATATTAAACTATGTATATAATTCATAGCTGTAAATGTATATGGTTATAAAGTAAAAGCTTATACAGTTAGATGTATTATAACAATATTATAATTAGCCTATATTGATACTATCATATTTTAGTTGAAGTCTGGCTATAGTTTGAAACAGCTATGCAATAAGGTAATGGTGGTATATTATATCTATATTAGTATACGGCTAATAGATCTCACGTGTAGTATATATAAAATACGTTATATACTTATATATATGTATTTTATTTTGGGTTTTTCGTTTTATATTTATATGTTTTAATATATATATGCTACCGTATATGTATAGTATGTGTCTGAAACACTCACTTAAATTTGGTTAATATCTTTAAATTAGTTTTGTGTAATAGCCTTGGTGTTTATATATAGTGCTTAAGTATCAGTTTGAAAAAAATTAGTACACGAGTTTCAGTAAATATTGTTTGAATTAGATACATGTATAACTTATATATTAGTCCATTTATATGTTGATCTACAGTTTGGTATGTGTATATCCACATTTCATGTCAGGTTTACAATTATATTACAGTGTTTTATGGGAAAGTTAAGCTCTCTCAACATATATTAATATATAAATAGGTCTGCAAAAGCTGTCGTGAATTTTGAGTCTGCATACTTGATTTTGTTAACTTATATAAATAAATATATGTGGTTCTGACTTTTGTTTTTTACGGTTAGCATCCAAACACATAAAGTTATATACTCATCATAAATGTAATCCTGTTTTGGGTATATAATGTTTTCAGTTTCGTATTGATATAGTACAGTATATATAAAAGCTTATATATGTTAGTCCTATATTTAACTTATTACTGATACAAAGTTAATACGTATATATATAATTGATTTTATAACTGTAGCTTATAAAAGTTATGTTTGTTAAGTATATATATTTATATTTATTTCAAATTTTAATATAGATATGATTGTTTTATTATGTGTGTTTTTTTCGAAATAATAGATTTTGAAACACATACATATATATTTTATTTAAGATGTGTTTGAATTTAGCATATGATTTTATATAGATATATATATAGTTATATACAGGTTCACTTATATCATTTATCATCATTGTTTCAGTTCTGACTTGATTTCGTCAATCCCTATTTATTAGCTTCGTCCGTCGATTCAATCTTGCCTTGTTTTGTGATTTCGTGCCTGTATTTCATAACTCAACTTCATTGTCTATCCATCTAGCCTCAAAAGGTGAGAAATCACTCACGATTAACGTTCTTATATTTATTAAATTTGATTTCAATTGAAACGACAATTGAAATATGCTGCTGCAGTTATTTAAAATTGTTATATATGCTATTATCTGTAATTGTTCACCTGTGTGATATGACACCATATCCTATTGTTTATATTATATTGTTGTTGATGATATATGCCTGTTGTTATATTTTATATTATATGTTATCACTCTGCAAGTTCCCTTTTAGTATAGAATTCACTATGGGTTGAAATGATACATACACGAACGGACTTTAGAATAGGAGAAAATCGTTATGGGTTGAAATGATAAACCCAAGCGATTTTCATTTGAATTGAAATTGGGATTACGGGTCAAAATGATATCTACCCGTATATACTTAAATTACGGATTGAAATGATAAATATCCGTATCAATTGACCATAGGATAGGAAATTATATACAGACACCGTTGGTCCATATATAAATATTTTGAAAATAAATTCTATGGATTTGGAAAGAATTATATGGTTTTAATAAATGTTGATTCTTAAATTATTTTATATAAATGGTAATGATATATATAGATTTAATAATAATATTTAATTTAATTAAGATTGATTTAATACATATAATATGGTTAAGTATTTAAATTTATATTTCAAAATAGATTTTGGTAATAATTTGAATAAGCTAAGGTTGGGAAGATAATTTGAATTTAGTTGAAATTGTATTCAATAAAGAATTTTATTTAATTAAACCAATTTGAAACTTATTGAAATTGAGATTTGAGATATGATTTATAACCTGGGTTTGATTTAAGTAATTTAATGAATATTTCTTGTTTAAATAAATTTAAGCAAATATTTAGTAAAATGTAATTTAAGGCTAGTTAAATGATATTGAATCTATTAAGTGAATATTCCCTGACTAAATAATAATGAAGTTAAATCAAGCTCTATAGGAAACTGTTAAATTTAACTTTGAAATGTTGAATATTAAAGCTTTGAAATATATTGGAATTTAAATGGTTTATTTTGTGATTCAGATCTGTATTTGGAATCAATATAATTTGAATTTGTTATTTAGAAACTGAATTGAATTAAAATGGATAAATTTAGATTGAATTAAATTTGAATTTGGAACTCAAGTTGATTTGAATCAAATTTTTTTGGAATTGAGGAAATATATATGTATTTGAAATGGAAATGATACTTTAGTTTTTAAGTATAAAATATTGTGAAATGACCACGGTGTTATAGTGTATATTTCTACCTTGTAGATAGTTCCGCAGATCCTTAGAGGATGGTTATCCCAAACATCCTTTAAGTTACTTGTATTTCAGTTGATATTTCACTTGAGTTAGATTTATTGATATAAGAATGTTAATCCTGACTCGAGTGTTTTGTTTTTTTCTTTACGCTCGGGTCAGACCGAGTGATACAGCAATTGAGACTCACCTTTGGAGTTTGGAGCTTCATTTGGAGATCCAACCATCGGGTCAGCTTTCAGCCTTCCAGTTGATTTGTTCAGGAAGGTCATCTGTTTGTACTGGAGACTTCACTGATTTGAGATATTCTGTTGTATTTTTATTTCTAACTTTGATGTTTATATAGTAGCTTCATTAACTACTATTTATCTATTCCACTGCATTATTGTTATATTACTCTGAATCTGTGATTCTGTGATTGTTTATTTACTGTATATGCTGAGTTTTGCCAAGTTTTAAATTAACAATATGATATTTTGAGCAATTCAAGTCCGACATGTGCGGATGCGAATGGTTGAAAATAGCGGGTCGTTACACTAATTACAACATACGCCAAGAGAGACATATGAAGATGCCACCTTGGATGATCAGAGTAAATAACTAGGCAATTAAACATCTTTGCCTTTACAAAAAAAACAGCGGAATCAAAATAGAAAAGAACTCTAAATAGCTATTATGCCTCCTGCACGTCTCCAGAAGCTTATTCGTCTAAAGAGGTACCTAAAAACCTCAACTCTCAAACTACTCAAAATCAATTGAGCACCTGAGAGTATAAGGGGAAAACATAAACTTCGAGTCAGACATAAAGCCCGGTATGAATAATAATCTACCATCTCAAATTATTTAGATATCTAGTGAGACCACGCCGCTTAGCGGAACGGGTTTTCCCCTCACTAGTATCCTAAAACTTTATAAAACCATATACTGTGCTCCTGCATCCACAATGGTTAAAATATAACATTTCAAAATATTATTTTGATATGCAAACAAGTAAATCAATTCTGGATTACCCATCCCCATTCATTTTTGAATATCTATCTCAGTTATAGTTTCTGTAACATCCCTAATTTTTAAATAATATTATTCAGGATATTTAATTAGATAAATTATAACAACCCGCATATTTTTGATAATACATTTAAATTATTTATTTAAATATAGCATCGTTAGTTGAATTTAAAGTCCGAAATGTTACTTTTTGCAAACAGTCGAATCGGAACTCGAGACCACTTCCATTGGGTCCAAAACGACGTTTATAACTTTTTTGAGTATAAACATCGATATGTTTGGAGTTGATTAGAATTTTGATATTTTCATTTGGGGCTTTGGGTTTGGGTTTCAGCCCACTAACCTAACAATGTAACCCCAACTCCCCTACAATAACAACTCCCACTCCACTCCTCTTCATTCATTCATATTATTTCCTAACACTTAAGTTAAAGGAAAATGGGGGAAGAGAAAAGAAATCAAAATTCCTAAGCCCTAGTTTACTAGGAAATACAAATTCAAGTTCTAGAAATCAAAGAGAAGCTTAGGTAAGCATCCTCTTCATCTTCTCCACCTCAATCTCTCTTCAATTTTCAGAAATTCCTAAACCCTAACTTAGAAAATATTTGCTTATGAGCTTAGATTGGAGCTTCTTGAGTTGAAGTTGAAGAGTGGTTGATGTTTCCTTTGTTTTAAAGCTTCTCATTCGTTGTTTTTGGGTTTAATGGTGAGTTCTTGAACTCACATCTATGTCTATAGTTTTCATTGTTGTTAGGTATGAATTCCTAACATCTATTTCATGTTCAATTGCTTTTGATTTGAATTGATTTGGCGAATTTTCCAATTTTGGTATTTTGAAGTCAAAATCTTCAAAAATCCTATCTTGGATGTTTGGACATGTTGTTTGTGGCGTATCGAAGAGCCTATAAGGCTAGGTTGTCGATTGGCATAAATCCCTAGCATCCATCGCTCCTTCGATCGCATTTCGGTTTGGATTTTTGCCCTTTTTGGGCTAGGCTGATTTTTGCCTTGTAGGAAATTTCAGACGTTTGGATGGAAAATCCAGACGTCTGGTTGAAAAATCCAGACGTCTGGAATTGGTCCCTGGAAAAAGAAAAAAAGCAGAGGCAAAATCCAAACGTCTGGAAATCCAACCAGACGTCTGGTTAGTGGTTCAGACGTCTGGTTGGTAATTTCAGACATCTGGAACTGTTCAATTTTGCCTATTTTGGCTGTTTTTGAGTGGATTTCCAAATTTTATCAATTTTTGTTGATCCGGTTAGTTATTGTCAATTATTATCGACTTTGATGACTTCATTTATGGATTTTTGGGATTATCCATTTGATTGGATTTGATATCGATTTTTATGGTTTGAATTCACGTCATCGAATGTAGATTTTTGGTGATAGATTGTTTATACAATCATTTTTGTGATTTGTCACTTTTAAATACAAAGGTTTCTATACTAGTAGTAAATACTCAAACTCTTTCACAAAAACGATCTCAACGTTACTTTTAATACAACGCTTGTTTTTTAAAACCGTTTTCTTATCCATTAGTATATACAAACCTTTACTGTAACGACCCGAGTTTTTCTAACACGAAAAACCGGACCATTTGGGTAAAAAGAAGAGGTAGAAGAAGAAAAATAGAAAACAACAGCAGAATCTCACATACGCAGCGGAATAAAATATAATATATATCAGTAGATCTTTACACAAATCAAACTATATCTGTATATATATACATCATCCAAATACATCATCAGAGTACATCAACATCCATAACATACAACTGAATACACAGCGGAAAAATAATAGCAAGTACGGGAGTACGTATCGACATCCAGCTCGTCTCCTGAGCTCCACAGCATCATATCCTGAACCTGTTTATCTCGGTCTGACCCGAGCATCATATAAACAATACCCGAGTCAGTCTGGAAAACCAGCGTGAGAAAATCACACTCAAATTGATTATTAAAGTTTCAACATCCTTTGAAAACAAAAGCATCTCGTAAGACCACGCCACAAATAAACATGTCGGGTTTTTACCTTACGATAGCTAAAACACTTTTTATAAAATCCTCTGATATTATAATAGTGTCTATATACAATTACTTATTAAAATAGCTGAAATTGTTACATTATTAAATTCCAGCATACTAGCCACAAAAGTGGGTAATACAAACAAATACCGTACAAGGCACGTAGGAAGAATGGATTTCCAACGAATGACTAGGCACTGGGGTACCACCTATCACAGTACGTGGCCTAGATCACCGTACCGAGGAGTACGCCCGCTCCCCTACAACACAAGGCCGGAACCATCCCTTACTGGATGATCCCGAATAAAATCACCCCACGGTTGGGATCAGCAACCGCACCACTAAGCCGAAATAAAAAGGGACATCTAGACAGGGATGACCTTACCCTCCAGTGGGAGCTACCCACGAAGCCTTGCTGCATAACCCCTGATTTTCAGTCATTCCCGGTTGATGAGGTTCGAGGCTAAACGATACCTTTTCAGAACATATCCCTTAGAATGCCCATCGCCCACCTGACGATGTCACGAAAGCATTCGTCCATACAAGTCCGTCCCGGGTCCGAACGGAACCGAAGGCACTACTCCTACTACATCCATTTTGGAAATATCCTCAGGATTAGTAGCGACTAGCCCTTGCACTTCACAGCTCCATCTTCGACTCCGAACACGTTACACGAAACGTACAAACCGGATCGAAGTGGTATTCGAGTCTCCAGACCTAGAATCCCGGTATACGGAAACTCGATCCCGGTCTCTTCGAAACGATCAGCGCATTTGGCCAATATTGATAGTCGGTTATTTAATTATCAATTAACATCCACAAGCAACCATCACACAATAAATAATTTCCCACATTATTTATTTACCCAAATATCTTTCCAAGATATATTTCCAAATTTTCAAACTCCTTTTGAAAACAATTTCAAAACAGTTTCCGCTTACGGAAAACATTTCCCAAATAATTATTTCCACTGAATCACCAAGTACAAAATACTTTTATTTTTAAAATAATTTAAAAACACTTTATTTTAAATATATTTTATAACATTGAAATCAAACTACTTTAATACTTTATTAAAAATATATACTTTAAAATAAACCACTTTATAAATATAAACTAAATTTCTCTTTTTAAAACAGAATAGCAAATCACTTTTATATAATTACTACAATAATAGATTTTTAAAAATACCTACTTTGAAAATTAACATTTAGAAATAATCAATTTTCTAAAACATGCTTTTTAAAACATACTTAAAACTTTTAACTTATATTTAAAATTGCTTTGAAAACGTACTTTTATTTTTAAAATAATTTAAAAACACTTTATTTTAAATATATTTTATAACATTGAAATCAAACTACTTTAATACTTTATTAAAAATATATACTTTAAAATAAACCACTTTATAAATATAAACTAAATTTCTCTTTTTAAAACAGAATAGCAAATCACTTTTATATAATTACTACAATAATAGATTTTTAAAAATACCTACTTTGAAAATTAACATTTAGAAATAATCAATTTTCTAAAACATGCTTTTTAAAACATACTTAAAACTTTTAACTTATATTTAAAATTGCTTTGAAAACGTACTTGGCTATCCAGAGAAATACACTTCTCATTTCCATCTTTTAAAAATAAATCAACATTTATTTTTAAACCAAACCATATCTTTTTTATAAATTCCCACCTTGAATTTATATTCAAATATCCACTGATATTTTATTTTACTTTATAAACCCAGTTTATATCTCCAAAATTTCACTTCTCTTTTAAAATTCCAATTTTAAACAACTAAATCAATTTCCAACTGATTTTCCAATTTACTTTACTTTACTTTGAAATAAATTTCCTTTACTACTTCATTTATTTCAAAATACATTATCTTTTAGATTTATTCCTTTATTTGAGTTAAAACCCTTTTTACCAATATCAATTACAGATTTCCAAAACTCCTCATTTATTCTTTAATTAACTTTAATCCTTAATTTCAAAAATAACTTCTTTTATTCTTCAAATAATATCACTTAAGTATAAAATTTATTATCCCTTGTAGATTCAAAATCCCCTTATTTCATATTTGTTAAAATTCCAAATCACCTTATTTTTATTTCAATTCGTTATAAATTTTATCCCAATTCCTCGAATTATTTTACTTAAACTTTTACTCCTTGATTTCTTTCCAAAAATTCAATTCCATAGATTTTATAATTTATTATACTGGACAATCCAAATCAACCACATCATCCAATATAAAATCATCACATAATATCAAATATTCAGAACATAGAATATTAAATAATCTAATAATTTTGAGGAATCCAGTTGGATCCCTCCAACCTGTTTCCCTGCATCCACAAACGTTAGCACAATACCAATTCCACTTCAAAGTGGAATATCGCGGTATATGGGATTTATATAAATCATCCGCTATTATGCGGCGCATAGGGTCTCATCCGCTATATAAATGCGGGAATATCAACAACTCAAATATATACATATGCCAATATGTATATATTTCTATATACTACTATATATATAATATACCATATTCAATCAATGCAATCATCCAATCAATTAATTAAATTTAACCATTTAAATTAAAATAAAATTCAACTGAGTGAGATTAACTCACCTTAATTTCCGTTTGCGAATTCGATCCAAACTGACTTGTCACTCCACAATTCCAGACCTTATACAAACATTATATGAATTTATTAATATCTGAATAAATTGATTAATTAAATTCCAATTGATAATTTAATTTGTCCGTAATTTATTTTTATTGTAAATAAATACCTTTAAAGTTTTGGCAATTCTCTTTTAACAAATATTTTCTAGTTACCAAAAATTCATAAGTTAAATAAATTGATTTCCATTTTAAAACTAAATTTAACTAATTCTTTATTTAAACAAACAAGTAAACTTCCTAACTAATACTTTTCTTTACTGTTAAATTTCTTTCTGGTAAATGCATATATATGGTTATTAAATCGAAAGAATAAATCTCGTACCTCAACTCGATCGACCAGAACGCCACACACCAGCCCACCCTTAGCACGCTGCCTCGAGAACCGCACGCCACCAACCACCGTTCGATTTCCAGCCTCCATCACTTCGCGAGCCACTCTTCACGCTGCTCAAAATCGAACCCAATACTTGGTAGCCGCAAGTGGCAATCACCATCCCTTCGAACTGCCTCCATTCGCGAAGCCATCACTAGCTCGCACTCGCAGCTCCGATACGTCGCTCGACTATACCACCCATCGACATCCCACCGCGACCTCAGAACCCTAGCTGAGTCGAAGATCTAAATCGCGATCGCCTATGAAGACCCCACTCCATCAAACGCCGTGCTTCTCCCCTGCCATCTCACACGCGACCCCTTTTTAATCAAACTTGCTTCGAAATCAGCAGTAGAAAATATCGCGTAGGAGACAAGGCTGAGCTGACGATGGCTGATGGCATAGCCGAGTACGCAGCGATGCTTATTTCGAAGGCGTTGATTTGAATCCCTTTTCTCTTTGATTTCGCGAATGGATAAAAGAAAAACGAAGGGAACGCTGTTTGATTTAGAGAGGAGGAACAGAGTTTTGTGCCTTACTGTTGTTCGATCATTTTCATTTTATTTTATTTTTTTTAGAAACTAAGGGGAATGCTCGGCTGAAAAGTTGTAAAGGAGAAGGAGACGCGTGTACAGATGTTTCAACGTGTGGACAAACAGCGTGATCCAGAAGGCTCGTAGTCTGGATATGGAAAGAAATATCGACCAGTTAAAATATTAAATTTCCGATTAGATTTCAGCGCGTTTACATTCCGTACGATCACACGACAACTCCAAACACTACGAAAATTGAAATCCAATAATAATACAATATTATGGATCCAATGGAACTGGTTTCGCTGAATTCCGAGACTGTGCCTCGGACGGCTATTTTTTAAATTCAAATTTCAACGATAAATTTTTAAAACTAAACAAAACTCTTTAAAATTCCATTTTAAAAGTTCTATCATCTTCAGTATTAACAATATAAATTTTCTGAACCTTTGAACTATTTTTAACAGGCTTAAAATCAAGATTCAATATTTTACCCAATCCCGATAATTAAATTTAATAATTAATTATCCAAAGAAATACTGTATATTTGAAATTAAAGTTAAAATTTAACCTTCGAATATTTAAAATAAATTAAATATTCACATTTCAAATATACAAAAATTCTGGGTCGTCACATTCCTCCCCCCTTAAAAGAATTTCGTCCCCGAAATTACCAGTTAAGAAGAATGTCCCATATCCCGTTAGCTATTTCCCAAGTTAGCTATTTCCCAAATTCAAACAGTTTTAACAAGACCCAAACAATCTTTTGTCAATGATACACTAATCATCTTTAACTTTCCAAACTTATTCATAAGTTCAACCCATACTACCTACTTATCCATTCAAATTTAAATTTGAATTCAAATTTTTGAATTATCAAAAATTTCTCAAAATTTTCTAACTCCCTAAATTTCCGAAAAATTTCGCCAGCGTCTCCTTTGCGCGGCTAGCTCGGTACTACTACAAAATGGCTCTACGGCCTCCCAATCTCAAAAAGAAAACAAAAGCCAAGTGGCTGGATCCAAAACCCAATCAAATTTCATATAGAAATTCAAATACATACCTTTTGTCGAGCCATTAAATTTTATCTTCTAAAATCAAAAATCCCAATTATCCATTGCTTTTATACACCTGTATATCCTACTAAGCAATAATATCCACTCACAATTCCAAAGTCATTTTATCGACTTCTTTACAAATTTCCAATATTTGTTTTACTTAAGCCCGTACGATGCACATATATCATCCGTACGCAAAATCACATTCGATCGCTCAATCGATCACACAATTTCACTTCCGAACTAGTATCGTCCACCCGACTTCCTAGTGCGGACTCAGATCTGGTTTCTTGATCAGAAACCGTCATTCTCCTTGCATAGTCACAAACTATGATAGAGAATATCCAGAATCAATCAACAATCCATATCCAGGTTCGCCGTTGAAAATCGAGTAAAAAATTCCAACTCGGATCGATATATCTATCCCGAAATTCTGTGTTCGAATCCGGATCAAATAGCTATGCGAATAAATAATATACGTACACCTTACGTATTAATTTCAATTGATCAGTTATATCAATTCTCTTTTATTCACATTCCTTTTTGATTGTTATCCCCTTATTCACAACTATCCCATTTCACAACTTCAGTTTTAGTCTTCATTCAACTATTCACTTAGTATATATATTTTTCCATTCCAAAATTACTAAGTATATTTCCAATACAAATTTTCTTAAGAATTTCATTCTTCAATTCTTAAGTCCATATAAATTTTCTTATACTTATTTACTACTTCACCACCGAAGTGTATATATTCAAATTGAACTCCCATTTCATATGAATTCCAACTTCAATTTACTATTTCATTTCCAAATTTTTTTTTTTCTTAAATTCAATTCATCTCCAACTTCCAAAAATTGAATTTTATTTAGCTCGAAAACAATCCAAGTTAATTCATTCAATAACTATTTCTCAACTTATTTAAACCACTCCTCTGTTTGAGTTCAGTTTCCATTCCACATTTACTTAAGTCAATAACTTAAGTTTATTTTCCATTTAACCAACCCTTTAAAATTTTATTTCCATCTTTTCATTTGATTCTTATTTAATCAAATTCCATCCATTTATTTATTTAATATAATTGGTTTATTCACTCAATCATTATGAATTTTAATATCCATACTCAATTCATCTGGAATTATTTTATTAATAACCAGGCCATTTCCAATTTATTTTCACTTATTTGGATTCATTTGCAATTTAAACCATCACTATGTTAATCCAATTTCATTAACTAATTTATTATCTCATTAGTTCCTTCGCTGGTTAAAATTAAATACTTGCTTTTTAATTCCAAATATCACTTCACTTAATTTTCTTAAGTTCAATTTATTTTATAATTCAAGTTTGGATTTGTTTAAAAATTAAGATTGCTCATCTTAGTCGTTTCCATTTGATAATTACAATTTCAAATTATAACTCTTAATGGTTCAAAGAAATGAATTCCCATTTATGACTTACAATTTCAAATTATTTCACTTAAGAACTTAAGAATATGAATTCCTTTACACAATTATAAGCATTTTACATTACCTTTATATCCAATTCAATTCAACTTCAACTTACTTACATTTAATTCAATTCCAATTCTCAATTTTATTTAACTCATCTTAAGTTAAATTCAAATATATTTTATTCACCTTCATATACTCGAATTAAATTTTAATTCTAGGATACAATTTTATACAAGTTTTACAATTCATTCACCTTCAAGTTCTCTAACTCTTTTATCTACCAGCTTATATTACTCATCGAGTTAATTTCATCTCATAATTATAATCCCAGAATTTAACTTTCATTCCTTTCTTATTTCAATCAACTTCATTCTATACTTTATATTGTTGATTCATTTAAATTTCCACATTTAAATTTTAAATAGAATTTCCAGAATCCAATTGCCCGATTTTATTCCAAAACCATTTTGAATCCATAAATAACTCATACACATCTGGTAAATCACATCAAATCCAAATTTCCAATACAATCTGCTTTTACCAAACAATTTTCCCTTTTAATTTCAAAACCAACCCAGTTCACAATCATTTTCAATTTAAAACAGTTTGGTAGCAATTTCTCTTTGGAAACTCGAAAATAGACATCGATGATGCTGCAGTCATCACCGAAATTATTTTCCAGCGACCGAAAGAGAATTTAATGCTTTTATCACTTTAAAACATTTCAAACATTTTTAAATCCCAAATCCCACCAGATTTCAATTCAATTTCAAAAATATTCATGAAATAATATCACTATTATTTCCCCAAAACCTTTAAAACAATTTTTAAATCCAAAGGAATTTAAATCTTTCCCAAAACTTCAAATTCAAAATCCATCCAATTTTTTTTTTATCCAAACATTACTCTGGAATTCTATCACATTTTATTTCAAGTTATAAGTCACTTTTACAATTTACATTTACAAATTTCATTTGTTTATGAATTTATCTCCTTTGATTATAAATCACATTTGTAATTCACATTTGTATATAAAGTTTATCTCAATTTATAAATTTCATTTAGTCTATATTTCAAATTCCATTTTGTTATATAAATTTATTCTTCAACTTAGGTTATAAGTTTCAATTTCTACTCAATAATGAGACTAACTCATTATTGTCATTTTCTAACAACCAAGCATCCAAATATATATAACTATAATAATTTCAAATAATTATTTCTTTTATATACAAAATAATTTGGGCAAAATTATTTCATTCACCCTATTTAAAACAATATTGTGTCGAACTGTTCTATCCAAGTGTTTAGAAACCCCTTCGATACAGTTGTCCAGACTGTGCCGACAAAGGTTCATATGCCACTCAATAAACCAACCAACACAATATAAAACCATTTTATATTCACTAACAAATACGCGCTCATATCTATTAGTACACTCAAAATTCCCAACAGAGCCAAGGTTATCGCTAGCCTAAGCTCTGATACCAAGTGTAACGACCCGAGTTTTTCTAACACGAAAAACCGGACCATTTGGGTAAAAAGAAGAGGTAGAAGAAGAAAAATAGAAAACAACAGCAGAATCTCACATACGCAGCGGAATAAAATATAATATATATCAGCAGATCTTTACACAAATCAAACTATATCTGTATATATATACATCATCCAAATACATCATCAGAGTACATCAACATCCATAACATACAACTGAATACACAGCGGAAAAATAATAGCAAGTACGGGAGTACGTATCGACATCCAGCTCGTCTCCTGAGCTCCACAGCATCATATCCTGAACCTGTTTATCTCGGTCTGACCCGAGCATCATATAAACAATACCCGAGTCAGTCTGGAAAACCAGCGTGAGAAAATCACACTCAAATTGATTATTAAAGTTTCAACATCCTTTGAAAACAAAAGCATCTCGTAAGACCACGCCACAAATAAACATGTCGGGTTTTTACCTTACGATAGCTAAAACACTTTTTATAAAATCCTCTGATATTATAATAGTGTCTATATACAATTACTTATTAAAATAGCTGAAATTGTTACATTATTAAATTCCAGCATACTAGCCACAAAAGTGGGTAATACAAACAAATACCGTACAAGGCACGTAGGAAGAATGGATTTCCAACGAATGACTAGGCACTGGGGTACCACCTATCACAGTACGTGGCCTAGATCACCGTACCGAGGAGTATGCCCGCTCCCCTGCAACACAAGGCCGGAACCATCCCTTACTGGATGATCCCGAATAAAATCACCCCACGGTTGGGATCAGCAACCGCACCACTAAGCCGAAATAAAAAGGGACATCTAGACAGGGATGACCTTACCCTCCAGTGGGAGCTACCCACGAAGCCTTGTTGCATAACCCCTGATTTTCAGTCATTCCCGGTTGATGAGGTTCGAGGCTAAACGATACCTTTTCAGAACATATCCCTTAGAATGCCCATCGCCCACCTGACGATGTCACGAAAGCATTCGTCCATACAAGTCCGTCCCGGGTCCGAACGGAACCGAAGGCACTACTCCTACTACATCCATTTTGGAAATATCCTCAGGATTAGTAGCGACTAGCCCTTGCACTTCACAGCTCCATCTTCGACTCCGAACACGTTACACGAAACGTACAAACCGGATCGAAGTGGTATTCGAGTCTCCAGACCTAGAATCCCGGTATACGGAAACTCGATCCCGGTCTCTTCGAAACGATCAGCGCATTTGGCCAATATTGATAGTCGGTTATTTAACTATCAATTAACATCCACAAGCAACCATCACACAATAAATAATTTCCCACATTATTTATTTACCCAAATATCTTTCCAAGATATATTTCCAAATTTTCAAACTCCTTTTGAAAACAATTTCAAAACAGTTTCCGCTTACGGAAAACATTTCCCAAATAATTATTTCCACTGAATCACCAAGTACAAAATACTTTTATTTTTAAAATAATTTAAAAACACTTTATTTTAAATATATTTTATAACATTGAAATCAAACTACTTTAATACTTTATTAAAAATATATACTTTAAAATAAACCACTTTATAAATATAAACTAAATTTCTCTTTTTAAAACAGAATAGCAAATCACTTTTATATAATTACTACAATAATAGATTTTTAAAAATACCTACTTTGAAAATTAACATTTAGAAATAATCAATTTTCTAAAACATGCTTTTTAAAACATACTTAAAACTTTTAACTTATATTTAAAATTGCTTTGAAAACGTACTTTTATTTTTAAAATAATTTAAAAACACTTTATTTTAAATATATTTTATAACATTGAAATCAAACTACTTTAATACTTTATTAAAAATATATACTTTAAAATAAACCACTTTATAAATATAAACTAAATTTCTCTTTTTAAAACAGAATAGCAAATCACTTTTATATAATTACTACAATAATAGATTTTTAAAAATACCTACTTTGAAAATTAACATTTAGAAATAATCAATTTTCTAAAACATGCTTTTTAAAACATACTTAAAACTTTTAACTTATATTTAAAATTGCTTTGAAAACGTACTTGGCTATCTAGAGAAATACACTTCTCATTTCCATCTTTTAAAAATAAATCAACATTTATTTTTAAACCAAACCATATCTTTTTTATAAATTCCCACCTTGAATTTATATTCAAATATCCACTGATATTTTATTTTACTTTATAAACCCAGTTTATATCTCCAAAATTTCACTTCTCTTTTAAAATTCCAATTTTAAACAACTAAATCAATTTCCAACTGATTTTCCAATTTACTTTACTTTACTTTGAAATAAATTTCCTTTACTACTTCATTTATTTCAAAATACATTATCTTTTAGATTTATTCCTTTATTTGAGTTAAAACCCTTTTTACCAATATCAATTACAGATTTCCAAAACTCCTCATTTATTCTTTAATTAACTTTAATCCTTAATTTCAAAAATAACTTCTTTTATTCTTCAAATAATATCACTTAAGTATAAAATTTATTATCCCTTGTAGATTCAAAATCCCCTTATTTCATATTTGTTAAAATTCCAAATCACCTTATTTTTATTTCAATTCGTTATAAATTTTATCCCAATTCCTCGAATTATTTTACTTAAACTTTTACTCCTTGATTTCTTTCCAAAAATTCAATTCCATAGATTTTATAATTTATTATACTGGACAATCCAAATCAACCACATCATCCAATATAAAATCATCACATAATATCAAATATTCAGAACATAGAATATTAAATAATCTAATAATTTTGAGGAATCCAGTTGGATCCCTCCAACCTGTTTCCCTGCATCCACAAACGTTAGCACAATACCAATTCCACTTCAAAGTGGAATATCGCGGTATATGGGATTTATATAAATCATCCGCTATTATGCGGCGCATAGGGTCTCATCCGCTATATAAATGCAGGAATATCAACAACTCAAATATATACATATGCCAATATGTATATATTTCTATATACTACTATATATATAATATAGCATATTCAATCAATGCAATCATCCAATCAATTAATTAAATTTAACCATTTAAATTAAAATAAAATTCAACTGAGTGAGATTAACTCACCTTAATTTCCGTTTGCGAATTCGATCCAAACTGACTTGTCACTCCACAATTCCAGACCTTATACAAACATTATATGAATTTATTAATATCTGAATAAATTGATTAATTAAATTCCAATTGATAATTTAATTTGTCCGTAATTTATTTTTATTGTAAATAAATACCTTTAAAGTTTTGGCAATTCTCTTTTAACAAATATTTTCTAGTTACCAAAAATTCATAAGTTAAATAAATTGATTTCCATTTTAAAACTAAATTTAACTAATTCTTTATTTAAACAAACAAGTAAACTTCCTAACTAATACTTTTCTTTACTGTTAAATTTCTTTCTGGTAAATGCATATATATGGTTATTAAATCGAAAGAATAAATCTCGTACCTCAACTCGATCGACCAGAACGCCACACACCAGCCCACCCTTAGCACGCTGCCTCGAGAACCGCACGCCACCAACCACCGTTCGATTTCCAGCCTCCATCACTTCGCGAGACACTCTTCACGCTGCTCAAAATCGAACCCAATACTTGGTAGCCGCAAGTGGCAATCACCATCCCTTCGAACTGCCTCCATTCGCGAAGCCATCACTAGCTCGCACTCGCAGCTCCGATACGTCGCTCGACTATACCACCCATCGACATCCCACCGCGACCTCAGAACCCTAGCTGAGTCGAAGATCTAAATCGCGATCGCCTATGAAGACCCCACTCCATCAAACGCCGTGCTTCTCCCTTGCCATCTCACACGCGACCCCTTTTTAATCAAACTGGCTTCGAAATCAGCAGTAGAAAATATCGCGTAGGAGACAAGGCTGAGCTGACGATGGCTGATGGCATAGCCGAGTACGCAGCGATGCTTATTTCGAAGGCGTTGATTTGAATCCCTTTTCTCTTTGATTTCGCGAATGGATAAAAGAAAAACGAAGGGAACGCTGTTTGATTTAGAGAGGAGGAACAGAGTTTTGTGCCTTACTGTTGTTCGATCATTTTCATTTTATTTTATTTTTTTTAGAAACTAAGGGGAATGCTCGGCTGAAAAGTTGTAAAGGAGAAGGAGACGCGTGTACAGATGTTTCAACGTGTGGACAAACAGCATGATCCAGAAGGCTCGTAGTCTGGATATGGAAAGAAATATCGACCAGTTAAAATATTAAATTTCCGATTAGATTTCAGCGCGTTTACATTCCGTACGATCACACGACAACTCCAAACACTACGAAAATTGAAATCCAATAATAATACAATATTACGGATCCAATGGAACTGGTTTCGCTGAATTCCGAGACTGTGCCTCGGACGGCTATTTTTTAAATTCAAATTTCAACGATATATTTTTAAAACTAAACAAAACTCTTTAAAATTCCATTTTAAAAGTTCTATCATCTTCAGTATTAACAATATAAATTTTCTGAACCTTTGAACTATTTTTAACAGGCTTAAAATCAAGATTCAATATTTTACCCAATCCCGATAATTAAATTTAATAATTAATTATCCAAAGAAATACTGTATATTTGAAATTAAAGTTAAAATTTAACCTTCGAATATTTAAAATAAATTAAATATTCACATTTCAAATATACAAAAATTCTGGGTCGTCACATTTACCTCATTCGTATGAGAAATCTAATTAAACGACTTAGCAAAACAAGTGGTATGAAACGCTTGCGTTTACTTCGTCGGTTAATTCTTGGACTTGTTCGATTGAAATCTCGTGACAATTTTCAAGTGGAAATCTACAATTTGTTCGTAAATATTTAAGTTAAGCCAGTGGTTATGGGACATGAAGCTAGAACTATTTATTTACTAGCTTAGTGTAATTTACACTTATCGATCAATGATGATCATTTTGTGATTTAGACTAGCGATGTGCGATGTCTCTTTGTTTGTGTGGGGGATTAATCCCCGTTTGTGGAGCTTCGGTTCAAATCGGTGGGGTAGCGACCCATGGTCTTCGGGCCGTTTGTGGAGCCTCGGCTCAAACTTGATGCTTAGCGACCATGGAATAGCGTTCCATTTGTGATACACCTGTTGGTGAGTTTTCATGCTCTTGTTTGTGATAGGCCTCCCCTTTGTGTTTTCTGGATTTCTTATTGATGATTTCTATAATTTGTGTTTCACCAATTTTTGCGATTGGCATTGATATGTTTTGTTTCACAAATTTGGTGAATAAGCTAAAGATTGTGATATTCTTTTTGGATATTTGAGATGATTTGAGATATTGTATGATTTTTGTTGTTATCGAATGTATGCTTGTCAAAGTATGACATTATTGTTATCATATATTTTATGGTATCTCTTATCCTTTCTCATCTCTTATGATATTTATAGCTAGACTGATCCGTTTATTATTTTTCTTCTTAAATAATACTCGGGTCAGATCGAGGTGTTACAGGTGCTTCCACTTGACTACTTAGTAGGGGCTAGCTTCTGACTTTTGGCTAACTACTTTAGCTTAGTAGTTTTTGCTTTTATACATTTGAGTTAGAGACTCCTTGATGTATACTTATTCTTTTGTGATATTGTGGATCTTCTATGACCACTATTTTGATGTACACTCCTATGTGTTATATTCATATCTGTTTCCGCCTTAGTGATATGAATATCTGTGACTGGTTTGTGTTATGCTTATTTCTATATTTGTTTCCAAAGCCCACATAGCCACTGTGTAGTAGCTTTGAGTTTGTATTTGATATGTTGGATTTCTTTTTGAAATGAAATGCATGTTATACTATTTGACATATCGGTACTCGCACAAAGCAATTACACAGATGGTCGCTCCTCAACAGCCTTATTCTTCGTGCTAGTCGATGGCATTACCTCGTAGTGTCCTTGGCTAGTGGGAGTATAGAGGTGGGGCATCACATAAATTAAATAGAATAATGTAAATGTTAAGTGTTAAGGAGATTGAGATTTGAATAAATTTAAGTGGTCGTTCTTTTTAACAAAAATGGGCTTGAAGAATGGTTTATAGACTAAAAAAATTATATAAGGGCATAATAGATATTGACCTCCCATGACTCTCACCCTTATATTTATATGTGTCCCCTGAGCCATTCACATTCATTATCACTTTTTCACAAATAATAAATGTAAGTAAAAGAAAGAAGGCCGGCCATTAATTGGAAGTAAAGAAGACGATATTCAAGGAAAAAAGTTAAAGAATTAAAGAGGGGAATCAAACTCATCTCAATCCACTTTCCTTATGAAAGATTAAGGTGAATAATAATTTCCATCTCTATTTGCTGAATATATGATGTTTGATGATGATATGCTTAAATTTTGTTTTGTTTAAATTTAAACAAGATTGTTTAAATAATGGAAAAATTATATGTCATGCAAAACATAATTTTAGAGTTGGGTTTTAAGTTTGATAATCCTAGAAATTATTTTACAACTCCAAGTGGATCCAGGAAGACCGAAGGAAGAGCTTAGGACAGTAAATGAGTGATCGTAATTATTTTAGATTTCTTTAAGTAATTGAAAATAATAGGGTTTCCAATAGTTGTAGTTTTTACTACGATTTTGGAATAACCTTTTTCGCAGTATATTTATAGTTTTTAGAATTATTTTCAGTCTATTTCTTTTTAGCTATTCTTTTCAGTAATTTTAATTTATTTCTGTTAATTATAGCTTTTCCATTTATTTACAGTATTTTAGTTTATTTACTGTTATTTATGCGTTATTTACATATTTTTCCTACGCTTTCGATTTCTTCTATTTTCAGTTTCTTTTATTCCTCCTTCTTCTTCGCATATGGATTAGAATAGAATTAACACGAATATGGATTAAATAGTAAGAAAACTGAAATAATGGAATATAAGATGTAAATTACAAAGACTGTAATATAAATGGAATTGGACTGAAATTATGCCTAATTATGATTATTAATTGGACTGAATTAAAGAAATTGGCCTAGTTATAACTTAGGATTATAACTAAAAAGAGTAAAAGATGAAAGAAGATTATTTTCACACTTAGACCTTGGGTTAAGTAATAAGCATGATTATAACGTAGGTTATAATAAGAAAAAGAACAGAATGAGGCTTATTTCAAGACTTAGGATAAATTAATAAGCAAAAATAGCAAGAATAATAGTAAAGGCTTATTCAAATAATTTGTCTAAGTTAATAAGCAAAGATAGAAGTAGGATCCGTACCGGCAGCATTTCCCTTATGCTGTTTATGGTAGATATGCGATTAAAAGTTAAAGAGGAAGATCCGTACCGGCAGCATTTCCCTTATATTGTTTAGGGTAGATAGGCGATCAATAATTAGAAGTCCGAATCATGGGGATTTGGACAAGGGGCTCAACTAGATTTTATTTAACAGGGACCAGTACCAACAACATCCCCTATTATTTCTATGGACACGGTGGTCTCACATTAGCCTGAAGTGAGATAAGGGCACGCTTATGCTGTCTAGGGTAAATAAAAGGTCAATAGAGGGAGCAATAGATAGTGCGAACCGGCATTGACCGAGCGTGCAACATCATTTAGGGAAAATAAGTTGCTATTGAGTTCCACAATGCTTAGTAGGTGTCTTCTGTAGACACGGGTGTCTTCTGTTTAGGGAACATAGGGTCCGATCCGTAGTAGACACATTAGTAGAAGGCTGATCAAAGGGTAGAATTAGGGTTACAGTGCAATTACAGGATTAGGAATTCAGCCAAATCAGAGCAGCTATCAAGGACAAGTAAAAATAATGAAAGTTAATTATCTTATTTGAGCAATTGTTTAAATCGTATTTATTTCCGGTTTTATCTCTTTCCTATTTCCTTTGTTTCCTTTTCATATACTAGAACTGTTGTAGAGTCTATTACTTTTATCTTACTTAAAGACTCTAGTAGTTACTATCCTTCACAAGACTTTTATTCTGACCCACTCCTCTATTTTCCCCTTTCCCCCCCATAGGAAATCAAGGGAGAAGTTAGTCGATTGCAGTTGCTCGGATGTTTCTTGAAGAAGATTTCTACCTTGTATTTCTTTTATTTCAGCTTTAGTTCTTTCTGTGTACTAGCTTATTATGAGGGATATTATGTACTCTGATTTTTGAGACTATGAGTTTTTCTATATCATGAGACATATTGGGTTTTGAGGCATATATGATGTATTTGGTATTTGACTTATTTGGTTTATGAAGCAATAATGAGATTTTGTTTTAAATAAGTTATATCTTTAAGTTTCCGCTATTTTACCTATTTTTGTCTTGTGAATCTTAGTCTATGTTAGCTTTAGTTATACCTACAATGCACTACGCCTTTTAATGTGTCCTTTTAGGTATATTAAGGGGTGTGGGGTGTTTCAGGTTGCTATATTGTTTTAAAAGAAAAAGGTCTTTCGAAGAAGGTCCTTTAATTATAAATCAATGCTTACGAAAGAATGGGTTCCCACATAGTCGAAGCCCTACCGCCGATTCTTTTGCCTTTCGAATGTATTGAAGTCATCAATGCCGTCGAAAGGTAGTGTTGGTTTAAAGATGTATTAAGTCGCTTTCTAAATGCTTTCAAAAGGGTTATGGGTTTCGAAGGCAATGGCTTCGAAAGGGTTTTCGATGTTATCCTTCAGTATTTTTAATATATGCTTTCGACTCTGTCGAAAGGGATGGTTCCGACACCATCATAAATTCCCCAACATTTTTATATGGTAAAGAATGGTTTCGAAAGAGATACTTTCATTTATATTTATTTTGACCGAAATGATATTTTAAAAGGTAAACCCAATGATGTCGAAATGGGGACTTTCAATACTTTAGGAAGAGATACATTCAATGGTTTTGAAGCTATGATTCTAATAATTAATAAGTAACACTTTATTATATTCGAAAGGTTTCGAAAGAAGGATTTTAAAGTGTTTTAAAAGGCATGAATCTATTGTTTTGAAAAGAGATATATGCTTTCGAAGGAAGCTATCCAGTGAGGTTGAAAGCAAGGTTTTGAAGATTTTGAAAGTACAGTTTTCAAAACAAACAACCCAATCTCATTTAAAAGCAAAACCATGGAATATTAATGAACAAAGTATTTTGAAATGGAATTTTTGAAGAAGTCTTAATGGTTAAATGAATTAACCAAGTTATATTGTTTGCTTCTCCGTATATGTATATATACACTTTGTAATGAACCCAAAACGGTACTTTGGGAAAAGGCAGAATAACCAGTTAAGTAGACCCAGTAGTGAATATAAATTAAAGATATTAGTAGGGGCCAATAGGTTCACAGTAAAGCCCATGAAAACTGTGTAAGGGAAAGGATATTGGCAAGGGCCAATAGGTTCATAGTTAGCCCATGAAAACTATGTATAATTGAAGTTGTCGGTTAGACAGGTTTATAGTTAGCTCTTGAAAACTATATCCGAATTAGAAAATGAAATATTGACAGATAGTCAATAGGTTCCTAGTTATCCCATGAAAACTAGGGTAAAAGAAAGATATTGACAGTTAGTCAATAGGTTCCTGGTCAGTCCATGAAAACTAGGATAAAAGAAATGATATTGGAGTTACCAATAGGTTCATAGTGATCCCATGAAAACTATATAAGTGGACAGGGAGTCCATAAATGTTTAACCGGTTATTATTCAGCCCATGAAAACTAATAGTTTAATAGTAATTCAAGAAACTATAACTATGACAGATAGTCAAAATGAATGGGGATGGGTAATCCAGAACTGATTCAATTTTTTGCATATCATCACATAATAATGTTTGAAATTGATTTAACCATTGGGGATGCTAAAGCACAAAAAATGGTTTATAAAAGTTTTTATGATACTTGTGAGAGGAAACCCATTCCGCTAAGCGGCGTGGTCTCACTAGATTTCTAAATGATTTGAGATGGTAGATTATTATTCATACCAGGCTTTGTGTCTGACTCGATATTTATGTTTTCCCCTTGAACTCTTGGGTACTCAATTGATTTTGATTAGCTTGAGATTTGAGGTTTTCAGGTACCTCTTAAGACGAATAAGCTTCTGAAGTCGTGCAAGAGGCATGTAGTTATTTGAGTTTTCTCTCATATGATTTCGTCGTGTTGTTTTGTTAATGCAAAGTTGTTTATTGCCTATTATATACTCTGATCACCAAGGGGTCATCTTCATATTTTCGCTCTTGAAGTATATTGTAATAATTATATTTTTCTGGATGTGGTTAACGTTATGGGATTATGTAAAGAATGTTGAAATGGGTTTTTAGAATGGAATGTGAAAGTTGTTTTGAAAATTTTAAACTTTTTCCATATCCATGTGTTTCTAGTATATCAATTTAACTAATATTACCATATTTGGTTGCCGAGGATTAATAACTATGGATGACTGCAGCATCCGTAGCCGTTATTTTTGGGCCTCAAAGTGGGGGATGTTACAAGTTGGTATTAGAGCATACGTTTGTGAAAACTTAAGCAATTTAAACCTAAAAGGATTTTTAAAGCATAGTCCAATGAATCAGAAATATGATCGGGGTTTGGGTTAACGCGGTTGTAACGTACTTGTAATTGATACACACACACAAGTACATATTCCCCTTTTCTCTTAGACCGTTCTTCTGTATCTTACTAAGGCTCGTATATGATTTACAAGAAAGAAGATATGGAAGCAGGAAACGGAAGAGGAAATCTAGGTGGAGGAAGCACCACAACTGATGGAAATGTTCAACCTAACACTCGGAGGAACCAAGGTCGACAGGCTAACGCTAATCAAAATGCTAAAGCCAATGTGGGTGCTAGAAATCCACCAGTAGATGTGGGGATGATGTATCAGTTCCTTGCTAATTTGGTGCAAGCAGGAGCTGCTACTGGAGTTGCTGGTAATATTGGGAATAATTATGCTAAGCTGAGCAGAGACTACACCAGCTTGGGTGGAAAGCTGTTTATGGGAATGGAGGATGCTATCAAAGTGGAGAATTGGCTATTGCATTGCGAAATAATATTTCCTAATCTCGGTTTAGAAGATGGGCAGAAGAGAAGGTTGGCCTCTAGGAAGTTGCAAGGGTCAGCACTTCACTGGTGGAATAGTGTGACTGCTGGAGTCCCGGAGGAAGAGTTGACTTGGGCTGATTTTCGAAGGAGATTCGAACAAAGGTTTATCTCTGAGGTTGCTAAGTCGGCATTGATAAGGAGGTTTATGGTTTTAGTTCAGGGAGATATGTCAGTTATTGAATATGCTAATAAGTTTGATGAGCTATCTCGGTATGGATATGCTATTGTAGACACTGACATAAAAAGGAATGAAAGGTTCATTCAGGGACTGAGGCCCGAGCTTGTTAGGGCAACCCTGACACATATCTATGATCCTAGTAATATAGTGGTGGAGATGGTTATCCGCCATGAGGAAATGCTTGCTATGTGTGCTAGAGAGAAGCTAGTTGAATCCTAGGGTCCTCAGGGTAAGAAAAGAAAGTTCTTCAAAAAGAAATGAGCTCAGAAGGAAGATACGGCCAAAAATTCAAAAGCTGATCTAGTCTGTTACAAATGTGACAAGAAGGGTCATTTTGCAAATGAGTTCCAGTCTGGCAAGGGGTAGAAGAGGATTGCGGATAAGAAGCATGTGAAATGCTACAACTGTGATCATGTTGGGCATTACAAGAACCGGTGTCCAGAACCAGTTAGGGCGGACAAGGGAATTGTTTTTGCTATTGGACTATCATCTGCTAAGTCAACTGCTGCTGACAAAGAAAAGTCTGTGATGGAAGGTATGTTTTTGATTCAGAGTATTCCAGTTAGGATACTATTTGATACATGTGCATCATATTCATTTATATCTCAGAATCTGGTTGATAGGTTATGTTTAGTACCCACCCACCTTGTTTCTTCCTAAAGGGTTGCGAATCCAGTGGGAGGATATGCAACTCTAGGTATAAGATGTGAACAGTTAGAACTTGATTTGTTAGGTCATATGTTTGCATACAGTTTGTATGTTTATGATTTCGTAGGATTCGGGATCATTGTGGGTATGGATTGGTTGGGTAGATATGAGGCTAGGATATTTTTCCAGAATGGGGAAATATCAGTAAGACACCCAGATAGTCATAACTGAATCATCTTCTCAGTGGACAATTCCGACAAGAACGTTTGTGCTTTGTTAATTGCCCTAGAAACAACAGAAGAGCTAAGTCAGGTTCGTGTTGCAAGAGAGTTTGCAGATGTCTTTGAGCCGGTCACAGGACTACCACCGAAACAAGCTATTGAATTTCGAATAGATCTTGTGCCAAGAGCTGAACCTGTCAGTAGACCACCTAGCAGGATGACACTGACTGATATGAAAGAATTGAAGGTACAGTTAGTGGATCTAGAAGGTAGGAATTTTATTAGACTAAGCAGTTCACCTTGGGGAGCGGCCGCGGTTTTCGTGAAGAAGCCAGATGGATAATTGAGGATGTGCATTGACTACCGTAAGCTGAATGAAAGGACGATCGAGAATAACTATCCTTTGCCGTGAATTGACGATCTATTTAATCATTTTAGTGGAGCTAGATTATTTTCCCAATTGGATTTGGCGACCGGATTCCATCAGTTGAGAGTGGCGGAGGACAATATTCCTTTGACAGCAATTCAGACTAGGTATGATTCGTATGAGTGGTTAGTGATGCCATTTGGATTGACAAATGCACCTGCTTTCTTCGTGGATTTAATGAACTGACTTTTTCCGAGAGTACTTAGATAGGTTCATATTGGTGTTCATAGGTGACATTTTTGTGTGCTCAAAAGATGAGAGAGAGCATGAAAATCATCTAAGAGTAGTGCTAGAGACGCTGAGGCGGCATCAGCTAAAGACGAAGTTTTCCAAATGTCATTTTTGGAAGAAAGAGGTCGAGTTTTTTGGTCATGTAGTTTCATAGGAGGGTTTGGCAGTAGATCCAGTTAAGATCGAAGCTGTCAATAATTGGAAGAGACCAGAGACGGTAACCGAGATCAGAAGTTTTCTAGGACTTGCTGGCTATTATCGGAGATTCATTAAGTATTTTTCGCGGATAGCAGCACCTTTGACTAAGTTGACTAGGAAGGATGTGAAGTTCATTTGGTCTGACAAATGTGAGGATGGGTTCCTTAAGTTAAAGCATTTGTTGACCAATACACCCGTGCTAGTAGTTCCAGATGGAAACCAAGGGTTGGTGGTGTACACTGATGCATGTGGATCAAGATTGGGAGCTGTATTGATGTAGAATGGTAAAGTCGTTGCCTACGCTTCTCGATGGCTTAGACCGCATGAGGTGAGATACCCTACTCATGATTTGGAGTTAGCTGCGGTGATCTTCCCATTGAAGATTTGGAGACATTATCTCTTAGGGGAAAGATTTGAGCTATACATTGATCATTAATCCTTAAGATATTTATTCTCTCAGAAGGAGTTGAATATGCAACAACAGAGGTGGCTGAATTTTTGCCAGCTTATGATTTTGGTATAGAATATACTCCCGGGAATGGAAATAAGGTAGTGGATTCTCTTAGCAGGAAACATCAGAATATAGTGTTGGCTTTGTTGGCAGAATGGAAAGATTTAGAAGCTTTGACTATGTGTAGTATAAAGTCAAGATCGACTGCTAGTTCTAGTCAGAGTACAGCTATGTTGGCCTGTTTATAAGTGTGACCAATGCTGATTGACAGGATATCTTTTAAACAGAAAGAGGATCTAGAATTAGCCGAGAGGATTAGAAGGCTCAAGATGGGATCCTAGATCAATGATTTAAAGATTTTGGCATCGACCAGAGAGGATAGTTGAGAAAGAAGGGACGCTTATGTGTTCCAAATGTAGAGAACTTGAAATGAGAAGTTCTAGAAGAATGTCATTGATCCAAGTTTACGATTCATCCTGGGGGGACCAAGATGTATCAAGACATGAAGAGGAGCTTCTATTGGGAAGGCATGAAGAGAGATGTTGGCTTGTGGGTTAGGTAGTGTGCTAACTGTCAACAAGGGAAGGTCGAACACCAGAAGTCGAGCGGGTGGCTTTAGCCTTTAGAGATTCTAGTTTGGAAGTGGGATTCTATATCCATGGATTTCATTAACGGGTTACCAAGGTCGAATAGGGGAAATGAAAGCATATGGGTCATAGAGGACAGATTAACCAAGAGCACCCATTTCAATCCAGTCAAGTCAACCAGGATGGGACCTGTTTTGGCGAAGTTGTTCGTGAAGAACATAGTTAGACTTCATGGAATTCCTAGTGGCATAGTGAACGACAGAGATGCATTATTCGATAGCGAATTTTGGAGAGCCTGTAGAGGGTATTGGGTACCAAGCTCAAGATGAGTACAACATATCACCCATAGACGAATGGGCATACTGAGAGAGTTAATAAAGTAAACGAAGATTTGTTGAGAGCTTTTGTATTAGACTTTGGTGAATCTTGGGAAGATTACCTGCATTTGATTGAATTTTCCTATAATAATAGCTATCAGACTAGTATAGGAATGGCGCCTTTTGAAGCTTTATATGGAAGACCATGCAAATCACTAGCATGTTGGTTAGAGACTTGAGACAGATTAGTCTTAGGTTCAGATTTGGTTAGAGAGGCGTTAGAGAAGATTGAGTTGATCCGAGAACGAATGAAGGAAGCCCAATCCAGACAAAAGAGTTACGCAGATAAAAGGCGTAAAGACATAGATTTCTCAATTGGAGACAGGGTATTTATTAAGGTGTCACCAACGAAGAGTGTGATACGATTCAGAAGGTCAGGGAAGCTGGCACCGAGATATGTTGGTCCATTCCAGATCATGGAGAGGATTGGAAAGCTCACATACAGAGTAGCATTGCCGAGCAATATGGCAGGTGTCCATAATGTGTTCCATGTATCTCATCTTCGCAAGTATGTGCATGATCCAAAGACTACCATTCCTCCAACAGAATAGTAAGACTTGGTAGTAGAGCCTAATTTGACAGTTGTTAGACAACCTGTGAAGACCCAAATTTTTTGAGATAAAAATAATTCTGAAATGAAAAGAAAATTAAATTAGTTAATAGAAAATAATTGAAGAATAATATAATTTGAAAATGAATATCAAAAGGGAATGAGAGAAACAAGCAAGAGAATAATTATTTCAATAGATAATGATGAGAAGCAAAATAGCTAAAGTATGAATGAATTTTTAAGTTCACATATCTCATGAATATCACATACATATGTAGTCAGAAAAATATAAAAGTGATAGAATAACTCCTTTTGATAATTAAAATGCATAAAAACCAGTTAAGTAATATTTATGAGTATAAATGCATTTTTGAAATAAATCAAGAAAGAAGCAAATGGTAAATTATGTTAGTTAAAAATCAAGTTTATAGAAAGAAACATGAGAAATAACCCAGGTATAATAAAATACATTGTGAAGTTGAGTCATATGAAAACAATGTGTAGATAAAAATCATGCAAATAGCATGTATTCAGAAAAGAGAAAAGCAAACTGTTTTACCAGAAATAGAAATCAAGAGAAAATGGCACCTTTAGCCATAATTATACACATATGATTCTCTGAGTAAGGTAAGGATAGAATGGGTTTTTCCTCCATTAAAACCCTAGCAAAATGATTTAAATCAAGGGAGGGGCAACAGTTGTTTCTGGGGAGAAAACAGAGGAAATAAAATTAAAAATAAAATAAACTCACATTGTCTTCAGGCCTGAGTATTCTCGGGGAGGAGCAAAGAAAGGTGAGTGATAATCACTTATGGGATTTGAGGCATTAAGATCCATGCTAAGGGCAGCCAAGTTATTTTCATATATATATATATATATATATACTCTATCATAATTTTCTGTTTGATTTTATTCTCTGAATAAATGCATGTTAATAATGGATGGTATTTTGATTGAACTTTTGGTTGAAGTTTTGATCTGTCTTGATTTGATAAGATTGTTTCAGTTTTTGTTTTAAAATACAAGTAATCAAACATGTATTCAGATCATAGAAGTGGATTTTATGATCCAGTTTTGTGTGAGAAATGAACTGAATGTTTTACTGAGAAATAGGGTATCAAAGGAAAATAAGTAGGCAGTGTGAATAATGAGATTTATGCTTATGCCTAGTTTATATTAAAATGATATGAACAATGTAGTATCATGTATAGGTGCTGAGTTATTCCTATCATAAGTTAATATGTTTTTATGGGTTTTTCTCAAAGAAAAATCATGTCCTGTGTTCTCAGTAAAATAAATAAATAGGGTATATAACTTCATCAGATTTATGTGAGACATAGGAATACTTCTGTAGATAAATATGTATGCAAGTTTCAGAAAATATAATTAAAATAAAATAACCTTGGAATGGGATTTAGTATTTTGCATGGAAGCTTGATATGTCTGATTAAAACCCCTGAGAGAGTTTCATAACTTTTGATTCATGAGAGGAAGAAAAGAATGCAAATAATTTCAAGTGATAATAAAATTCTCAGAAGATAAATAAGCATGGTCTCTAAATTATAAGAATAATTTAGGAGTAATGCCTTGATCTGCTCAGCATTAGGTGGATGATGGGTATGTGCATGACTTGTTTAAGTCCTGTAGGCCTCTGTGTAAAGGGTTAACAGAACCGAGCCCCTTTTACAATGCACACATGGTGTTCAATGGCAAGGACTCAGACCAAATAAAAAGATAGAAGTGAGATTGAGAAATCAGGCTATGGAAGTTAGGAGTTAATCCATAGGATCATGTGCATGAATGTCTGGATGAAATGATTGGATGAATGTTTGGGTGTATGATTGGGATATAAACTTACATATGCTCAGATTTTTGTATGAAATGGTACTTTGTTAAAATACGATTTCTATGCAGATTAAAGAATTTACCAAAGATTTTAATATATGATTTCACTCATACCAGAATTTATTTCTGACCCTATTTGTTGCCTTTGCAATATTTGGGTTGTCTCATTTTATTGAGGCAGCTCAAAATGTTGTTGCAGGAAAATATGTATGAATAGCTTGCTTGCATGGATGTTTGAAGATCTAGTTGCTTTTAGAAATGTTTTAGAAAATGCAGTGGTTTCTTTGTAATAAATAAAGCTAGGCAAACTTTCTTATGCCCTATACAATTTCTCAGGATTGATATTTGCTTATTTTTCTGTGTAAAGAATATGTAAAAACTTTAGTACTATATGTGTGTTTGTGAGTTTTTGTTTTAAGCAAACTGATCTGGATAATCTCTGGTGAAGTATGATATAGGAGATCATGCCATATAAATTGATATGTGGTCATATCTTCCTTGGCAATGTCTGATGAACTTTGAATTGTAAAGTAGAAATAGTTTTAGAAAGAAAAAAAATAAAGAACATGCAATAAATCTTTTAAAGACTGAGTTGAACCTAGACCGGGCTAACCAGAAAAGCATGGTCATTATTTGTAATTGATATAAGTATATGTCAAGCTTAAAAATTAAACATATAATTCTTAATCTGGGCATTTGATTTACAGTAAAAATTTGTATTGCTTTGTGTAGTAGGTCCATATGCATTTTTAATACTTGTAGGTCTCACAGCAACTATCCTTAACACATCTTACTATCTAGATACATGACTCAAGTCTGGATGCATTGGTCTTGTCCAACCTGAGGCGGTTTAAAGTAGCTTGTAGTCCTGTTTGAAATAGGCATGACCATCACTTCACAACACCTTAGCCACTACCACTTATTGTTAAGAGAACATTAGCTGTCTACCTAATAAGTACACTTGAGAACTTTGTATTAATTTGATTTATAACATAGCTTTGATTATCTTGTCCTCAAATATATGCTAATCCTCCATTTGATATGATAGATTGAGTCTGCATTTTTGTTCAAATGTATTATCTTCACTGCCTGGTTTTTGAACTAATTTCTTACCCTGATATCTATTTGATCATATCATATTCTGAGCATTTTCTTAAAAAGAAAATTGCTTGAGTTTAAAAGCAGAACCCCAGGCTAAACATATATGTATGAATTGATCTAACACCCCGTATCAGTATTAAATCCCTAAATTCTATGGATCAAATAGCTAGGTTGTGAATCCAGAAATTAGTTAATATAAGTTATAGCACAAGCTAGGAAATTAGGTAAGAAAATGATGTGATCATTTTAGGATTTAAAATCAAGTCTAAGTTCAAAAAAAAATAGATAGAATGGCTATGTGACACAAAAAGTCTCTCAAATATGAGAAATATGTGTGAATGAGTTTCTTTGCTATTTTAATTACTCTGATAAGCAAAGAACCATTTATATATCTTCATATATATAAATAACATGATTTAGTTATACACTGATATGTTTATATTAGTAGGATTCTAGATCTTGGGAGAATGAATTAAGTGAAGTGATCTATTGTAAAAAAAATCACTGCAAACAAGTGATCAGAGAAGTGGGTCACTTCACAACCAGTTCGGGTTGTGGCGAGAGATGTGAAAAGATTGAGATCCAAGACAGTCAAGTTGGTGAAAGTTCAGTGGAACGACAACGAAAAGGACTGTACTTGGGAGATAGAGGACATGATTCGAGATACTTATCCTAATCTATTTTAAGAGTATGTCTATATTAGATTTATATAGATAATCACCAGTCAAATAGACTAGTATGTTTGTTAGGAGTTGTTACAGATGATTGCTATGATTAGTTTTTAGTCCTTATTAAATTTCAAGGACGAAATTCTTTAAGGAGGGGAGCCTGTAACATCCCTAATTTTTAAATAACATTATTCAGGATATTTAATTAGATAAATTAAATATCATAATGTAAATGTTAAGTGATAAGGGTATTGAGATTTGAATAAATTTAAGTGGTCGTGCTTATTAATAAAAAAAGGCTTAAAGAATTGTTTATAGGCTAAACAAATTATATAAGGGCATAATAGATATTGAGCTCCCATGACTCTCACCCTTATATTTATATGTGTCTTCTAAGCCATTCACATTCATTATCACTTTTTCACAAATAATAAACGTAAGTAAAAGAAAGAAGGCCGGCCATTAATTGGAAGAAAAGAAGAAGATATCCAAGGAAAAAGTTAAAGAATTAAAGAGCGGAATCAAACTCATCTCAATCCACTTTCCTTATCAAAGATTAAAGTGAATAATAATTTCCATCTCTATTTCTGAATATATGATGTTTGATGATGATATGCTTGAATTATGGTTTGTTTAAATTTAAACAAGATTGTTTAAATGATGGTTCATACGGTTTTAGACCAAAACCGTGTGATATTAATGTTTAAATGCCATGGAAAAATTATATGTCATGCAAAACATAATTTTAGAGTTGGGTTTTAAGTTCGATAATTTTCCAAGCTTTGGAACGATTATTATGAATTTTTGAATGAAAATATAGCACGTTGGGTATATAAATTTATTTCAGAAAATATATTGAATTTGGGTTTGAAATTTTGATATGTTATATAACACGATAAAAGTAAATTTCTGTGGTTTTTGGGGATTTTTCTTAAGTGATTTGATATACAAACTAAATTATTTTGAGAAGAGGATCCAAATGATTTAATTGTATTTGCAATAGAAGGTTTTGTCTGTAAAATTCTAAGCTTGATACTTATCCAAAATAATAAGACGGATAGTTTTGAAAAGCATGGGAAAAGTTAAGGCAACCAATAAGAAGTTTACATGTAGGCAGGTTAGTTGATATAAGTTGCTTAATTTGACATTTAACCCAGAAAAATAGGTTTCGCCTCTATTAAGGTTACCTTTCGCCCTTTACCTTTCGCCTTCGACATAGTCGAAACCCCATTAAGCCCTAACCAATACACATGGTATCATCTAGGTGGTACGTAGTGGATTGGAGAAAGGCGGAAGGTATGGTGTCGAAAGCATGCTTCTGATGGAGTCGATACCTTAGTTTGTTTTAAAAAGTTAAGCGCCTGTCTTTATTTTACTAAGCTTTCGACTTAGTCGATACATATGTTTTCGGAAGGAGTTTTATAATGGTTTTCGAAGGGGATTCCATGTTGTTTTTAAAAAAAAAGGAGTTCCTTTAATTATAAATCAATGCTTACGAAAGAAGGGGTTCCGACATAGTCGAAGCCCTACCGCTAATTCTTTTGCCTTTCGAGTGTATTGAAGTCATCAATGCTGTCGAAAGGTAGTGTTGTTTTAAAGATGTATTAAGCCGCTTCCTAAATGCTTTCGAAAGGGTTATGGGTTTCGAAGGCAATGGTTTCGAAAGGAGTTTTGAAGTTATCCTTCAGTATTTTTAATATATGCTTTCAACTCTTTCGAAAGGGATGGTTCTGACACAATCATAAATTCCGAACCATTTTTATATGGTAAAAAATGGTTTCGAAAGAGATACTTTTATTTATATTTATTTTGACCGAAATGATATTTTAAAAGGTAAACCCAATGATGTCGAAAGGGGGACTTTCAATACTTTAGGAAGAGATACTTTCAATGGTTTCGAAGCTATGATTCTAATAATTAATAAGTAACACTTTATTATATTCAAACGGTTTCGAAAGAAGGATTTTAAAGTGTTTTAAAAGGCAGGAATCTATTGTTTTGAAAAGAGATATATGCTTTTAAAGGAGGCTATCCAGTGAGGTCGAAAGCAAAGTTTCGAAGATTTTGAAAGTATAGTTTTCAAAACAAATAACCCAATCTCGTTTAAAAGCAAAACCATGGAATATTAATGAACAAAGTATTTTGAAATGGAATTTTTGAAGAAGTCTTAATGGTTAAAAGAATTAACCAAGTTATATTGTTTGCTTCTCCATATATGTATATATTCACTTTGTAATGAACCCAAAACGGTACTTTTGGAAAAGGAAGAATAACCAGTTAGGTAGACCCGGTAGTTAGCCCATGAAAACTGTGTAAGGGAAAGGATATTGGCAAAGGCCAATAGGTTCATAGTTAGCCCATGAAAACTATGTATAATTGAAGTCGTCGGTTAGACATGTTTATAGTTAGCCCATGAAAACTATATCCGAATAAGAAAATGAAATATTGACAGATAGTCAATAGGTTCCTAGTTAGCCCATGAAAACTAGGGTAAAAGAATGATATTGACAGTTTGTCAATAGGTTCCTAGTCAGCCCATGAAAACTAGGATAAAAGAAATGATATTGGAGTTACCAATAGGTTCATAGTGATCCCATGAAAACTATATAAGTGGACAGGGAGTCCATAAATGTTTAACCAGTTATTATTCGGCCCATGAAAACTATTAGATTAATAGTAATCCTAGAAACTATAACTATCTTAGATAGTCAAAATGAATGGGGATGGGTAATCCAGAATTGATACAATTGTTTTGCATTTCATCACATAATAATGTTTTGAATTGATTTAACCATTGTAGATGCAGGAGCATAGAAAATGGTTTATAAAAGTTTTTAAGATACTAGTGAGAGGAAACCCATTCCACTAAGCAGCGTGGTCTCACTAGATATCTAAATGATTTGAGATGGCAGATTATTATTCATACCAGGCTTTATGTCTGACTCGAAGTTTATGTTTTTTCCTTAAACTCTTGGGTACTCAATTGATTTTGAGTAGCTTGAGATTTGAGGTTTTCAGGTACCTCTTAAGACGAATAAGCTTCTGAAGTCGTGCAGGAGGCATGTAGTTATTTGAGTTCTCTCTGATATGATTTCGCTGTGTTATTTTGTTAAGGCAAAGTTGTTTATTGCCTATTATACGCTCTGATCAACAAGAGGGCATCTTCATATGTCGCTCTTGAAGTATATTGTAATAATTATATTTTTCTGAACGTGGTTAACGTTGTGGGATTATGTAAAGAATGTTGAAATGGGTTTTTAGAATGGAATGTGAAAGTTGTTTTGAAATTTCTAAACTTTTTCCATATACATATGTTTCTGGTATATCAATTTATCTAATATTACCGTATTTGGTCGCCGAGGATTAATAACTATGAATGTCTGCAGCATCTGTAGCCGTTAGTTTGGGCCTCCAAGTGGGGGATGTTACAGTTTCTAGGGTCACTATTAACCTTATAGTTTTCATGGGCTGACTATTAACCTGTTTAATACTTATGGACTCCCTGTCCAGTTTCATAATTTTCATGGGATCACTAAGAACCTATTGGCCCCTGTCAATACTTCATTCTTTCATGGATTCTCCTTGAACCTATTGGTATCTCCAATTACTTCCCTCTTATCCTAGTTTTCATGGGTTGTTTAGGAACCTATTGAATTCTGTCAATAACTTAATCTGGATATAGTTTTCATGGGTTCACTACAAACCTATTGGCCCCTGCCAATAACTCTTTCTAATCATAGTTTTCATGGGTTTACTATGAACCTATTGACTTCTGCCAATAAATTTTCTTAAACATAGTTTTCATGGGTTTACTATGAACCTGTCTATCTGACAACTTCAATATTAGGCATCCTACATTCTGGTCTGTCTGACCTCCTAGATGCTATTCTACTCATTCCAGAGTTAATTCAATTTATATTCACTACTGGGTCAACCTAGCTGGTTATTCTGCCCCTTTTCCCCAAAATACAATTATGGATCCATTACAATATGAATATATATATATATGAAGAAGTAAACATACAAACATAATAATACCATCACCTATGGTTTAATATCTTTAAAATCATTTTATAAAAAACTTTTGTTAATCCCTTTAACCTATTAATCAAGGAAAACTTCTTCGAAAACTCCATACTTCAAATCATTTCAAAAATCTTTTATTATGCCATGGTTTTCCTTCAAAATGAGATTGGGTTATTTGTTTTGAAAATTAAGGTTTTCGAAACCTTAAAACTTTACTTTCGGAACCTTAAAACTTTACTTTCGAAACCATTGGAAAACTTCCTTTCGAAAGCATTAAAATCTTTTTTTCAAAACTCTAGGCACCTGCCTTTCGAAACACTTTAAAACCTTTCTTTCGAAACCTTTCAAATGTATTAAAGTGAAACTATTCAATTATAGAAGCATAGCTTCGAAACCATATGAAATTACCCCTTCAAAACATTGGGTTTATCCTTAAAATATCTTTTGGGTCAAAGTGAACATAAATGAAAGTATCCGTTTTGAAACCATTATTTATCATATAAAAGTGTTTGGGGAAAAACTTGATGGCGTCGGAACCATCCATTCGAAAGCTTAAACCATATAAGTAAAACGTTTGAAGGTTAGCTTCGAAACCCCTTTCGAAACCATTGCCATTGAAACCATTAATCCCTTTCAATAGATATAGGAAGTGGCTCATATTTACAAAAAAAGGCTACCTTTTGAAAGCATTGATACCTTTAATTCCTTCGAAAGGCATAAGGTCGGCAGAAAGGTTTCGGCTAGGTCGAAACTACCCCTTTTGAAATCATTAGTTTGGAAACTAAGTAACTCATTCGAAAGCTATACTTTAAATAATAAGGCGGCAACCCTCCTTTCGAAAGCTATTCAAAAGACCCCTTCGAAAGCATATATTTCGACACCTTCGAAAGCATTTAGTAAAACAGGCAAGCGCATTTCTTTAGAAAACAAAACAAAGGTTTCGTTCCCATTGGAAGCTAAGTTTCGACGCCATGCCTTTCGCCTTTCTCCAATCCACTACGTACCAATGTTGATACCTTGTGTATTGATTTCGGCTTCGTGGTTTTCGACCTGGTAGGTGTCAACTTGATTAAAGGCAGAAGCTATGAGTCGAAAGGTGCTTCTAAAAGAGGCGGAACCCACTTTTCTGGGTAAAAGCTGATTAATGCCAATAAAAGCAATAACTTTATAACTAACTTGCCTATTTGTAAACATATAATTGGTTGCCATAATCTTTTCAAATTATTTTCCAAATAAAATAGCTGCATAATTTCATATCTAAACCAATATTAATTTAACAAATAAGCCCTTCCATTAAGCAAAACAATTAAATCATTTAGGTCCTCCTTTCAAAATAATTTAATTCTTATAGAAAATCACTTAGGAAAAATCCCCAAAATTCACAGAAATTCACTTTTAATATGTTATATAACATATCTAAATTTCAGACCCAAATTCTCAATATAATTTTCCAAAATAAATTTATAAACCCAACTAACCATATTTTCCTTTGAAAATTCATAATTAATTCTCCATAACTTGGAAAATTATGAAAAATTAAAACCCAACTCCAAAATCATGTTTCACATGGCATAAAATTTTCTCATGACATTCGAAATTAATTTTAATCGGTTTTACCCTTAAAACCGTATAAAATCATATTTAAACAATTTTGTTTAAATCAACATGTTATAATCCAAACATATCATCCTGCAAATCATCATTAAAATGGATTTAATCTTAAACCCGAAAACAAATGATCATAAAACATAATAGAGATGATATAGATTATTATTCACCTTGATTAGGATAAGGAATTTGAGATTTGATTGAGACTAATCCCCTTGCTTTAATCCTTAGTTTTAGATTGAATTTCTCTTCTTTTCTTCCTTAGCAATGGCCGGCTCCTATTATGTTTTACGTTTGTTTTTGTTTTTCTAAAATGAACGTGAATAGGTGGAAACAAGAATATATAAAGGTAATGGGTTATGTTCGGCTATTTCCTAATAAGCCCTTATGTTAATTAATTATCATATATAACCATTTATAAGCCCATTTATCTTGTTAAACACGGCCCTTAATTTATTTTCAAATCTCAATTCCCTTATCACTCTAATAATTTACATTATTCTATTTAATTTATCTAATTAAATCTCTTGAATAATGTTATCAAAAATTAGGGGTGTTTCAGAATTAATGTATGATTCCGGGATCTGTTGAGGAATCCATGTGTGGTTCCGAGATCTGTTTGAGATAAGGGAATCCATGTGTGATTCCGTGAACTGTTCAAGTTGGAGCTCATGTGAAAGATCTATTTGGGTGGTGACTCATGGGCTAGAATGCCGGACGTAGCCTCATCAGCGGGTATGACTAAAACCAAAGATAGGAGACATAGCCAGTAGGGTTGGCAAACCCGTAGGGTGCATACGACTCCATTTCTAGAGATACTTATTGGGATATGCATGCGGGAGCGATGCACCATGTCTTAGCAAGACCAGCTATGGTTTTCCTATGGTACATTCACTAGAGATGTATGACACTTCGAAAGGATATATCTGATCCTTGTGTAGTAGTTCGGATTCGGCTTCCCCGAAGAGGTCTACATGGAAATCCTACACAATTAACGAACGCGCCTTAGCGGTTATGATTGTATACCTATTAGTCATGTGATGTACACTCACTTGCATCACAGCTATGCGATTATTTATATTCCACACCTTAGACATTATTATATTATCACTGGATTTTATAACAGAATGGTCTGGTTATCGTAAGGGAAAAACCGGTCCGTGTTTATTGACGGCGTGGTCTTACGATATACCCTTATTTTGAAAGTTTTAAGATATAATAAATTCTATGTGATTTGAGTTTCTCACGCTAGTTTACCAGACTGATCCGGGTGTTATTCTCTTATAATGCTCGGGTCAAGTTGAGTATGTTTCCAGATTTAGCTGCTATTCATTAGAGCTCTTGGAGAGGAGCTGGATGATTTCCTACCGTACTTATTTTCCACTACATTACTTAAGTGTATCTATCAGCATTTGTGACGACAGGATGTTATAACTGTCCAGGCTGACGATAGGTTAGTTTTCTCAAATTGATGTATGTATATAAAGGTTTTCTTTTGTTAAAGACCTTTTGAGATATTATATATTATCGTTCCGCATGTGAGATTTTGATATTGTGTTCTCTTCTTTCTTGTTCTATTTCTTGTTCTTTTTATTTTACCCTAACTATTCGTCTTTCAGGCACTTGGATGCTCGGCACGTGAATACCGTGGATGTATTAGTGTTGACATCTGAGGGTCAAATAGGCGGGTCGTTACACTTAGTATCAGAGCCAGGTTAAGCAAGAACCTTGGCTTTGCAGGGTATAACTCATTTAGAGATAGGGTAATGGAATGCCTTATTATGAGTTGAGTGTATATATATACGAGAGTGTGTATATGTTATTGTTACAAAAATATTTTGTATTTTGTTGATTGGTCTGTAGAGTGGCTTATGGATTCTGATCAATATGAGTTGTTATCGTTATTGACAGGGATGTCTAAACACTTGGACAGGCAAACCGACACAGTATTGTTTTGGAATCCGTAAATGAAATAATTTTACCTTAGATTATATTTTATATATAAAAGAACAATTTTCTTAAATTGATATAGTTATTTATGATGTGTTTGTTTGTTAGTAAATGATAATATTCTATTTTTATCATTTATTGTTTGATTTGTTGTGCTCGACCAGTTTATGAGCAGTTTTATCTTTTCACTACATAGGTTGGGTAGATAATAAATTGTAGGAACATTGAGACAAACACCTTGAGAATTAAGTTTCATAATTTGACTATAAGGCGTTCGACGATAATGTTGGGTTATAATTTGATTTTAATAAAAGTTGTTTATTATAATATAAACAAGGTAAACACTTATTTAATAGTTTTTTATAAGGAAGTGACCTATATAAATATGGTTTATAAGTATAGTCATAAAAGTAAAAAGGATTTAAACTGAGAATTTGAGAACTTAAATCCCAGTGTTGTAGAAATTGGTTTTCTAAGGTTTTGGAAAATAATACTATTATCATTTGAAAGTAAATATTTGGGAATTAGTGTAAGGAATTGATATCATGGTACTTAGTAATATTTACGAAGTATTTTATACCGTTTTGGGAATGATTTTGGTATAGTCCGAAAGGTATGGTTGAATGTACTGAATTCACTTCTGTTGCTGGAAAATGATTTTGATGGTGACTGCAGCATCGTCAGCGTTTATTTACGAGTTTCAAAGTGGGGGATGCTATAGTAGCATTTTGCTACATATTTTTTTTGGTAAAACAGATTTTACAAAAGTTATAAGTATATGTATTTCAAAATGATTTGAAATAAGATTGGGTGTTTAGTTCTTGAGTTTTCTGTTAAGAAATTTTATAGACTCATGTATCCTATGCATTAGGGGAAGTATAGTTGTGCATTTTGTTTGATCCGCTGATATGTAGGTTTTCATTTGTTAAAAACGAAATGGAATTTTCGATGATTTTGGACAGTCGAAACTTCAAAATTTGTATAATCAATTAAAGCTGAGAGTTTTTTGAAACTATAAAGATGAGTTTTATATAACGCTTGAACTTGGAAGGATATAGAATTTAAACAAGTTTTAAATTGATTGAATATCCATGTTAAGTAAAATGAATTGGATATTTTTGAATATACTCTGAGGATATAGTGGAGTATTATACGGATATGGACTTAAGTTATATAGTGTTTAATAACTTGAAGTAGATTTTATGAAATAGTTCACAAGCGTTTTTAGTATTAAGTAAGAAATACTAAATGAAAATGAATGTGAATTGAAATGGAAAGCAATTGGTGTAGCTAAGAAACCAATTGAATCAGAGTACGTAAGTTGTACGTAGATCATTTTATTCGCGTAACAGTTCTTGATCTGGGATTCAAGTACATGGATTTCGAGGTGATTTACACCAGTCCGAGTTAGGGTTTTTCACTCGATTCTCGACGGCGAACACTTGATGTGGGTTCTTGATATGAACTTGGAGTTTTCTATCATAGTATATGGCTATGTAAGGAAAAAAGAGGTTTCTAATCAAGGAACCGGATCGGAGTCCACACTAGAGAGGTCGGGTAGGATATACTAGTTCGGAAGTGAAATTTATGTGATCGAGCTAGCAATCAAGTTCGATATTGCGTACGAATGATATATGTATATCGTACGGGTTTAAAATATTTGTATGTTATGTGTGTTGGCTTGTGTAGAGTACTGGGAATGACTCTTCAAATTATTTTGGTAGCATGAGTGATCGACTGAGTAATACCTGCGGCTGTTGAGCATAAGGTAACGCTCAGTGGATTGTTTGTCATCCTTATGCGATGAGATGGTTTCTAAACCTAGGTGAACCATGAGTTTTGGTTGCTAGTGATTACAGTACTGTATAGTATTGTTATGTGATTGTTTCTATGGTTGCCAGTGATTGCAACACCGTTGGGTATTGATGTGTGATTTTTGCTTTGTGGCTTATGTTGGAATTTCGAGGGTGAAATTCTTTTAAAGGGGGAAATATGTAATGACCTGGATTTTTTTGAATAGTTTAAAATTAAATATTGGAATTATTTAATTAATTGAATCTTGGAGTTAATTCTAATAAAAGTGGTTTCAAAAGCTTATTTGAATTCAGTTTAAATAATAAAAGGTTATTGTAAAGTTTAAATTATAATTTAAGTGATTTAATTTGTTTTAATAATAATTAGTTTTAATTAATGTATGAAATTATCATTCCGGGGCACTGTCTCGGATTTTAACGAAACTAGTGCCATTGGATTCGGAATAATGAATTATTATACGTCGACGAGTTTCATGATGATCAGACACGCTGTATGATCGTGCAAGCTTGGAACACAGGACAATAAATTCAAGAGAATATATTATAATAAATATAGCATATAAATACATCATCAAATCCTTAAAACCTAAATCCTGATTCCCACTTTCTCCTTCTTTTACATTTTTCCTGTCACTACTCCTACTCCTCTTCCATCAATTAAATCAAGCTCCATAGTTAACGAAATCATGTGATTTTGGATTCGATGGCTTCGTGTGGCCGAGTACATCATTTCCCTATGCTTCTATTTGGGCACGACGAAGTTCGACTTAGTCTTAGCCATTCTATGGTAGGGGTTCGTCGTTGATAGAGGATAATTTAGGTCAAATGGGTGATTTCGTGGTATTTTTTAGGTGGAGATGAGTCGATCGAGGTAAGCGAGAGGTGGTGCGACGCTATAGTGATGATCGCGACATTTGATGTCGTACAGGAACAGTGTCGGGCCGCGTCGTGTTTGGGGTTGCCATAGGCGAACTCATGGTGACCGTTATGCTCGTGGTAGCAAGAGAAGAGGGTTGGCGATGGTTTGAGGTTGAATGGTGGTCGAATTTGATTCTCGACCTGGACATGTCTAATTGGGGGAGCGGTGGTCGCGATTGATAGGAGGTGGTCGGAGGTGTCGATGATGGTGCCGACGAGTCAGGAATGGGATGGGGAGTTGATTGGTGAGCTTGATTTGTCGTTTCGTCGAGGGGTTGGTTATGCCACTGATCAACGTGCACGAGGTAGGTGGGTTTCAGCATGCACGGTTGGGTTTTTGAAGAAGAAGAGTGACGAGGGAGGGGTTTTAAAGGTAATTAAGTTTTAATTTTAGTTGATTAATTTATCAATTAAGTTTAAAATCCAAATTATTATAAAATCGTATCTTGTTTGTAAGAGGTCCGATTGAGGCATCGTCTTCGCCGTTGCGTTCGTATCGAGAGTATCTACGCATTGGAGTTGAATTCGTCGAGATTGAAGCTAGTAAGAATTTTAGTCTGGACTATTCAAAAACGCGAAAGCGTTACATAGAGCTTGGGTGAGTTTTACTCACCAGTTGATATATATATTATCGTATATATATATAATTATTGTTGTATTGAAATTATAAACTGTATAACGAACAATGCAAGTTACTACTTTTGGACCCCGTCTTGTTTTGTAAAATAAGTGAGAACATTGTTATTGAGTATAACAATCTCCTTTTGATTCTGTAAAACATGTATCATGGCCCAGACTACTTGTTTACATGTTTAATATTCTTTTGTGAATTGTGATAATATGTTATTGTTATCCAGGTTTTTAACCCATCAGGATCCAGAAGAATATGGAACGACTTGATAAAGTCAGAACGGCTCAGAACTCAACAAAAAAGGGCTAAAGCAACGACTGTGTATGACTAAACCAAGAGACCAGCGTCCGTCTAGTCCAATCGGCAACTAAATACAACTAGCTAGTAAGTCTTCATAAAAACAAAGCGACATGCAACGAGACTATAGGAACAATGTCGATACAAAGCAACAAAATCATGCCAAACATCGAAGTCCAGAAAAATTCTAAGTGCATGGATCGCTAGCGATCCATACACTATGGATCGCCAGCGATCCATACGTCATCACTGGGTCGCTAAGGCACACGGGAAGCAAAGAAAGCCAAAATATGCTAAATGCATGGATCGCCGCGATCCATACTCATTCATGGACTCTTGGCGAGCTAACTAGGCAAAGAAGGGAAAAGAGAAGCTAAGTGATTGGCTCGCACGCGAGCTAAATCTATGGATCTAGGTCTGTCAATGGATACCCGAAAAATCCGAAATCTGTCTGGATCCATATCTGAAAAAACAGATATTATCCGATATCCGAAAAGCGGATGCAGATATCCGATATCCGAAAAGAAAATCGGATGCGGATGCGGATATGGGCATATCCGTATCCGAAAAACATCCGTCCGATCCGAAATTAACTATAATAAAATTTGTTATTATTATCGATTTATTATTTAAAGATGACCCTAAGTTATAGTTAAAATATATTTAGAAATGAATTGTCCTAAGCCCAAATTGCTCAAGAAAGAAAGTAAAACCCTAACTAAGCAAGCAACAATAAGTCACGTAACTCACATTTTCACTTTCCTATTTCAATTTTCAAACCCTTATTTCTATTTCCTCAGTCGTATCCAATTTCAAACCCTAAATTGCTCTCGCGCTCCGCATTTTGTCACCGCTCCGCCTCGTTCAGCTCACCTCGTCGTCGTCGCGCTCGCCTCGTTCAGCTCCGATCCAAGTGTCACAGCCCTGCTTTGCCCCGATCCAAGTGCCAGAGATCCATCTCGTTTGGCATAGCTCCGCCTCGCATAGCACTGCTCTCTGCTCACGCTCGGCTTTGCTCATGCTTGACTGCTATTGCTCTTCGCTTTGGTATATAGTTTGAAACTTAATTTTTTTTGCTATTATTTCATATTGTTTTAATACCAGAATGAATGGATCAGTATCCTGCATAATATACAAATGTTCTACAGATAATTAAGTTATCTCAAAAATTTAATAAGCATTAAGATATTGGTAAATAGAATTTGGAAGATAATATGAGAAGTGGAGATATAGCAAATGACATCTGTTAGGATTTGCAGCAGCCTGTGGCAATAAAATTTTTTCCCTCTCAATTGACAAATTTGGCAACTTTACCAAATTGCAGGCCAACCTTGAATCATCATTCATGTGAAATATATTCTTGATGATAATATCAGTCTAAATTTATGTTAGAGGAAAATGTATGTTATTTGGTTTATTAACTGATATTTGATTTTCTAGTGTGCTATACTTTGTATTTTGTTTAGATTATTAGTTACTTTATATAAGATGGCTAAGATGAAAACATATGAGAACTGAAAACAAATATTATCTATTGTTTTAGTTTGTTTTTGTTTATTTGAATTGTTGTAATATCGTAGAACTTGTTTGACATTATGTATGTTGCTATTTTGTCATTTGAATTGTTGTAATATTGTATGAACTTGTTTGACATTATGTGTGTTGCTATTTTGTCATTTGACAAACTGATTAGTATTGTAGTTTGTGTGTATTGCCATTTGAGAAAGTGATTGTTTTAGCTGTGATGTTTTAGTTCAAAAATATTAGCATAATAAAAATCTTATTCAATTTCGGATGCAGATATTTTAGATATTTTGGAATATTCGGAAATATCCACTTTTTATTTTCGGATGTGGATATTTTGGGATATCTGAAAAATTTCCACGGATGCGGATGCGGATGTAAATTCTCCGATATCTGCGGATATCTGATGCGGATTCAGATGTGGATTTAAATTTTTGGATGCGGATGCGGATATAGCCATATCCGCATCTGTTTGCATCTGTTGACAACCCTAATGGGTCGCTAGCGATCCATGGTTTTGGCTCGAGTTGCAAGCTGAGCTTCATTGCATTTTCCTAAGCCAGTCTGCAAGCAGTCAGTGAACAGGCCTGGCCCAGAAACTCTACAATCTCTATAAATACCATCCTACCTGCAACACAAACAGGATCCTCTCCGCACTGGTTACTGAAGCTCTGCTGGAAAATTTCTTCGCTCTCTACCTCCCTCACAACAATCTCCAAGGGATTCAATGTGATTCTCCAGTGGATTCCAACTCTGGGGATTCGATCTAGCCAAGGATAATCAAAAGCCTTGTAATCGAACACTACTTGTAACAGCAATCAGTCATAATAAAACTATAAATGGACGTAGGCTTTGTTAACAGCCGAACTAGTATAAAAATCTTCTTGTCTCCTTTCTTTTACTGTTCTTTTCCATACATATTATCTGTATTATTGCTTTGTACAAACAAGCCTGGTGCTTTCACAATCAAACCAGCGAGACCGCCTTATGGGTCATTTGAAAGGGATATAATCGATTACAAGGCCAAGCTCCCATGGGATATGGTAACCACTCCCAACTGAACAGCTTCGAATCCCATCATAGAGCTCCTATCAAGAATGGTCGTCATCAAAATGGTCGTTAAAAACTCACTTCAGGATTGGCTCGAAGTCAAACTCGAGTAATCGCCCATTTGACTCGAAGCAGATATTGGAAGTCCTGACTCGAAGTTGAACTCGGGTAATCACCCATTTGACTCGAAGTAAACCTAGGAAATTCTAGCCCGAAATCAGACTCGTGTAAAACCAAAATTTTCTCACTAAGAAAAGGTCTTTCGTAGCGTTGAAAAAACACTGCCAAAACCTGTGTTTTGGTAAATGATGCGACACAACATGCAACTAAAGTCTGAAACTTTTCGTAGCGTTGTAGAAAATGCTACCAAAACTTGACCTATTGTAGGATTTTAGAAATGCTACAAAAAGTTGCAAACTTTTAGAAGCATGTCGTATCGTAGTGTTTGCCGAAACCCTACTAAAATTTTCGGTAGCATTTTTTCAACACTACGAAAGTCATATCCCAGCTATTTGCATTTATTTCTGTAACATTTTTAAAACGCTACTAAAAGTTATTAACTGTTCTCTAGCATACTGTACAAGCTACCATTTCCTGTTAATGGCTTATACCATTTCCAGCCATCGCTCACATAATAGTCTTATTACAACTAGCAATCAATCATATAATCGTCGTGTTCAAACCAACAATCGATCAATCACATAATAATTGTATTCAAACAATTAAAAAACATGTTAATTACATAATCAAATATAATATACATAACCATTTCGATAATAGTTTTTCAACAAACTGAGAAAATTCACATAAAATCTATAACCATTCACAAACAAGTTTACACAACAAGTACTAACAAAATGTTATAGTATATATAACAATTAAAGCCATATTGATTACTTGATTACCCACAATTCTTCGTTGTAACTGGTCTTTCCTCCTAAAAACCTAATTACCTATAGACAAGTTTAACAATCAACAGATGATTATGAAACTGTTTTGCATATTTAAAGTATATTGAACATCCTAAGTTAAACTTTTATTAAATTTAAATAATTTTTATAAAACTTAGTTAACTTGGTTAAATTTTTATAAAACTTGGTTAATTTTTATAATAAACTTATTTAATTTTTAAAAACTTATTAACTTGGTTAAATTCTAATAAAACTTAGTTGATTTGTATAAGTTTATTTAATTTTTATAAAATGTAGTTAAAATATATAAAACTACACTTGTACGTGCACATCACCCACACTATTCCACTCAAAGCCAAGAGCAACCTCTTCACCAAGCCAAGGCCATACCCAATTGGAAGGAGGAAGCAAGTACGAGGAGCTTCGAAGCAAGGAAAAGAGGAGGTAGTGTTGCCGAAGTACCGCCGATTCGATTTTAGAAAGCTATGAAAATGTTTGGTGGAGTGGAGCCATAAGTGAGTACTCAATGTTTATTAAATGATAAATAATCTCTATAACTATTTTTAATTATAATAATATGTCCATTTAATCTCTTAATGATTTGTATGAATGTTTGATAACGTGGTTGATTATATGGATGTTGATATGATTGATAACCTGGTTGTGATAAATTATGAGAAATCATAAATAAAATGGTTAAGTAATTAACCTTGGTTAATTAATAGAAAATTAATTCATATAAATATGTGTATGATGTTTATTGAGCCTCTTGAAGGTTTTAAAATATAAAAAGTTTAGAAATGAATATTATAATAATATAATATTATGAAATGGTTTAAATGTGAATATAAGATTTAATATGGAAAATATTTGTTTAAATGATTTATAATGGTTTATAAACATTAAAACTCAATTTGGAGAAGTTTTGACAAATTTTGAAAAATAAGTCAAAATAAGGCGCGTCGCGTAATGGCATTTCGCGATGTCGCGCCGTAAAAGTCAAATGAGTAAAGAATGAAATATAGCTCGGAATTCTTTGAGATAAGAATTTTTTGGACTATTATATCCATATTTTTAAACGACCAAAGAAAATAAAGATTTCACCTTGTATATTTTTAAATAAGTCCAAAATTTTTTTTAAAGAAAATAATCGTGGTTTTGTAGTTCGAATCCATAAAGGGAATTCCTTTAAACTGATATTTTTAAATTCTTTAAAAATATGAAATAAATTTTATAAATCTATTAAAATGTTTTAAAAGATATTTGAGTTAAATAAATGAATTTCCAAAAGATAGAAAAGTCGTTTTGATCAATATAGCTTTTAAAACACTATTTGGAGCACGTTTTCGCAGCACTTTTTGATAACTTTTGCAAACAATGTTTTTAACTTAATTATTCTTTCCCGAATTTTTTGTGAACCTTTTCAAATAAATAATTAAGTATTTTAAAGATGACTAAGAGGTTTAAAAATGAGTATGTGGAAACAACTAGTACGTTTGTTCTTTTTATGAGTAGCACAGAAAATCCGACCGAGGAATGGAACAGATTAAAGGGAAAGCCCAGATGCTCTAAAATAATTAAAATTTAATTAAATATGTTAAAAGATTTAGAGTTGGTTAAATAACTAGACCACCTTATGGGTGACGGAGAGGTAGTCTCTGGGCTTGAGTTTGGGAAATCAATTGCGTGCCCTTCCTTGCTAGCGGGACTGGCCCGACAGAGGGGATAGTAAATTTGATTTACTCAGATCAAAATTTCCCATAGTATAAAAGATATAATTTTCCAAATTTAAAAAACTTGGATTGCATAAAAATGATCTTCTTGTACTTGGTATTAAATTCCAAGGAGGGAATCCGTACTATCCGTGTGAATTTAAAAGGTGATTTCACCGTTATTCGATGTATAGTAAAGGTTGAATATGAAAACTGGTATTGAGTAGAATTAATATAATTTTCATGATCCTTTTTACTCAATAATCTTTTCCAATATGAGATTTAAATAAATGATTTGAAAATATTTCCTAAATAAAAAGTGAAATGATTGGAATTATTCCAAAATTCAAAATGGATTAATTAACCGAATGATTTGATAAATGAGGCTTAATGATTCCATATACTATTAAGAAGATAAATGGAATAATTTAAAATAATATGTCTCCCTGAGATAATTATGAATGAATAAAAAGTTGAATAAAATTTAGTGATGATTGATAATCATATATGACCTTAACATCTTTTTAATCGATGATTGGTTCGGAGGAACCGGGGTCGGCTTTGGGTAACTTCTATACGAAAACCACTTCGAACCAATGTATACGTTCGAAAGTGAAGACATGTTAAAGATGATGATTACTGAAGACCGAAGATCTTTAGAATGTATGGATTGTTGTCACGAGTCTCAGGGGTTCGCCCTATATTATATTTATATGGCAGTGGTGTCTGCATTCTGAAATCTTCGTTGTATTGAAGATCAAAGATCTTTATAGCGAAAGGACTGCCTGTTGACATTCTCTGGGTCTCTCCCAATATGGAGATATTTATTAAAACAGTGGTCCTATCGTATTATGAAATCTCTGTAATGCAAAGTCTACTCGCTAGTGATCCTAGGAAGTGGTAGGAGGAGAGCCTTCAGTTTTATTCAGTCTCAGAATGAACTTGTATGGACAAACGTCTGATAGTGCATTTTTGATCATATTAATTTATTTCTATCAATGATTATCTGCTCGACGGTGGAGGAGGCAACTTCTCTTAGCTTAACACCCTTTCTTGAGACGTATGAGCTCAGGAGTTATATGTATGTAAAACTCAGTTGTATGATTATGGAATGGCAATGTGGCATTCAAAGTGGAACCTGTTATGAGAAAGGCAAAGCGTGGCTTTTTGAAAAGAAAAGTGTAGCTTTGTGGGAACTATGTGCATATAGCCTCTCAAGCCTCACATCTAGGTAATGATACGGGTAATTAAGTGGTCTACAGGACATATATTTCAGGCTATCATTTATATGAGTATGGAAGAGTCCAATGGAATCTGGATCCTTAAGGCATCTATTGCCCCATTTATTTTAATATAGTAGCTAGCTTGTGAAAAGTGATAAGGTTACCGGATATTGGTAGTGTAGCAAGTGCGGTTCCAAGTTGCTAGCTTGAGAAAATTGATAAGTCTACCAGGAATTAGGGTTGTTATGCGTGGATCGAAGGAAAAGGCCACTAGTTCTCTATCATGTTGGAAATCCAATTCCAATACGAGCTTTACGGTTTCGATTGTAGTCCCAAAATAGTTGTAATGCTTTCCAAACATTGCAGCTACCCCTTTTGGTATCATATATTCCATCCGGTATATTCCGTTGACCTAGTTTGGATATATTACCATAGTCGAGTATTGATACTTTCTTTATATATATATTTATTTGAAAGTGCTTTCAAACTTTTGTCATTTATAATAATATTAAAGTGATTTTTCATATAAAGTATTTTGGTTATCGTAAGTAAAAACTCGTTCATATTTATGAGCGGCATGGTCATACGAAATACTATTCTTTTTAAAGGTTTTGTTTAGTACCCATCTATGACTCCGTCGTACGTTTTGGTTTGAGTTTCTCACGCTGGTTTATCAAGCTTGATCCAGGTATTTTTAATACTCGGGTCAGATCCAAGTAGTTTCAGGTTTAGTTGAAGTTGCTTCGATTTTCCAGAGGAGAGATAGAGATCTTCATCTACGTATGGACGTATTCTATTAACCGCTGCATCTATTGCATTTTTTTTTATTTTTCAACATTTTAAAGGATAGAGGGTTTATAATGTCCAGATTGAATCTTGGTTAGACTCTAATATTGTATTCAAAATTTTCCACTGTAAAGATTATTGTTGAAATAATAAATGTTATTCTTTTCGTGTGAGATTATGTTCTGTCTTTATTTTCTTTCTCCCCTAACAATCGGTTTTTTCGGCATTTTAATTTGCGGGACATGAATACCAAGGATGTATTAATGTCGATTTTCAAAGGTTGAAAATCCGGTTCGTTACATTTGGTATCAAAGTGCAAGGTTAAGTGAGAACCTTGGCTTTGCTGAGGCAACCCAGTAAGAGATAAGTAATGAAATGCCTTATATTGAGTTTTGAGTGTATTATATATATAAGCATGTATTTATTAGTGATTATAAAAATGTTTTATATTGTGTCAATTTAGCTGTTGAGTGGCTTATGAATTCTAGTCGGTACGTAGAAAGCCACAATATCGATTGGGGTTTCTAAACACTTAAACAAGGAAAACCAACATAGTATTGTTTCGAGATTGGGTAAATGAAAAAAAATTACCTAGATTATATTTTATATATAAAAGAATAATTTTTCAAAAATTATTACAGTTATATATGGTGTGGTTGGTTGTTAGTGAATGATAATATTTGATTATTATCATTTGTTGTTTATTGTTTGTGTTCTAATAAATGTTGTTGTTATTATAATGTAAACAAAGATAAACAATTAAGAAATGGCTTTATAAAAGGTGTTTAATTAAGAAACTTATTTAAGAATATATTTTATAAAGGTATCTTTTACAAAATAAAGTGTATAAGATATATTTTTAATAAAAATGAATTTTAAGAACTCTTATCCTAATCTTTTGAAAAAATTTAAAAGGAAAGTTATCTAAATAGAAGTTATTAACAAAGAAATTTCAAAAAGATTTAAGATAAAATTTTAATAAGAGAAGTTATTGAAAAAAAAAGAGGTAAATCATCTTTTAATTTGAAATAGTTTCTTTTAGAAAAAGGATAAAAGTATTTTATGTATGAATATTTTGAAGAAATAAAGAGTTTATAAAAGTTATATTAAAAGATAATAGTTTTATGAAATGTTTTAATAAAGATTTGAAAATTTAAATAAAGTACGGATGTTATATGCGGATCATTTTGTCACATGATTCTTATCTAAGATTCGAGTACATAACATTGAGGTGTTTACACCGGTTTGTAAATTAGGATTTATCGCTCGATTCTTGATGACGAACATTGATGAGGGTTTATGATTGGGTACTTAGATTTTCTATCATAGTTGAGAGCTATGTAAGGAAAACTAAAAGTTCTAATTGGAAAGTCTAATCAGAGTCCGCACTAGAGGTTCGGGGGATTAATACTAGTTCGGAAGTAAAGTTGTGGATTCGAATAGTAGAACGAATCAAATATTGCATGCGGAGGATCTACATACATAGTACAGGTGTAAGTTAAAAAAAATATTTTGGGCAAATACCTTTGGGTTTTGCATTGATGTAATTTCGGGGACGAAGTTCTTTTAAGAGGGGAAGTATGTAACGACCTAAAATTTATCAATTTGATAAATTATATTTATTTTTAAAATATTCTAATATAATATTTTTTAACTTAGATTATGATGTTTTGAACAATAAATAATAATGGTAATAAGTATTTACAAAAATATATACTTTGGAAAAATAGCGATAAAATGACCGAAAACCATTTTATCGATAAACAACTCTATAATCGTAAAACATCGCGCACAGAGAGCAAGAATATGAAATAAAATTATATATTTATTTTTTGGAAATTTAATGTATTTATGACGTCATCAGTGATACCATTATATTTGATAATGGAATTATGATTTTAAATTGTGATTTAATAATTATTATAATTATTCTAATAAATGTTTTAAATGATAGTAATTCATTTTAAATAGTTATAAAGTGATAAAAAATCACTTATAATAGTTTTGTAAAGATATGTATTTGAATTGAAAAATATAAGGAAAATTGATATCACTTTATGACTATAATAGCAATATTTGTAAATATTGATTTATATGATATTATAACTCAAGTTAGATCATTTTTATTAATTAAAAATGATTAGAAATTTATTTTCAAACATTTTTACAAATATATGTATATTAACTAATAAGTGAAATTATGACTAGGAACAGAAATCAGAATACATAACTGTTTGACGTATATAAGTTGTATGACGTTGTTTATGTGACTTGAACACATATATAACATAGTAATACACACCCTAGCACATACATACATCCATATATATATATATATCATATTTATACATTTATATATACATAAAGTTAAAAATATCTAATATATTTTCCATGTACTTACACTTTTAACATCCAAAATTCAAATGCACATGCTAGGAAGTGATGGTGGCACATGGTAGCACATGAAAGGGAGGGTGTAACGTGTATGGTGATGTGAAAGAGGGGGTGTCGGCATGGGGTGTTTTGGTCCATGCACATTTAGATAGTTTTTCACACATTTTTCCTATAAATACCCCTGCATTCCTTCACATTTCTACACACAATTCTCCTTCTTCTTCTCTCATTTCCAAGCTTCTCTAATGGCTTCTTATCATAAGAAATTAATAGCAAAATGTCAAGAGTAGAAGAGGAAATTATTTAAGCAAGCATAGGATATCAATCCACTTCAAAATTAAGTGCAAACCACCTCTCTTCCCACCTATAACTCAAGGCCCACACTATTCCACTCAAAGCCGAGAGCAACCACTTCACCAAGCCAAGTTCATACCCAATAGGAAGGAGGAAGCAAGTCCGAGGAGCTCAGGAGCAAGGAAAAGAGAAGGAAGTGCTGCCGAGGTACCGTCGGCTCGATTTTAGAAAGCTATGGAAAAGTTTGGCGCAGTGGAGCCATAATTGAGTACTCAATGTTTATTAAATGATAAATAATTTCTATAACTATTTTTAAGTATGATAATATAACCATTTAATCTCTTAATGATTTATATGAATGTTTGATAACTTGGTTGATTATATGGTTGATTACATGGATGTTGATATGGTTGATAACTTGGTTGTGATCAATTATGAGAAATCATAAATAAAATGGTTAAGTAATTAACCATGGTTAATTAATAGAAAATGAATTTATATAAATATGTGTATGAAGTTTATTGAGCCTCTTAATGGTTTTAAATATAAGAAGTTTGGAAATGAATATTATAATAATATACTATTATGAAATGGTTTAAAAGTGAATATGAGATTTAATATGGAATATATTTCTTTAAATGATTTAAAAGGTTTATAAATGTTTTATAAACAATAAAACTCAATTTGGATAAGTTTTTACAAGTTATAAAAAATAAGTCAAAATATGGCGCGTCACTTAACGGCAATTCGCGATTTCGCGCCGTAAGAGTTAAACGAGTACATAGAATTGAATATATTTTGGAATCCATAGAGATAAAATTTTCCGGACTATTATATCGATAGTTTTTAAATGAAGAAAGAAAATCAAGATTTCATCTTTTATATTGTTTAATAAGTCCAAAACAAGTTTTCAAAATAATCGCGGTTTTGCAGTTCAGAATACATAAAGGGAATTCCTTTAAAATGATATTTTTAAATTCTTTAAAAATATGAAATAAATTTTATAAATCTATTAAAATATCTTAAAATATATTTGAGTTATATAAATGAATTTCCAAAAGATAGAAAAGTCGTTGTGATCAATATAGCTTTTAAAACACTATTTGCAGCACTTGTTTGCACCACTTCATAATAACTTTTGCAAACAATAGTTTTAACTTAATTATTCTTTCCCGAATCTTTTGTGAACCTTTTTAAGTAAATAATTAAGTAATTTAAAGATGATTAAGAGGTTTAAAAATGAGTATGTGGAAATGACTAGTACGTTTGTTCCATTTGTGCGTGTCACAAAAAATCTGACCGAGGAATGGAACGGATCAAAGGAAAAGCCTGGATGCTCTAAAATAATTAAAAGTTAATTGAGTATGTTAAAATATTTAGAGTAGGTCAAATAACTTGAACACCTTATGGGTGACATAGAGGTAGTCTCTAGGCTTGGGTTTGGGAAACCAATTGTTTGCCCTCCCTAGCTACCCGGACTGGCTCGACAAAAGGGATAGTAAATTTGATTTACGAGGATCAAAAATTACCGAAGTATAAAAGATATAATTTTCCAAATTTAAATAACTTGTATTGCATAAAAATGATCTTCTTATACTAGGTATTAAATTTCGAGGAGGGAATCCGTACTATCCATGTGAATTTAAAAGGCGATTTCACCGTTATTCGATGGATAGTAAAGGTTGAATATGTAAATTGATATTGAGTAGAATTAGTATAATTTCCATGATCTGTTTTACTCAATAATGTTTTCCAATATGAGATTTAAATAAATGATTTGGAATTATTCCAAGATTCAAAAAGGTTTAATTAACCAAATAATTTGATAAACGAGGCTTGATGATTCCATATACTGTTAAGAAAATAAATGGAATAATTTAAAATAATATGTCTCACTGAGAAATTTATGAATGAATAAAAAGATGAATTAAATTGAATGATGATTGATAATCACATATTAACTTAACACCTTTTTAATCGATGACTGGTTCGGAGGAACTAGGGTCGGATTTGGGTAACTCCTATCCGAAAACCACTTCGAACCAATGTATACGTTCGGGAGTGAAGACATGTTGAAGATGATGATTATTGAAGACCGAAGATCTTCATAATGTAGGAATTGCTATCACGAGTCCCAGGGTTTACCTCATATTATATTTATGTGGCAGTGGTGTCTGCATTATGAAATCTTCGTTGTATTGAAGACCCAAGATATTCATAGCGAAAGGACTACTTGTTGACATTCTCTGGGTCGCTCCCAATATAGAGATATTTATTATAGCAATGGTCTTGTCATGTTATGAAATCTCTGTAATGCAAGGACTACTCACTACTGATCCTAGGATGAGGTAGGAGGAGTGCCTTTAGTTTCATTCAGTTCCTGAGCGAACTTGTATGGAAGAATGTCTAATAGTGCATTTCTGATCATATTAATTGATCTTTATCAACGTATTATCTACTTGGTGGCAGAGGAGGCAACTTCTCTTAGATTAACACCCTTTCCTGAGACATACGAGCTCAAGAGTTATACGTTTATAGAAATCAGTTATATGATTATGGAATGGCAATGTGGCATTCAAAGTAGAACATGTTATGAGAAAGGCAAAGATTGGCTTGGTGGAAAGTATGAGCGTAACCTCTTAAGCCTCACATCTCGGTAATGATACGGGAAAATAAGTGGTCTACGGGACATATATTTTACGCGATTAGTTGTATGAGTATGGAGGAGTCCAGTGGAATCTAGATCCTCAAGGCATCTATTGCGACATTTATTTTAGTATAGTAGCTAGCTTGTCAAATGTGATAAGGCTACTGGATATTGGTAGTGTAGAAAGTGCAGTTCCAAGTAGCTAGCTTGAGAAAAGTGATAAGGCTAGTGGGAATTATGGTTCTTATGCATGGATCGAAGTAAAAGGCCACTAGTTCCCAATCATATTGGAAATCCTATTCCAATACGAGCTTTACGGTTTTGATTGTAGTCCCAAAATATCTGTAATGCTTTGCAAACATTTCAGTTGCCCCTTTTGGTATCATATATTCCGTCTGGTATATTCCGTTGACCTAGTCCAGATATATTACCATAGTCCAGGTATTGATACTTTCTTTGTATTTATATTCATTTGAAAGTGTTTTCAAACTGATGTCATTAATAATAATATTAAAATGATTTTGGTTAGTACCCATCTATGACTCTATCGTATGTTTATGGTTCGAGTTTCTCACACTAATTTATCAAGCTTGATCCGGGTATTTTTAATACTCGGGTCAGATTCGAGTAATTTCAGGTTCACTTGAAGAAGCTTGGAGTTTCTAGAGGAGAGTTGGAGATCTTCATCTACGTATGGACGTAATCTATTATCCGCTGCATCTATTGCATTTTTTTTATTTCTCAGCATTTGTAGGACAAGGGTTTATAACTGTCCAGGCTGAATCTAGGTTAGCCTCGGATATTTTATTCAAAATTTTCCGATGTAAAGATTATTGTTGAAATAATAAATATTATTCCATTCATGTAAGATTCTATTCTGTCTTTATTTTCTTTTTCCCTTAACAATCGATTTTTCCAGCTTGTGGCTCGTGAATACCGAGGATGTATTAGTGTTGATTTTCGAGGGTCAAAAATCTGGTTCGTTAGCTCCCACATCATCACATTTAAAGACCACTAAGAAGATCCTCCATATAATTAAAGGTACCATCGGTTTTGGTTTATTATATTCTTCATCTAACAATTTCAAATTGGTTTGTTATAATGATTGTGATTGGAGTGGAGATGTTCATGATCGTAAAGTAAAAGTGGATTTTTTTCTTTATGGGAGACAAAACTTTCACTTAGATTTCAGAAAAGCAACCAATTATAACATGTTCCACTTATAATGCCGAGTATTTTTGGCTTCAACTTGTGTTCGTTATGCAATTTGGCTTTGAGAGCTATTGAAAGAGTTGCATATCAATGTAGTGTAACATACAATTTTATGGACAACAAGTTAGCCATAACCCTTGCGAAGAATCCTGTCTTCCACGACTAAAGTTGACAAAGAGATATACAATATCATTTCATTCGAGAATGCATTGCAAAAAGGGAAGTTCAAGTGAAGTATGTTAGTTTAAAATATCAAATAGTGTATATCATCACTAAGGCTTTGAAGCATGAAGACTTTGGAAGATTGCGAGCTGTGCTTGGTATTACAAAATCAAGTTTACGGGAGGATATTGGAAATAAGCTAGATTTTGTGTTTTATTAATCAAGATTTCTCCATATAGAAAATATCTAGAATATATATTCAGATATTTATGAAATATTATATTTAAAAATATATAAGAGGGAGTTCAGGAGATACATATGGAGAATATGTCAATATTCTAAAGAATGGTTCTAAACTATTAGATCAAGTGAATATCCACCGTTTACTTAAGATGTGAAAGAAATATGGATGGAGTCACTCATTTCTGTATGCAAAGAAAAAGTATGAACATTTATAATCAAAATTCGCAATAAAATTTTGGTTCCTCCTTATGAAAAACATTGGTTTTTTCTCGAATTTCTCTCTATCTCAATTACCTTCTTTCAAAATCATATCCATTCTCTATCAAAAAATTACCAACATTATATTCATTCGTGTGCTTCTGGTTAAAGAAATACACGACCTATAATTTCCTTTATATAAATTTGGATTTATATTGCCTTCACAAATAAGCAAATAAGATTTGAACACCTCTCCAATCATTTGTAACAAATGTTTCCATAAAGGAAATGTAAAAGGAGTGGTTCAGAAACATTATAGGAATCCTATGCTACCTTGTAGGTCTGATATGGGTTACATTGGGTTATTGTGTGTATGCCACTAGATCATGTTCCTTAAAAATCATAAGCATGCAGCATCTTGCAATCTGAACTTCACACTTTATTTTTTAATGTACCAAATTGCATCCACTCTACTTTTCCGAATTTTGACGAATATATCATTATGTTTTAGCTTCCAATCACATATGTACAAACACTTGTTCCACATACATTTTTTGTAATTTGCCTAGAATATCATTTGATTATATGATTTTTAACATGTACATCAAAAAGATTCCAATTGGTAATAATGTACCTTCTTAATCAATTGATTATTACCACTATATATATATATATATATTACTTTTCTATTTAACTAATTGACATAAGGAAAACGTATCATTACATTATTACCGATTCTTTCTTAATAGGTTGAACTTAATGATGTTTCCTTTTAAAACCACAGAAATGGGATGATAATTGGGAATTGGGAAAGGAGCCATCACTTATATATGAAATTAGGCATTAATGGACTCAAATAAAGAGGTAGCTAATCTATTTATGCTTAACTAAAGTGTTACTGTAATAATAACTTGCTAGCAGCTTGATGTTGAGGAGAGATGTCAGTGTTATATAACTTTTTTAAGGTGACGATTTCCATTAATTTTGCAAGATTAACCATGAAGCTTGAGTTTTCACAACTCATTATATTTACATGACACCCAAAGCATAAAAGAGAAATTATTTATAATTTATAATTTATATTCCATCTTAAATGAATTTGTACCTATTATATATCCACATAGAATAATTCAAATAGATGTTTTAAACTAATACAGTCCCTATGAGCTGAAACTTACATTTACTAAGTAAATTATATAGAATATATTTCAAAATAGTTTTGTATGTGTGGTTATTTAGCTTCTCAATATGTATGTATGTATATGTATATATGTACATATATATATATATATGTATGTATGTATATATGTACATATATATATGTATGTATGTATGTATGTATGTATGTATGTATGTATATATGTATGCATACATGTATATATGTGTATATACACACACGCGCGCTACAATCATTCTTGTTTATTACGTATACATGGTTTTTACTATGTATAGTTTTTACTACTGATACATAGTTTTTATGCTTTGTGGCATGAAATGTGATGCATAATAATCTTACTTGCAGTTTATACACATTTGTAGTATATAGAGTATCAATTAAACCATTTCAAAATATTTCCCACTGTAGGTATTTGTTTAACTCATTGGAGTTCGAAGCTGAAGAGTTGAAAACAATTCAAAAAAGCGACATCATCGATTAGTATAACACTTATCTAAGACCAGCATCACCAAAATGTCATCGGTTAACTGTTCATGTTAGGGGATGCAACTTCTTCAACATAGCTGAAAATGGTGAAGTGTATCAGTTCAAGGAACTTATCGAAGATGTTGATAGCTTTCAATAAGATTTTGACCTTTATCTTATCTTTGTTGTAAATCAAAGTTCTTTAGATTGCAAATTACTTTTAGATTGCTCCATTTACATTAAAAATCTCTGATTATGTATAGAGATACTTATTTTGTTTGATTTTTAGCCTATATATTAATTAATAAGTCATGGTGGTCGATTAATTCTAGTTTAGGTTTTAGACATTAAACATTGGATATGCTAGTTGGATATTAGTTCGGTTGCTCATCTAATTTTTTCATGTATATGGTTACTTTTTTAGTCTACTTACTACCCTGTAGAGATCAAATATGAATGCCAAATTAGATAATATGGACAATTATTAGCTTTTTAAGTGTAATTTGCTTTATATATATTTGGGGGAAGTGCTGATCTTGGTTGGAAAATGTAATAAGCTTTGTTTGATATTGTATTTTTTTCTACAGAAGGTATTGTGTTTGGTTTATTTGCTATAGAAAATCGAGACACCCATTTTTGAGTTCTTTATCAACAAGTGTGTCGCATTGTGCATTATTAATACTGATAAATACATGTACTTTTCATGCTTTATCAAATGCGTTTAAAGTTGAATTAGTTTTGATTCCTATAGTTATACTTATAATTTATTTAGTTGCACTTCCACCTAGGGTTGTCTTAAGTTACTTTGAGTCGATAAACTAAAATAACCTAATGTATGTTTAACCAAGTGATATTTATATATATTCATTAATAAAAATCTACACTCTTTTTTTCGAAGTTATGGAAGAAAACATGTAAAAATAAAGTGTACAAATTTTTGAAATCTACATACTTTTTAAAGTTGGAAAGAAAATTTGTATAAATATATCGTACTCGTAAGTAAAAAACCACACTTCATTTTGAACTGGAGAAGTTCCAAAAAAATCTAGTTGTCATTAGGAATCAAACACATAGCCCATAGTCAAATAAATATAACATAGACTAACTTGGATGTTGAACGTATAAATTAGATTACTATATGTTATAAACTTAATACATCATAAATACTACTTATAAGAAGGGGCCCTCGAACAATTTTTGGACCCTAGGTGATTTCCTAGTTTGCCTAATATTTGATACGTCCATGCTTAATCCATGCATAAACTATGTGATGCATGAAACTTCGATATTTGATGCTTGAGCGTTCACACCAGCAACAACCATAAAACTACACTAAATTTTTTTCTTCCATGAGAATGCATTTATAAAAATGTAAGATGGGCATATAAGTTTCTACTATATCTGTTATGAACAAAGCTTTGATGTTGCATCCTTTTATCAAAACTTAAACTTTGATCAAGGAAGCATTAGTTTTTTATGCCTATCGTAGATAAAAAAAATTAGTACTTTTTTTTTACAGAAACTTAACAACAACAATAGAAATATAATTTACCAAAATGAGGTTGCTTTATGGTTTTTTAATTAATATGGTCTATTACAACTCACACCTTATTCTAATATGGTTGATAATTGATCTTAACCAAGCACATTCACCACCGGCTCATAAAGTGCTAATATCTTGGAATGATTGGATAATATAGAAACTAACTTTACTTCATTGATTTCCTTGAAATAATTACGCTTTCACATAAATGTATAATTCGTTTTCCATTAAGCTTTATGATCATCAGAAAGGTATCAATCATCTGCATAGCCTCCTAATTGTGATGATGAATCTTTCAAGTAGAATAATCCCATGTTGGTCCCATCATGTACATAACATTGGATATGATCGACACCGCTCAAATGACTTCAATATGTTCCAAACTAAATATGACTAATAGGTTAACCGAGAATGCAATATCAAGCCTTGTATATTATGCAAAATATAACAATGCATCGATCTTGCCTAATGGTGTACTATTGGGGCAAGTATCTTGTAACGATCGAGATTTTTCGAACAGTTTATAATTAAATATTGGAATTATTTAATTAATGGAATTTTGGATTTAATTCGAATAAAAGTGATTTCAAAAGCTTATTTAAATTCAGTTTAATAATAAAAGGTTATTGTAAAGTTTAAAATATAATTTAAGTGATTAAATTTGTTTTAATAATAATTCATTTTAATTAACGTGTGAAATTATCATTCTGAGGCACTATCTTGGATTTTGACAAAACTAGTGCCATTGGATTCAGAATAATGAATTATTATACACCGACGAGTTTCGTGACGGTCGAGCACGCTGTATGATCATACGAGCTCGGAACACAGGACGATAAATTCAAGAGAATAAATCCTCATTCCCTCTTTCTCCTTCTTTTAAATTTTGCATGCCGCTACTCATCCTCCTCTTCCATCAATTAAATCGAGCTCCATAGTTAATGCAATCATGTGATTTTGGATTCGATAGCTTCGTGTTCCCTATGCTCTGATTTGGGCACGACGAAGTTCGACAATGTTCGATTTGGTCTTGGCCATGCCAGAGCAGGGGTTCGTTGTTGACTGAGGATGAGTTGGGTCGAATGGGTGATGCCGAGGTATTTGTTAGGGGAGATGAGTCGATTGAGGTAGGCGAGAGGTGGTGTGAAGCTATGGCGATGATTGTGACATTTGATGTTGTACAGGAACAGTGTCAAGTCACGTGGTGTTTGGGGTTGCCATAAGTGAAATCATGGTAATGGTTGTGCTCGTGGTAACAAGAGAAATGGGTTGGCGATGGTTTAAGGGTGAATGGTGGTCGAATTTGACTCTCGGCCTGGATTTGTCGAATTAGGGAGGCGGTGGTCGCGATTGACAAGAGGCAGCCAGAGATGTCGATGATGTTGCCGACGAGTCAGGAATGGGATGGGGGGTTGATTGGCAAGCTAGATTTTTCATTTCGTCGAGGGGTTGGCCGTGTCACTGATCAACGTGCACGAGGTAAGTGCGTTTCAGCGTGCATAGTTGGGTTTATGGAGAAGAAGAGTGATGGAGGGGGTTTTAAAGGTAATTAAGTTTTAATTTGAGTTAATTAATTTATTAATTAAGTTTAAATTCCAAATTCTTATAAAATTTGTATCTTGTTTGTACGAGGTCCAATTGAGGCGCCATCTTCGTCGTTCCGTTCGTATCGGGATATCTATGCATTGGAATTGAATTCGTCGAGTTTGAAGCTAGAGGGAATTTTAACCAAAATTGAACGACATTCGTTTTGGACAATTCGGAAACGCGAAAGCATTAACTAGAGCTTGGGTGAGTTTTACTCACCAGTTGATATATATATTATTTTGTGTATATATATATAATTGTTTTTGTATTGAAATTATAAACTGTATAACGAACAATGCAAGTTATTACTTTTGGACCTTGCCTTGTTTTGTAAAACAAGTGAGAAGATTATTAAGTATAATAATCTCTTTTTGATTCTGTAAAATATGTATCGTGGCCCAAACTACTTGTTTACATATTTATTATTCCTTTATGAATAGTGATAGTATGTTATGAATGATAGAAATGATTTAGTCGTTATAAACGTGCTTTGAAATCCCTTATAACTAACATATGTTAAATTGGATAAATTGTGGGAATATATATATATGCATATTTATATATATTGGGTTATTTTACACACGTTAGGGTGTGTTTAACATAAATGGAATTGGTTTGGACATTTATGGGATTTGGAAATGGAAGTTATAAACGGTAGAAGTGAAACGGTGTTGATGGATACACTTTGAGATCGCTGTGATCTGCGATGTTAAAGTTAACTTTGAAAGACATCCTAGGGCTTTTTTGTATCAAATTAATAAGTCTTATTATAGTACTTGTTATGGAAAATTATCAAGGTTTAAATATATATTTGAAAATCATTTTTGGATTAATAAAGATATGTTTTTAAATTATAAAACAGGTTTTTAAATGGGTTTTAAATAAAAGGTTTTGAAAATATAGTATAAGTATTTTTATAAGTATGTTTTATTATATATATATATATGGTTTTAGTAGTTATTAAAGATTTTATTTAAGAAATAAAAGGATTTTATGTTATAATATTTTACAAATGGTTTATAATATTTTATTAAATATCTTAGTTTTACAAATAAATTAGTATATGTAAATATCTACCTTTTTAAAGGTACTTAGTATATTTAGAAGTTTTTAAAGAGGAATTTGGGAACAAAGTATATTTATAAAGGATATTTATAAAGGATATGGATAAAGGATTGTGATGGAATATTTTGTAAAGGGATTTAAAAGGAGTTTTGGATTATAACACTTTATGTTATAATGGATTGTTTTATAAATTGATTAAAAAGGTATATTACCTTGTTTAATAAGTAAGATATACTTAGAGTTTTGAAATGGATATTTCAAAGTTAATTGCAAGAATAAAAGTGCATTTTGGGTTTATAGTATCGATGTTTATGCAACATCTGTTTTAACCCATATAACTATACTTTTGAAAAGTAATTGGATCTTTAAAATGGATTTTTAAAGATAACGGGTAGTAAAGTGTTTTGTGGTTTGTCGTAGATAAAGTCTGAGTAACATTTGTTTTTAAACCCTTGGATAATATTTTAAAGTGTTAAAATATTGTAAATAAGTTTGGGAAATACTTAGATCTTTAATAATGGTATTTTAAAGATAAATAACAAGTATGATTTGGTTTTGGGTTTGTTGTGGGAATGTGTTAGTAACATTCGCCTTTAACCCGTTTTAATTATACTCGTGAATGTAAATGGATCTTTAAAAAGAATGTTTTAAAGATTATCATAAGTGAAATGGTTTTGGGTTTATAGTAATGAACTTTGAGTAACGTTAGTCTAAAGCCCTTTGAATTGATTTGTTAATATACTTATACGATTGGAATAAGTATATGAATACTTTTGGGAAGTGTTGAAATGTGTTGAAAATGAATAGTGATGTTTTAATTAAATAGTGGAGTTTAATTAACAAAGTCGTTGCATTTATAAAGAGAGTAAAAATTAGTTTTACTAATAAAAGAGGGTTTTAATTAATAAAGGAAGGTTAATTAAAAAAGGGATTAGAAGTCGTTTATATGACTTGATTGTGCTTGTTTGTTTCGATCGTGCTTTGTGTGTTACTGCTTATGGACAGTATATGGGACTTGGTTTTCCCGTATGCGACTATTCTCATTGTATTGGATTTTTTGTTTATTTGATAGTTAAATAACCGACTATCACATCTTGGCCAGAATATACTATGGAAATATCTAGAAGAAACACGAGGATTATATGGTACAATTATCTTCGGTGATGCTATACTGTACATATAGGCTCGTTTTGCTGTTCTAGAACAATGATAAGGAAATCTGTACGCTTAAACGGTTAGGAGGTGATCTCCGATCTTATGCGTTGTCCGTTTATTTCCCATGGAACCGGGGTTTAGATTCCCGGGAAATCGATCAATTGGTTTAGGAGCACCCGGTAAGCGGAGGAGTGTACTTATATGAGATAACTTGAAACCGTAACCACTCCAAAACCATATACGTCTTCTATGCTTTGGAAGAGGTTCGTGATTGCTTAGTGATGGCTTCGTGATGGCTTCGTGATTGCTTTGTGATGGCTTCATGATTGCTTCGTGATGTTGGAATCTATGTAAAGATTTGAGATCTATTTGAGATGTTCGAACACATGTAGTTGTTTGTGATTTATTCTGGATGTGGGAATCCACGTTTGATTCCGAGACCTGTTGAGGTACGGGAATCTGTAACATCCCCTACTTGGAGGCCCAAAACTAACAGCTTCAAATGCTGCAGTCATCCATAGTTATTAATCCTCGGCGACCAAATACGGTAATGTTAGATACATCGATATAACAGAAACACATGGATACTGAAAAATTTTAAAATCAACAAACAACTTTCTCATTCCATTTCAACGCATTTCAAATTCATTACATAATCCCAATATGAGAATCACGTTCATAGAAAATATACTTATTACAACATACGCCAAGAGCGACATATGAAGATGCCACCTTGGATGATCAGAGTATATAACTAGGCAATTAAACATCTTTGCCTTTACAAAAAAACACGGCGGAATCAAAATAGAAAAGAACTCTAAATAGCTATCATGACTCCTGCACGTCTCCAGAAGCTTATTCGTCTAAAGAGGTACCTGAAAACCTCAACTCTCAAACTACTCAAAATTAATTGAGCACCTGAGAGTTTAAGGGGAAAACATAAACTTCGAGTCAGACATAAAGCCTGGTATGAATAATAATCTACCATCTCAAATCATTTAGATATCTAGTGAGACCACACAGCTTAGCGGAACGGGTGTCCCCCTCAGTAGTATCCTAAAACTTTATAAAACCATATACTGTGCTCCTGCATCCACAATGGTTAAAATATAACATTTCAAAATATTATTGTGATATGCAAACAAGTAAATCAATTCTGGTTACCCATCCCATTCATTTTTGAATATCTGTCTCAGTTATACTTTCGGTAACATCCCTAATTTTTAAATAATATTATTCTGTATATTTAATTAGATAAATTGTAACAACCCGCATATTTTTACGATAATATATTTAAATTATTTATTTAAATATAACATCGTTGGTTGAATTTAAAGTCCAAAATGTTACTTTTTGTAAACAGTCGAATCCGGACTCGAGACCACTTCCATTAGGTCCAAAACGATGTTTATAACTTTTTGAGTATAAAGATAGATATGTTTGGAGTTTATTAGAATTTTGATATTTTCATTTGGGGCTTTGGGTTTGGGTTTCAGCCCACTAACCTAACAATGTAACCCCAACTCCTCTACAATAACAACTCCCACTCCACTCCTCTTCATTCATTCATATTACTTCCTAACACTTAAGTTAAAGGAAAATGGGGGAAGAGAAAAGAAATCAAAATTCCTAAGCCCTAGTTTACTAGGAAATTCAAATTCAAGTTCTAGAAATCAAAGAGAAGCTTAGGTAAGCATCATCTTCATCTTCTCCATCTCAATCTCTCTTCAATTTTCAGAAATTCCTAAACCCTAACTTAGAAAATATTTTCTTACGAGCTTAGATTGGAGCTTCTTGAGTTGAAGTTGAAGAGTGGTTGATCTTTCCTCTGTTTTTAAAGCTTCTCATTCGTTGTTTTTGGGTTTAAAGGTGAGTTCTTGAACTCACATCTATGTCTATAGTTTTCATTATTGTTAGGTATGAATTCCTAACATCTATTTCATGTTCAATTGCTTTTGATTTGAATTGATTTGGTGAATTTTCCAATTTTGGTATTTTAAAGTCAAAATCTTTAAAAATCCTATCTTGGATGTTTGGACATGTTGTTTGTGGTGTATCGAAGAGCCTATAGGGCTGGGTTGTCGATTGGCATAAATCCCTAGCATTCATCGCTCGTTCGATCGCATTTCGATTTGGATTTTTGCCCTTTTTGGGCTAGGCTGATTTTTGCCTAGCAGGAAATTTCAGACGTCTGGATTGAAAATCCAGACGTCTGGTTGAAAAATCAAGAGGTCTGGAATTGGTCCCTGGAAAAAGAAAAAAAGCGGAGGCAAAATCCAAACGTCTGGAAATCCAACCAGACGTCTGGTTAGTGGTTCAGACGTCTGGTTGGTAATTTCAGACGTCTGGAACTGTTCAATTTTGCCTATTTTGGTTGTTTTTGAGTGGATTTCCAAATTTTATCAATTTTTATTGATCTGGTTAGTTGTTGTAAATTATTATCGACTTTGATGACTTCATTTATGGATTTTTGGGAATATCCATTTGATTGGATTTGATATCGATTTTTATGGTTTGAATTCACGTCGTCGAATGTGGATTTTTGGTGATAGATTGTTTTTACAATCATTTCTATGATTTGTCACTTTTAAATACAAAGGTTTTTATACTAGTAGTAAATACTCAAACTCTTTCACAAAAAACGATCTCAACGTTACTTTTAATAGAAAGCTTGTTTTTTAAAACCATTTTCTTATCTATTAGTATATACAAACCTTTACCTCATTCGTATGAGAAATCTAATTAAACGACTTAGCAAAACAAGTGGTATGAAACGCTTGCGTTAACTTCGTCGGTTAATTCTTGGACTTGTTCGATTGAAATCTTATGACAATTTTCGATTGGAAATCTACAATTTGTTCGTAAATATTTAAGTTAAGCCAGTGGTTATGGGACATGAAGCTAAACTTATTTATTTACTAGCTTAGTGTAATTTACACTTATCGATCAATGATGATCATTTTGTGATTTAGACTAGCGATGTGCGATGTCTCTTTGTTTGTGTGGGGGATTAAACCCCATTTGTGGAGCTTCGGTTCAAATCGGTGGGGTAGCGACCCATGGTCGTCGGGCCGTTTGTGGTGCCTTGGCTCAAACTTGATGGTTAGCGACCATGGAATAGCGTTCCATTTGTGATACAGGTGTTGGTGAGTTTCATGCTCCCGTTTGTGATAGGCCTCCCCCTTTGTGTTTTCTGGATTTCTCATTGATGATTTCTAGAATTTGTGTTTCACCAATTTTTGCGATTGACATTGATATGTTTTGTCAATATTTGAGGTTTGGTGAATAAGCTAAAGAATGTGATATTCTTTTTGGATATTTGAGATGATTTGAGATATTGTATGATTTTTGTTGTTATCAAATGTATGCTTGTTAAAGTATGACATTATTGTTATCATATATTTTGTGGTATCTCTTATCCTTTCTCATCTCATATGATATTTATAGCTAGACTGATCCGTTTATTATTTTTCTTCTTAAATAATACTCGGGTCAGACCGAGGTGTTACAGGTGCTTCCACTTGACTACTTAGCAGGGGCTAGCTTCTGACTTTTTGCTAACTACTTTAGCTTAGTAGTTTTTGCTTTTATACATTTGAGTTAGAGACTCCTTGATGTATACTTATTCTTTTGTGATATTGTGGATCTTCTATGACCACTATTTTGATGTACACTCCTATGTGTTATATTCATATATGTTTCTTTCGATCAGCTTGTTGATATCGCTCTTTGACTCGAAGAGGCCGATAAAGAAAGTGATGTTGAATTGTGGGTGCCAAACAAAACATCAATAAGAAGAGCCCTATTAAGTTCAAGCCTTATCCCAACCAGAAAGGGAAGCAAGCGACATCGGTAGTAAAGACTCCTACCTTTAGTCGTAGAGAGTGCTACAATTGTGGTTCTAAGGACCATTATGCAAATAAATGTCCGAAGCCCCTTACTTGTCGCTATTGCAAAAGTTCGGGTCATCCTAAATCTTCATGTCCCAAGCTTCAAAGCAAAAATGAGGGAAAGCTAAATGTTGTTCAAGCCCCTAGTAACACTTCTCTTGGTCAAGGTATTTCTCATTCTATCCTTGATGGCATTATTATATTTCATGATCTTCCTATTCGAGTTCTTTTTGATATGGGTGCATCCCACTCTTTTATATCAAAAGAACTTGTTGATGCTTTGTCTTTAAATGTTATGGGCTTGATGACTTCACTGAGAATTGCGAAGCCGATTGGTGGATCCGCAACACTCAGTTTACTTTGTAAATATGTCGAGATTATTTTATGTGATTATGCTTTCCGAGCCGATTTGCATGTTATGCGTTACTTAGGTTTCAGAATGATTTTGGGAATGGATTGGCTTAACCGTTATGAAGCCCACATCCTATGTCCCGAGAGGACTATCTATCTTCGACATCCTCAATCTGTTAAGCAGATTTCTGTTGTTCCTAAAGATTCGGATTCCAATTCGATGGCATCCTTATATTCTCTAAATCCACATAATGACGATAATGATGATGAGGAAGATGTCATTTCTCTCATTCACGTTGTTTGTGAATTTCCCGACATATTTGAGCCCGTTTTAGGATTACCACCTAAGCGAGCAATTGAGTTCAGAATTAATCTAATTCCTAGAGCTCTACCTATCACTCGTACTCCTTATCATATGTCCAATAAGGAAAATGAGGAGATGCGCAAACAATTATCCGAATTGGAAGCCAAAGAGTTTATTCGTTCTAGTTCCTCTCCTTGGGGGAGCTTCAGCTATCTTTGTGAAGAAATCCAATGGTACACTTAGGCTTTGCATTGACTACCGCAAGCTTAATGATCTCACCATTAAGAATAAATATCCTTTGCCTCGGATTGATGATCTATTCGATCAACTTAGTGGTGCTAGAGTCTTTTCACAGTTAGACTTAGCAACCGGTTTCCATCAGCTTCGTATTGCAGAGGATAGTATTCCTTTGACATCATTTCGTACTCGTTATGGATCTTATGAATGGCTTTTTAGGCCATTTGGTTTAACGAATGCTCCAGCTTATTTCGTTGACCTTATGAATCGAGTTTTCAAAGACTTTCTCGATCGATTTGTTCTCATCTTTATCGATGATATTCTTGTTTATTCTAAAACCAAGGAAGAGCATGAAAAACATCTCCGGATTGTGTTGAAAACTCTTAGGAGTAATTTATTGAAAACAAAATTTTCTAAATGCCACTTTTGGCAATCCCGTGTGAAATTTTTAGGACATATTATTTCCGAATCAGGAATTTCCATGGATCCTTCAAAGATTGAACGATTCAAGATTGGAAGAGACCGGAGAGTGTGATGGAAATCCATAGTTTTCTTGGATTGGCAGGTTATTACCGTTGGTTCATAAAAGACTTTTCTAAAAATTGTGTACCTCTTACTAGTTCGACAAAGAAGGGAGTTAAGTACATTTGGTCAGACAAATGTGAAGCTGCTTTTCAGAAATTAAAAGAACTCCTTTCTGATGCTCCTATTCTTGTGATTCCCGAAGGGAACCAAGATTTGGTTATTTATACCGATGCTAGTCGTGTTGGTTTGGGAGCCGTTCTCATGCAAAGGGAACGTGTTATCGCTTATGCTTCTAGGCAATTAAAGCCTGCCGAGACTAGATATGCCACTCATGATTTAGAGCTCGTGGCTATTATCTTCGCCCTTAGAATTTGGCATCATTATCTTTTTGGGAGAGAAATTTGTTCTTTACACCGATCATAAATCTTTGAAGTATTTATTTTCTCAAATGGAACTTAATTTGCGTCAACAATGTTGGCTCGAATTCCTTGCATCTTATGATCTTGATATTCTTTATACTCCCGGAAAGGGAAATCGTGTTGTCGATGCCTTTAGTCGTAAGCAACAAGCGGTTGTTTCAATGATGATATCCGAATGGAATGATCTCCAGACTTTGTCCACTTGTGAGATTTGAGATCATGAATCCAATTCATGTTCATCTCTTGTTTTGTGTAGCCTTGAGGTTCATCCTTGTCTTTTAGACCACATTCTTGAAGGTCAAAAGCATGATCCCGAATTGGCTCATCTCAGCCAAAGTTGTAGGGATAAAATTGATGTTGATGGTTTGAAAGACTTTGAAATCGATGCTCGTGGGGGCATTCGAAAATTTGGTAGACATATTGTGCCAAATATTTGTGATCTTCGTAAAGACATTTTAGAAGATTATCATCGTTCTAAATTTACCATTCATCCCGGTAGTAGTAAAATATACGCGGATATGAAGCAACTTTATTATTGGGATGGAATGAAATATGATATTGCTAACTTTATTACGCGTTGCATGACTTGCCAACTTGTTAAGGCCGAGCATCAAAGGCCCGATGGGTTATTGCAACCTTTGGACATTCCCGTTTGGAAGTGGGATCAAGTCTCCATGGACTTTATTGACGGTCTTCCTCGTTCTCGTTCGGGTCATGACAGTTTATGGGTGATTGTCGATAGACTTGCAAAATCCACCCATTTTATTCACGTTCGGTCCAATCGGACCGTACCTCTTTTGGACAAACTCTATGTTAAAGAAATTGTTAAATTGCATGGAGTCCCTACTTCTATCGTTAGTGATCATGATCCATTATTTACTAGTGGATTTTGGAAGGGTCTTCAAAAAGCTTTGGGAACAAAGCTTAATTTTAGCACCGCTTATCATCCTCAGTCCGATGGACAAACCGAGCGTGTGAATCAAACTCTTGAAGATCTCCTTCATGCATGTGTTCTTGATTTTGGTGGAAGTTCGGAAGATCATATTTCCCTTGTTGAGTTTTCTTATAATAATAGCTTCCAATCTAGTATTATATGGCACCTTTTGAGGCACTCTATGGGAGGCCATGCCGATCTCCTTTGTGTTGGCTTGAAGCCGGTGAGAAGCTGGTTTTAGGTCCAGATTTTATTCGTGATTCTACAGAAAAGATTGACCTTATTCGTCATAGGATGAAAGAAGCTCAAAGTAGACAAAAATCCTATGTTGATAACCAACGAAGGAAATTAGAATTTTCTTTGGGAGATTAGGTGTTCTTTCGTGTTTCACCGATGAAGGGTGTTGTGCGTTTCAGTCGTTCGGGGAAATTAGCACCTCGATATGTTGGTCCATTTCCCATCACCGAACGTATTGGTTCCGTGGCTTATCGCCTTTTGTTACCAGCTCAATTTTCTGCTATCCATGACGTGTTCCATGTTTCTCAACTACGGAAATGCCTTAGGGATTCCGATTCTATTCTTGAGCCCGGTGTTTATTGAAGAAATTGAAGTTTCACCTAATTTGACTTATGAGCAACATCCTAATCGTATCGTTGCTACGGAGGTTAAACGCCTTCGAAATAAAGATGTTCCGCTTGTGAAAGTTCAATGGTCCTCAAATCCTAAGGATTGTTCTTGGGAATCTAGAGAATTCATCGAGCGAACACATCTGGACTTACTCTCTCGTGCTCTTTAAGGTGAACTTCTCACTTCAAAAATTTCTTTGTGTTGTTATGCCATAGAGTGGTTGTTACTCTTTATTTTCTTCTTAAGTGTTGCGAGGACGCAATTTCTTTAAGGAGGGGAGTCTGTAACAACCCGCATATTTTTACGATAATATATTTAAATGATTTATTTAAATATAGCATCGTTAGTTGAATTTAAAGTCCGAAATGTTACTTTTTGTAAACAGTCGAATCTGGACTCGAGACCACTTCCATTGGGTCCAAAATGAAGTTTATAACTTTTTTGAGTATAAACATCGATATGTTTGGAGTTGATTATAATTTTGATATTTTCATTTGGGGCTTTGGTTTTGGGTTTCATCCCACTAACCTAACAATGTAACCCCAACTCCTCTACAATAACAACTCCCACTCCACTCCTCTTCATTCATTAATATTATTTCATAACACTTAAGTTAAAGTAAAATGGGGGAAGAGAAAAGAAATCAAAATTCCTAAGCCCTAGTTTACTAGGAAATTCAAATTCAAGTTCTAGAAATCAAAGAGAAGCTTAGGTAAGCATCCTCTTCATCTTCTCCATCTCAATCTCTCTTCAATTTTCAGAAATTCCTAAACCCTAACTTATAAAATAATTGCTTATGAGCTTAGATTGGAGCTTCTTGAATTGAAGTTGAAGAGTGGTTGATCTTTCCTTTGTTTTAAAGCTTCTCATTTGTTGTTTTTGGGTTTAAAGGTGAGTTCTTGAACTCACATCTATGTCTATAGTTTTCATTGTTGTTAGGTATGAATTCCTAAAATCTATTTCATATTCAATTGCTTTTGATTTGAATTGATTTGGTGAATTTTCCAATTTTGGTATTTTGAAGTCAAAATCTTTAAAAATCCTATCTTGGATGTTTGGACATGTTGTTTGTGGTGTATCGAAGAGCCTATAGGGCAGGGTTGTCGATTGGCATAGATCCCTAGCATCCACCGCTCATTCGATCGCATTTCGGTTTGGATTTTTTCCCTTTTTGGGCTAGGCTGATTTTTGCCTAGCAGGAAATTTCAGACGTCTGGATTGAAAATCCAGACGTCTGGTTGAATAATCCAAACTTCTGGAATTGGTCCTTGGAAAAAGAAAAAAAGCAGAGGCAAAATCCAAACGTCTGGAAATCCAACCAGACGTCTGGTTAGTGGTTCAAACGTCTGGTTGGTAATTTCAGACGTCTGGAACTGTTAAATTTTGCCTATTTTAGCTATTTTTGAGTAGATTTCAAAATTTTATCGATTTTTGTTGATCCGGTTAGTTGTTTTCAATTATTATCGACTTTGATGACTTCATTTATGGATTTTTGGGAATATCCATTTGATTGGATTTGATATCGATTTTTATGATTTGAATTCACGTCGTCGAATGTGGAGTTTTGGTGATAGATTGTTTTTACAATCATTTCTGTGATTTGTCACTTTTAAATACAAAGGTTTCTATACTAGTAGTAAATACTCCAACTCTTTCACAAAAACGATCTCAATGTTACTTTTAATACAAAGCTTGTTTTTTAAAACCGTTTTCTTATCTGTTAGTATATACAAACCTTTACCTCATTCGTATGAGAAATCTAATTAAAGGACTTAGCAAAACAAGTGGTATGAAACGCTTGCATTTAGTTCGTCGGTTAATTCTTGGACTTGTTCGATTGAAATCTCGTGACAATTTTTGAGTGGAAATCTATAATTTGTTGGTAAATATTTAAGTAACTCTTTGTTTGTGTGGGGGATTAAACCCCATTTGTGGAGCTTCGGTTCAAATCGGTGGGGTAGCAACCCATGGTCTTCGGGTCGTTTGTGGAGCCTCGGCTCAAACTTGATGGTTAGCGACCATGGAATAGCGTTCCGTTTGTGATACATGTGTTGGTGAGTTTTTATGCTCCCATTTGTGATAGGCCTCCCCTTTTGTGTTTTCTGGATTTCTCATTGATGATTTCTGGAATTTGTGTTTCACCAATTTTTGCGATTGGCATTGATATGTTTTGTCAATATTTGAGGTTTGGTGAATAAGCCAAAGAATGTGATATTATTTTTGGATATTTGAGATGATTTGAGACATTGTATGATTTTTGTTATTATCGAATGTATGCTTGTCAAAGTATGACATTATTGTTATCATATATTTTGTGGTATCTCTTTTACTTTCTCATCTCTTATGATATTTATAGCTAGACTGATCCGTTTATTATTTTTCTTCTTAAATAATACTCGGGTCAGACCGAGGTGTTACAGGTGCTTCCACTTGACTACTTAGCAGGGGATAGCTTTTGACTTTTGTCTAACTACTTTAGCTTAGTAGTTTTTGCTTTTATACATTTGAGTTAGAGACTCCTTGATGTATACTTATTCTTTTGTGATATTGTGGATCTTCTATGACTACTATTTTGATGTACACTCCTATGTGTTATATTCATATATGTTTCCGCCTTAGTGATGTGAATATCTGTGACTGGTTTGTGTTATGCTTATTTCTATATTTGTTTCTGAAGCCCACATAGCCACTGTGTAGTAGCTTTGAGTTTGTATTTGATATGTCGGATTTCTTTTTGAAATGAAATGCATGTTATACTATCTGACATATCAGTACTCGCACAAAGCAATTACATAGATGGTCGCTCCTCAACAGCCTTATTCTTCATGCTAGTCGACGGCATTACCCCGTAGTGTCCTTGGCTAGTGGGAGTATAGAGGTGGGGCGTCACATAAATTAAATTGAATAATTTAAATGTTAAGTGATAAGGGGATTGAGATTTGAATAAATTTAAGTGGTCATGCTTTTTAACAAAAATGGGCTTAAAGAATGGTTTAAAGACTAAATAAATTATATAAGGGCATAATAGATATTGACCTCCCATGACTCTCACCCTTATATTTATATGTGTCCCCTGAGCCATTCACATTCATTATCACCTTTTCCCAAATAATAAACGTAAGTAAAATAAAGAAGGCCAGCCATTAATTGGAAGAAAAGAAGAAGATATTCAAGGAAAAAAGTTAAAGAATTAAATAGGGGAATCAAACTCATCTCAATCCACTTTCCTTATTAAAGATTAAGGTGAATTATAATTTCCATCTCTATTTGCTGAATATATGATGTTTGATGATGATATGCTTGAATTATGGTTTGTTTAAATTTAAACAAGATTGTTTAAATGATGGTTCATATGATTTTAGACCAAAACCGTGTGATATTAATGTTTAAATGCCATGGAAAAATTATATGTCATGCAAAACATAATTTTAGAGTTGGGTTTTAAGTTTGATAATTTTCCAAGCTTTGGAAAGATTATTATTGTTACCCTACCTTTTGGACAAGGCAGGGATATCAATAAATTGGCTAAAAGGGATGGATATCGGGATTGGAGATCGATTGTAAATAAGGTTATGATCGATACTGTCAAAATTGGACCAAGCTCTAATCAAGGTGGGATCGATTGGGAGTGATTAACAAGGCTTGGAGAAGCTACCTTTCAAATTTCAGGTCAATCGGAGTTCGTATGCTCAAGTTATGGATGGATGAATATTGGTGAGAAATGGCTTTGGATCGATCTCTTCATATCGATCATAGTGATGATTGGTTTGGATCGATCGGTCTTCGGATCGATGCATCTCATATCGATGCACCTTGCATCGATCAATTAGCTTTGGGAAGGAAACAGGTTGATGGATATGGAGTTCGTATCAATACGCACGTATCGATTGGATGGCAAAATATGCCAATGCACTTCGTATCGATCAAGGCTAGGATTGATACGAAGAATGAAGTAATGGTTACTGAGAGAAGCATTTTGTATCGATCACTCATTGATCGATACGAAGGACACACACAGGGGATCGATACAAAGGAGGGTAGATGGATGGATACAAACAGCATGGATACTGATGGATACGAAGGGCATTGCCTCAGATGGATACGAAGCAAGGACTTTAGCATCGATTCGTAGGCAGGATATAGGGATCGATACAAAGAGCTCAGAAACCGATGGATATGAAGAAATGGGTCAAACCAGGGGAAGCAGTATACAAGCATGAAATATGGATCTCTGCATGATACTCGGGCCACGTCATTGATACGAAGCATATTGATAGGAATTCATCGATACGAAGTCGCCAGCCTACTTGCGAACTCAACCTTGGATCGATCATAACTCTCAGACCATAGATCCAAATGCTATGAAATTTTCACAAAAGCTTCCTTATTCCCCTAGGAACGTCCATGATCGATCACGGCTTCATTGGACCAGTTTTGGATCGATACGAATTATACTTGGATCGATCAAGATAGATCCCAAACGACCCCGAATCGATCTGGTGGGCCCACCTGCGCATGAGAAGAGGTATTCCAGGTTTTGGGGTGGATATTTTCAGATCTGCACCTATAAATAGCAGCTCTATGGCAACTAAAAAGGGATCTTCCTCTTCCTTTCTAGGTGAAATTCTATCATTTTGTTTACTGATTTCAAAGGCTTGTAACTGTAATCTCAATATAATAGGAATAAAAGGATCAATTCAAAGTGGACGTAGGCCAGAGATAGCCGAAACACTATAAATCGCGTGTCTTTTCCCATTTTCTTTCATTTTAATTTTGTGGATCTATAGTCTGTGGTTGGATATTGAGGATTTGTGTGCAAACACGGTTGCTTTCGCGACATTCGAGGTTTGTGACCAATTTTGGCACAAACACTTTGGTGTTTTCATTGAGAACGACTAGCACCCACTATATTGAATTTGGAGTTCAGATTTGGAAAGCTAAAGGATAGGATCTGAAGCTATGGCTAAGCAATCAACAAGGAGACAGAGAACGGAGAGAAGTTAGCATGAAGGAAGTCAGGAGGCTTCCTCAGGAGCTAATCAGGCCTCAATCTTCATCAATCTAAGGCAAGAGGACATGATACAGAACCTACTCCGATAGGTTGGACAAGTTGGAGTGCAAAGTAAAGGGAATGGAGTTGCAGGGAATGTTGGAAATGAGGATCACGAAGCCGGAGTAGCAGGAACAGAGGCAATCTAGAATTAGGACCGAGGAAACGAAGCAAACAGGATGCGGGACAGAGCAGAATCATCAGGAGCGGCCCCTACACTCGGGGGCATACCCCCGGATCATGTTGGCTCAATTCTAGGAAGGATACCAAGGGGTGATGTGTAGTTTGGCATTGATCGGGATATGGATGCTCGTCCAGAAGGAAAGGTTTCAGGATTCCCTCGTGGACTCAGGGGGCAGGTTGGAGGTTGCAGATAGAGGCTACCACTTGATGACAACGATAGGTTAGCAGACATGATCAGATGGGCTATGAGGGGAGGATTGGTGAATAGAGATTTGGAGGATGTGAATAGGAGCCCCTTTACTCCTACGATCAGGTTAGCTAGGAATCCACCGGACTTCAAACTACCAACACTGGAGATGTATGATGGGAGAACGGATCCCGCTGTTCACTTGACAAGATACATGAGGTAGGTGGAAGAACCGGGGGCATCGGAGGAAGTCAAGGCATGGTGCTTCCCTTTGTATTTGACGGATATTGCAGCATTATGGTTCAAACAGCTGGAAAGCGGCTCTATTGGCACATGGACGGAGTTGATTGAGAGATATATGAGGCAATTTCGGGTCCACATCGTGAGACCCAAGAATGTGATGACTTTAACATCGATAAAACAATGGAAGGGAGAATCACTTAGGGATTCCTTAACTAGATTCAATGCGGCAGTAGCTTCGATGAATCAACCCGATCCGTCGATGGTTTTGATGGCAGTAGTCTCAAGAATTGCGAATGATTCAGATTTTAAGATATCGTTGGAACGAGATCTACCGATAGATCTCGGGGAGTTTTATCACGAAGCAGAAAGGTTTTTATGATAGGAAGATGCAAAGGTGAGAGAGAGTGGAGAGAGTATGAACTTTATGCGGTAAAAGGTGGAGGTCCACCCAGGGAGGATTCAAATAAGGACGATAGAGGCAAAAGGAAAATGAATGATAACGGTAACACTTCGAAAAGGAAACGGAGGGAATCAAAATTCTCTTCTTACACGGATTTGACTAAAACTGTGGAAAGGATTTACTTGAATACTCGAGGGCGTCTCTAGTATCGAAGGCCGACAAAAAGGGAACCCTCTGAATACAAGCGGGCATCGGGAAAGCATTTCCTATTCCATGAGCTGAATGGGCACAACACGAACAAATGCAGGCATCTGAAGGATATTATTGAGGAACATGTGAGGAATGGTCATTTGCAGCAATACATAAGGAATCGAGCTGTGGTAGTGGAACAGGAGCGGCCACCACTCACCTCAAGCGAAGATGGCACTGGATCTAAGCAACGTCATCAGCTTGTTATCAGCTAAATGGATTTATGGCTTTGAATAAGAAATAAACCCGAAGTGATGCGGCTAAGTCTCTTACACATGTACAGGAACAAGGACGGTCCCTAGGCATGCTCTGAGATGATGATAAACCATGATGCTCGGGTTTATGAAATCTTGTTTTCTTTCTGTTTTTTGTGGACTCTGGTTTCTTTCTTGGTACTATGGACATTTGATTTTCTTGGTTGTACGGACTTTTATTTTGTCATTTGGACTTTGTGTTGATTGGATTTGGATTAATGTAATAAATAATACATGTCACACGATTAGGGTCCCGATCGGAGAGATGGGGCACTAATCTCAAGTTACGAGTCCCTTCGCAGGAGAGCGATGGAATGGACTCGAATGCAATATAAAAGTCCTCGACCGGAGAGTCGTGGCCAGAGAATATAAAAGTCCTCTACCGGAGAGTCGAGGCCGGAGATATAAAAGTCCTCGATCGGAGAGTCGAGGCCGAAGATATAAAAGTCCTCGACCGGAGAGTCGAGGCCGGAGAATATAAAAGTCCTCGACCGAAGAGTCGAGGCCGGAGATATAAAAGTCCTCGACTGGAGAGTCCAGCCGGAGAATAAAAAAGTCCTCGGTTGGAGAGTTGGGGCTGGAGAATATAAAAGTCCTCGACCGGAGAGTCGGGGCCGGAGAATATAAAAGTCCTCGACCGGAGAGTCAACGCCGGAGAATATAAAAGTCCTCGACTAGAGAGTCGAGGTCGGAGAATATAAAAGTCCTCAACCGAAGAATATAAGTCCTCGACCGGAGAGTCAAGGCTGGAATAAGATAACACGACCCGGCAAGGTCTGTAGATTCAGATTTATACCCGGCAAGGTCTATAGATTCAGATTTATACCCGGAGAGGTCTCGGCTTTGGATTTGGACCCGGCGGGGTCCCGAATTCGGATTACAGGACCGGGAGACGTCCTGGACCCGGATTTGGAAAGCAACCCGGAGAGGTCATGGATTTGGTTATTAGTTAATGGATATGGATGGATTAGAACTCGTTTGTCGGGCTCGGATGAATATGGAATTGGCTAGGAATTTGGTTATTGGATTCAGAATCAGATATCGACTTGGGGCAGTCGTGGATTTGGGTAAGAATATGGCTATGGCATTTGGATAGAATGGCTTGGCAATAGGTGGGATTATGGATCAGATGATATGGCTATGGATGGAATATGGACTTTGGATGTCGGGATTAAAGATATTCAAAACACGCCTTCCTACGCAAGGCATGTTTTGGGGGGCAAATGTTACCCCGCCTTTTGGACAAGGCCGGGATATCAACAAATTGGCTAAAAAGAATGGATATTAGGATTGGAAATCGATTGTAAATAAGGATATGATCGATACCATCAAAATTGGACCGAGCTCCAATCAAGGTGGGATCGATTGGGAATGATTGACAAGGCTTGGAGAAGCTACATTTCAAATTTCAGGTCAATCGAAGTTCGTATACTCAAGTTATGGATGGATCAATATTGGTGAGAAATGGCTTTGGATCGATCTCTTCATATCGATTATGGTGATGATTGGACTGGATCGATCGGTATTTGGACCGATGCGTCTTGTATTGATGCACCTTACATCGATCAGTTGGCTTTGGGAAGGAAACATGTTGATGGATATGGAGTTCGTATCGATACGCACGTATCGATTGGATGACAAAGTATGCCAATGGACTTCGTATCGATCAAGGATGGGATCGATACAAAGAATGAAGTAATGGTTACCGGGAGAAGCATTTCGTATCGATCACTCATTGATCGATACGAAGGATACACACGAGGGATTGATACGAAGGAGGGTAGATGGATGGATATGAATAGCATGGATACTGATGGATACGAAGGGCATGGCCTCGGATGGATACGAAGCAAGGACTTTGGCATCGATACGAAGGCAGGATATAGGGATCGATACAAAGAGCTCAGAAACCGATGGATACAAAGAAATGGGTCAAACCAAGGGAAGTGGTCTACAAGCATGAAATATGGATCTCTACATGATACTCGGGCCATGTCATCGATACGAAGCCTATCGATGTGAATGCATCGATATGAAGTCGCCAGCCTACTTGTAAACTCAACCTTGGATCGATCATAACTCTCAGACCATAGATCCAAATGCTATGAAATTTTCATAAAAGCTTCCTTATTCCCCTAGGAACATCCATGATCGATCACGGCTTCATTGGACCAGTTTTGGATCGATACGAATTATACTTGGATCGATCGATAGATCCCAAACGACCCCGGATCGATCTGGTGGGCCCACCTGCGCATGAGAAGAGGTATTCCAGGTTTTGGGGCGGATATTTTCAGATTTGCACCTATAAATAGCATCTCTATGGCAACTAAAAAGGGATCTTCCTCTTCCTTTCTAGGTGAAATTCTATCATTTTGTTTACTGATTTCAAAGGCTTGTAACTGTAATCTCAATATAAAAGGAATAAAAGGATCAATTCAAAGTGGACGTAGGCCGGAGATAGCCGAAACACTATAAATTTCGTGTCTTTTCCCATTTTCTTTCATTTTAATTTTGTTGTTTCTTCACTTTTGCTCTTTACATTATTTGGATCTATAGTCTGTGGTTGGATATTGAGGATTTGTGTGCAAACACTGTTGCTTTCGCGACATTCGAGGTTTGTGACTAATTTTGGTGCAAACAATTATGAATTTTTGAATGAAAAAATAGTATGTTGGGTTTATAAATATATTTTAGAATGTATATTGAGAATTTGGATTTGAAATTTTAATATGTTATATAACACGATCAAAGTAAATTTCTATGATTTTTGGGGATTTTTCTTAAGTGATTTGATATAAAAATTAAATTATTTTGAGAAGTCGATCTAAATGATTTAATTGTATTTGCAATAGAAGGTTTTATCTTTAAAATTCTAAGCTTAATACTTATCCAAAATAATAAGGCGGTTAGTTTTGAAAAGCATGGGAAAAGTTAAGGCAACCAATAAGAAGTCTACACGTAGGCAGGTTAGTTGATATAAGATGCTTAATTTGACATTTAACTCAGAAAAATAGGTTCCGCTTCTATTAAGGGTACCTTTCGCCTTTGACACAGCCGAAACCCCAATAAGCCCTAACTAATACACAGGGTATCATCTAGGTTGAACATAATGGATTGGAGAAAGGCGAAAGGTATGGTGTCGAAAGCATGCTTCTGATGGATTTGATACCTTAGTTTGTTTTAAAAAGTTAAGCGCCTGCCTTTGTTTTACTAAGCTTTCGACTTAGTCGATACATATGTTTTCGGAAGGAGTTTTATAATGGCTTTCGAAGGGGTTGTGTAATAACACGAAATTTAACCCATAATAATTAATTCGTTAATTAATTAAATAATAAAATAACTTTGTGAAATTATTATAATTAAGCCACAGAAGTTTCACCATTGTGTCCGTGGGAATTTTCTGGTCAATTTCCATATATAGAATGTCAAAATCTGAGCTTATATGGATAAGTTATTAAATAAACAAAATAAGTGGAAAACAAAGAAAAATATATATACATATATTGGCAGGTCGACCGACCGATCAACCTGAGCACCAGGCGGTCGACCGCCCGGTCGACCCGCCTATGCTATATACAAACGGACGTTCGTTCGTTCGAACGTTCCAGAGCCTCTAACTGACATGTTTTGCATTCTTTATTTTAATCCAGTCCTTTTATTTTTCCATCCGATGGCTCCTATTCAGCCTATGACGTGGTTGCATCCCATTCCACCTTCAAAATCCAACGGTCTGAGATCCACTTCTACCCCTATAAATAGTCCCCTAGACTTAACGCTTTTTCTCATCCTAGGTTTTCTCTAATTGGGTTCACCTTTCTAGGAAGGACCCTAAACGGAATAATTTTCCAAGGAGAAAATCGTTATAAATTAAATTATTTTACAACTCCAAGTGGATCCAGGAAGACCAAAGGAAGAGCTTAGGACCGGAGGTGAGTGATTGTAATTATTTTAGATTTCTTTAAGTAATTTAAAATAATAAGGTTTCCAATAGTTGTAGTTTTTACTAAGATTTTGGAATAACCTTTTTCGTAGTATATTTATAGTTTTTAAAATTATTTTCAGTCTATTTCTTTTTAGCTATTATTTTCAGTAATTTTAGTTTATTTCTGTTAATTATAGCTTTTCCGTTTATTTATAGTATTTTATTTTATTTACTCTTATGTATGTGTTATTTACATCTTTTTCCTACGCTTTGGATTTCTTCTATTTTTAGTTTCTTTTATTCCTCCTTCTTCTTCGCGTATGGATTAGAATAGAATTAACGCGAATATGGATTAAATTGTAAGAAAACTGAAATAATGGAATATAAGATGTAAATTACAAAGACTGTAATATAAATGGAATTGTTTTGAAATTATGCCTAATTATGATATTAATTGGACTGAAATTATGTCTAATTATGATATTAATTGGACTGAATCAAAGAAATTGGCGTAGTTATAACTTAGGATTATAACTAAAAAGAGTAAAAGATGAAAGAAGCTTATTTTCACATTTAGACCTTGGGTTAAGTAATAAGCATGATTATAACGTAGGTTATAATAAGAAAAAGAACAGAATGAGACTTATTTCAAGACTTAGGATAAATTAATAAGCAAAAATAGCAAGAATAATAGTAAAGGCTTATTCAAATAATTTATCTAAGTTAATAAGCAAAGATAGAAGTAGGATCCGTACCGACAGCATTTCCCTTATGATGTTTAGGGTAGATAGGCGATTAAAAGTTAAAGAGGAAGATCTGTACCAGTAACATTTCCCTTATGCTGTTTAGGGTAGATAGGCGATCAATAATTAGAAGTCCGAATCATGGGGATTTGGACAAGGGGCGCAACTAGATTTTGTTTAACAAGGACCATTACCAATAGCATCCCATATTATTTCTATGGATACGGTGGTCTCACATTATCCTGAAGTGAGATAAGGGAACGCTTATGCTGTCTAGGGTAAATAAAAGGTCGAAAGAAGGAGCAATAGATAGTGTGAACCGGCGGTTACCGAGCATGCGGCATCGTTTAGGTCATTTAGGGGAAATAAGTCGCTATTGAGTTCCACAGCGCTTAGTAGGTGTCTTCCGTTGACATGGGTGTTTCTGTTTAGGGACCATATGGTCTGATCCACAGTAGACATTAGTAGAAGGTCTATCAAAGGGTAGAATTAGGGTTATAGCCTAATTACAGGATTAGGAATTCAGCCTAATCAGAGCAGCTATCAAGGACAAGTGCAAACAATCAAAGTTAACTTATCTTATTTGAGAAATAGTTTAAATCATATTTATTTCTGATTTTATCTCTTTCTTATTTCCTTTGTTTCCTTTTTATATACTAGAACTGTTGTAGAGTCTATTAGTTTTATCTTGCTTAAAGACTATAGTAGTTACTATCATTCACCGGACTTTTAGTCTGACCTACTCCTCTATTTTCCCCATTTCCCCCCATAGGCAATCAAGGAGTAGTTAGTCGATTGCAGTTGCTCGGAGGTTTCTTAGAGAAGATTTCTACCATGTATTTCTTTTATTTCAGCTTTAGTTCTTTCTGTGTAATGGCTTATTATGAGGAATATTATGTACTCTGATTTTTGAGACTATGATTTTTTTTATATCATGAGACATATTAGGTTTTGAGACATATATGTTGTATTTGGTATTTGACTTATTTGGTTTATGAAGAAATAATGAGATTTTGTTTTAAAAAAGTTATATCTTTAAATTTCCGCTGTTTTACCTATTTTTGTCTTGTGAATCTTAGTCTCAGTTTGCTTTAGTTATGCCTACAATGCACCATGCCTTTTAATGTATCCTTTTGGGTATATTAAAGGGTGTAGGGTGTTTCACTTGGTATTAGAGCCAGGTTACAGGATTCCTAAAATTTATTTTTAAAAAGTAAAGTATTTTTCGAAATAACTTATTTTAAAAGTATTTTTCAGAAAAGAACTCTTAGAAATGTTTTTAAGTATAAAAGAGTTTTTATAAAAATCCCCTCATAAGTCCAGTTCAATCTCCCTTTGACCCTTTCCTAAACTATATTTTTCTTTTCATAGAATGGCGGGTGCCTCGAACCTTCCCGAGGGCATTCCAGTCCCAGCCTAGTTTCGTAGGTATTTAGAAGCCACGACTCTAGGGGTGCACGGGCCAGTGCCCAATCCTGCACCAGCGGGTGGGAACCCCATAAACCCACCTGCCGCCATCAATTTCTCTAAGCTTTGTAAGGATTTTGCGAGTTTAGGTGGGAAGAATTTTTCTGGCAAGGAGACTTTCGTATGGCTAGAGCTTGGCTTAGGGACACGGAGACGTTTTTGGTCTTTTGGGATTGGACGATCAGCAGCGGGTTCAATTGGCCTCTTGGCAACTGAAGGAGGAGGCATCTTATTGGTGGAAGGTGATCGAGTTAGAGGGTAGAAATGTTACTTGGGATGGATTCTGGGAGCGATTTGATAGGAAGTTTCTGTCTTAGGCAGAAGAGAGTGTACAGGTGGAGAGGTTTATCAATTTGAAGCAAGGGAGATTGGCTGTTAAGGAATACATCAATCAATTCAATGAGCTATCGCGGTTTGGTATGGAATTGGTGAACACACCGCATAAGAAAGCTATGAAGTTTGCGAAGGGATTGAATCAACCCCTTCAGGGATTATTGCTGACTCATGTACCGATTGGAGCTACTTATGAGTCTTTGGTCGAGATGGCGCTTATGTCGGATGCAGTCAAGGAAGGGTAGTCTAAAGAAGTCGTTAAGTCCAAAGGTTCTAAGAAGAGAGGAGAAGGACCTAAAAAATAGTTCAAGAAAAAAGAGAAGTGCAAGAGTTGTGGGATGATGGGTCATTACGCAAAAGACTATAGAAAGGAAGCAAAGAAGGGGTAGTGTTTCAATTGTGGACAGCCTGGTCACTTTAGTAAAGCTTGTCCCCAAAAGATGGGGCAGGGAGTAGGTGCACTAACCACACAGATTCAGGCTTTGGAGGCAGCACCTTCCAGCAGCAGATCGGATCGAGGTAGGAAAATTTGATTCCTATTTCTGATTTTCCCCTTTCGAACTCTTTTAAATCTATGAGCATCACACTCTTTTATTTCTAGTTCTCTGGTGGATTGTTTGCACTTAGACATTTCTTTAATAGTAGACCCCATTATTGTTTCAAACCCCATAAGAGGATCGGCACACTTGTCTATGGTTTATAGGGGTTTCATAATTTTTATCCTAGGCATAGGATTTGATTGTGACACCTATGTATTGGGATTCTCGGGGTATGGGATGATTTTGGGAATAGATTGGGTATCCACTTATGAAGCAAAATTGAACTACGAGAGGAGAGTCGTTAGATTAGAGATATGCAGTGGTAGGACTTCGAGTTCTTTTTTGCGACCCGCAAGGGTCAGTTATGTTGAGCTTCCTTTATTCCCTCGATTAATCATCAGTAGAATAGATTCGGTTCCAGTCGTCAGAGATTTTCCAAACGTCTTTGAGGAGGTTAGGGGACTACATTCTAGGAGAGATGATCTTTTTGACCAGTTAGTTGGCTCTTCAGTATTATCTCGGCTTAATTTAGCCACTGGATTTCATCAGCTTAGGGTCATTGATGATAGCATTGATAAGGCCATGTGTAGATAATTGCAGAAATTATAATTGTTTCATATAAGTGGATTTAATGGTAGTGCCTTAGAGTAAAAATATTAGCATCAAAGAGGAATAGGAGTAAAAGACTTTGGTAAGGAAATGGGATTACCAATATTTAGGAAGGATACTCCTAGGGTACCAAGAAGAAAACCCACTTTATGTCTAACCCGATAAAATGAAGTTATTAGAATTGAAAAGAATAATTGTCAATATTTTTAAAGTAAATATTGGGTTTTTGGAAATATGGTAAGAACTTAAAATTGTTTTTTTATATGATGTAAATTTTGTTGAAAAGGAGAAATTCTTTTTGGAGAATTATAGAGCGTATATAGCTCACTAGTTTCTTTGTAAGAAAACAATGATTTTAAATATAAAATCCTAGAAAGTATTAAGTATCGAAAACGAAGATTTCAACATTTATTGGTTTAGTAGATGTTTTCGTGAAAATAAAGGGAGCATAGACTATAACACTATTGTTATAGTAAGTGACTCCCAAGAGAAACGCTTTTACGTAAGCATATGAGATTTGTTATTATTTATTTAAATCCATACACTATTATATTTGGGTTGTAGTAACGGTGTTTTACGCAACATCCGTTTTAACCCAAATAAAGATGTATTTTTAAAAGGTAGTTTCTAGGAATAGAAATAAAGTAATTTGTGAATACACTTATTATTTAAGTAAGAATAAGGAAATATTTACTGGCTATGGATATATTAAAACAGTTTTGAAGATGGATTTTTCTGAAAGAAAGTGTAAGTTAGATATTAGAAAATATTTATCGTAGAAGAATATAAATTAAACATACTTTAATCTAATGGAATGAAAAGAATAATGGTATAATTTTCTATAAAACCAATAAAAATGTTTTGTGCAAGTTATAAGGAATATGTGAAAGAGATATACAAGGTATGGGAAGCACCATATTTTGTATAGACTTTTTCGAAAAAAATATAGAATAAGTTCCTTGTAACTTCACAAAAAATGAAGTCCGCTTTTAAAAAAAAAGTTCATAGAAGATTTTAGCGTTAATAACTTCGTATAAGAGAAAGTAGTTCCAATACATTAAGGTATGAAACCGTTAGGTGTAATAAGAAGATGTTTTGAAAACACATTAAGGATGTTTTAAAGATATTTTTTAAAAAATGGTTTGGTGAAAAAGTAAGTAAGTTTTTGAAATGAAAAACTTAATAAAATTCAAATTTGAAAATTCAAATTTTTATAGAAATTTGTAAAAGTCTTGAAAAGAAAGAGAGGTATAAGTTTTAGACTTAAAAATTTGGAAGTTTTTCCCTCTAGGTTTGGGAAATAATATTAAGTGACCAAGTATTTTTGAAATTAATTGAAACTAAAAAGATAACACTTTTAAAGACAAAGATTTTGGGATTTGATGTTTTAAAATTTTAAAAACCTTAGTTTTTTTTTAAAAAATAAGGTGATAAATACCAAACCAAGTTGTCAAATATGGAGTAGATGGGAATAATTTCCTAGGTAAAAAGGAAAAGGTGCAAGGCTATGTAGGAGATAGCGGTAAAGTGGAATTAGTAGGATAGCAAGACACGCATGGTTGAGAATGAGTATTCTTGATTTTGGAGGAGTTTGGGACAAGCATCTTCCTTTAGTGGAATTTGCGCATAGTAATAGTCTTCAAGTTAGCATTGGAATGACACCTTTTGAAGCTCTTTTTGGAGGATCATGCAAGACGTCTTCGGGTTGATTGAAGTCTATGGAAAGGTTGCTCTTAGTTCCGACATGGTTAGAGAGATTTCGAAGAAGATTAATTTGATTGGGAGAAAATTCGTATCTCATATCCATATCTCTTTGATAATAAGTTTTTGAATTTCCTTTTTCCATCTTTAGTTTTGAATAGGTTCTATCCTTTATTATCCTTCAGGAGGGTAGAACTTAGGATTTAACCTATGGATGGTAGGATTTGATGTAAACATGTTATTAGGATATGTTATGAATGATGTATGCTAGTGGCTACAAGTGTTTGCTAGTGGATGCTAATGGACACATATAGGTACACTAGGCACTATCATTCTTTAGGGATCGACCTAATTATGACACTAGAGAATATGCATATGGATGTGTGTGCATTTTTAATTTATTTCTATGGTTGCTATAAATGGATGTTTACCACATGGTTTTTGCATTTGGATGATGTTTGTAGCACGCATGTAGAACTATCAGTTATCATTAGTAAACTTTTCATTCATTTGGATACAGGGCACGGATATGATTGCATAAAAGGAGGTCAACTGAATCAGTGGACCGCCTAATCTTTTGCATTATTTAGGGACATTTACACCACACTAATTGCATAAGTACCATAAATTGCATTAGAAAAACTTAATGACAATGAATGAATGGTTGATGATTGAGTAGTTGGTTGTAGAATTGGATGAAAACATTTGGTACATTCTTTTATCCTTAGAGATTTCGGGGACGAAATCCCTTAAGGAGGGAAGAATCTAACAACACGAAATTTAACCCATAATAATTAATTCGTTAATTAATTAAAAAATAAAATAACTTTGTGAAATTATCAGAATTAAGCCACAGAAGTTTCACCACTGTGTCCGTGGTAATATTTTGGTCAATTTCCATATATAGAACGTCAAAATTTGAGCTTATATGGACAAGTTATTAAATAAACAAACTAAGCGGAAAACGAAGAAAAATATATATACATATATAGGTAGGTCGACCGGCCGGTCGACCTGGGCACCAGGCGGTCGACCACCCGGTCGACTCGCCTCTGCTATTTATGAACGAACGAACGTTCATTCGAACGTTCCAGAACCTCAAACTGGCGTATTTTGCATTCTTTATTTTAATCCGGTCCTTTTATTTTTGCATATGATGGTGTTGAGTCAAGATTTTTATAGGGTTTTGATTTCTGACAAAGGGATAAGCCGTGATCGACAAAAAGACGCTATTCATTGTTTTAAAGAGACAAGGTTGATTATTTGGTATGTTAGTAGTGTTATTTATGTTAAAATCTATCCTCAAATAATCTCATACCTTCAATCTTTGAATATATATATATATATATATATATATATATGTATGAGTGCACATTAACTGTGCAATCTGAGCTAAATCGGTCGACCGGTTAAAACAAGGCGGTCGACCATTTCTGCCCAGAATGCACAGATAACGTGCACAAGTGTACATAACGTATATATATTCAAATTCCTGTCTACTGGTCCATTTTGACCCGTCGACCGTTTTCAAACAGAAAGCAACCTTTCGTATAGACACTTCCTTTTCTTCAACTGTTGCTTCTCTTTCTCTTCACTAATGATCATGACCTTTGTTTGTACCTTTTCACAAAGGGTTACAACTATTTATATCTTATATAAACATCATGAAATCATTATTCCAATTGACCAATTCTATTATTCTAATCTCTATTCTATTGATCTCTATCTTGAACTCTCAAGCGCTCGAATTGCTCATATTCTATCATATATCGTTTTGAATCCTAGAATTTATTTAACATTATTTTGATTCAATACGATATCCATTTCCAAATCTTCATATATACAAATATTCTATTTGAGGATAAGATTATAGGAAGTTTGTACTAGAAGTGATAAAATTGTGTTAGCAAGAACACATACCGTCAACAAACAATTATATTCATCTTTGTTGAAGTCCTCGGTGTTGTAAGAGGCAAGTGTTGAAGTCCTCAGTGTATTAGAGGCTTGAAATCCCGTTCGTCTGCTCGGGTGTTGTAAACCTGTTCCTCTGGGTGAAGCGAGGTAATTGGTAGTGAAAATCCAAATAGAAGTCTGGGACTGGACGTAGGACGGTGCTCCGAACCAGTATAAAAATCTCTGGTGTGATTTTTCTATTTTACTGAATTTTCTATTATCTGTGATTAGTCATATATTTGTGTGTTATACATCATATTACACGATCCGTGTGTACTATATTAGCACGTACACATTTTCATTTGGTATCAGAGCACGGTCATCATATAACCGTAACACAGTTATTTGATATAATCTTGTAATATGGCAAATAACGCAAGTACTAGCACTCAAAACACCACTTACACGGAAGGTCAATCGACATAAAGACCTCCATTTTTCAATGGTCTTAACTATAGCTATTGGGAAACACGTATGTCATTCTTTATGCAATCAAATAGTTATGATGCCTGGAATGCTACTCAAAATGAAATAGTGAATCCAACCACTGATTATTCAGAATGGACAGCGGCTGAGAAAACGGCAGCAGCCGTAAATGCAAAAGCAATAAATATGTTGTTTTGTGCATTAGACCAAAATGAATATAACCGTGTTAGTATCTGCACTACTGCATATCAAATTTTGCAAACGTTGAAAACCACTCATGAAGGTACTAACAAGGTTAAACAAGCCAAAATAGCCATGCTGAAAAGTCAGTTTCAAAATTTCAAAATGAAACCGAATGAGACAATCAATGATATGTATTCACGGTTTCAAACTATCCACCATGCACTTATTGGCTTAGGACAAAAGTATTCTGATTTTGATGTTGTTTCAACAGTCCTACATTCTCTGACTAGTGAATGGGAAGGAAAAGTATTAGCAATTGAAGAAGCTAATGACCTTTCCATCATGAAGCCAGATGAATTGATAGGAAATCTAATGTCCTATGAAGCTAACTTGCAGACTAGAAAGGAACAAAAAGAAGAAAAGAAAAACGTGGCATTCCATGCTAAACAAGACGAAAATGAATCAGAGTCTAAAGATGAAGATCTGGCATTCATTGCAAAAGGTTTCAAAAAATTCCTAAAACAGCGAAAAGCCAGTCGTTATATCAAAAAGAAATCTGGATCAAATAAACCAACATCATCCGCTATAAAATGCTTCAACTGTCACAAAAAGGGGCACATGCACAAGGATTGTCCGAAGCAAAAGAAGAAGTCAGAAAATGACAAATTAAAATATAAGAAGGACAAATCAAAGAAACGAGCATTCTCGGTAACATGGGATGATACCGACTCATCAGAAAGTGATAGTGATACGGAAGATGAACAAGCAAATGTCTATTTCATGGCAATAGAAGATGAGGTACAAATTCCTACATTTGATGAAGTACTTGATATTAATGCTGAATTGATAGTCAAATATAAAGACATAAAACGACAGTTAAAAGAAGCCAAAGCAGATTTGAGTAGAGCAGAATTTGAACGAGATATGTTAAAAGACGAGAAGAAAATATTAGAAGAAGAACTTGAAAAACTTCAAGAATCATCATCTAATGTTGACTCTCAATTATCTCTTTTGAGTCAAGAAACTGAAACTCAAAAAGAGAAAAATGATGCTCTCACTACTGAAAATCATGAGCTTAAGGCAAAAGTCAAAATTCTGGACCTAGAAAAGGCTAGTTTACAAACTAAGTTAGATGACATTACTCAAAATGTTTCTAACTTTAACAAAGGTCGAGAAAATTTGACAAAAATCATTAAAAGTTCAAAATCTGTTTCAAATAAACAAGGTTTGGGATATAAGAAACAAGAAACCAAGAAACATATTGGTAATGAAAGGAAGAAGAAAGTACAAAAGACTGAAGCTAAGAAAAATCTTAGTTTATTATATTCCAAACCAAAACCAGTTGTGAAATTTCAGAAGAAAAATGTCAAGACTATAAAAATATGGGTTCCTAAAACAAATAACAATTTGATTAGGAACAAATATATTCAGAATTTCATGAATACTGTGCATCTTAATACTAATTATATATATAAAGGGGATACCAGACCCGTATGGGTTTGGACTCCTAAGACCTAACACTTAGGACCCCATAAAAAGTGGGTACCATGGAATTAATTTTATTTTTTGCAGGTCCCACTTAAGAAAAGAGGAAAGTGGATATTGGACAGTGGTTGCTCAAAGCACATTGTGTGTATTATCCTTTATTTAACAACTCCTTTTCTTCGATGACAAAGGGGGAGAAAATTGTGCTAATAGTATATATGCAGGAAAATATAGATTTACAGGCACAATCTCAGGGGGAGATCATATACAGGGGGAGATTCATAACTATGTTGTCATCAATCAAAAAGGGGGAGAATGTTGAGTCAAGATTTTTATAGAGTTTTGATTTCTGACAAAGGGATAAGCCGTGATCGACAAAAAGAAGCTATTCATTGTTTTAAAGAGACAAGGTTGATTATTTGGTATGTTAGTAGTGTTATTTATGTTAAAATCTATCCTCAAATAATCTCATACCTTCAATCTTTGAATATATATATATATATATATATGTGTGTGTGTGTGTGTGTATGAGTGAACATTAACTGTGCAATCTGAGCTAAACCGGTCGACCGGTTAAAACTAGGCGGTCGATCGTTTCTGCCCAGAATGCACATATAACGTGCACGAGTGTACATAACGTATATATATTCAAATTCCTGTCTACTGGTCCATTTTGACCTGTCGACCGTTTTCAAACAGAAAGCAACCTTTCATATAGACAATTCCTTTTCTTCAACCGTTGCTTCTCTTTCTCTTCACTAATGATCATGACCTTTGTTTGTACCTTTTCACAAAGGGTTACAACTGTTTATTTCTTATATAAACATCATGAAATCATTATTCCAATTGACCAATTCTATTATTCTAATCTCTATTCTATTGATCTCTATCTTGAACTCTCAAGCGCTCGAATTGCTCATATTCTATCATATATCGTTTTGAATCCTAGAATTTATTTAACATTCTTTTGATTCAATACGATATCCACTTCCAAATCTTCATATATACAAATATTCTATTTGAGGATAAGATTATAGGAAGTTTGTACTACAAGTGACAAAATTGTGTTAGCAAGAACACATACCGTCAACAAACAATTATATTCATCTTTGTTGAAGTCCTCGGTGTTGTAAGAGGCAAGTGTTGAAGTCCTCAGTGTATTAGAGGCGTGAAATCCCGTTCGTCTGCTCGGGTGTTGTAAACCTGTTCCTCCGGGTGAAGCGAGGTAGTTGGTAGTGAAAATCCAGATAGAAGTCTGGGACTGGACGTAGGACGGTGCTCCGAACCAGTATAAAAATCTCTGGTGTGATTTTTCTATTTTACTGAATTTTCTATTATCTGTGATTAGTCATATATTTGTGTGTTATACATCATATTACACGATCTGTGTGTACTATATTAGCACATACACATTTTCATTTGGTATCAGAGCACGGTCATCATATAACCGTAACACAGTTATTTGATATAATCTTGTAATATGGCAAATAACGCAAGTACTAGCACTCAAAACACCACTTACACGGAAGGTCAATCGACACAAAGACCTCTATTTTTCAATGGTCTTAACTATAGCTATTGGGCAACACGTATGTCATTCTTTATGCAATCAAATAGTTATGATGCCTGGAATGCTACTCAAAAAGAAATAGTGAATCCAACAACTGATTATTCAGAATGGACAACGGCTGAGAAAACAGCAGCAGCCGTAAATGCAAAAGCAGTAAATATGTTGTTTTGTGCATTAGACCAAAATGAATATAACAGTGTTAGTATCTGCACTACTGCATATCAAATTTGGAAAACGTTGAAAACCACTCATGAAGGTACTAACAAAGTTAAACAAGAAAAGTCAGTTTCAAAATTTCAAAATGAAACCGAATGAGACAATCAATGATATGTATTCACGGTTTCAAACTATCCACCATGCACTTATTGGCTTAGGACAAAAGTATTCTGATTTTGATGTTGTTTCAACAGTCCTACATTCTCGGACTAGTGAATGGGAAGGAAAAGTATTAGCAATTGAAGAAGCTAATGACCTTTCCATCATGAAGCCAGATGAATTGATAGGAAATCTAATGTCCTATGAAGCTAACTTGCAAACTAGAAAGGAACAAAAAGAAGAAAAGAAAAACGTGGCATTCCATGCTAAAAAGACGAAAATGAATCAGAGTCTGAAGATGAAGATCTGGCATTCATTGCAAAAGGTTTCAAAAAATTCCTAAAACAGCGAAAAGCCAGTCGTTATAACAGAAAGAAATCTGGATCAAATAAACCAACATCATCCGCTATAGAATGCTTCAACTGTCACAAAAAGGGGCACATGCACAAGGATTGTCCGGAGCAAAAGAAGAAGTCAGAAAATGACAAATTAAAATATAAGAAGGACAAATCAAAGAAACGAGCATTGTCGGTAACATGGGATGATACAGACTCATCAGAAAGTGATAGTGATACGGAAGATGAACAAGCAAATGTCTGTTTCATGGCAATAGAAGATGAGGTACAAATTCCTACATTTGATGAAGTACTTGATATTAATGCTGAATTGATAGTCAAATATAAAGACATAAAACGACAGTTAAAAGAAGCCAAAGCAGATTTGAGTAGAGCAGAATTTGAACGAGATATGTTAAAAGACGAGAAGAAAATATTAGAAGAAGAACTTGAAAAACTTCAAGAATCATCATCTAATGTTGACTCTCAATTATCTCTTTTGAGTCAAGAAATTGAAACTCAAAAAGAGAAAAATGATGCTCTCACTACTGAAAATCATGAGCTTAAGGCAAAAGTCAAAATTCTGGACCTAGAAAAGGTTAGTTTACAAACTAAGTTAGATGACATTACTCAAAATGTTTCTAACTTTAACAAAGGTCGAGAAAATTTGACAAAAATCATTAAAAGTTCACAATTTGTTTCAAATAAACAAGGTTTGGGATATAAGAAACAAGAAACCAAGAAACATCTTGGTAATGAAAGGAAGAAGAAAGTACAAAAGACTGAAGCTAAGAAAAATCTTAGTTTATTATATTCCAAACCAAAACCAGTTGTGAAATTTCAGAAGAAAAATGTCAAGACTATCAAAATATGGGTTCCTAAAACAAATAACGATTTGATTAGGAACAAATATATTCAGAATTTCATGAATACTGTGCATCTTAATACTAATTATATATATAAAGGGGATACCGGACCCGTATGGGTTTGGACTCCTAAGACCTAACTCTTAGGACCCCATAAAAAGTGGGTACCATGGACTTAATTTTATTTTTTGCAGGTCCCACTTAAGAAAAGAGGAAAGTGGATATTGGACAGTGGTTTCTCAAAGCACATTGTGTGTATTATCCTCTATTTAACAACTCCTTTTCGTCGATGACAAAGGGGGAGAAAATTGTGCTAACAGTATATATGCAGGAAAATATAGATTTACAGGCACAATCTCGGGGGAGATCATATACGGGGGGAGATTCATAACTATGTTGTCATCAATCAAAAAGGGGGAGAATGTTGAGTCAAGATTTTTATAGAGTTTTGATTTCTGACAAAGGGATAAGCCGTGATCGACAAAAAGAAGCTATTCATTATTTTAAAGAGACAAGGTTGATTATTTGGTATGTTAGTAGTGTTATTTATGTTAAAATCTATCCTCAAATAATCTCATACCTTCAATCTTTGAATATATATATATATATACACACGTATGAGCGCACATTAACTATGCAATCTGAGCTAAACCGGTCGACCGGTTAAAACCATGCGGTCGACCGTTTCTGCCCAGAATGCACAGATAACGTGCACAAGTGTACATAACGTATGTATATTCAAATTCCTGTCTACTGGTCCATTTTGACCTATCGACCGTTTTCAAACAGAAAGCAACCTTTCGTATAGACACTTCCTTTTCTTCAACTGTTGCTTCTCTTTCTCTTCACCAATGATCATGACCTTTGTTTGTACCTTTTCACAAAGGGTTACAACTGTTTATTTCTTATATAAACATCATGAAATCATTATTCCAATTGACCAATTCTATTATTCTAATCTCTATTCTATTGATCTCTATCTTGAACTCTCAAGCGCTTGAATTGCTCATATTCTATCATATATCGTTTTGAATCCTAGAATTTATTTAACATTCTTTTGATTCAATACGATATCCACTTCCAAATCTTCATATATACAAATATTCTATTTGAGGATAAGATTATAGGAAGTTTGTACTACAAGTGACAAAATTGTGTTAGCAAGAACACATACCATCAACAAACAATTATATTCATCTTTGTTGAAGTCCTCGGTGTTGTAAGAGGCAAGTGTTGAAGTCCTCAGTGTATTAGAGGCGTGAAATCCCGTTCGTCTACTCGGGTGTTGTAAACCTGTTCCTCTGGGTGAAGCGAGGTAGTTGGTAGTGAAAATCCAGATAGAAGTCTGGGACTGGACGTAGGACGGTGCTCCGAACCAGTATAAAAATCTCTGGTGTGATTTTTCTATTTTACTGAATTTTCTATTATCTGTGATTAGTCATATATTTGTGTGTTATACATCATATTACACGATCCGTGTGTACTATATTAGCACGTACACATTTTCATTTGGTATCAGAGCACGGTCATCATATAACCGTAACACAGTTATTTGATATAATCTTGTAATATGGCAAATAACGCAAGTACTAGCACTCAAAACACCACTTACACGGAAGGTCAATCGACACAAAGACCTCCATTTTTCAATGGTCTTAACTATAGCTATTAGGCAACACATATGTCATTCTTTATGCAATCAAATAGTTATGATGCCTAGAATGCTACTCAAAAAGAAATAGTGAATCCAACAACTGATTATTCAGAATGGACAGTGGCTGAGAAAACGGCAGCAGCCGTAAATGCAAAAGCAATAAATATGTTGTTTTGTGCATTAGACCAAAATGAATATAACCGTGTTAGTATCTGCACTACTGCATATCAAATTTGGCAAACACAGAAAACCACTCATGAAGGTACTAACAAGGTTAAACAAGCCAAAATAGCCATGCTGAAAAGTCAGTTTCAAAATTTCAAAATGAAACCGAATGAGACAATCAATGATATGTATTCACGGTTTCAAACTATCCACCATGCACTTATTGGCTTAGGACAAAAGTATTCTGATTTTGATGTTGTTTCAACAGTCCTACATTCTCTGACTAGTGAATGGGAAGGAAAAGTATTAGCAATTGAAGAAGCTAATGACCTTTCCATCATGAAACCAGATGAATTGATAGGAAATCTAATGTCCTATGAAGCTAACTTGCAAACTAGAAAGGAACAAAAAGAAGAAAAGAAAAACGTGGCATTCCATGCTGAAAAAGACGAAAATGAATCAGAGTCTGAAGATGAAGATCTGGCATTCATTGCAAAAGGTTTCAAAAAATTCCTAAAACAGCGAAAAGCCAGTCGTTTCAACAGAAAGAAATCTGGATCAAATAAACCAACATCATCCGCTATAGAATGCTTCAACTGTCACAAAAAGGGGCACATGCACAAGGATTGTCCGGAGAAAAAGAAGAAGTCAGAAAATGACAAATTAAAATATAAGAAGGACAAATCAAATAAACGAGCATTCTCGGTAACATGGGATGATACAGACTCATCAGAAAGTGATAGTGATACGGAAGATGAACAAGCAAATGTCTATTTCATGGCAATAGAAGATGAGGTACAAATTCCTACATTTGATGAAGTACTTGATATTAATGCTGAATTGATAGTCAAATATAAAGACATAAAACGACAGTTAAAAGAAGCCAAAGCAGATTTGAGTAGAGCAGAATTTGAACGAGATATGTTAAAAGACGAGAAGAAAATATTAGAAGAAAAACTTCAAGAATCATCATCTAATGTTGACTCTCAATTATCTCTTTTGAGTCAAGAAATTGAAACTCAAAAAGAGAAAAATGATGCTCTCACTACTGAAAATCATGAGCTTAAGGCAAAATTCAAAATTCTAGACCTAGAAAAGGCTAGTTTACAAACTAAGTTAGATGACATTACTCAAAATGTTTCTAACTTTAACAAAGGTCGAGAAAATTTGACAAAAATCATTAAAAGTTCAAAATCTATTTCAAATAAACAAGGTTTGGGATATAAGAAACAAGAAACATCTTGGTAATGAAAGGAAGAAGAAAGTACAAAAGACTGAAGCTAAGAAAAATCTTAGTTTATTATATTCCAAACCAAAACCAGTTGTGAAATTTCAGAAGAAAAATGTCAAGACTATCAAAATATGGGTTCCTAAAACAAATAACAATTTGATTAGGAACAAATATATTCAGAAATTAATGAATACTGTGCATCTTAATCCTAATTATATATATAAAGGGGATACCGGACCCGTATGGGTTTGGACTCCTAAGACCTAACTCTTAGGACCCTATAAAAAGTGGGTACCATGGACTTAATTTTATTTTTTGCAGGTCCCACTTAAGAAAAGAGGAAAGTGGATATTGGACAGTGGTTGCTCAAAGCACATTGTGTGTATTATCCTCTATTTAACAACTCCTTTTCGTCAATGACAAAGGGGGAGAAATTTGTGCTAATAGTATATATGCAGGAAAATATAGATTTACAGGCACAATCTCAGGGGGAGATCATATACAGGGGGAGATTCATAACTATGTTGTCATCAATCAAAAAGGGGGAGAATGTTGAGTCAAGATTTTTATAGAGTTTTGATTTCTGACAAAGGGATAAGCCGTGATCGACAAAAAGAAGCTATTCATTGTTTTAAAGAGACAAGGTTGATTATTTGGTATGTTAGCAGTGTTATTTATGTTAAAATCTATCCTCAAATAATCTCATACCTTCAATCTTTGAATATATATATATATATGTGTGTGTGTGTGTGTGTATGAGTGCACATTAACTGTGCAATCTGAGCTAAACCGGTCGACCAGTTAAAACTAGGCGGTCGACCGTTTCTGCCCAGAATGCACAGATAACGTGCACAAGTGTACATAACGTATATATATTCAAATTCCTGTCTACTGGTCCATTTTGACCTGTCGACCGTTTTCAAACAGAAAGCAACCTTTCGTATAGACACTTCCTTTTCTTCAACTGTTGCTTCTCTTTCTCTTCACTAATGATCATGACCTTTGTTTGTACCTTTTCACAAAGGGTTACAACTATTTATTTCTTATATAAACATCATGAAATCATTATTCCAATTGACCAATTCTATTATTCTAATCTCTATTCTATTGATCTCTATCTTGAACTCTCAAGCGCTCGAATTGCTCATATTCTATCATATATCGTTTTGAATCCTAGAATTTATTTAACATTCTTTTGATTCAATATGATATCCACTTCCAAATCTTCATATATACAAATATTCTATTTGAGGATAAGATTATAGGAAGTTTGTACTACAAGTGACAAAATTGTGTTAGCAAGAACACATACCGACAACAAACAATTATATTCATCTTTGTTGAAGTCCTCGGTGTTGTAAGAGGCGAGTGTTGAAGTCCTCAGTGTATTAGAGGCGTGAAATCCCGTTCGTCTGCTCGGGTGTTGTAAACCTGTTCCTCCGGGTGAAGCGAGGTAGTTGGTAGTGAAAATCCAGATAGAAGTCTGGGACTGGACGTAGGACGGTGCTCCGAACCAGTATAAAAATCTCTGGTGTGATTTTTCTATTTTACTGAATTTTCTATTATCTGTGATTAGTCATATATTTGTGTGTTGTACATCATATTACATGATCCGTGTGTACTATATTAGCACGTACACATTTACAGATGGCTCCTATTCAGCCTATGACGTGGTTACATCCCATTCCATCTTCAAAATCCAACGGTCGGAGATCCACTTCTACCCCTATAAATAGACCCATAGACCTAACACTTTTTCTCATTCTAGGTTTTCTCCAATTGGGTTCACCTTTCTAGGAAGGACCCAAAACGGAATAATTTTCCAAGGAGAAAATCGTTATAAATTAAATTATTTTACAACTTCAAGTGGATCCGGGAAGACCGAAGGAAGAGCTTAGGACTGTAGATGAGTGATTGTAATTATTTTACATTTCTTTAAGTAATTTAAAATAATAGGGTTTCTAATAGTTGTAGTTTTTACTACGATTTTGGAATAACTTTTTCGCAGTATATTTACAGTTTTTAGAATTATTTTCAGCCTATTTCTTTTTAGCTATTCTTTTCAGTAATTTTAGTTTATTTCTGTTAATTTTAGCTTTTCCATTTATTTACAGTATTTTAGTTTATTTACTGTTATTTATGCGTTATTTACATATTTTTCCTACGCTTTGGATTTCTTCTATTTTCAGTTTCTTTTATTCCTCCTTCTTCTTCGCGTATGGATTAGAATAGAATTAACGCGAATATGGATTAAATAGTAAGAAAACTGAAATAATGGAATATAAGATGTAAATTACAAAGACTGTAATATAAATGGAATTGGACTGAAATTATGCCTAATTATGATTATTAATTGGACTGAATTAAAGAAATTGGCCTAGTTATAACTTAGGATTATAACTAAAAAGAGTAAAAGATGAAAGAAGCTTATTTTCACACTTAAACCTTGGGTTAAGTAATAAGCATGGTTATAACGTAGGTTATAATAAGAAAAAGAACAGAATGAGGCTTATTTCAGGACTTAGAATAAATTAATAAGCAAAAGTAGCAAGAATAATAGTAAAGGCTTATTCAAATAATTTATCTAAGTTAATAAGCAAAGATAGAAGTAGGATCCGTACCGGTAGCATTTCCCTTATGTTGTTTATGGTAGATAGGCGATCAAAAGTAAAAGAGGAAGATCTGTACCGGCAGCATTTCCCTTATGTTGTTTAGGGTAGATAGGAAATCAATAATTAGAAGTCCGAATCATGGGGATTTGGACAAGGGGCGCAACTAGATTTTGTTTAATAGGGACCAGTACCAACAGCATCCCCTATTATTTCTATGGACACGGTGGTCTCACATTAGCCTGAAGTGAGATAAGGGCATGCTTATGATGTCTAGGGTAAATAAAAGGTCAAAAGAGGGAGCAATAGATAGTGCGAACCGGCGGTGACCGAGCGTGCGGCATCGTTTTCGGTAAATAAGTCGCTATTGAGTTCGACAATGCTTAATAGGTGTCTTCCATAGACATGGGTGGCTTCTGTTGAGGGAACATAGGGTCTGATCTGCAGTAGACACATTAGTAGAAGGCCGATCAAAGGGTAGAATTCGGGTTACAGCCTAATTACAGGATTAGGAATTCAGCCAAATCAGAGCAGCTATCAAGGACAAGTGTAAACTGTTAGGATACTCCAAATTCGGGGGTCAGAGAGTTTCATAAAACGTTCTTGGTGGAAAAACGTGTTTTCACTAGACCGGTATTACCGAACCAACTCCACTTCCCTGCATAGCCGAACCAACTCCACTTCCCTGCATAGCCGAACCAACTCTGCTTCCACCATTGCCGAACCAATCATTGCTCCACCTACAGCCGAACCAACTCCACTTCCCTGCATAGCCGAACCAACTCTGCTTCCACCATTGCCGAACCAATCATCGCTCCACCTACAGCCGAACCAACTCCAAAATAGCGCTACCGAACTGAAACCAATCTCACTCACCAACGGACCAAGTTCCACCGGACCAAGGCATTCCGGACCAACTTTGCCAGGCCAGATTGCACCAGCCCAAGTCCACCAACAGCTATATACATCCAAGACCCCTACCCCCAGCCTCACTCTATAAATAGAGGGGTAGGGGTACAACAATGGCAGACAAGTTTGAGAGCTCAAGCACGGATAGAACTTTCAAACAACTTTTATATACTTGTATCAAAGCTTTGTACTTGTGATCTGAACAGTAAAGGAGAATAACATATAAAGTGGACGTAGGCACATTCTGGCCGAACCACTATAAATATGTGTGTCTTTTACAGTTTAGTCCCTGCTTTTCATATATTTGCATAAATCACCCAGATCACTAAAAACAACATAAAATCAACTAAATCATACGACTTGGTGGTGTTTGCCCATTTTTTGTGCAAACATTTTTGGTGCTTTCATTGAGAGGGGGAGCTCGAAGCTTCAACTTCTCCCACTTAACCTTCTTCCTAACAGCGTCGTTCATTGCTTGGAAAGCATGCCTCCCAGGCAGAAAAAAGACGTTAACAAAGGAAAGAACATCGCAACTAGCAGTGTTCCAGATCCAGTGGTCACAAGTCAAGTAAATCATCCCATTCCAATAGCAGTACCAAATGAAGGTTAGGCAAATCCAACAACCCTGCCACGGGACAGCCGGTAGCAATTACTAGGGCGGATCTAGACCGGGTTGTGGCTGAAGTGACTAACCGCTTCACATCCTAACAGGAAGCCTTGGTGGACCAACTCGTGTCACGCTTAAGGGATGCTGAAGAGTCCAACCGCAACACTGAATCATAGGGTGAGTCCCAGTCTGGAGGATCTCAGAGGCAACAAAGATCTTCCTTCTTCGAAGAAGCTAACGACAGAAGCGGCCGTGGTAGGAGCCGAGACCGAACTCAGTCCGAACGCCGACCCGAGGAAACGCTTGGAACCAAACCCAACGAGGGAGGTACCAGGCAGAGGTCAATTGTAGCCGAGCCTGTCATGCTGCCTAACCACGGAAATGCCAATGAACGGGGCCGAGCTAGAGTCCAGCACGAAGTTGGACCCGAGGAAGTGCTTAGATCAGAACCCAGCAGGGGAAGATCGAGGGAACCCAGCAGGGGAAGATCGAGGCAAGGGCCAACTGTAGCTGACCCTAGCATGCTCCCAGAAGACCAAAGACAGGCACTGGAAAATACTAGGAATAATAGACGATACCATCCCTACAGGTCATCTGGACGGAATCAATCCCATAGAGAAGAACCGAACTCATTTTTATCTGCTCCAAATTCTGATGAAAGGTTGGCACGCTTGTTCAGAGAGTGCGTCCAACGGGATCAAAGAGACCGAGGAATAGGCGCTAGGGTGACCAGCCTTTTCGCCCGCAATATCGAAATTGCCATCACCCCCCGAGAATGGAAAATGCCAACAATGGAACCTTACAAAGGAACCTCTGACCCCGTTGTACACTTACAGAGATACACATAGCATATGCTCATGAGTGGAGCAATAGAAGGAGTGCTGTGCAAATGCTTTCCATTATTCTTAGCAGATCTAGCTACCTCCTGGTTCTGCCATCTACCCCAAGGATCCATCAGCTCATGGGAGATGTTGAAAGAAAAATTCATCAGCCAATTCCGCATTCATGTGGACCAACCCAAGGATGCTTATTCCTTATCCAGTATCAAACAGAAACCTGGAGAGAAAGTGCAGCAATATCTAACCCGATTCAATGCCGCAGCGGCCGCAGTCCAAGATGCCGATGAGAAGCTTATCCTAATGGCCCTCTGTAGTGGTGTGCATCCGGATACTAAATTTGCTAGAAGATTGACCAAAGAAAAACCAACTACTTTACCCGATTTCTTCCATGAAGCTAGGAAATATATGAGACTTGAAGACGCTGCCACTGAGAGGCAGACATGGCAACAAAATAAGGTAGCTCACGGCAACACGCCCGCTGTAGCAAAGGACGTTCGAAGAAATGATTCTAGAGACAACGCTAGGGGCAAGAAGGGAGAAAAGCGTCTATATCGGCCAGGACCGAGGTATGACGCTTACACCTCGTTGAATGAAACGATCGAAAACATCTTCCTGGCCACTCAAGACGAAGTTAAATACAAACGCCCCCCCGCACAAGAAGGAATCAGATAACGCAATTAAGTCTGGAAAATTCTGCCGCTTCCATGAATCCTACGGGCATGATACCAACGAATGCCATCATCTTCGGGAATTGATTGAAGAACACATCAGAAGAAGAAGACTAGAACGCTACGTAAAAGGCCAGTACAGGACTCCAGTTCCTGCCAATGAGAACCCAAGGCTACCCTCCCCAGAAATAGGCAGAGGAAATCGCAACACCAGCGGCTCCAGTCAAGAGAAGATAGTGGTCCATACCATCTCGGGAGGGCCACACATCGCCGACGGAAGCTGGGCAGAGATGGAAAGGTACGGAAAGTCACTTAGAAACAATGGAGAATGCGTCAATTCTATTATAGAAGAACGCCACCCGAAGCGTATAGAGAATGGTGACATCACATTCAGTAGGCGTGACCTGGAGGGAAAGCAGTACCCTCACACGGATCCTATGGTTATCTCTGCCCGGCTCGGTCCAGCCGAAGTTTTCCGAATTCTAGTAGACACTGGAAGCTCAGTGAATATCCTATTCAAGCATGCATTCGACAAAATGAAGCTGTCATTAAAGGATGTTCTTCCCTGCAATAAACCACTACACGGTTTCACAGGAAATGTGAAGATGCCTCTCGGGCGACTGGACCTCTTTGTTGAAATTGGAAGTCATCCCCGCTCCATTGTGCGGAAACAGACATTTGTGCTGATAGAAAACCACTCGGTCTACAACGCCTTCTTAGGAAGGCCAGCCTTGTCTGACTTCCAAATTGTCCTGGCCCCATGGTGCCTGAAGATGAAATTTCCAACGGACAATGGAGTAGGGGAGGTAGAGGGAGACCAGGACATTGCTCGAGATTGCTATGTAACTGAACTTCGCAATAACCACAGGAAGGATAAAGGGAAGAGTGTAGAGATTGCCCTCTGCACAAAAAGTTTGGAAGCATAGCAACTAAAGAAAGCCCCTCCTCTTCGATATACCAGCGACCCTTTCAATGAATTAGACCCCAGGGACAAAGAGGAGGAGGCCACCGCCGAGCCTGCAGAGGCTATGGAAAGTCGGGTCCCAACTAAAGGCAGAATTGAAGGAACAACTCATTGATTTTCTCCGCCACAACTTGGATGTATTTGCATGGTCACACGCTGACATGACCGGAATCTCCCCTGACATAGCATGCCACGTACTAAACATTGATCCTACCAAGGCGCCAGTAAAACAGAAAAAGAGAAGTATGGGGACAGAACGATCAGCAGCCCTCGATGAAGAAGTAAAGAACCTACTTGCCAATGACTTCATACGAGAAGCCATCTACCCAGAGTGGATCGCCAACCCGGTGCTGGTAAAGAAGGCTAGTAAGAAGTGGCGAACATGCATTGACTTCTCCAACTTAAATGATGCCTGCCCGATAGATTGCTTCCCACTTCCCCGAATCGATCAGCTTCTGAACAGCACAGCCGGGCACGAACTCTTATCTTTTATGGACGCATACTCAGGATATAACCAAATTCCTATGCATGCTCCCGATCAAGACCACACTAGTTTCATCACTGACCGAGGATTGTACTGCTACAAGGTAATGCCTTCCGGACTTAAAAACGCAGGAGCCACCTATCAGCGCCTTGTCAACAAGATGTTTGCGGGGCTAATAGGACAAACTATGGAAGTTTATGTGGATGACATGCTGATAAAGTCAAGGGAACCCGACGATCACGTAAGCCACCTGGATGAAATGTTTCAAGTACTTCGCCAATATGGAATGAAGCTGAATCCTCTAAAGTGCTCCTTCGGAGTATCATCAGGAAAGTTTCTAGGATTCATCGTCCATGCCAGAGGAATTGAAGCAAACCCTGAACAAGTCCGAGCTCTGAAAGATATCAGGATACCTTCTACCCGAAAGGAAATGCAAAGCCTAAATGGGAAGGTGGCCGCCCTGAGCAGATTCATCTCTAAAGCGACCGACAAATGCATCCCCTTCTTCGAAGCTCTAAAGAAAGAGAAAGGAAAATTTGAATGGACTGACGAATGCTTAATAGCTTTCCTTAACTTAATCGAACACCTCCAGAGACCACCAGTACTCTCAACTCTGAACAAAGGCGAAGAGCTATACCTATACCTTGATGTATCATCTCATGCTCTAAGCGCCGCATTGGTGAGAGAAGACAAACGCATGCAGCGGCCAGTATACTTTGTAAGCAAGAGGTTTACAGGGGCGGAAGCCAGATATCCTAAACTTGAGAAACTAGCGTACTGTTTACTAATCACATCACGGAAACTGCGTCACTATTTCCAGTCCCATTCCATCAGAGTTCTGACCGATCAACTACTAAGGCAGGTACTCCATCGTCCCGACACTTCTGGGCGACTACTTAAATGGTGCATTGAACTAAGTCAATATGATATCACCCACCATCCTCGCACCGCCATCAAGGGACAAGCCATGGCTGATTTCATTGCCGAATTCACTACCAACGAAGGTAAGGAGCAATCGGAAATAGCAGAAGACATCAAGTGGAATCTCTTTGTGGATGGTGCGTCAAACGAACAAGGCTCGGGGGCAGGTGTGGTAATAATCACTCCCAGGGGAAATAAGCTACACTATGCTATAAGGTTGGAATTCGCTGCCACCAACAACGATGCAGAGTATGAAGTAGTGATAGCTGGATTAGAACTTGCCTTAGAAATCAGAGCCAATTCTTTGTGTCTTCATAGCGATTCTCAACTTATTGTAAATCAAATACTAGGAGAATTCCAGGCTCGAGAAGAACGACTCATAGCAAATTTAAAGAAGACCAAGTTGCTTCTCAATCGATTGGATCACTATTTAATTAAACACATCCCTCGGGAAGAGAACCAAGAGGCCGACGAATTGGCGAAGCAAGCTAGCATGAGAGACGGCACTATTTCTAGAGCAGTAGCCATCTCAAAGCAACTGACCCCAAGCTTTGAGCAAGTGAATCTGATAGCTGCAACCGAAGAAGCAACTTGGATGACTCCCATCCGAGACTACTTACAAAGTGGCACACTGCCCAACGGGCGTAACGAAGTCAAGAAAATGTTGAGGAAAGCTTCCCGCTACACAATACAAGAGGGCACCCTCTATCGGCGCGGCTTCTCTAACCCCTTATTAAGGTGTGTCACTGGAAGGGAAGCCAAGGAAATCTTATCCAACATCCATCAAGGAAGCTGCGGATATCACACTGGAGGGCAGACTTTGGCAAAAAAGATACTCCGATATGGATATTTCTGGCGCACCTTAAGCAAGGACGCCTTAGATTTTGTCAGAAAATGTGACAGATGTCAGAAGTTTGCTAAGATTCCGCGGCTACCAACAACTGAGATTACTCAAATAACCAGCCCTTTGCAGTATGGGGAATTGACTTGATTGGTGAACTGCCAATGGGCCGAGGCGGGGCCAAATATGCTATAGTGGCAGTCGACTATTTCACCAAATGGGTGGAAGCAGAACCCCTAAATAAAGTATCTTCAGCAAAAGTTATTAACTTCTTGATCAAAAATGTTCTGTGCAGGTACGGAGTCCCATTCAAAATCATATCAGACAATGGACTTCAGTTTGACAGCGAGGAGTTCGCCAACTGGTGCCAAGAGCACGGAATTCACAAAAGCTTCTCATCCGTAGCTTATCCCCAGGCAAACGGACAAGTCGAAGCCGTCAACAAAATTATCAAAACTCTAATAAAAAAGAAACTCGAAAAGTCAAAAGGCGCTTGGGTGGATGAACTCCCTACGGCACTGTGGGCCTATCGCACATCTTTCAAAACATCAACGGCATACTCCTTTCTCTTTGGCATACGGTTCGGAGGCTATGCTCCCAGTTGAAACTATAGTGCCTTCCCACCGTTGGATCCACTATAACCCAGAAGAGAACGAAGAGCTCCTCCACATATCTTTGGATCTAATTGAGGAAAGAAGAAATGATGCAGCCCTCAAAGCAGCAGATCACAAGCAAAAAGTGGCAATGCAATACAACTCCAAAGTCAAGCATCGTAGCTTACAAAAAGGAGATCTTGTCCTCAAGAGAATCTTCCCGCGCCTCGGAGCGCTAGATCTAATCTGGGACGGACCATATGTAATTCATAAAGATCTCCACAATGGAGCTTATATTTTGTCAACAGTGGACGGGGAGGTGTTCTAGAGGGCATGGAACATCCAACACCTTCGTCGATACTTTTCTTAACTTGTACTGCCCATATGAAGTGAATTAACAAAGAGAATCAGTGGACGTAGGCATTTTCGTGCCGAACCACTTTAAAAAACTTGTCTCTTTTTAACTTGTTCCTTTATATCTTGGCTGCTTGTTAACTTTATCCTTTTCTATTGAACAAAATCCCGTGTAATGACATTCCCATTCAAGACACATCACAGCGCGACTTCTCCTGGACAAGACCTAACAGGTACTATGTGAATCTATGCCCTCGCCAATGAGACACTTTTGCTCCGGCATCCCTCTGCTGCGGGTTAACTCATTGCTCGCGACGGCCCTTAAAGCCAAATGTAATGAGCCAATTATAAGCCACCAAGAAGGCCGACTATAGCCGAGGCAGCTCATTATGGCGTTCGGCTTGCCGACAGTCGTGAACCTACTTTAAGCCTCAACATAAGGTGTGGCCAGCCAGGGCTAGTTCATGGTTGACGATCAGCACCCACGCTAGCCGGCCACAGTAAATCGAATAATACCCACGATTACGGGCCATAATGGCCCGGGTAGTTACTGTGCGCGATCTCGGCTCCGATGTGTCTTAAGTACGGCCGTGGTAAAAAAGATAAACTCCTCGCGGAGGCGTAAGATGGGTGACAAATGTCTCCAAGACCCACAGCTAGGGAAAGTGACTACAAAACCCGTTTGCCACAAACATAAGCACATCGAAGGCCTTCCGTGATTGGAAGTTTTACTGTTTCTCATATGTTAATTTTGTTTAAAGAAATTTCCTCCTATCCTCTATAACGATCCCTAAAGTACAGGACACAGAATAGGAGACACTCGCTAATGGGAATAGGAGCTCACAATTGGACACTTGGCTGCATTCCATACTCGGTCACACAAGACATTCAGTGTTGCCATCTACAACTAAAACACGAAGGGCGGTACTTCCTTCTTCGTGTATAAATACGTAGCTATAATTTATTCACACATCACATTAACATTGCAAGATATGAAATTACGTTTTAAGCAAGAACTCGACATCAAACCCGATAGAATCACAGGCATATGCACAGCTATACTTCTTATGCAACACATCAAAAATAACAAAAGCGTTCAAACATGACAGAATCAGCTTAAGTTAAAAATTACACGCCAAGAATAAAGTCGTTTATTACAAGTAACATAATTACAACCTAAAAGTTACGTTACTGCTCTGAGACTAACGTAGACAGCAATGTCAAGTAAACAAAAAGATATCCAGGTCAAGTTAAGAAGTCGGCTGCATCGGAGCTTCACCCTTGTCCTGCTGGCCCTTCGAAATCTCCTTAGCCACGGAGCGGGAACTTTCAGCATGTTGACTAGAGATATTTGGTGCTCCAGAGGTCCCGCCTGTCCGATCAAGGAAAGAATTCATTAATAATAAGCAACCGAGTTACGAAAAGCTAAAAGGGGAGACTTACCAGCATCTGCTCCTTGATCGTCATCCTCCAACTGCACACCAACCTCCTCAGCAGCAAGCAGCTGCATACCTTCTTTCACCGCCACCTTCTCCTCCTTGGTGAATTGAGCCGTAACCACATCCATTCTAAAGGCCATGCCACCCTCCTTATCTGCATCGGACCTAGCCTCCTCCAGAGCCCGGAGATAAATCCTGGCCATGACTCGGGGATAATCATCCATCCAAGATAAGTTGCCCTGTTTCCAAGTGCGAAAGTATATATCCTGAAGCATCTCATCCATTATCCCCTCGTTCTCCTCAAACTCCCTTACTCGGTCCTCAGAAGCCAACAACTTTGCAATGGCAGCATCCCTCTCCGATCGGTATAGCGTGCAGTCAACCTGGAAGGTTTTCCTCATCGCATCCATCTCCTCCTTCAGCATGGTTTGAGCAAGTTCTGCGGCTTCAAGTTCCCCGGCAACAACATATGCGCTCTGTCGATCCCAAAAGAGCGAGAAATAACATCAAGCTGCTCATCTTTGAGGGAGCTAGGAAAGCAATCGGGCGGTGAGTTCAGGAGCTCTTGAGGACCGTACCCGTCTACTAGCGATCTCGGGGTTGGTCCCTGTCGTTCTGGTGCTGCCTGAACTGGGGGCACTATGGAGGACTCTCCTTGGTCCTTGGACTTCTTCTTGTCAGAACGAGTTTCGACTTTATGAGACATTATCTACAACACGAGAAAACACATTGTTAGAATAAGGATATAGAGATATAAACGAGCAAGTGTATGTTGTCTAGAGTTTCACTTATAATTCAACACATAAACTCATTCGGTATAACAAGGTTAAAAACTTCATTCGGCACTCAAGCCCATTCGGTAGTTCAAGGCACGAAGATTCATTCGGCACTCGAACTCCACGGGTTCGTTCGGTAGTTCGAAACATGAAAGTCATTCGGCAATCACCTGATTCGGTAGTCAAGCGTGATTCGGCAATATGATTGATTCGGCAGAAAAATCTGATTCGGCTATCTCACTTGGTAGGGAATAACGAGAGCATAATGCCCATACTTATAGGCCAATAGAAACGACCGGACCAACTGGTTCGGCACAAAGGACCGGATGAGAATGTCCAAGCTAAAACAAAGTGTGGCATATGCAGGCATATGCCCCGCTTTGGGGGGCAAGTGTTGGGCGTGTTTTCACTAGACCGGTATTACCGAACCAAGATGAGGGAAGCCACCATCGAACCAACTCCACTTCCCTGCATAGCCGAACCAACTCCACTTCCCTGCATAGCTGAACCAACTCTGCTTCCACCATTGCCAAACCAATCATTGCTCCACCTACAGCCGAACCAACTCCACTTCCTTGCATAGCCGAACCAACTCTGCTTCCACCATTGCCGAACCAATCATCGCTCCACCTACAGCCAAACCAACTCCAAAATAGCGCTACCGAACCAAAACCAATCTCACTCACCACCGGACCAAGTTCCACCGGACCAAGGCATTCCAGACCAACATTGCCAGACCAGATTGCACCAGCCCAAGCCCACCAGCAGCTATATACATCCAAGACCCCTACCCCCTGCCTCACTCTATAAATAGAGGGGTAGGGGTACAACAATGGCAGACAAGTTTGAGAGCTCAAGCACGGATAGAACTTTCAAACAACTTTCATATACTTGTATCAAAGCTTTGTACTTGTAATCTAAAAAGTAAAGGAGAATAACATATAAAGTGGACGTAGGCACATTCTGGCCGAACCACTATAAATCTGTGTGTCTTTTATAGTTTAGTCCCTGCTTTTCATATATTTGCATAAATCACCCAGATCACTAAAAACAACATAAAATCAACTAAATCATACGACTTGAAGGTGTTTGCCCATTTTTTGTGCAAACATAAACAATGAAAGTTAACTTATCTTATTTGAGCAATAGTTTAAATCGTATTTATTTCCAGTTTTATCTCTTTCATATTTCCTTTGTTTCCTTTTTATATACTAGAACTGTTGTAGAGTCTATTACTTTTATCTTACTTAAAGACTCTAGTAGTTACTATCATTCACAAGACTTTTATTCTGACCCACTCCTCTATTTTCCCCTTTCCCCCCATAGGAAATCAAGGGAGAAGTTAGTCGATTGCAGTTGCTCGGAGGTTTCTTGGAGAAGATTTCTACCATGTATTTCTTTTATTTCAGCTTTAGTTCTTTCTGTGTACTGGCTTATTATGAGGTATATTATGTACTCTTATTTTTGAGACTATGAGTTTTTTTTATATCATGAGACATATTGGATTTTGAGGCATATATGTTGTATTTGGTATTTGACTTATTTGGTTTATGAAGCAATATTGAGATTTTGTTTTAAACAAGTTATATCTTTAAGTTTCCGCTGTTTTACCTATTTTTGTCTTGTGAATCTTAGTCTATGTTAGCTTTAGTTATACCTACAATGCACCACACATTTTAATGTGTCCTTTTGGGTATATTAAGGGGTGTGGGGTGTTTTAGGTTGCTATATTGTTTTAAAAGAAAAAGGTCTTTCGAAGGAGTTCCTTTAATTATAAATCAATGCTTACGAAAGAAGGGGTTCCGACATAGTCGAAGCCCTACCGCCGATTCTTTTGCCTTTCGAGTGTATTGAAGTCATCAATGCTGTTGAAAGGTAGTGTTGTTTTAAAGATGTATTAAGTCGCTTTCTAAATGCTTTCAAAATGGTTATGGGTTTCGAAGGCAATGGCTTCGAAAGGGGTTTCGAAGTTATCCTTCAGTATTTTTAATATATGCTTTCGACTCTGTCGAAAGGGATGGTTCCGAAACCATCATAAATTCGCCAACATTTTTATATGGTAAAGAATGGTTTCGAAAGAGATACTTTCGTTTATATTTATTTTGACCGAAATGATCAAAAGGGGGACTTTCAATACTTTAGGAAGAGATACTTCCCATGGTTTCGAAGCTATGATTCTAATAATTAATAAGTAACAATTTATTATTCAGCCCATGAAAACTAATAGTTTAATAGTAATTCAAGAAACTATAACTATGACAGATAGTCAAAATGAATGGGGATGGGTAATCCAGAATTGATTCAATTTTTTGCATATCATCGTATTATAATGTTTTGAATTGATTTAACCATTGTGGATGCTGAAGCACAAAAAATGGTTTATAAAAGTTTTTATGATACTAGTGAGAAGAAACCCGTTCCGCTAAGCGGCGTGGTCTCACTAGATATCTAAATGATTTGAGATGGTAGATTATTATTCATACTAGGCTTTGTGTCTGACTCGAAGTTTATGTTTTCCCCTTAAACTCTTGGGTACTAAATTGATTTTGAGTAGCTTGAGATTTGAGGTTTTCAAGTACCTCTTAAGACGAATAAGCTTCTGAAGTCGTGCAAGAGGCATGTAGTTATTTGAGTTCTCTATCATATGATTTCGTCATGTTGTTTGTTAATGCAAAGTTTTTTATTGCCTATTATATACTCTGATCACCAAGGGGGCATCTTCATATGTCGCTCTTGAAGTATATTGTAATAATTATATTTTTCTGAATGTGGTTAACGTTGTGGGATTATGTAAAGAATGTTGAAATGGGTTTCTAGAATGGAATGTGAAAGTTTTTTTGAAAATTTTAAACTTTTTCCATATCCATGTGTTTCTAGTATATCAATTTAACTAATATTACCATATTTGGTTGCCGAGGATTAATAACTATGGATGACTGCAGCATCCGTAGCCGTTATTTTTGGACCTCAAAGTGGGGGATGTTACAAGTTGGTATCGAGCATAGGTTTATGAAAACTTAAGCAATTTAAACCTAAAAGGATTTTTAAAGCATAGTCCAATGAATCAGAAATATGATCGGGGTTTGGGTTAACGTGGTTGTAACGTACTTGTAATTGATACAGACACACACACAAGTATGTATTCCCCTTTTCTCTTAGACCGTTCTTCTGTATCTTACTAAGGCTCGTATACAATTTACAAGAAAGAAGATATGGAAGTAGGAAACGGAAGAGGAAATCTAGGTGGAGGAAGCACCACAACTGATGGAAATGTTCAACCTAACATTCGGAGGAACCAAGGTCGACATGCTAATGCTAATCAAAATGCTAAAGCCAATGTGGGTGCTAGAAATCCACCAGTAGATGTGGGGATGATGTATCAGTTCCTTGCTAATTTAGTGCAAGCAGGAGCTACTACTGGAGTTGCTGGTAATATTGGGAATAATTATGCTAAGCTGAGCAGAGACTACATCAGTTTGGGTGGAAAGCCATTTATGGGAACAGAGGATGCTATCGAAGTGGAGAATTGGCTATTGCATTGCGAAAGAAAATTTGCTAATCTCGGTTTAGAAGATGAGCAGAAGAGAAGGTTGGCCTCTAGGAAGTGGCAAGGGTCAGCACTTCACTGGTGGAATAGTGTGACTGCTGGAGTCTCGGAGGAAGAGTTGACTTGGGCTGATTTTTGAAGGAGATTCGAACAAAGGTTTATCTCTGAGGTTGCTAAGTCGGAATTGATGAGGAGGTTTATGGTTTTAGTTCAGGGAGATATGTCAGTTATTGAATATGCTAATAAGTTTGATGAGCTATCTCGGTATGGATATGCTATTGTAGACACTGACATAAAAAGGAATGAAAGGTTCATTCGGGGACTGAGGCCCGAGCTTGCTAGGGCAACCCTGACACATATCTGTGATCCTAGTAATATAGTGGTGGAGATGGCTATCTGCCATGAGGAAATGCTTGCTATGTATGCTAGAGAGAAGCTAGTTGAATCCTAGGGTCCTTAGGGTAAGAAAAGAAAGTTCTTCAAAAAGAAATGAGCTCAGAAGGGAGATACAGCCAAAAAGTCAAAAGCTGATCTAGTCTGCTACAAATGTGACAAGATGGGTCATTTTGCAAATGAGTTCCAGTCTGGCAAGGGGCAGAAGAGGATTGCGGATAAGAAGCATGTGAAATGCTACAACTGTTATCATGTTGGGCATTACAAGAACCGGTGTCCAGAACCAGTTAGGGCGGACAAGGGAAATTTTTTTGCTATTCGACCATCATCTGCTAAGTCAACTGCTGCTGACAAAGGAAATTCTGTGCTAGAAGGTATGTTTTGATTCAGAGTATTCCAGTTAGGATACTATTTGATACGAGTGCATCATATTCATTTATATCTCAGAATCTGGTTGATAGGTTATGTTTAGTACCCACCCACCTTGTTTCTTCCTTAAGGGTTGCGAATCCAGTGGGAGGATATGCAACTCTAGGGATAAGATGTGAACAGTTAGAACTTGATTTGTTAGGTCATATATTTGCATACAGTTTGTATGTTTATGATTTCATAGAATTCGGGATCATTGTGGTTATGGATTGGTTGGGTAGATATGAGGCTAGAATATTTTTCTAGGATGGGGAAATATCAGTAAGACACCCAGATAGTCATAACCGAATCATCTTCTCAGTGGACAATTACGATAGGAACGTTTGTGCTTTGTTAAGTGCCCTAGAAACAGCAGAAGAGCTAAGTCAGGTTCATGTAGCAAGAGAGTTTGCAGATGTCTTTGAGCCGGTCACAGAAATACCACCGAAACAAGCTATTGAATTTCAAATAGATCTTGTGCTAAGAGCTGAACCTATCAGTAGACCACCTAGTAGGATGACACCGACTGATATGAAAGAATTGAAGGTACAGTTAGTGGATTTAGAAGGTAGGAATTTTATTAGACCAAGCAGTTCACCTTGGGGAGTGGCTGCAGTTTTCGTGAAGAAGCCAGATGGATCATTGAGGATGTGCATCAACTACCGTAAGCTGAATGAAAGGACGATCGAGAATAAGTATCCTTTGCCATGAATTGATGATCTGTTTAATCATTTTAGTGGAGCTAGAGTGTTTTCCCAATTGGATTTGGCGACCGAATTCCATCAGTTGAGAGTGGCGGAGGACAATATTCCTTTGACAGCAATTTAGACTAGGTATGATTCGTATGAGTGGTTAGTGATGCCATTTGGATTGACAAACGCACTTGCTTTCTTCGTGGATTTAATGAACCGAGTCTTTCGAGAGTACTTAGATAGGTTCATATTGGTGTTCATAGGTGACACTTTGGTGTGCTCAAAAGATGAGCGAAAGCATGAAAATCATCTAAGAGTAGTGCTAGAGACGCTGAGGCGGCATCAGCTAAAGACGAAGTTTTCCAAATGTCATTTTTGGAAGAAAGAGGTCGAGTATTTTGGTCATGTAGTTTCAGAGGAGGGTTTGGTAGTAGATCCAGTTAAGATCGAAGCTGTCAATAATTGGAAGAGACCAGAGACGGTAACCGAGATCAGAAGTTTCTCGGACTTGCTGGCTATTATCGGAGATCCATTAAGGATTTTTCGCTGATAGCAGCACCTTTGACTAAGTTGACTAGGAAGGATGTGAAGTTCATTTGGTCTGACAAATGTGAGGAAGGGTTCCTTAAGTTAAAGCATTTGTTGACCAATGCACCAATGCCAGTAGTTCCAGATGAAAACCAAGGGTTGGTGGTGTACGCTGATGCATGTGGATCAAGATTGGGAGCTGTATTGATGCAGAATGGTAAAGTCTTTGCCTACGCTTCTCGATGGCTTAGACCGCATGAGGTGAGATATCCTACTCATGATTTGGAGTTAGCTGCGGTGATCTTCCCATTGAAGATTTGGAGACATTATCTCTTAGGGGAAAGATTTGAGCTATACACTGATCATGTATCCTTAAGATATTTATTCTCTCAGAAGTAGTTGAATATGCGACATCAGAGGTGGCTAGAATTTTTGGCAGCTTATGATTTTGGTATAGAATATACTCCCGGGAAGGGAAATAAGGTAGCGGATTCTCTTAGCAGGAAACATCAGAATATAGTTTTTGCTGTGTTGGCAGAATGGAAAGATTTAGAAGCTTTGACTACGTGTAGTATAAAGTCAAGATTGATTGCTAGTTCTAGTCAGAGTACCGCTATGTTGGCCTATTTATATGTGCGACCAATGCTGATTGAAAGGATAGCTTTTAAACAGAAAGATGATCTAGAATTAGCCGAGAGGATTAGAAGGCTCAAGATAGGATCCTAGATCAATGATTTAAAGATTTTGGCATCGACCAGAGAGGATAGTTGAGAAAGAAGGGAAGCTTATGTGTTTCGAATGTAGAGAACTTAAAATGAGAAGTTCTAGAAGAATGTCATCGATCCAAGTTTACGATTCATCCTGGGGGGACCAAGATGTATCAAGACATGAAGATGAGCTTCTATTGGGAAGGCATAAAGAGAGATGTTGGCTTGTGGGTTAGGTAGTGTGCTAACTATCAACAAGGGAAGGTCGAACACCAGAAGCCGAGCGGGTGGCTTTAGCCTTTAGAGATTCTAGTTTGGAAGTGGGATTCTATATCCATGGATTTCATTAACGGGTTACCAAGGTCGATCAGGGGAAATGAAAGCATATGGGTCATAGTGGATAGTTTAACCAAGAGCGCCCATTTCAATCCAGTCAAGTCAACCAGGACGGCACCTGTTTTGGCGAAGTTGTTCGTGAAGAACATAGTTAGACTTCATGGAATTCCTAGTGGCATAGTCAACGACAGAGATGCATTATTCGATAGCAAATTTTGGAGAAGCCTGCAGAGGGTATTGGGTACCAAGCTCAAGATGAGTACAACATATCACCCATAGACAAATGGGCAGACTGAGAGAGTTAATAAAGTAAACGAAGATTTGTTGAGAGCTTGTGTATTAGACTTTGGTGAATCTTAGGAAGATCACCTGCATTTGATTGAATTTTCCTATAATAATAGTTATCAGACTAGTATAGGAATGGCGCCTTTGGAAGCTTTATATGGAAGACCATGCAAATCACTAACATGTTGGTTAGAGACCGGAGACAGATTATTCTTAGGTTCAGATTTGGTTAGAGAGGCATTAGAGAAGATTGAGTTGATCCGAGAACGAATGAAGGAAGCCCAATCTAGACAAAAGAGTTACGCAGATAAAAGGCGTAAAGACCTAGAGTTCTCAATTGGAGATAAGGTTTTTATTAAGGTGTCACCAACGAAGAGTGTGATACGATTCAGAAGGTCGGGGAAGCTGGCACCGAGATATGTTGGTCCATTCCAGATCATAGAGAGGATTGGAAAGCTCACATACAGAGTAGCGTTGCCGAGCAATATGGCAGGTGTCCATAATGTGTTCAATGTATCTCATCTTCGCAAGTATGTGCATGATCTAGAGACTATCATTCCTCCAACAGAATTGGAAGACTTGGTAGTAGAGCCTAATTTGACAGTTGTTAGACAACCAGTTCGGGTTGTGGCGAGATATGTGAAAACTAGTATGTTTGTTAGGAGTTGTTACAGATGATTGCTATGATTAGTTTTTAGTCCTTATTAAATTTCAAGGACGAAATTCTTTAAGGAGGGGAGCCTGTAACATCCCTAATTTTTAAATAACATTATTCAGGATATTTAATTAGATAAATTAAATAGAATAATGTAAATGTTAAGTGATAAGGGTATTGAGATTTGAATGAATTTAAGTGGTCGTGCTTATTAATAAAATGGGCTTAAAGAATTGTTTATAGGCTAAACAAATTATATAAGGGCATAATAGATATTGACCTCCCATGACTCTCACCCTTATATTTATATGTGTCTTCTAAGCCATTCACATTCATTATCACTTTTTCACAAATAATAAACGTAAGTAAAAGAAAGAAGGCCGACCATTAATTGGAAGAAAAGAAGAAGATATTTAAGAAAAAAGTTAAAGAATTAAAGAGGGGAATCAAACTCATCTCAATCCACTTTCCTTATCAAAGATTAAGGTGAATAATAATTTCCATCTCTATTTGTTGAATATATGATGTTTGATGATGATATGCTTGAATTATGGTTTGTTTAAATTTAAATAAGATTGTTTAAATGATGGTTCATATGGTTTTAGACCAAAACCGTGTGATATTAATGTTTAAATGCCATGGAAAAATTATATGTCATGCAGAACATAATTTTAGAGTTGGGTTTTAAGTTCGGTAATTTTCCAAGCTTTGGAACGATTATTATGAATTTTTGAATGAAAATATAGCACGTTGGGTTTATAAATTTATTTCAAAAAATATATTGAGAATTTGGGTTTGAAATTTTGATATGTTATATAACACGATAAAAGTAAATTTCTATGGTTTTTGGGGATTTTTCTTAAGTGATTTGATATACAAACTAAATTATTTTGAGAAGAGGATCCAAATGATTTAATTGTATTTGCAATGAAAGGTTTTATCTGTAAAATTCTAAGCTTGATACTTATCCAAAATAATAAGACGGTTAGTTTTGAAAAGCATGTGAAAAGTTAAGGCAACCAATAAGAAGTTTACATGTAGGCAGGTTAGTTGGTATAAGTTGCTTAATTTGACATTTAACCCAAAAAATAGGTTTCGCCTCTATTAAGGGTACCTTTCCCCCTTTACCTTTCGCCTTCGACATAGTTGAAACCCCATTAAGCCCTAACCAATACACATGGTATCATCTAGGTGGTAGGTAGTGGATTGGAGAAAGGCGGAAGGTATGGTGTCGAAAGCATGCTTCTGATGGAGTCGATACCTTAGTTTGTTTTAAAAAGTTAAGTGCCTGTCTTTATTTTACTAAGCTTTCGACTTAGTCGATACATATGTTTTCGGAAGGAGTTTTATAATGGTTTTCGAAGGGGATGCCATTTTGTTTTAAAAGAAAAAAGGCTTTCGAAGGAGTTCCTTTAATTATAAATCAATGCTTATGAAAGAAAGGGTTCTGACACAGTCGAAGCCCTACGGCCGATTTTTTTGCCTTTCGAGTGTATTGAAGTCATCAATGCTGTCGAAAGGTAGTGTTGTTTTAAAGATGTATTAAGCCGCTTCCTAAATGCTTTCGAAAGGGTTATGGGTTTCGAAGGCAATGGCTTCGAAAGGGGTTTTGAAGTTATCCTTCAGTATTTTTAATATATGCTTTCGACTCTGTCGAAAGGGATGGTTCTGACATAATCATAAATTCCCAAACATTTTTATATGGTAAAGAATGGTTTCGAAAGAGATACTTTCGTTTATATTTATTTTGACCGAAATGATATTTTAAAAGGTAAACCCAATGATGTCGAAAGGGGGACTTTCGATACTTTAGGAAAAGATACTTCAATGGTTTCGAAGCTATGATTCTAATAATTAATAAGTAACACTTTATTATATTCAAAAGGTTTCAAAAGAAGGATTTTAAAGTGTTTTAAAAGGCATGAATCTATTGTTTTGAAAAGAGATATATGCTTTCGAAGGAGGCTATCCAGTGAGGTCGAAAGCAAGGTTTCAAAGATTTCGAAAGTATAGTTTTCAAAACAAATAACCCAATCTCGTTTAAAAGCAAAACCATGAAATATTAATGAACAAAGTATTTTGAAATGGAATTTTTGAAGAAGTCTTAATGGTTAAAAGAATTAACCAAGTTATATTGTTTGCTTCTCCATATATGTATATATTCACTTTGTAATGAACCCAAAATGGTACTTTGGGAAAAGGCAGAATAACCAGTTAGGTAGTAGTGAATATAAATTAAAGATATTGGCAGGGGCCAATATGTTCCCAGTGAAGCCGATGAAAACTGTGTAAGGGAAAGGATATTGGCAAGGGCCAATAGGTTCATAGTTAGCCCATGAAAACTATGTATAATTGAAGTCGTCGGTTAGACATGTTTATAGTTAGCCCATGAAAACTATATCCAGATAAGAAAATGAAATATTGACAGATAGTCAATAGGTTCCTAATTAGCCCATGAAAACTAGGGTAAAAGAAAGATATTGACAGTTAGTCAATAGGTTCCTGGTCAGCCCATGAAAACTAGGATAAAAGAAATGATATTGGAGTTACCAATAGGTTCATAGTGATCCCATGAAAACTATATAAGTGGACAGGGAGTCCATAAATGTTTAACCAGTTATTATGCAGCCCATGAAAACTATTAGATTAATAGTAATCCTAGAAACTATAACTATGATAGATAGTCAAAATGAATGGGTATAGGTAATCCAGAATTGATTCAATTGTTTTGCATATCATTACATAATAATGTTTTGAATTGATTTAACCATTGTAGATGCATGAGCATAGAAAATGGTTTATAAAAGTTTTTAAGATACTAGTGAGAGGAAACCCGTTCCGCTAAGCAGCGTGGTCTCACTAGATATCTAAATGATTTGAGATGGCAGATTATTATTCATACCAGGCTTTATGTCTGACTCGAAGTTTATGTTTTTCCTTAAACTCTTGGGTACTCAAATGATTTTGAGTAGCTTGATATTTGAGGTTTTCAGGTACCTCTTAAGACGAATAAGCTTCTGAAGTCGTGCAAGAGGCATGTAGTTATTTGAGTTCTCTCTGATATGATTCCGCTGTGTTGTTTTGTTAAGGCAAAGTTGTTTATTGCCTATTATATGCTCTGATCACCAAGAGGGCATCTTCATATGTCGCTCTTGAAGTATATTATAATAATTATATTTTTCTGAATGTGGTTAACGTTGTGGCATTATGTAAAGAATGTTGAAATGGGTTTCTAGAATGGAATGTGAAAGTTGTTTTGAAATTTCTAAAATTTTCCATATACACATGTTTCTGGTATATTAATTTATCTAATATTACCGTATTTGGTCGCCGAGGATTAATAACTATGGATGACTGCAGCATCCGTAACCATTAGTTTTTGGCCTCCAAGTGGAGGATGTTACAGTTTCTAGGGTCACTATTAACCTTATAGTTTTCATGGGTTGACTATTAACCTGTTTAACACTTATGGACTCCCTGTCCAGTTTCATAGTTTTCATGGGATCACTAAGAACCTATTGGCCCCTGTCAATACTTCATTCTTTCATGGATTCTCCCTGAACCTATTGGTATCTCCAATTACTTCCCTCTTATCCTAGTTTTCATGGGTTGACTAGGAACCTATTGAATTCTGTCAGTAACTTAATCCGGATATAATTTTCATGGGTTCACTACAAACCTATTGGCCCCTGCCAATAACTCATTCTAATCATAGTTTTCATGGGTTTACTATGAACCTATTGACTTCTGCCAATAATTTTTCTTAAACATAGTTTTCATGGGTTTACTATGAACCTGTCTATCTGACAACTTCAATATTAGGCATCCTACATTCCGGTCTGTCTGACCTCCTGGATGCAATTCTACTCATTCCAAAGTTAATTCAATTTATATTCACTGCTGGGTCAACCTAGCTTGTTATTCTACCCCTTTTCCCAAAATACAGTTATGGATCCATTACAATGTGAATATATATGTATATATATATATGAAGAAGTAACCATACTAACATAATAATACCATCACATATGGTTTAATATCCTTAAAATCATTTTATATAAAACTTTGTTAATCCCTTTAACCTATTAATCAAGGAAAACTTCTTCGAAAACTCCATACTTCAAATCATTTTAAAAATCTTTTATTATGCCATGGTTTTCCTTCAAAATGAGATTGGGTTATTTGTTTTGAAAATTAAGGCTTTCGAAACCTTAAAACTTTACTTTTGAAACCTTAAAACTTTACTTTCGAAACCATTGGAAAACTTCCTTTCGAAAGCATTAAAATCAACTTTTCAAAACTCTAGGCACCTGCCTTTCGAAACACTTTAAAACCTTTCGTTCGAAACCTTTCGAATGTATTAAAGTGAAACTATTCAATTATAGAAGCATAGCTTCGAAACCATATGAAAGTACCCCTTCAAAACCATTGGGTATATCCTTAAAATATCTTTTGGGTCAAAGTGAACATAAACGAAAGTATCCTTTTTGAAACCATTATTTATCATATAAAAGTGTTTGGGGAAAAACTTGATGGCGTCGGAACCATCCTTTCGAAAGCTTAAACCATATAAGTAAAACGTTTGAAGGTTAGCTTCGAAACCCCTTTCGAAACCATTGCCTTTGAATCCATTAATCCCTTTCAATAGATATAGGAAGTGGCTCATATTTACAAAAAAAGGCTACCTTTTGAAAGCATTGATACCTTCAATTCCTTCGAAAGGCATAAGGTCGGCAAAAGGGTTTCGGCTAGGTCGAAACTACCCCTTTTGAAATCATTAGTTTGGAAACTAAGTAACTCATTCGAAAGCTATACTTTAAACAATAAGGCGGCCACCCCCCTTTCGAAAGCTATTCAAAAGACCCCTTCGAAAGCATATATTTCGACACCTTCAAAAGCATTTAGTAAAGCATGCAAGCGCATTTCTTTAGAAAACAAAACAAAGGTTTCGTTCCCATCGGAAGCTAAGTTTCGACACCATGCCTTTTGCCTTTCTCAAATCCACTACGTACCAATGTTGATACCTTGTGTATTGATTTCGGCTTCGTGGTTTTCGACCTGGTAGGTGTCGACTTGATTGAAGGCAGAAGCTATGAGTCGAAAGGTGCTTCTAAAAGAGGCGAAACCCACTTTTCTGGGTAAAAGCTGATTAATGCCAATAAAAGAAATAACTTTATAACTAACTTGCCTATTTGTAAACATTTAATTGGTTGCCATAAACTTTTCAAATTATTTTCCAAATAAAATAGCTGCATAATTTCAGATCTAAACCAAGATTAATTTAACAAATAAGCCCTTCCATTAAGCAAAACAATTAAATCATTTAGGTCCTCCTATCAAAATAATTTAATTCTTATAGTAAATCACTTAGGAAAAATCCCCAAAAATCACAAAAATTCATTTTTAATAGGTTATATAACATATCTAAATTTCAGACCCAAATTCTCAATATAATTTTCCAAAATAAATTTATAAACCCAACTAACCATATTTTCCTTTGAAAATTCATAATTAATTCTCCATAACTTGGAAAATTATGAAAAATTAAAACCCAACTCCAAAATCATGTTTTACATGGCATAAAATTTTCTCATGGCATTCGAAATTAATTTTAATCGGTTTTACCCTTAAAACCATATATAATCATATTTAAATTTTTTTGTTTAAATCAACATGTTATAATCCAAGCATATCATCCTGCAAATCATCATTAAAATGGATTTAATCTTAAACCCGAAAACAAATGATCATAAAACATAATAGAGATGATATAGATTATTATTCACCTAGATTAGGATAAGGAATTTGAAATTTGATTGAGACTAATCCCCTTGCTTTAATCCTTAGCTTTAGATTAAATTTCTCTTCTTTTCTTCCTTAGCAATGGCCGGCTCCTATTATGTTTTACGTTTGTTTTTGTTTTGCTAAAATGAACGTAAATAGGTGGAAACAAGAATATATAAAGGTAATGGGTTATGTTTGGCTATTTCCTAATAAGCCCTTATGTTAATTAATTATCATATATAACCATTTATAAGCCAATTTATCTTGTTAAGCATGGCCTTTAATTTATTTTCAAATCTCAATTCCCTTATCACTCTAATTATTCACATTATTCTATTTAATTTATCTAATTAAATCTCCTGAATAATGTTATCAAAAATTAGGGGTGTTACAGAATTAATGTGTGATTCCGAGATCTGTTGAGGAATCCATGTGTGGTTCCGAGATCTGTTTGAGATAAGGGAATCCATGTGTGATTCCATGACCTGTTCAAGTTGGAGCTCATGTGAAAGATTTGTTTGGGTGGTGACTCATGGGCTAATATGCTGGACGTAGCCTCATCAGCGGGTATGACTAAAACCAAAGATAGGAGACATAGCCAGTAGGGTTGGCAAACCCATAGGGTGCATACGACTCCATTTCTAGAGATACTTATTGGGATATGCATGCGGGAGCGATGCACCAGGTCTTAGTAAGACCAGCTATGGTTTTCCTATGGTACATTCACTAGAGATGTATGACACTTCGAAAGGATATCTCTGATCCTTGTGCAGTAGTTTGGATTCGGCTTCCCCGAAGAGGTCTATGTGGAAATCCTACACAATTAACGAACGCACCTTAGCGGTTATGATTGTATACATATTAGTCATGTGATGTACACTCACTTGCATCGCAGCTATGCGATTATTTATATTCCACACCTTAGACATTATTATATTATCACTGGATTTTATAACAGAATGGTCTGGTTATTGTAAAGGAAAAACCCGTTCGTGTTAATTGACGGCGTGGTCTTAGGATATACCCTTATTTTGAAAGTTTTTAAGATATAATAAATTCTATGTGATTTGAGTTTCTCACGCTAGTTTACCAGACTAATCTGGGTGTTATTCTCTTATAATGCTCGGGTCAAGTTGAGTATGTTTCCAGATTTAGCTGCTATTCATTAGAGCTCTTGGAGAGGAGCTGGATGATTTCCTACCGTACTTATTTTCCACTGCATTACTTGATTGTGTCTATCAGCATTTGTGAGGACAGGATGTTATAACTGTCCAGGCTGATGATAGGTTAGTTTTCTCTAATTGATGTATGTATATAAAGGTTTTCTTTTTGTTAAAGACCTTTTGAGATATTATATATTATCATTCCGCGTGTGAGATTTTGATATTGTGTTCTCTTCTTTCTTGTTCTATTTCTTTTACCCTAGCTATTCGTCTTTCAGGCACTTGGATGCTCGGTACGTGAATACCATGGATGTATTAGTGTCGACATCTGAGGGTCAAATAGGCGGGTCGTTACACTTAGTATCAAAGCCAGGTTAAGCAAGAACCTTGGCTTTGCAGGGTATAACTCATTTAGAGATAGGGTAATGGAATGCCTTATTATGAGTTGAGTCTATATATATACGAGAGTGTGTATATGTTATTGTTACAAAAATATTTTGTATTTTGTTGATTGGTCTGTAGAGTGGCTTATGGATTCTGATCAATACGAGTTGTTATCGTTATTGATAGGGATGTCCAAACACTTGGACAGGCAAACTGACACGGTATTGTTTTGGAATCGGTAAATGAAATAATTTTACCTTAGATTATATTTTATATATAAAAAGAACAATTTTCTTAAATTAATATAGTTATTTATGATGTGTTTGTTTGTTAGCAAATGATAATATTCTATTTTTATCATTTATTGTTTGATTTGTTGTGCTCAACCAGTTTATGAGCAGTTTTATCTTTTCACTACATAGGTTGGGTAGATAATAAATTGTAGGAACATTGAGACAAACACCTTGACAATTAAGTTTCATAATTTGACTATAAGGCGTTCAATGATAATGTTGGGTTATAATTTGATTTTAATAAAAGTTGTTTATTATAATATAAACAAGGTAAACACTTGTTTAATAGTTTTTTATAAGGAAGTGACATATATAAATATGGTTTATATAGTCATAAAAGTCAAAAGGATTTAAACTGAGAATTTGAGAACTTAAATCCCGGTGTTGTAGAAATTGGTTTTATAAGGTTTTGGAAAATAATACTATTATCATTTGAAAGTAAATATTTGGGAATTAGTGTAAGGAATTGATATCATGGTACTTAGTAATATTTACGAAGTATTTGATACCATTTTGGGAATGATTTTGGTTTAGTCCGAAAGGTATGGTTGAATGTACTGAACTCACTTCTATCGTTGGAAAATGATTTTGATGATGACTGCAGCATCGTCAGCGTTTATTTTTGAGTTTCAAAGTGGTGGATGCTACAGTAGCATTTTGCTACAGATTTTTTTTGGTAAAACAGAATTTACAAAAGTTATAAGTATATGTATTTCAAAATGATTTGAAATAAGATTGGGTGTTTAGTTCCTGAGTTTTATGTTAAGAAATTTTATAGACTCATGTATCCTATGCATTAGGGGAAGTATAGTTGTGCATTTTGTTTGATCCGCTAATATGTAGGTTTTCATTTGTTAAAAATGAAATGGAATTTTCGATGATTTTAGACAGTCGAAACTTCAAAATTTGTATAAGCAATTAAAGCTGAGAGTTTTTTGAAACTATAAAGATGAGTTTTATATAACGCTTGAACTTGGAAGGATATAGAATTTAAACAAGTTTTAAATTGATTGAATATCCATGTTAAGTAAAATGAATTGGATATTTTTGAATATAATCTAAGGATATAGTGGAGTATTATACGGATATGGACTTAAGTTATATAGTGTTTAATAACTTGAAGTAGATTTTATGAAATAGTTCACAAGTGTTTTTAGTATTAAGTAAGAAATACTAAATGAAATTGAATGTGAATTGAAATGGAAAGCAATTAGTGTAGCTAAGAAACCAATTGAATCAGAGTACGTAAGTTGTACGTAGATCATTTTATTCGCGTAACAGTTCTTGATCTGGGAATCGAGTACATGGATTTCGAGGTGATTTACACCAGTCCGAGTTAGGGTTTTTCACTCAATTCTCGACGGCGAACAATTGATATGGGTTCTTGATATTAACTTGGAGTTTTCTATCATAGTATATGGCTATGTAAGGAAAACAGAGGTTTCTATTCAAGGAACAGGATCAGAGTCCACACTAGAGAGGTCGGGTGGGATATACTAGTTCGGAAGTGAAATTTATGTGATCGAGCTAGCGATCAAGTTCGATATTGGGTACGAACGATATATGTATATTATACGGGTTTAAAAATTTGTATGCTATGTGTGTTGGCTTGTGTAGAGTACTAGGAATGACTCTTCAAATTGTTTTGGTAGCATGAGTGATCGATTGAGTAATACCTACGGATGTTGAGCATAAGGTAACGCTCAGTGGATTGTTTATCATCCTTGTGCGACGAGATGGTTTCTGAACCTGGGTGAACCATGAGTTTTGGTTGCTAGTGATTACAGTACTGTATAGTATTGTTATGTGATTGTTTCTATGGTTGCCAGTGATTGCAACACAGTTGGGTATTGATTTGTGATTTTTGCTTTGTGGCTTATGTTGGAATTTCGAGGGTGAAATTCTTTTAAAGGGGGAAATATGTAACGACCCGGATTTTTTTGAATAGTTTATAATTAAATATTGGAATTATTTAATTAATTGAATCTTGGATTTAATTTGAATAAAAGTGGTTTCAAAAGCTTATTTGAATTCAGTTTAAATAATAAAAGGTTATTTTAAAGTTTAAATTATAATTTAAGTGATTAAATTTGTTTTAATAATAATTAGTTTTAATTGATGTATGTAATTATCATTCCGGGGCATTGTCTCGGATTTTAACAAAACTAGTGCTATTGGATGCGGAATAATGAATTATTATACGTCAACGAGTTTCATGACGATCGGACATGTTGTATGATCGTGCAAGCTTGGAACATAGGACAATAAATTCAAGAGAATATATTATAATAAATATTGCATATAAATACATCATCAAATCCTTAAAACCTAAATCCCGATTCCCTCTTTCTCCTTCTTTTAAATTTTTCCTACCGCTACTCCTACTCCTCTTCCATCGATTAAATCAAGCTCCATAGTTAACGAAATCATGTGATTTTGGATTCGATGGCTTCGTGTGGCCGAGTACATCATTTCCATATGCTTCTATTTGGGCACGACGAAGTTCGACGGTGTTCGACTTAGTCTTAGCCATTCTAGGGTAGGGGTTCGTCGTTGATAGAGGATAAGTTAGGTCAAATGGGTGATTTAGTGGTATTTGTTTGGCAGAGATGAGTCGATCGAGGTAGGCAAGAGGTGGTGCGATGCTATAGTGACGATCGCGACATTTGATGTCGTATAGGAACAGTGTCGGGTCGTGTCGTGTTTGGGGTTGCCATAGGCGAACTCATGGTGACCATTATGCTCGTGGTAGCAAGAGAAGAGGGTTGGCGATGGTTTGAGGGTGAATGGTGGTCGAATTTGATTCTTGACCTGGACGTGTCTAATTGGGGGAGCGGTGGTCGCGATTGACAGGAGGCGGTCGGAGGTGTCGACGATGGTGCCGACGAGTCAGGAATGGGATGGGGAGTTGATTGGCGAGCTTGATTTGTCGTTTCGTCGAGGGGTTGGTTGTGCCACTGATCAACGTGCACAAGGTAGGTGGGTTTCAGCATGCACGGTTGGGTTTTTTAAGAAGAAGAGTGACGAGGGAGGGGTTTTAAACGTAATTAAGTTTTAATTTGAGTTGATTAATTTATCAATTAAGTTTAAAATCCAAATTTTTATAAAATTCGTATCTTGTTCGTACGAGGTCCGATTCAGGCATCATCTTCGCCGTTGCGTTCGTATCGAGAGTATCTACGCATTGGAGTTGAATTCGTCGAGTTTGAAGCTAGTAAGAATTTTAGTCTGGATTATTCGAAAACGCGAAAGCGTTACATAGAGCTTGGGTGAGTTTTACTCACCAGTTGATATATATATTATTGTATATATAAAAAATTGTTGTTGTATTGAAATTATAAACTGTATAACGAACATTGCAAGTTATTACTTTTGGACCCCATCTTGTTTTGTAAAATAAGTGAGAACATTGTTATTGAGTATAATAATCTCCTTTTGATTCTGTAAAACATGTATCGTGGCCCAGACTACTTGTTTACATGTTTAATATTCTTTTGTGAATTATGATAATATGTTATTGCTATCTAGGTTTTTAACCAATCAGGATCCAGAAGAATATGGAACGACTTGATAAAGTCAGAACGGCTCAGAACTCAACCAAAAAGGGCTAAAGCAACGACTGTGTATGACTAAACCAAGAGACCAGCGTCCGTCTAGTCCAATCGGTAGCTAAATACAACTAGCTAGTAAGTCTTCATAAAAACAAAGCGACAAGCAATGAGACTACACGAACAATGTCGATACAAAGCAACAAAAGCATGCCAAACATCGAAGTCCAGAAAAATTCTAAGTGCAGCGATCCATACACTATGGATAGCCAGCGATCCATACTTCTAGCCCGAAATCAGACTCGGGTAAAACCAAAATTTTGGTAAATGCCGCGACACAACATGCAACTAAAGTTTGAAAATTTTCGTAGCGTTGTAGAAAACGCTACCAAAACTTGACCTATTGTAGGACTTTAGAAACGCTACAAAAAGTTGCAAACTTTTAGTAGCATGTCGTATCATAGTGTTTGCCGAAACCCTACTAAAATTTTCGGTTGCATTTTTTCAACGCTACGAAAGTCATATCCCAGCTATTTGCATTTATTTCTATAACGTTTTTAAAACGCTACTAAAAGTTATTAACTGTTCTCTAGCATACTATACAAGCTACCATTTCCTGTTAATGGCTTATACCATTTCCAGCCATCGCTCACATAATAGTCTTATTACAACTAGAAATCAATCATATAATCGTCATGTTCAAACCAACAATCGATCAATCACATAATCATTGTATTCAAACAATTAAAAAAACATGTTAATCACATAATCAAATATAATATACATAACCATTTTGATAATAGTTTTTCAACAAACTGAGCAAATTCACATAAAATCTATAACCATTCATAAACAAGTTTACACAACAAGTACTAACAAAATGTTATAGTATATATAACAATTAAAGCCATATTGATTACTTGATTACCCACAATTCTTCGCTGTAACTGGTCTTTACTCCTAAAAAGCTAATTACCTGTAGACAAGTTTAACAATCAACAGATGATTATGAAACTGTTTTGCATATTTAAAGTATATTGAACATCCTAAGTTAAGCTTTTATTAAATTTAAATAATTTTTATAAAACTTAGTTGACTTGGTTAAATTTTTATAAAACTTGGTTAATTTTTATAAAAAATTTATTTAATTTTTAAAAACTTATTAACTTGGTTAAATTCTAATAAAACTTGGTTGATTTGTATAAGTTTATTTAATTTTTATAAAATGTAGTTAAAATATATAAAACTTCACTTTTATGTGCACATCACCCACACTATTCCACTCAAAGCCAAGAGCAACCTCTTCACCAAGCCAAGGCCATACCCAATTGGAAGGAGGAAGCAAGTCCGGGGTGCTCTGAAGCAAGGAAAAGAGGAGGAAGTGGTGCCGAAGTACCGCCGGTTCGATTTTAGAAAGCTACGAAAATGTTTGGTGGAGTGGAGCCATAAGTGAGTACTCAATGTTTATTAAATGATAAATAATCTCTATAACTATTTTTAAGTATAATAATATGTCCATTTAATCTCTTAATGATTTGTATGAATGTTTGATAACTTGGTTGATTATATGGTTGATTACATGGATGTTGATATGGTTGATAACTTGGTTGTGATCAATTATGAGAAATCATAAATAAAATGGTTAAGTAATTAACCATGGTTAATTAATAGAAAATGAATTTATATAAATATGTGTATGAAGTTTATTGAGCCTCTTATTGGTTTTAAATATAAGAAGTTTGGAAATGAATATTATAATAATATACTATTATGAAATGGTTTAAAAGTGAATATGAGATTTAATATGGAAAATATTTGTTTAAATGATTTAAAATGGTTTATAAATGTTTTATAAACAATAAAACTCAATTTGGAGAAGTTTTGACAAATTTTGAAAAATAAGTCAAAATAAGGCGCGTCACGTAACGGCATTTCGCGATGTCGCGCCGTAAAAGTCAAACGAGTAAGGAATGAAATATAGCTCGGAATTCTTTGAGTTAAGAATTTTTTGGACTATTATATCCATATTTTTAAACGAGCAAAGAAAATAAAGATTTCACCTTGTATATTTTTAAATAAGTCCAAAACAAATTTTTAAAGAAAATAATCACGGTTTTGTAGTTCGGAATCCATAAAGGGAATTCCTTTAAAATGATATTTTTAAATTCTTTAAAAATATGAAATAAATTTTATAAATCTATTAAAATGTTTTAAAAGATATTTGAGTTATATAAATGAATTTCCAAAAGATAGAAAAGTCGTTTTGATCAATATAGGTTTTAAAACACTATTTGCAGCACTTTTTCACAGCACTTTTTGATAACTTTTGCAAACAATGTTTTTAACTTAATTATTCTTTCCCGAATTTTTTGTGAACCTTTTCAAATAAATAATTAAGTAGTTTAAAGATGATTAAGAGGTTTAAAAATGAGTATGCGGAAACGACTAGTACGTTTGTTCTTTTTATGAGTGGCACAGAAAATCCAACCGAGGAATGGAACAGATTGAAGGGAAAGCCCAGATGCTCTTAAATAATTAAAATTTAATTAAATATGTTAAAATATTTAGAGTTGGTCGAAAAAATAGACCACCTTATGGGTGACGGAGAGGTAGTCTCTGGGCTTGAGTTTGGGAAATCAATTGCGTGCCCTCCCTTGCTAGCGGGACTGGCCCGACAGAGGGGATAGTAAATTTAATTTACTCAGAACAAAATTTCCCATAGTATAAAAGATATAATTTTCCAAATTTAAAAACCTTGGATTGCATAAAAATGATCTTCTTGTACTTGGTATTAAATTCCAAGGAGGGAATCCACACTATCCGTGTGAATTTAAAAGGTGATTTCACCGTTATTCGATGTATAGTAAAGGTTGAATATGAAAACTGGTATTGAGTAGAATTAATATAATTTTCATGATCCTTTTTACTCAATAATTTTTTCCAATATGAGATTTAAATAAATGATTTGAAAATATTTCCTAAATAAAATGTGAAATGGTTGGAATTATTCCAAAATTCAAAAAGGTTTAATTAACCAAATGATTTGATAAATGAGGCTTAATGATTCCATATAATATTAAGAAGATAAATGGAATGATTTAAAATAATATGTCTCCCTGAGATAATTATGAATGAATAAAAAGTTGAATTAAATTGAGTGATGATTGATAATCATATATGACCTTAACATCTTTTTAATCGATGATTGGTTCGGAGGAACTAGGGTCGGCTTTGGGTAACTCCTATATGAAAACCACTTCGAACCAATGTATACGTTCGGAAGTGAAGACATGTTGAATATGATGATTACTGAAGACCGAAGATCTTTAGAATGTATGGATTGCTGTCACGAGTCTCAGGGGTTTGCCCTATATTATATTTATATGGCAGTGGTGTCTGCATTCTGAAATCTTTGTTGTATTGAAGATCGAAGATCTTTATAGCGAAAGGACTGCTTGTTGACATTCTCTGGGTCTCTCCCAATATGGAGATATTTATTAAAACAGTGGTCCTATCGTATTATGATGAAATCTCTGTAATGCAAAGTCTACTCGCTACTGATCCTAGGAAGTGGTAGGAGGAGAGCCTTCACTTTCATTCAGTCTCAGAATGAACTTGTATGGACGAATGTCTGACAGTGCATTTTTGATCATATTAATTGATTTCTATTAATGTATTATCTGCTCGGCGGTGGAGGAGGCAACTTCTCTTAGCTTAACACCCTTTCTTGAGACGTATGAGCTCAGGATTATATGTATGTAAAAATCAGTTGTATGATTATGGAATAGCAATGTGGCATTCAAAGTGGAACATGTTATGAGAAAGGCAAAGCGTGGCTTTTTGAAAAGCAAAGTGTGGCTTTGTGGGAACTATGTGCATAGCCTCTCAAGCCTCACATCCAGGTAATGATACGGGTAATTAAGTGGTTTACAGGACATAAATTTCAGGCTATCATTTATATGAGTATGGAAGAGTCCAATGGAATCTGGATCCTCAAGGCATCTATTGCCCCATTAATTTTAATATAGTAGCTAGCTTGTGAAAAGTGATAAGGCTACCGGATATTGGTAGTGTAGGAAGTGCGGTTCCAAGTTGCTAGCTTGAGAAAATTGATAAGGCTACCAGGAATTAGGGTTGTTATGCGTGGATCGAAGGAAAAGGCCACTAGTTCCCTATCATGTTGGAAATCCAATTCCAATACGAGCTTTACGGTTTCGATTGTAGTCCCAAAATAGTTGTAATGCTTTCCAAACATTGCAGCTACACCTTTTGGTATCATATATTCCATCCAGTATATTCCGTTGACCTAGTTCGGATATATTACCATAGTCCGAGTATTGATACTTTCTTTATATATTTATTTATTTATTTGAAATTGCTTTCAAACTTTTGTCATTAATAATAATATTAAAGTGATTTTTCATATAAAGTATTTTGGTTATCGTAAGTAAAACTCTTTCATATTTATGAGCGGCATGGTCATACGAGATATTATTCTTTTTAAAGGTTTTATTGAGTACCCATCTATGACTCCGTCGTATGTTTATGGTTTGAGTTTCTCATGCTGGTTTATCAAGCTTGATCCAGGTATTTTTAATACTCGGGTCAGATCCGAGTAGTTTCAGGTTTAGTTGAAGATGCTTGGAGTTTCCAAAGGAGAGACGGAGATCTTCATCAACGTAAGGACGTATTCTATTATCCGCTGCATCTATTGCATTTGTTTTTATTTTTCAACAATTTAAAGGATAGAGGGTTTATAACTGTCTAGGTTGAATCTTGGTTAGACTCTAATATTGTATTCAAAATTTTCCACCGTAAATATTATTGTTGAAATAATATATATTATTCTTTTCGTGTGAGATTATGTTCTGTCTTTATTTTCTTTCTCCCCTAATAATCGGTTTTTCCGACACTTTAATTTGCGGGACATGAATACCAAGGATGTATTAATGTCGATTTTCGAAGGTCGAAAATCCGGTTCGTTACATTTGGTATCAAAGTGCAAGGTTAAGCGAAAACCTTGGCTTTTCTGAGGCAACCCAGTAAGAGATAAGGAAATGGAATGCCTTATAATGAGTTTTGAGTGTATTATATATATAAGCATGTATTTATTAGTGATTATAAAAATGTTTTATATTGGGTCAATTTAGCTGTTGAGTGGCTTAGGAATTCTAGTCGGTACGTAGAACGCCATAATATCGATTGGTGTTTCTAAACACTTAAATAAGGCAAACCAACATAGTATTGTTTCGAGATTGGGTAAATGAAAAAAGTTTACCTAGCTTATATTTTATATATAAAAGAATAATTTTTCAAAAATTATTATAGTTATATATGGTGTGGTTGGTTGTTAGTGAATGATCATATTTGATTATTATCATTTGTTGTTTATTGTTTGTGTTCTAATAAATGTTGTTATTATTATAATGTAAACAAAGATAAACAATTAAGAAATCGCTTTATAAAGGTGTTTAATTAAGAAACTTATTTAAGAATATATTTTATAAAGGTATCTTTTACAAAATAAAGTGTAAAAGATATATTTTTAATAAAAAGGAATTTTAAGAACTCTTATCCTAATCTTTTGAAAAAATTTAAAAGGAAAGTTATCTAAATAGAAGTTATTAACAAAGAAATTTCAAAAAGATTTAAGATAAAATTTTAATAAGAGAAGTTATTGAAAAAAAAGAGGTAAATCATCTTTTAATTTGAAATAGTTTCTTTTGGAAAAAGGATAAAAGTATTTTATGTATGAATATTTTGAAGAAATAAAGGGTTTATAAAAGTTATATCAAAAGATAATAGTTTTATGAAATGTTTTCATAAAGATTTGAAAATTTAAATAAAGTACGGATGTTATATGCGGATCATTTTGTCACATGATTCTTATCTAAGATTCGAGTACAGAACTTTGAGGTGTTTACACCGGTTTGTAAATTAGGATTTATCGCTCGATTCTTGATGGCGAACATTGATGAGGGTTTATGATTGGGTACTTATGTTTTCTATCATAGTTGAGAGCTATGTAAGAAAAACTAAAAGTTCTAATTGGAAAGCCTAATCAGAGTTCGCACTAGAGGTTCGGGGGATTAATACTAGTTCGGAAGTAAAGTTGTGGATTCGAATAGTACAACGAATCAAATATTGCATGCGGAGGATCTACATACATAGTACAGGTGTAAGTTAAAAAAAATATTTTGGGCAAATACCTTTGGGTTTTGCATTGATGTAATTTCGGGGACGAAGTTCTTTTAAGAGGGGAAGTATGTAACGACCTAAAATTTATCAATTTGATAAATTATATTATTTTTAAGATATTCTAATATAATATTTTTGAACTTAGATTATGATGTTCTGAACAATAAATAATAATGGTAATAAGTATTTACAAAAATATATACTTTGGAAAAATAGCGATAAAATGACCGAAAACCATTTTATCGATAAACAACTCTATAATCGTAAAACATCGCGCACAGACAGCAAGAATATGAAATAAAATTATATATTTATTTTTTGGAAATTTAATGTATTTATGACGTCATCAGTGATACCATTATATTTGATAATGGAATTATGATTTTAAATTGTGATTTAATAGTTATTATAATTATTCTAATAATTGTTTTAAATGATAGTAATTCATTTTAAATAGTTATAAAGTGATAAAAAAAATCATTTATAATAGTTTTGTAAAGATATGTATTTGAATTGAAAAATATAAGGAAAATTGATATCACTTTATGAGTATAATAGCAATATTTGTAAATATTGTTAATATTTATTTATATGATATTATAACTCAAGTTAGATCATTTTTATTAATTAAAAATGATTAGAAATTTATTTTCAAACTTTTTTTTTACAAATATATGTATATTAACTAATAAGTGAAAATATGACAAGGAATCGAAATCAGAATACATAACTGTTTGACGTATATAAGTTGTATAACGTTGTTTATGTGACTTGAACACCTATATAACATAGTAATACACACCCTAGCACATACATACATCCATATATATATATATATATATCACATTTATACATTTATATATACATAAAGTTAAAAATATCTAATATATTTTCCATGTACTTACACTTTTAACATCCAAAATTCAAATGCACATGGTAGGAAATGATGTAGTGATGGTGGCACATGGTAGCACATGAAAGGGAGGGGGTAACATGTATGGTGATGTGAAAGAGGGGGTGTCGGCAAGGGGTGTTTTGGTCCATGCACATTTAGATATTTTTTCACACATTTTTCCTATAAATACGCATGCATTCCTTCACATTTCTACACACCATTCTCCTTCTTCTTCTCTCTTTTCCAAGCTTCTCTAATTGCTTCTTATCATAAGAAATTAATAGCAAAATGTCAAGAGTAGAAGAGGAAATTATTTAAGCAAGCATAGGATATCAATCCACTTCAAAATCAAGTGCAAACCACCTCTCTTCCCACCTATAACGCAGGGCCCACACTATTCCACTCAAAGCCGAGAGCAACCACTTCACCAAGCCAAGTTTATACACAATTAGAAGGAGGAAGCAAGTCCGAGGAGCTCAGGAGCAAGGAAAAGAGAAGGAAGTGCTGCCGAAGTACCGTCCGCTCGATTTTAGAAAGCTATGGAAAAGTTTGGCGCAGTGGAGCCATAATTGAGTACTCAATGTTTATTAAATGATAAATAATTTCTATAACTATTTTTAAGTATGATAAAATAACCATTTAATCTCTTAATGATTTATATGAATGTTTGATAACTTGGTTGATTATATGGTTGATTACATGGATGTTGATATGGTTGATAACTTGGTTGTGATCAATTATGTGAAATCATAAATAAAATGGTTAAGTAATTAACCATGGTTAATTAATAGAAAATTAATTTATATAAATATGTGTATGAAGTTTATTGAGCCTCTTAATGGTTTTAAATATAAGAAGTTTGGAAATGAATATTATAATAATATACTATTATGAAATGGTTTAAAAGTGAATATGAGATTTAATATGGAAAATATTTGTTTAAATGATTTAAAATGGTTTATAAATGTTTTATAAACAATAAAACTCAATTTGGATAAGTTTTCACAAGTTATAAAAAATAAGTCAAAATAAGGCGTGTCACTTAACAGCAATTCGCGATTTCGCGCCGTAAGAGTTAAACAAGTATATAGAATTGAATATAGCTCAGAATTCTTAGAGATAAAAATTTTACGGACTATTATATCGATAGTTTTTAAATGAAGAAATAAAATAAAGATTTCATCTTGTATATTGTTTAATAAGTCCAAAACAAGTTTTCAAAATAATCGTGGTTTTGCAGTTCAGAATACATAAAGGGAATTCCTTTAAAATGATTTTTTAAATTATTTAAAAATATGAAATAAATTTTATAAATCTATTAAAATATCTTAAAAGAGATTTGAGTTATATAAATGAATTTCCAAAAGATAGAAAAGTCGTTGTGATCAATATAGCTTTTAAAACACTATTTGCAGCACTTTTTTGCAGCACTTCATAATAACTTTTGCAAACAATAGTGTTAACTTAATTATTCTTTCCCGAATCTTTTGTGAACTTTTCAAGTAAATAATTAAGTAATTTAAAGATGATTAAGAGGTTTAAAAATGAGTATGTGGAAACGACTAGTACGTTTGTTCCATTTGTGCGTGTCATAAAAAATCCGACCGAGGAATGGAACGAATCGAAGGGAAAGCCTGGATGCTCAAAAATAATTAAAAGTTAATTGTATGTTAAAAGATTTAGAGTAGTTCAAATAACTTGAACACCTTATGGGTGACATAGAGGTAGTCTCTAGGCTTGGGTTTGGGAAACCAATTGTCTGCCCTCCCTAGCTACCCGGACTGGCTCGACAAAAGGGATAGTAAATTTGATTTACGAGGATAAAAAATTACCAAAGTATAAAAGATATAATTTTCCAAATTTAAATAACTTGGATTGCATAAAAATGATCTTCTTATATTAGGTATTAAATTTCAAGGAGGGAATCCGTACTATCCGTGTGAATTTAAAAGGTGATTTCACCGTTATTCGATGGATAGTAAAGGTTGAATATGGAAATTGATATTGAGTAGAATTAGTATAATTTCCATGATCCGTTTTACTCAATAATGTTTTCCAATATGAGATTTAATTAAATGATTTGGAAATATTTCCCAAATAATAGGTGAAATGATTTGGAATTATTCCAAGATTCAAAAAGGTTTAATTAACCAAATGATTTGATAAACAAGGCTTAATGATTCCATATACTGTTAAGAAAATAAATGGAATAATTTAAAATAATATGTCTCACTGAGAAATTTATGAATGAATAAAAAGATGGATTAAATTGAATGATGATTGATAATCACATATTAACTTAACATCTTTTTAATCGATGAATGGTTCGGAGGAACCGGGGTCGGATTTGGGTAACTCCTATCTGAAAACCACTTCGAACCAATGTATACGTTCGGGAGTGAAGACATGTTGAAGATGATGATTATTGAAGACCGAAGATCTTCATAATGTAGGAATTGCTATCACGAGTCCTAGGGTTTACCTCATATTATATTTATGTGGCAGTGGTGTCTGCATTATGAAATCTTCGTTGTATTGAAGACCCAAGATATTCATAGCGAAAGGACTACTTGTTGACATTCTCTGGGTCACTCCCAATATAGAGATATTTATTATAGCAATGGTCCTGTCATGTTATGAAATCTCTGTAATGCAAGGACTACTCACTACTGATCCTAGGATGTGGTAGGAGGAGTTCCTTCGGTTTCGTTCAGTTCCAGAGCGAACTTGTATGGACGAATGTTTAATAGTGCATGTCTGATCATATTAATTGATCTCTATCAACGTATTATCTGCTTGGTGGCAGAGGAGGCAACTTCTCTTAGATTAACACCCTTTCCTGAGACATACGAGCTCAAGAGTTATACGTTTATAGAAATCAGTTGTATGATTATGGAATGGCAATGTGGCATTCAAAGTAGAACATGTTATGGGAAAGGCAAAGAGTGGCTTGGTAGAAAGTATGAGTGTAGCCTCTTAGGCCTCACATCCCAGTAATGATACGGGTAAATAAGTGGTCTATGGGACATATATTTCACGCGATTAGTTGTATGAGTATGGAGGAGTCTAGTGGAATCTCGATCCTCAAGGCATCTATTGCCACATTTATTTTAGTATAGTAGCTAGCTTGTCAAATGTGATAAGGCTACTGGATATTGGTAGTGTAGCAAGTGCAGTTCCAAGTAGCTAGCTTGAGAAAATAGATAATGCTACCGGGAATTATGGTTATTATGCGTGGATCGAAGGAAAAGGCCACTAGTTCCTAATCATATTGGAAATCCAATTCCAATACGAGCTTTATGGTTTTGATTGTAGTCCCAAAATATCTGTAATGCTTTGCAAACATTTTAGTTGCCCCTTTTGGTATCATATATTTCGTCTGGTATATTCCGTTGACCTAGTCAAAATATATTACCATAGTCCAGGTATTGATACTTTGTTTGTATTTATATTTATTTGAAAGTGTTTTCAAACTGATGTCATTAATAATAATATTAAAATGATTTTGGTTAGTACCCATCTATGACTCTATCATATGTTTATGGTTCGAGTTTCTCACACTAATTTATCAAGCCTGATCCGGGTATTTTTAATACTCGGGTCAGATTCGAGTAGTTTCAAGTTCACTTGAAGAAGCTTGGAGTTTCTAGAGGAGAGCTGGAGATCTTCATCTACGTATGGACGTAATGTATTATCCGCTGCATCTATTGCATTTGTTTTTATTTCTCAGCATTTGTAGGATAGGGGTTTATAACTGTCAAGGCTGAATCTAGGTTAGCCTCGGATATTTTATTCGAAATTTTCCGATGTAAAGATTATTGTTGAAATAATAAATATTATTCCAATCATGTAAGATTATATTCTGTCTTTATTTTCTTTTTCCCCTAACAATCGATTTTTCCAGCTTGTGGCTCGTGAATACCGAGGATGTATTAGTGTCAATTTTCGAGGGTCAGAAATCTGGTTCGTTAGCTCCCACATCATCACATTTAAAGACCACTAAGAAGATCCTCCATATAATTAAAGGTACCATCGATTTTGGTTTATTATATTCTTCATCTAACAATTTCAAATTGGTTTGTTACAATGATTGTGATTGGAGTGGAGATGTTCATGATCGTAAAGTACAAGTGGATTTTTTTCTTTATGGGAGACAAAACTTTCACTTAGATTTCAGAAAAGCAACCAATTATAACATGTTCCACTTATAATGCCAAGTATTTTTGGCTTCAACTTGTGTTCGTTATGCAATTTGGCTTTGAGAGCTATTGAAAGAGTTGCATATGCCACAATGTAGTGTAACATACAATTTTATGGACAACAAGTTAGCCATATCCCTTGCGAAGAATCCTGTCTCCCACGACTAAAGTTGACAAAGAGATATACAATATCATTTCATTCGAGAATGCATTGCAAAAAGGGAAGTTCAAGTGAAGTATGTAAGTTTAAAATATCAAATAGCGTATATCATCACTAAGGCTTTGAAGCATGAAGACTTTGGAATATTACGAGCTGTGCTTGGTATTACAAAATCAAGTTTACAGGAGGATATTGAAAATAAGCTTGATTTTGTGTTTTATTAATCAAGATTTCTCCATATAGAAAATATCTAGAATATATATTCAGATATTTATGAAATATTATATTTAAAAATATATAAGAGAGAGTTCAGGAGATACATATGGAGAATATGTCAATATTCTAAAGAATGGTTCTAAACTATTAGATCAAGTGAATATCCACCGTTTACTTAAGATGTGAAAGAAATATGGATGGAGTCACTCATTTCTGTATGCAAAGAAAAAGTATGAACATTTATAATCAAAATTCGCAATAAAATTTTGGTTCCTCCTTATGAAAAACATTGGTTTTTTCTCGAATCTCTCTCTATCTCAATTACCTTCTTTCAAAATCATATCCATTCTTTATCAAAAAATTCCCAACATTATATTCATTCGTGTGCTTCTGGTTAGAGAAATACACGACCTATAATTTCCTTTATATAAATTTGGATTTATATTGCCTTGACAAATAAGCAAATAAATTTGAACACCTCTTCAATCATTTTTAACAAATGTTTCCATAAAGGAAATGTAAAAGGAGTGGTTTAGAAACCTTATAGGAATCCTATGCTACCTTGTAGGTCTGATATGGGTGACATTGGGTTATTGTGTGTATGCCACTAGATCATGTTCCTTAAAAATCATAAGCATGCAACATCTTGCAATCTGAACTTCACACTTTATTTTTTAATGTACCAAATTGCATCCACTCTACTTTTCCGACTTTTGACAAATATATCATTATGTTTTAGCTTCCAATCACATTTGTACAAACACTTGTTACATATACATTTTTTGTAATTTGCCTAGAATATCATTTGATTATATGATTTTTAACATGTACATCAAAAAGATTCCAAATGGTAATAATGTACCTTCTTAATCAATTGATTATTACCACTATATATATATATATATTACTTTTCTATTTAACAAATTGACATAAGGAAAACGTATCATTACATTATTACCGATTCTTTCTTAATAGGCTGAACTTGATGATGTTTCCTTTTAAAACCACAGAAATGGGATGATAATTGGGAATTGGGAAAGGTGCCATCACTTATATATGAAATTAGGCATTAATGGACTCAAACAAAGAGGTAGCTAATCTATTTATGCTTAACTAAAGTGTTTGTGTAATAATAACTTGCTAGCAGCTTGATGTTGAGGAGAGATGTCAGTGTTATATAACTTTTTTAAGGTGACAATTTCCATTACTTTTGCAAGATTAACCATGAAGCTTAAGTTTTCACAACTCATTATATTTACATGACACCCAAAGCATAAAAGATAAATTATTTATAATGTATAGTTTATATTCCATCTTAAATGAATTTGTACCTATTGTATATCCACATAGAATAATTCAAATAGATGTTTTAAACTAATACAGTCTCTATGAGCTGAAACTTACATTTACTAAGTAAATTATATAGCATATATTTCAAAATAGTTTTGTATGTGTAGTTATTTAGCTTCTCAATATGTATGTATGTATGCATACATGTATATATGTGTATATACAGACACACACGCTACAATCATTCTTGTTTATTACGTATACATGGTTTTTACTATGTATAGTTTTTACTACTTATACATAGTTTTTATGCTTTGTGGCATGAAATGTGATGCATAATAATCTTACTTGCAATTTATACACATTTGTAGTATATAGAGTATCAATTAAACCATTTCAAAATATTTCCCACTGTAGGTATTTGTTTAACTCCTTGGAGTTCGAAGCTGAAGAGTTGAAAACAATTCAAAATAGCGACATCATCGATTAGTATAACACTTATCTAAGACCAGCATCACCAAAATGTCATCGGTTAGCTGTTCATATTAGGGGATGCAACTTCTTCAACATAGCTGAAAATGGTGAAGTGTATCAGTTCAATGAACTTATCAAAGATGTTGATAGCTTTCAAGAAGATTTTGACCTTTATCTTATCTTTGTTGTAAATCAAAGTTCTTTAGACTGCTAATTACTTTTAGATTGCTCCATTTACGCTAAAATATAACAATGCATTGATCGTGCCTAATGGTGTACTTGTGGGGCAAGTATCTTGTAACTATCGAGATTTTTTGAACAGTTTATAATTAAATATTAGAATTATTTAATTAATGGAATCTTGGTTTTAATTCGAATAAAAGTGATTTCAAAAGCTTATTTAAATTCATTTAATAATAAAAGGTTATTGTAAAGTTTAAAATATAATTTAAGTGATTAAATTTGTTTTAATAATAATTCATTTTAATTAACGTGTGAAATTATCATTCTGAGGCACTGTCTTGGATTTTGACGAAACTAGTGCCATTGGATTCGGAATAATGAATTATTATACGCCAACGAGTTCCGTGACGGTCGAACACGTTGTATGATCATACGAGCTCGGAACACAGGACGATAAATTCAAGAGAATATAATATAATAAATATTGCCTATAAATACATCATCAAATCCTTAAAACCTAAACTTAAATCCTCATTCCCTCTTTCTCCTTCTTTTAAATTTTTCCTGCTGCTACTCCTCCTCCTCTTCCATCAATTAAATCGAGCTCCATAGTTAATGCAATCATGTGATTTTGGATTCAATAGCTTCATGTTCCCTATGCTTTGATTTGGGCACGACGAAGTTCGACAGTGTTCGATTTGGTTTTGGCCATGCTCGGGCAGGGGTTCGTCGTTGACTGAGGATGAGTTGGGTCGAATGGGTGATGCCGAGGTATTTGTTAGGGGAGATGAGTCGATTGAGGTAGGCGAGAGGTGGTGCGAAGCTATGGCGATGATTGTGACATTTGATGTTGTACAGGAACAGTGTCAAGTCACGTGGTGTTTGGGGTTGCCATAAGTGAAATCATGGTAATGGTTGTGCTCGTGGTAACAAGAGAAATGGGTTGGCGATGGTTCAAGGGTGAATGGTGGTCGAATTTGATTCTCGGCCTGGATTTGTCGAATTAGGGAGGCGGTGGTCGCGATTGACAAGAGGCAGTCAGAGATGTCGATGATGTTTCCGACGAGTCAGGAATGGGATGGGGGGTTGATTGGCAAGCTAGATTTTTCATTTCGTCGAGGGGTTGGTCGTGTCACTGATCAATGTGCACGAGGTAAGTGGGTTTCAGCGTGCACGGTTGGGTTTGTGGAGAAGAAGAGTGATGGAGGGGTTTTAAAGGTAATTAAGTTTTAATTTGAGGCGCCATCTTCGTCATTCCATTTGTATCGGGATATTTACGCATTGGAGTTGAATACGTCAAGTTTGAAGCTAGAGGGAATTTTAGTCAAAATCGAACGACATTCGTTTTGGATGATTCGGAAACGCGAAAGCATTAACTAGAGCTTGGGTAAGTTTTACTCACCAGCTGATATATATATATATATTATTTTGTATATATATATATATAATTGTTTTTGTATTGAAATTATAAACTGTATAACGAACAATGCAAGTTATTACTTTTGGACCCTACCTTGTTTTGTAAAACAAGTGAGAAGATTATTAAGTATAATAATCTCTTTTTGAATATGTAAAACATGTATCGTGGCCTAAACTACTTGTTTACATATTTAATATTCCTTTGTGAATAGTGATAGTATGTTATGAATGATAGAAATGATTTAGTCGTTATAACGTGCTTTGAAATCCCTTATAACTGACATATGTTAAATTGGATAAATTGTGGTAATATATATATGCATATATATATATATATATATTTGGGTTGTTTTACACACGTTTGGGTGTGTTTAACATAAATGGAATTGGTTTGGACATTTATGGGATTTGGAAATGGAAGTTATAAATGGTAGAAGTGAAATGGTGTTGATGGATACACTTTGAGATCGCTGTGATCTGCGATGTTAAAGTTAACTTTGAAAGACATCCTAGGGCTTTTTTGTATCAAATTAATAAGTCTTATTATAGTACTTGTTATGGAAAATTATCAAGGTTTAAATATATATTTGAAAATCATTTTTGGATTAATAAAGATATGTTTTTAAATTATAAAACAGGTTTTTAAATGGGTTTTAAATAAAAGGTTTTGAAAATATAGTATAAGTATTTTTATAAGTATGTTTTATTATATATATATATATATATGGTTTTAAATTTATTAAAGATTTTATTTAAGAAATAAAAGGATTTTATGTTATAATACTTTCCAAATGGTTTATAATATTTTATTAAATATCTTAATTTAACAAATAAATTAGTATATGTAAATATCTACCTTTTTAAAGGTACTTAGTATATTTAGAAGTTTTTAAATAGGAATTTGGGAACAAAGGATATTTATAAAGGATATGGATAAAGGATTATGATGGAATATTTTGTAAAGGGATTTAAAAGGAGTTTTGGATTATAACACTTATGTTATAATGGATTGTTTTATAAATTGATTAAAAGGTATATTACCTTGTTTAGTAAGTAAGATATACTTAGAGTTTTGAAATGGATATTTCAAAGTTAATTGCAAGAATAAAAGTGCATTTTGGGTTTATTGTATCGATGTTTATGCAACATCTGTTTTAACCCATATAACTATACTTTTGAAAAGTAATTGGATCTTTAAAATGGAGTTTTAAAGATAACGGGTAGTAAAGTGTTTTGTGGTTTGTCGTAGATAAAGTTTGAGTAACATTTGTTTTTAAACCCTTGGATAATATTTTAAAGTGTTAAAATATTGTAAATAAGTTTGGGTAATACTTAGATATTTAATAATGGGATTATAAAGATAAATAACAAGTATGATTTGGTTTTGGGTTTGTTGTGGGAATGTGTTAGTAACATTCACCTTTAACCCGTTTTAATTATACTCGTGAATGTAAATGGATCTTTAAAAAGAATGTTTTAAAGATTATCATAAGTGAAATGGTTTTGGGTTTATAGTAAAGATCTTTGAGTAACATTTGTCTAAAGCCCTTTGAATTGATTTGTTAATATACTTATATGATTGGAATAAGTATATGAATACTGTTGGGAAGTGTTAAAATGTGTTGAAAATGAATAGTGATGTTTTAATTAAATAGTGAAGTTTAATTAACAAAGTAGTTGCATTTATAAAGAGTTTATTGAGTAAAAATTAGTTTTACTAATAAAAGAGGGTTTTAATTAAAAAAGGAAGATTAATTAAAAAAGGGATTAGAAGTCATTTATATGTCTTGATCGTGCTTGTTTGTTTCGATCGTGCTTTGTGTGTTACTGCTTATGGACAGTATATGGGACTTGGTTTTCCCATATGCGACTATTCTCATTGTATTGGATTGTTTGTTTATTTGATAGTTAAATAACCGACTATCACATCTTGGCCAGAATATACTTTGGAAATATCTAGAAGAAACACAAGGATTATATGGTACAGTTATCTTCGGTGATGCTATATTGTACATATAGGCTCGTTTTGCTCTTCTAGAACAAATGATAAGGAAATCCGTCTGCTTAAACGGTTAGGAGGTGATCTCTGATCTTATGCATTGTCCGTTTATTTCCCACGAAACTGGGGTTGAGATTCCCGGGAAATCGATCAATTGGTTTTGGAGCACCCGGTAAGTGGAGGAGTGTACTTATATGAGATAACTTGAAACTGTAACCACTCCAAAACCATATATGTGTTCTACGCTTTGGAAGAGGTTCGTGATTGCTTAGTGATGGCTTCGTGATGGCTTCGTGATTGCTTTGTGATGGCTTCGTGATTGCTTCATGATTTTGGAATCTATGTGGAGATTTGAGATCTGTTTGAGATGTTCGAACACATGTAGTTGTTTGTGATTTATTCAGGATGTGGGAATCCACGTAAGATTCCGAGACCTGTTGAGGTATGGGAATCTGTAACATCCCCTACTTGGAGGCCCAAAACTAACAGCTTCAAATGCTGCAGTCATCCATAGTTATTAATCCTCGGCGACCAAATACAGTAATGTTAGATACATCGATATAACAGAAACACATGGATACTGAAAAATTTTAAAATCAACAAACAACTTTCTCATTCCATTTCAAAGCATTTCAAATTCATTACATAATCCCAATACAAGAACCACGTTTATAGAAAATATACTTATTACAACATATGCCAAGAGCGACATATGAAGATGCCACCTGGGATGATCAGAGTATATAACTAGGCAATTAAACATCTTTGCCTTTACAAAAAACACAGCGGAATCAAAATAGAAAAGAACTCTAAATAGCTATCATGCCTCCTGCACGTCTCCAGAAGCTTATTCGTCTAAAGAGGTACCTGAAAACCTCAACTCTCAAACTACTCAAAATCAATTGAGCACCTGAGAGTTTAAGGGGAAAACATAAACTTCGAGTCAGACATAAAGCCTGGTATGAATAATAATTTACCATCTCAAATCATTTAGATATCTAGTGAGACCACGCAGCTTAGCGGAACTGGTTTCCCCCTCACTAGTATCCTAAAACTTTATAAAACCATATACTGTGCTCCTACATCCACAATGGTTAAAATATAACATTTCAAAATATTATTGTGATATGCAAACAAGTAAATCAATTCTGGATTACCCATCCCTATTAATTTTTGAATATCTGTCTCAGTTATAGTTTCTATAACATCCCTAATTTTTAAATAATATTATTCAGGATGTTTAATTAGATAAATTGTAACAACCTGCATATTTTTACGATAATATATTTAAATTATTTATTTAAATATAGTATCGTTGGTTGAATTTAAAGTCCGAAATGTTACTTTTTGTAAACAGTCGAATTCGGACTCGAGACCACTTCCATTGGGTCCAAAACGATGTTTATAACTTTTTTTGAGTATAAACATCGATATCAAATCGATGATTAGAATTTTGATATTTTCATTTGGGGCTTTGGGTTTGGGTTTCAACCCACTAACCTAACAATGTAACCCCAACCCCTCTACAATAACAACTCCCACTCCACTCCTCTTCATTCATTCATATTATTTCGTAACACTTAAGTTAAAGGAAAATGGGGGAAGAGAAAAGAAATCAAAATTCCTAAGCCCTAGTTTACTAGGAAATTCAAGTTCTAGAAATCAAAGAGAAGCTTAGGTAAGCATCCTCTTCATCATCTTTATCTCAATCTCTCTTCAATTTTCAGAAATTCCTAAACCCTAACTTAGAAAATATTTTCTTATGAGCTTAGATAGGAGCTTCTTGAGTTGAAGTTGAAGAGTGGTTGATCTTTCCTTTGTTTTAAAGCTTCTCATTCGTTGTTTTTAGGTTTAAAGGTGAGTTCTTGAACTCACATCTATGTCTATAGTTTTCATTATTGTTAGGTATGAATTCCTAACATCTATTTCATGTTCAATTGTTTTTTATTTGAATTGATTTGGTGAATTTTCTAATTTTGGTATTTTGAAGTCAAAATCTTTAAAAATCCTATCTTGGATGTTTGGACATGTTGTTTGTGGTGTATCGAAGAGCCTATAGGGCTGGGTTGTCGATTGGCATAAATCCCTAGAATCCATCGCTCGTTCGATCGCATTTCGGTTTGGATTTTTGCACTTTTTGAGCTAGGATGATTTTTGCCTAGTAGGAAATTTCAGACGTCTGGATTGAAAATCCAGACGTCTGGTTGAAAAATCCAGACGTCTAGAATTGGTCCCTGGAAAAAGAAAAAAAGCAGAGGCAAAATCCAAACGTCTGGAAATCCAACCAGACGTCTGGTTAGTGGTTCAGACGTCTGGTTGGTAATTTCAAACGTCTGGAACTGTTCAATTTTGCCTATTTTGGTTGTTTTTGAGTGGATTTCCAAATTTTATCGATTTTTGTTGATCCGGTTAGTTGTTGTTAATTATTATCAACATTGATGACTTCATTTATGTATTTTGGGAATATCCATTTGATTGGATTTTATATCGATTTTTATGGTTTGAATTCACGTCGTCGAATGTGGATTTTTGGTGATAGATTATTTTTACAATCATTTCTGTGATTTGTCACTTTTAAATACAAAGGTTTCTATACTAGTAGTAAATACTCAAACTCTTTCACAAAAACGATCTCAACGTTACTTTTAATACAAAGCTTGTTTTTTAAAACCGTTTTCTTATCTATTAGTATATACAAACCTTTACCTCATTCGTATGAGAAATCTAATTAAACGACTTAGCAAAACAAGTGGTATGAATCGCTTGCTTTAACTTCGTCGGTTAATTCTTGGACTTGTTCGATTGAAATCTCATGACAATTTTCGAGTGAAAATCTACAATTTGTTCGTAAATATTTAAGTTAAGCCAGTGGTTATGGGACATGAAGCTAAACTTATTTATTTACTAGCTTAGTGTAATTTACACTTATCGATCAATGATGATCATTTTGTGATTTAGACTAGCGATGTGCGATGTCTCTTTGTTTGTGTAGGGGATTAAACCCCGTTTGTGGAGCTTCGGTTCAAATCGGTGGGGTAGCGACCCATGGTCGTCGGGCCGTTTGTGGTGCATCGGCTCAAACTTGATGGTTAGCGACCATGGAATAGCGTTCCGTTTGTGATACATGTGTTGGTGAGTTTTCATGCTCTCGTTTGTGATAGGCCTCCCCCTTTGTGTTGATGGATTTCTCATTGATAATTTCTAGAATTTGTGTTTCACCAATTTTTGCAATTGACATTGATATGTTTTGTCAATATTTAAGGTTTGGTGAATAAGCTAAAGAATGTGATATTCTTTTTGGATATTTGAGATGATTTGAGATATTGTATGATTTTTGTTGTTATCAAATGTATGCTTGTCAAAGTATGACATTATTGTTATCATATATTTTGTGGTATCTCTTATCCTTTCTCATCTCATATGATATTTATAGCTAGACTGATCCGTTTATTATTTTTCTTCTTAAATAATACTCGGGTCAGACCGAGGTGTTACAGGTGCTTCCACTTGACTACTTAGCAGGGGCTAGCTTCTGACTTTGGGCTAACTACTTTAGCTTAGTAGTTTTTACTTTTATACATTTGAGTTAGAGACTCCTTGATGTATATTTATTCTTTTATGATATTGTGGATCTTCTATGACCACTATTTTGATGTACACTCCTATGTGTTATATTCATATCTATTTCCGCCTTAGTGATATGAATATATGTGACTGGTTGTGTTATGCTTATTTCTATATTTTTTCTGAAGCCCACATAGCCACTGTGTAGTAGCTTTGAGTTTGTATTTTATATGTCGGATTTCTTTTTGAAATGAAATGCATGTTATACTATCTGACATATCGGTACTCGCACAAAGCAATTACACATATGGTCGCTCCTCAACGACCTTATTCTTCGTGCTAGTCAACGGCATTACCCAGTAGTGTCCTTGGCTAGTGGGAGTATAGAGGTGGGGAGTCACATAAATTAAATTGAATAATTTAAATGTTAAGTTTTAAGGAGATTGAGATTTGAATAAATTTAAGTGGTCGTGCTTTTTAACAAAAATGGGCTTAAAGAAAGGTTTATAGACTAAATAAATTATATAAGGGCATAATAGTTATTGACCTCCCATGACTCTGACCCTTATATTTATATGTGTCCCTTGAGCCATTCGCATTCATTATCACTTTTTCACAAATAATAAACGTAAGTAAAAGAAAGAAGGCCGGCCATTAATTGGAAGAAAAGAAGAAGATATTCAAGGAAAAAAGTTAAAGAATTTAAGAGGGGAATCAATCTCATCTCAATCCACTTTCCTTATTAAAGATTAAGGTGAATTATAATATCCATCTCTATTTGCTGAATATATGATGTTTGATGATGATATGCTTGAATTATGGTTTGTTTAAATTTAAACAAGATTGTTTAAATGATGGTTCATATGATTTTAGACCAAAACCGTGTGATATTAATGTTTAAATGCCATGGAAAAATTATATGTCATGCAAAACATAATTTTAGAGTTGGATTTTAAGTTTGATAATTTTCCAAGCTTTGGAAAGATTATTATTGTTACCCTGCCTTTTGGACAAGGCAGGGATATCAATAAATTGGCTAAAAGAGATGGATATCAGGATTGGAGATCGATTGTAAATAAGGCTATGATCGATACTGTCAAAATTGGACCAAGCTCCAATCAAGGTGGGATCGATTGGGAATGATGAACAAGGCTTGGAGAAGCTACGTTTCAAATTTCAAGTCAATCGGAGTTCTTATGCTCAAGTTATGGATGGATCAATATTGGTGAGAAATGGCTTTGGATCGATCTCTTCATATCGATCATAGTGATGATTGGTTTGGATCGATCGGTCTTCGGATCGATGCATTTCGTATCGATGCACCTTGCATCGATCAATTGGCTTTGGGAAGGAAACAGGTTGATGGATATGGAGTTCGTATCAATACGCACGTATCGATTGGATGGCAAAGAATGCCAATGCACTTCGTATCGATCAAGGCTGGGATCGATATGAAGAATGAAGTAATGGTTACTGGGAGAAGCATTTTGTATCGATCACTCATTGATCGATACGAAGGACACACAAAGGGGATCGATACGAAGGAGGGTAGATGGATGGATACAAACAGCATGGATACTGATGGATACGAAGGGCATGGCCTCGGATGGATACGAAGCAAGGACTTTAGCATCGATTCATAGGCAGGATATAGGGATCGATACAAAGAGCTCGGAAACCGATGGATATGAATAAATGGGTTAAACCAGGGGAAGCGGTATACAAGCATGAAATATGGATCACTACATCATACTCGGGCCACGTCATTGATACGATGCCTATCGATGTGAATTCATCGATACGAAATCGCCAGCCTACTTGCAAACTCAATCTTGGATCGATCATAACTCTCAGACCATAAATCCAAATGCTATGAGATTTTCACAGAAGCTTCCTTATTCCCCTAGGAACGTCCATGATCGATCTCGGCTTCATTGGACCAGTTTTGGATCGATATGAATTATACTTGGATCGATCAAGATCGATCCCAAACAACCCCGGATCGATCTGGTGGGCCCACCTGCGCATGAGAAGAGGTATTCTAGGTTTTGGGGTGGATATTTTTAGATCTGCACCTATAAATAGCAGCTCTATGGCAACTAAAAAGGGATCTTCCTCTTCCTTTCTAGGTGAAATTCTGTCATTTTGTTTACTGATTTCAAAGGCTTGTATCTGTAATCTCGTGTCTTTTCCCATTTTCTTTCATTTTAATTTTGTTACTTCTTTACTTTTGCTCTTTACATTATCTGGATCTATAGTCTATGGTTGGATATTGAGGATTTATGTGCAAACACTGGTGCTTTCTCGACATTCAAAGTTTGTGACCAATTTTGGAACAAACACTTTGGTGCTTTCACTGAGAACGACTAGCACCCACTATATCGGATTTGGAGTTCAGATTTGGAAAGCTAAAGGATTGGATCTGAAGCTATGGCTAAGCAATCAATAAGGAGACAGAGAACAGAGAAGAGTCAGCATGAAGGAAGTCAGGAGGATTCCTCCGGAGCTAATCATGCCTCAATCTTCATCAATCTAAGGCAAGAGGACATGATACAGAACCTACTCCGACAGGTTGGACAAGCTGTAGTGCAAAGTCAAGGGAATGGAGTTGCAGGGAATGTTGGAAATGAGGATCACGAAGCCGGAGCAGCAGGAACAGAGGCAATCCAGAATCAGGATCGAGGAAATGAAGCAAACAGGATGTAGGACAGAGCGGAATCATCAGGAGCAGCTCCTACACTCGGGGGCATACCCCCGGATCATGTTGGCTCAATTCCAGGAAGGATACCAGGCGGCGATGTGTAGTTTGGCATTGATCGGGATATGGATGATCGTCCAGAAGGAAATGTTTCAGGATTCCCTCGTGGACTCGGGGGGGCAGGTTGGAGGTCGTAGACAGAGGCTACCACTTGATGACAACGATAGGTTAGCAGACATGATCAGACGGGCTATGAGGGGAGGATTGGTGAATAGAGATTTGGAGGATGTGAATAGGAACCCCTTTACTCCTACGATCAAGTAAGCTAGGAATCCACCGGACTTCAAACTACCAACACTGGAGATGTATGACGGGAGAACGGATCCCGCTGTTCACTTGACAAGATACATGAGGCAGGTGAAAGTACTGGGGCATCGGAGGAAGTCATGGCATGGTGCTTCCCTTTGTATTTGACGGATATTGCAGCATTATGGTTCAGACAGCTGGAAAGCGGCTCTATTGGCACATGGACGGAGTTGATTGAGAGATATATGAGGCATTTTCGAGTCCACGTCATGAGACACAAGAATGTGATGACTTTAACATCGATAAAACAATGGAAGGGAGAATCAGTTAGGGATTCCTTAACCAGATTCAATGCGGCAGTAGCTTCGAGGAATCAACCCGATCCGTCGATGGTTTTGATGGCAGCAGTCTCAAGAATTGCGGATGATTCAGATGTTAAGATATCGTTGGAACGAAATCCGCCGATAGCTCGGGGAGTTTTATCACGAAGCAGAAAGGTTTTTATGACAGGACGATGCAAAGGCTGAGAGAGAGTGGAGAGAGGCTGAACTTTATGCGGTAAAAGGTGGAGGTCCACCCAGAAGGATTCAAACAAGGATGATAGAGGCAAAAGGAAAATGAATGTTAACGGCAACACTTCGAAAAGGCAACAGAGAGAATCAAAATTATCTTCTTACATGGATTTGACTAAAATCTGGAAAGGATTTACTTGAATACTCGAGGGCGCCTCCAGTATTGAAGGTCGGTAAAAAGGAAACCCTCTGAATACGAGCGGGCATCGAGAAAGCATTGCCTATTCCATGAGCTGAATGGGCACAACACGAACAACTGCAGGCATCTGAAGGATATTATTGAGGAACATGTGAGGAATGGTCATTTGCAGCAATACATAAGGAATCGAGCTGTGGTAGTGGAACAGGAGTGGCCACCGTCCACCTCAAGCGAAGATGGCACTGTATCTAAGCAACGTCATCAGCTTGTTATCAGCTAAATGGATTTATGGCTTTGAATAAGAAATAAACCCCGAAGTGATGCGGCTAAGTCACTTACACATGTACGGGTCCATAGGCATGCTATGAGATGATGATAAACTGTGATGCTCGGGTTTATGAAATCTTGTTTTTTTTTCTGTTTTTTGTGGACTCTGGTTTCTTTCTTGGTACTATGGACATTTGATTTTCTTGGTTGTACGGACTTTTATTTTGTCATTTGGACTTTGTGTTGATTGGATTTGGATTAATGTAATAAATAATACAGGTCACGCGATTAGGGTCCCGATCGGAGAGACGGGGCAGTAATCTCAAGTTACGAGTCCCTTCGCAGGAGAGCGATGGAATGGACTCGAACGCAATATAAAAGTCCTCGACTGGAGAGTCGAGGCCGGAGAATATAAAAGTGCTCGACCAGAGAGTCGAGGCCGGAGATATAAAAGTCCTCGACCGGAGAGTCGAGGCCGGAGAATATAAAAGTCCTCGACCGGAGAGTCGAGGCTGGAGATACAAAAGTCCTCGACCGAAGAGTCGAGGTCGGAGAATATAAAAGTCCTCGGTTGGAGAGTTGGGTCTAGAGAATATAAAAGTCCTCGACCGGAGAGTCGGGGCCGGAGAATATAAAAGTCCTCGACCGAAGAGTCAACGCCAGAGAATATAAAAGTCCTCGACCAGAGAGTCGTGGCCGGACAATATAAACATCCTCGACAGAGAGTCGAGGCCGGAGAATATAAAAGTCCTCAACCGAAGAATATAAGTCCTCGACCGGAGAGTCGAGGCTGGAATAGGATAAAGCGACCCGGCGAGGTCTGTAGATTCAGATTTATACCCAGAGAGGTCTCGGCTTTGGATTTGGACCCGGCGAGGTCCCGGATTCGGATTACAGGACCCGGAGACGTCCCGGACCCGGATTTAGATAGCAATCCAGAGAGGTCATGGATTTGGTTATTGATTAATGGATATGGAAGGATTAGAACTCGGTTGTTAGGCTCGGATGAATATGGAATTGGCTAGGAATTTGGTTATTGGATTCGTAATCGGATATCGACTCGGGGCAGTCGTGGATTTGGGTAAGAATATGGCTATGGCACTTGGATAGAATGGCTTGGCAATGGGTGGGATTATGGATCGGATGATATGGCTATGGATGGAATATGGACTTTGGATGTCGGGATTAAAGCTATTCAAAACACGCCTTCCTACGCAAGGCATGTTTTGGGGGGCAAATGTTACCCCGCCTTTTGGACAAGGCCGGGATATCAATAAATTGGCTAAAAGGGATGGATATCAGGATTGGAGATCGATTGTAAATAAGGCTATGATCGATACTGTCAAAATTGGACCAAGCTCCAATCAAGGTTGGATCGATTGGGAATGATGAACAAGGCTTGGAGAAGCTACGTTTCAAATTTCAGGTCAATCGGAGTTCGTATGCTCAAGTTATGGATGGATCAATATTGGTGAGAAATGGCTTTGGATCGATCTCTTCATATCGATCATAGTGATGATTGGTTTGGACTGATCGGTCTTTGGATCGATGCATCTTGTATCAATGCACCTTGCATCAATCAATTGGCTTTGGGAAGGAAACAGGTTGATGGATATGGAGTTCGTATCAATACGCACGTATCGATTGGATGGCAAAGTATGCCAATGCACTTCGTATCGATCAAGGATGGGATCGATACAAAGAATGAAGTAATGGTTACCGGGAGAAGCATTTCGTATCGATCACTCATTGATCGATACAAAGGATACACACGAGCGATCGATACGAAGGAGGGTAGATTGATGGATATGAATAGCATGGATACTGATGGATACGAAGGGCATGGCCTCGGATGGATACAAAACAAGGACTTTGGCATCGATACGAAGGCAGGATATAGGGATCGATACAAAGAGCTCGGAAACCGATGGATACGAAGAAATGGGTCAAACTAAGGGAAGCGGTCTACAAGCATGAAATATGGATCTCTACATGATATTCGAGCCATGTCATTGATACGAAGCCTATTGATGTGAATGCATCAATATGAAGTCGCCAGCCTACTTGCAAACTCAACCATGGATCGATCATAACTCTCAGACCATAAATCCAAATGCTATGAAATTTTCACAGAAGCTTCCTTATTCCCCTAGGAACATCCATGATCGATCTCAACTTCATTGGACCAGTTTTGGATCGATACAAATTATACTTGGATCGATCAAAATCAATCCCAAACGACCCTGAATCGATCTAGTGGGCCCACCTGCACATGAGAAGAGGTATTCCAGGTTTTGGGGCAGATATTTTCAGATCCGCACCTATAAATAGCAGCTCTATGGCAACTAAAAAAGAATCCTCCTCTTCCTTTCTAGGTGAAATTCTGTCATTTTGTTTACTAATTTCAAAGGCTTGTAACTGTAATCTCAATATAAAAGGAATAAAAGGATCAATTCAAACTGGACATAGGCCGGAGATAGCCGAAACACTATAAATCTGGTGTCTTTTCCCATTTTCTTTCATTTTAATTTTGTTATTTCTTCACTTTTGCTCTTTACATTATTTGGATCTATAGTCTGTGGTTGGATATTGAGGATTTGTGTGCAAACACTTGTGCTTTCGCGACATTCGAGGTTTGTGACTAATTTTGGTGCAAACAATTATGAATTTTTGAATGAAAAAATAGCATGTTGGGTTTATAAATTTATTTTAGAAAGTATATTGAGAATTTGGGTTTGAAATTTTAATATGTTATATAGCACGATTAAAGTAAATTTCTGTGATTTTTATGGGATTTTTCTTAAGTGGTTTGATATAAAAATTAAATTATTTTGAGAAGTGGATCTAAATGATTTAATTGTATTTGCAATAGAAGGTTTTATCTGTAAAATTATAAGCTTGATACTTATCCAAAATAATAAGGCGGTTAGTTTTGAAAAGCATGGGAAAAGTTAAGGCAACCAATAAGAAGTTTACACGTAGGCAGGTTAGTTGATATAAGTTGCTTAATTTGACATTTAACTCAGAAAAATAGGTTCTACTTCTATTAAGGGTACCTTTCGCCTTTGACACGGCCGAAACCCCATTAAGCCCTAACCAATACACAAGGTATCATCTAGGTTGAACGTAGTGGATTGGAGAAAGGCGGAAGGTATGGTGTCAAAAGCATGCTTCTGATGGATTTGATACCTTAGTTTGTTTTAAAAAGTTAAGCGCCTGCCTTTGTTTTACTAAGCTTTCGACTTAGTCGATACATATGTTTTCGGAAGGAGTTTTATAATGGCTTTCGAAGGGGTTGTGTAATAACATGAAATTTAACCCATAATAATTAATTTATTAATTAATTAAATAATAAAATAACTTTGTGAAATTATCATAATTAAGCTACGGAAGTTTCACCATTGTGTCCGTGGTAATTTTCTGGTCAATTTCCATATATAGAACGTCAAAATCTGAGCTTATATGGATAAGTTATTAAATAAACAAAATAAGTGGAAAACGAAGTAAAATATATATACATATATAGGCAGGTCGACCGGCCGGTCGACCTGGGCACCAAGCGGTCGACCGGCCGGTCGACCCGCCTCTGCTATATACGAACGGACGTTCGTTCGTTCGAACGTTATAGAGCCTCAAACTGACATGTTTTGCATTCTTTATTTTAATCCGGTCCTTTTATTTTTGCATTCGTTGGCTCCTATTCAGCCTATGACATGGTTGCATCCCATTCCATTTTCAAAATCCAACGGTATGAGATTCACTTCTACCCCTATAAATAGACCCATAGACCTAACACTTTTTCTCATTCTAGGTTTTCTCCAATTGGGTTTACCTTTCTAGGAACGACCCTAAATGGAATAATTTTCCAAGGAGAAAATCGTTATAAATTAAATTATTTTACAACTACAAGTGGATCAAGGAAGACCAAAGGAAGAGCTTAAGACCGGAGGTGAGTGATTGTAATTATTTTAGAATTCTTTAAGTAATTTAAAATAATAGGGTTTCCAATAGTTGTAGTTTTTACTACGATTTTGGAATAACCTTTTTCGTAGTATATTTATAGTTTTTAAAATTATTTTCAGCCTATTTCTTTTTAGCTATTATTTTCAGTAATTTTAGTTTATTTCTGTTAATTATAGCTTTTCCGTTTATTTACAGTATTTTAGTTTATTTACTGTTATGTATGCGTTATTTACATCTTTTTCCTACGCTTTGGATTTCTTCTATTTTTTCTTTTGTTCTTCCTTCTTCTTCGCGTATGGATTAGAATAGAATTAACGCGAATATGGATTGAATTGTAAGAAAATTGAAATAATGGAATATAAGATGTAAATTACAAAGACTATAATATAAATGGAATTGGACTGAAATTATGCCTAATTATGATATTAACTGGACTGAAATTATGCCTAATTATGATATTAATTGGACTGAATTAAAGAAATTGTCCTAGTTATAACTTAGGATTATAACTAAAAAGAGTAAAAGATGAAAGAAGCTTATTTTCACATTTAGACCTTGGGTTAAGTAATAAGCATGATTATAACGTAGGTTATAATAAGGAAAAGAACAGAATGAGACTTATTTCAAGACTTAGGATAAATTAATAAGAAAAAATAGCAAGAATAATAGTAAAGGCTTATTCAAATAATTTATCTAAGTTAATAAGCAAAGATAGAAGTAGGATCCGTACCGGCAGCATTTCCCTTATGCTGTTTAGGGTAGATAGGCGATCAAAAGTTAAAGAGGAAAATCCGTACCAGTAACATTTCCTTTATGTTGTTTAGGGTAGATAGGCGATCAATAATTAAAAGTCCAAATCATGGGGATTTGGACAAGGGGCGCAACTAGATTTTGTTTAACAGAGACTAGTACTAATAGCATCCCATATTATTTCTATGGACACGGTGGTCTCACATTAGCCTGAAGTGAGATAAGGGCACGCTTATGCTGTCTAGGGTAAATAAAAGGTCGAAAGAAGGAGCAATAGATAGTGGGAACCAGCGGTGACCGAGCATGCGGCATCGTTTAGGTCATTTTGGGGAAATAAGTCGCTATTGAGTTCCACAGCGCTTAGTAGGTGTCTTCCGTTGACACAGGTGTCTTCTGTTTAGGGACCATATGGTCCGATCCACAGTAGACACATTAGTAGAAGGTCTATCAAATGGTAGAATTAGGGTTATAGCCTAATTACAGGATTAGGAATTCAGCCTAATCAGAGCAGCTATCAAGGACAAGTGCAAACAATCAAAGTTAACTTATCATATTTGAGCAATAGTTTAGATCGTATTTATTTCCGGTTTTATCTCTTTCCTATTTCCTTTGTTTCCTTTTTATATACTAGAACTGTTGTAGAGTCTGTTAGTTTTATCTTGCTTAAAGACTCTAGTAGTTACTAGCATTCACCAGACTTTTAGTCTAACCTACTCCTCTATTTTCCCCATTTTCCCCCCATAGGCAATCAAGGGAGAAGTTAGTCGATTGCAGTTGCTCGGAGGTTTCTTAGAGAAGATTTCTACCATGTATTTCTTTTATTTCAGCTTTAGTTCTTTCTGTGTAATGGCTTATTATGAGGAATATTATGTACTCTGATTTTTGAGACTATGAGTTTTTTTTATATCATGAGACATATTGGGATTTGAGACATATATGTTGTATTTGGTATTTGACTTATTTGGTTTATGAAGAAATAATGAGATTTTGTTTTAAAAAAGTTATGTCTTTAAATTTCCCTTGTTTTACCTATTTTTGTCTTGTGAATCTTAGTCTAAGTTAGCTCTAGTTATGCCTACAATGCACCATGCCTTTTAATGTATCCTTTTGGGTATATTAAGGGGTGTGGGGTGTTTCACTTGGTATCAGAGCCAGGTTACAGGATTCCTAAAATTTATTTTTAAAAAGTAAAGTATTTTTGGAAATAACTTATTTTAAAAGTATTTTTTTAAAAGAACTCTTAGAAATGTTTTTAAGTATAAAAGGGTTTTTATAAAAATCCCCTCATAAGTCCAGTTCAATCTCCCTTTGACCCTTTCCTAAACTATCTTTTTCTTTTCGTAGAATGGCGGATGCCTCAAACCTTCGCGAGGGCATTCCAGTCCCAGCCTAGTTTCGTAGGTATTTAGAAGCCACGACTCCAGGGGTGCACGGGCAAGTGCCCAATCCTGCACCAACGGGTGGGAACCCCATCAACCCACCTGCCGCCATCATTTTCTCTAAGCTTTGTAAGGATTTTGAGAGTTTGGGTGGGAAGACTTTTTCTGGCAAGGAGACTTTTGTATGGCTAGAGCTTGGCTTAGGGACATGGAGACGTTTTTGGTCTTTTGGGATTGGACGATCAACACCGGGTTCAATTGGCCTCTTGGCAATTGAAGGAGGAGGCGTCTTATTGGTGGAAGGTGATCGAGTTGGAGGGTAGAAATGTTACTTGGGATGGATTCTGGGAGCGATTTGATAGGAAGTTTCTGTCTCAGGCGGAAAAGAGTGTACAGGTGGAGAGGTTTATCAATTTGAAGCAAGGGAGTTTGGCTATTAAGGAATACATCAATCAATTCAATGAGCTGTCTCGGTTTGGTATGGAATTGGTGAACACGCCGCATAAGAAAGCAATGAAGTTTGCGAAGGGATTGAATCAACCCCTTCAGGGATTATTGCTGACTCATGTATCGATGGGAGCTACTTATGAGTCTTTGGTTGAGATTGTGCTTATGTCGGATGTAGTCAAGGAAGGGTAGTCTAAAGAAGTTGTTAAGTCTGAAGGTTCTAAGAAGAGAGGAGAAGGACCTAAAAAATAGATCAAGAAAAAAGAGAAGTGCAAGAGTTGTGGGATGATAGGTCATTACGCAAAAGACAGTAGAAAGGCAGCAAAGAAGGGGTAGTGTTTCAATTGTGGACAGCCTGGTCACTTTAGTAAAGCTTGTCCCCAGAATATGGGGCAGGGAGTAGGTGCACTAACCGCACAGATTCAGGCTTTAGAGGCAGCACCTTCCAGTAGCAGACCGGATCGAGGTAGGAAAATTCGATTCCTATTTCTGATTTTCCCCTTTCGAACTCTTTTAAATCTATGAGCATCACACTCTTTTATTTCTATTTCTCTGGTGGATTGTTTGCACTTAGACATTTCTTTAATAGTAGACCCCATTGTTGTTTCAAACCCCATAAGAGGATCGGCACACTTGTCTATGGTTTGTAGGGGTTTGAAAATTTTTATCCTAGGCATAGGATTTGATTATGACACCTATGTATTGGGATTCTCGGGGTATGGGATGATTTTGGGAATAGATTGGGTATCCACTTGTGAAGCAAAATTGAACTACGAGAGGAGAGTCGTTAGATTAGAGATATGCAGCGGTAGGACTTTGAGTTATTTTTTGTGACCCGCAAGGGTCAGTTATGTTGAGCTTCCTTTATTCCCTCGATTAATCATCAGCAGAATAGATTCGGTTCCGGTCGTCAGAGATTTTCCAGACGTCTTTGAGGAGGTTAGGGGACTACATTCTAGGAGAGATGATCTTTTTGACCAGTTAGTTGGCTCTTCAGTGTTCTCTCAGCTTAATTTAGCCACTGGATTTCATCAGCTTAGGGTTGCTGATGATAGCATTGATAAGGCCATGTGTAGATAATTGCAGAAATTATAATTGTTTCATATAAGTGGATTTAATGGTAGTGCCTTAGAGTAAAAATATAAGCATCAAAGAGGAATAGAAGTAATAGACTTTGGTAAGGAAATGGGATCACCAATATTTAGGAAGAATACTCCTAGGGTACCGAGAAGAAAACCCACTTTATGTCTATCTCGATAAAATGAAGTTATTAGAATTGAAAAGAATAATTGTCAATATTTTTAAAGTAAATATTGGGTTTTTGGAAATATGGTAAGAACTTTAAATTGTTTTTTTGATATGATGTAAATTTTGTTGAAAAGGAGAAATTATTTTTGGAGAATTATAGAGCGTATATAGCTCACTGGTTTCTTTGTAAGAAAACAATGATTTTAAATATAAAATCCTAGAAAGTAATAAGTATCGAAAACGAAGATTACAACATTTATTGGTTTAGTAGATGTTTTCGTGAAAATAAAGGGAGCATAGACTATAACACTATTGTTATAGTAAGTGACACCCAAGATAAACGCTTTTACGTAAGCATATGAGATTTGTTAATATTTATTTAAATCCATACACTAGTATTTTTGGGTTGTAGTAAAGGTGTTTTACGCAACATCCGTTTTAACCCAAATAAAGATGTATTTTTAAAAGGTAGTTTCTAGGAATAGAAATAAAGTAATTTTTGAATACACTTATTATTTAAATAAGAATAAGGAAATATTTTCTAGCTATGGATATATTAAAATAGTTTTGAAGATGGATTTTTCTGAAAGAAAGTGTAAGTTAGATATTAGAAAATATTTATCATAGAAGAATATAAATTAAACCTACTTTAATCTAATGGAATGTGTAACGACCCAGAAACTTTGAACATTTGAAATAGAATATTTAATTGAATTTAAATATTTGAATGTTGATTTAACCTGAATTTCAAATGTATCTGTTTATTTGGCAATTTAAATAATTGAATTTAATAATTGAAAATTGAATAAATTACTGAATTGCTAATTTCGGACCTGTTAAAAATAATCCGAAGGCTTAGAAAATTCATATTGATAATTCTGAAGGTATTGGAACTTTAAGAATTGAATTTGGAACTGTTTTGTTCAGTTTTGAAATTGTATCGTTTAAATTGAATTTAAAAATAGCGTTCCGGGGAACAGTCTCGGAATTTGACGAAACCAGTTCCATTGGATCCGTAATATTGTATTATTATCGGATTTCAATTTTTGTAATGTTTGGAGTGATCGTTTGGCCGTACGATATATATACGCGCTGAAATTAAATCGAAAATTTAATATTATAACTGGTCCAAAAAGCTATCTTCTCCATACGATCAAATTTGGAGTTGAAACCTTTTCCATTGTGTTCGAAATAGGCGTATAACATTACGAACGCCTAGCGGCATGCCTCGATTGGATGTCAAAATTTCGTGTTGCAAATTCGTGACGATTTGAATTTGAATTTGAATTGAAATATTAGTCAACTGCCGTTGATATTATTTCACATCGTTACTTTTTCCTTTCACCTCAGAAGCACTGTAGCAAGCTGAGTGAAGCACGTAACCATCTTTTCTTGTCCCCTATTCCTTCTTCTATACGATCAAAGAAAGATAAAAAAATTACAGAAGGAAAAAAAATATGGCCGCTCATTCTCTTCAAAAATCGAAATCAAAAAATCGTGGATTTCCCCTTTCCCTCTTCTTAATTTCCTACGGCCAGATGAACAAATACAAAAAAAGCAAACGAAATGCTTCCGTTCGAAATCAAAACCTAGGGCATTCGCGAGTGGGTCGGATTCTTGTAATCGCACGAGGCACCGGAGGAGGGGAGGCTCGAAGTCGCGATCGTTTGGGGTTCGTTTGTTGTGGCCGCGATCACTCGCGAGTTCGCGAGGGGTTTCAGCGAGCGGCATCGTCGACTCCAAGCAGTAGCTAAGGCGAGCACGTAGTGGCGTGGCGAACGACAGCTTTGTCAAGGCGAATTGGAAGCGCGTAAGGTTCTAAGTGAGGTAGCTCTCGCGTGCAGCTGATGGTGGCGTGGAGACGGGGGATAGGGCATCTCGATCTGGGTTGCTTGATTAGGCAGTAAGGTATGGAGTAATTTATTTTATTCAGATAATATAAATATATATTTACAGAGATTTGAAGAAAGGAAAAATCTTTACAGTAAAAGGCAATATTCATTACTGAAGAGGAATATATATTCACCTGCATTTTAAATAATTTTTTTTGGGTAAACAGGAATTATCTTATAAATAAATTTTGGAGAATAATAGATTTCTAAAATCTATATAGACTATTTATATATATATATATACGTATGATTTCAAAATAAATATACACTTACGTATTCCAGTTATTGGTTTGTTTTTAAAAAAAATAATAGCTTTGGTGAATAAATTGATAGATTAACTTATTTGGTTATTTTAGTTACTAAAGATATTTTATTAAAGAAAATTTAAATTTTAGTTAAATAAATTTATTAAAGGAGAAATTGGTTTAAATAAAACTATCAGTTAAATAAATCTATTAAATGGAATTTGATAGTTCGATTTGTTCGAATATTAATAAATTGTATAAAATTGTTATACAAGGTCTATAAATCGAGAAAACAAACTGGAATGGAAAATGGATTGCAAATTAAAGCAAAGGTGAGATCTTCTCACTCAAACAAAGGGCATTGTTTAATTTTAAATAGTTATATTTAAAATTATTGATTGATTGATTGACTGTTTGGATGTGATACTATATATAGTAGTATATAGCAATATATATATATTGGCATACGTATATATTGGAGTTGTTGATTTCCCACATTATATAGCGGATGAGACCTTATTGCGCCGCATAATAGCGGATGATATTTTATAAATCCCATATACCGCAATATTCCACCTCGAAGTGGAATTGGTATTGTGCTAACATTTGTGGATGCAGGGAAACAGGTTGGAGGGATCCAACTGGATTTCTCAAATTGTATGAATTTATTTCATATGTTGTGTGTTGATTATTTATAATCTGTGTATGATTATATCTGTGATTGAATTTGTTGAAGGCTAAAAATTTAGCCGAATGAATTTTTGGTATCGCTGGATACCAGAAATAAATGAAATTGGATTTTTGAATTTAAAGTTGGAAATTTTAAGTAAATTCTTTTTGAAAAGATTGGTTGAATTTAAAAGAAGGAATAATCTTATCGAATAAATTTCCAAAATATGGCAAAGGATTTTAATAAAAGGATTTCTTTAGTAGTATTGTTTAAAAGTTGAAGAATTTATGGAAAATAGAATTTTGAATAGTTTGGAAAGGGTAAAGGAATTTATTTAAAAGTGATAAACTCTTAGAAATCAATTTGTATTTGATTTGGTATTGAAATAAAATTAGAAGTCAATTTGGAATTTGATTTTGGGGTTAAAAGTGAATATTTGGGAATTTAAATTCGCAAATGGAATTTATAAAAGAAAGGGAAATTTTTTTAAAAAATAAACACTGATTTATTTTTAAAGTGTGGAAATAAATTTACAGATTTGGAATGTAAATTAAAATAAATCGATAAGGATTTATTTAATTGGTTTAAATAGACCGTTTTGAAGTGAAAGTGTATTCTCACTATAAAGCCGAGTATATTTCCAAAGTAGCTTTTAAAAATATCAATCAAAAGTTCTAAAGTTGGTTTTTAAAAGAAATATTTGGAAATATATTCCGCGTAAGGAAATTGATTTGAAATTTATTTTCAAAGGTTGAAAGGTGAAAAATGATTTGAAATTTGTTTTCAAAGTGTTGGAGTGGAAAAATATATATCTTGTGAAGATATTTTGAAAATAAATAATTTGGGAAAATTATTTAAATCTGATGATTGTTGTGAATGTTGTTGATAGTTAAATCACCGACTATCCATATTTGCCTTTGAAATGGCACTTGAATTTGTTTGTAAAACAAACGCTTACTATTCGGGTTAGCCGGGAAAAGACCTTTGTGTCATATAACCCATTCCGAATTAGTGATACGACGATATGGATCGTATTGAAGACCGGTGGTGAAGACCGGGCATTTGTGAAAATGAAAGGACAACCTGTCGAATGTCTCTGCACCGAGTTGCTCCGGTATAGAGATTTATATCACTCTTTTTGTGATGGGAAGTCCGATCGGGATTGTGAATACCCGGATTGCAAGGGCTTCTTTGGAAGTGCCTTCGGTTCTGTTCGAACCTAGAACACACTTGTATGGTTACATGTCTGACATTACGTTTTGAGATATAAAGCCGATTTCTTTCAAATACATTTCTGTTGGTGGCGGAGAATTTATTCTCTTAGCTTAACACCCTTCTCTGAGACGTACGAGCTCAGAGGTTATGTAGTTGAAGGTTATCAGCGATATATTCCCAATATGGTAATGTGGCATGCTGAGTGTTGCTGTGTGATGATCATTTATTGATCATTTGTGATCAAAGCGTGGCTTTGTGAAAAAGCGTAGCTTTGTGGACGAGACTTCGTCAGACCTCACTCCTCGGAAATGGTCGAAACAGGAATATGCGGCAAGGTTATGAGGGTCGTGCCCTATAGGGTATGTCATTTCCTTCTAGAAAAGGGTGGTATCAGGTATGGAGCCCTGGTATCTAACCTATGTGGATACTTCGATCTCATTTATTTTGTGATCGTGTGTTTATCGAGGAGCCACGGATAAAGGTCCCAAAGGACCGGGGGATGACATATTCGTGAGTTACATGTTACTGAGGTAACCCGGCCTTGTGTTGGCAGAGAGCAGTTGTCTCTCGGGACGTCCAGCCAGAGGCGATCCCATGTGGCGGTAGGAAGTTCCTTAGCCTGACCATTTGTTGGTAATCCATTTCCCAATACGAACTTGTACGGATTTAGTTGTATAACCTACTATGGAATGTGGCGGTAACCTGCTATTGAACATAGTAGCTATAGTAGGCATAAGTGCGGAATGCCTATGCTGGTTAAGATTAATATTATACTTTCGAAATGTTATCGACACTAGACATTAATAATAATAATCCAATGATTTGCGTAGTAAGCATCTTTGACTATCATAAGAAGAAATCTCCTCCAATTCTGCGTTTGCATTGTGTGTGTGGCGGGAGGTCTTATGGTAGTTTCATTTTCCAAAAGCATTGCGAATTAATTTTATTTTCTTTGTGAAAATAACTGTTTTACGTTCTCACACCAGTCACCATGACTGACTCGGAGTTTATTGTTTCCTTTCTAAACTCTGGGTGCCCATAATTTTCCACACGGGCAGCCTAGAGTTTTGTTATCAGGATATTTTGGATATTCTGGAGCTTTGGAAGCAAGCTGGATGGCGAGACGTACACCCGTACTTGTTTATTTATTCCGCTGTGTATTCTGTATGAGGACAGGTTGATATAACTGTCCATTGTTGTATTGAGTTGTATATTGACTCTCATTATTGTACTTTATAAACTGATATAGTTCTTTGTTTTAAAAGACTAGTGATTATCTATTATATATTGTTCCGCTGCGAATGTGAGATTCTGATATTGTTTCTGTTTCTGTTTTTCTGTTCTTTCTTTTTTTTCTGTCTTCTTCTACCTCTTCTTTTAAGCCTAATGGTTCGGTTTTCCGGCATTCGGTTGCGCGGCATTTTATACAATGGACGTATTAATGTCGACTTTCGAGCGTCGAAAAATCATATCGTTACATGTGGTATCAGAGCCGTTGGTTAAGCGACAACCCTGGTTCTGTTGGGTGTTACTCATTAGAGATAGAGTTAGTAGTACTCTAGAATGAGTTTGAGTGTAATAATAGATATGAGCGCATATTTGTTAGTGAATACAAAAATTGTTTTATATTGTGATGATTGGTTTGTTGAGTGGTATATGGATTTTGGTCGGTATAGTCTGGACAACTCTATCGATAGGGATCTCTAAACACTCGTACAGAACAATTCGGCACGATATTGTTTTAAAATAGGGTAAATGAAATAATTTTACCCAAAACTATTTTCGTAGATAAAGGAAATAATCTTTGAAAATTATTATAGTAGTATATGGTTGCTTGGTTGTTAAGAAGTAATAATATTAAACTATTATCATTGATCATTGAATAAGAATTGAAATCATAATAAAGAGTTAAGAAAATATAAATTCACATACAAATGAAATTTGAGTATGTATATTGAAAATGTGATTTGTAATTTGAAATGGAATTTAAGAGAAATGTTATGAAAAAAATTTGGAAATTTTGGAGATTTGGAAAAGTTTAAATTCCTTTTGAGTTTGGAAATGAATTTCAAAGGTTTTAGAAAAGTGTTTTGAAGGGATGAAAGCTCTAAACTCTTTTAGGTCGCTGGAAAGTAATTCCGATGATGATCGCGACATCACCGGTGTTCATTTTCGGGTTTCCAAGAGAGGAATTGCTGCTAAATTATTTTAAATGAAAGTGGTTTGGGAAAATTTGGGTTTGGTTTTGGAAATTCAAAAGATAATTGAATTGGTTTAAAAAAAATGGTTTTGAAAGGTTGAAAAGACTCTAGAATCCTATTTAAAATATTAATGGGAATAATGAATGAGTTGATAACTTATACAATTTGAATTTTGATAGAATAAATTTAACTTAAAGGATGGAGTTAAATTAAAGTAAGTATAAGTGAATCAATTAAATAAAGTGAATTTGAAGAAAGGTCTAAGGAGACTAAGTGAAATGATTTCTTAAAGAAAATTTATTAAGTTAAAAATAAATTTGGGGTAGTAACAAATGAATTTGAGTTGAGTTTGAATTATGAAAATAAAATTTGAATTAATAAATAAATTTGCAATTGCAAGTAAATGAAAGTGAATTGAATGTTGAAATTCATTTCAAATTTGTAAGTAAATAGAAATGAATTGGAATTGGATTTGAGTTGTGATAAACTAAGTGAAGTATTAAAGTAAATTAGTAACTGAAACTAATTGATGAATGACCAAATGTTAAAGTTTAAAATGAAGTGAATCTAATATTTATAGACGAAAGGTAAATTGAATTCATATAGAATGGGAAATCTAGTTTAATATAAGTGGTTATAAACCAAAATGGTGAATTGAAAATAGATTTTTGGGAATGAACAAAAGAATAAAACTGGAATTGAAGCTGAATATTGAAACCCAATTTAAATTGTGTGAAATAAAATGAAGTTGAAAAATTAGTTCGAAGTGAACTAAAGATAATTAAGATAGAAATATAAAAAGAAAAAAATGGTTTGAGATGAAATGAATTGGAATTTGTAATGAATTAGTAAATGAAACTAATTTAAAATATTGTGAGGAATCAAATGTAAATGAACGATAATTGATCAATTTCAATATTCAGAAGGTAAATCGAATCCAAAAAGAGTTGAAAGTGTAAATTGAACTCAAATGAAATTGGAAATGTAAGATTGAATGAAAATGAATATATAACTTCAACAGTAAACTAAAGATGATATAAGAAGTAAGTATCGACATTTTGTAACAAAATGTGCAAAATGATATTTGAACATTGTAATTGAATATTATGACTAGCAGGATATACAGGCGTATTAAAGGAAATAGAATTGGGATTTGATTTCGAAGGAAATTTGAAATTGTTCAAAAAAGGTATGTATTTAAATTTCAGTATGAAATTTGATGATTTTCTTGTCTAGCCGCTTGGCATTTTGTTTTCTTTTGAAATCTAAGAGCCCGTAGGGACATTTTGTAGTTGTACCGAGTTAGCCGCGCAAAGGAGACGCTGGCGAAATTTTCGAAAATTTAAAGAGTTAGGAAATTTTTGAGAAATTTTGGATAATTTAAATTTTGAATTTAAATTTAAATTTGAATTGTGAAGTAAATAAAAGTTGTTTGAAACTATGAAAGTGTTTGGAAAAATTAGCTGAAGTGATAACGAATCTTTAATAAAAAGATTTGTTTTGATAATTTGATAAAATTGTTTGATTTTGGTAAAAGGATAAACGGGGATTGGAGCATTCTTCTTAACTTGTAATTTCGGGACGAAATTCTTTTAAGTGGGGAAGATTGTAACGACCCAGAAATTTTGAACATTTGAAATAGAATATTTAATTGAATTTAAATATTTGAATGTTGATTTAACGTGAATTTCAAATGTATATGTTTATTTGGCAATTTAAATAATTGAATTTAATAATTGAAAATTGAATAAATTGCTGAATTGCTAATTTCGGACCTGTTAAAAATAATCCGAAGGCTTAGAAAATTCATATTGATAATTCTGAAGGTATTGGAACTTTCAGAATTGAATTTGGAACTGTTTTGTTCAGTTTTGAAATTGTATCGTTTAAATTGAATTTAAAAATAGCGTTCCGGGGCACAGTCTCGGAATTTGACGAAACAAGTTCCATTGGATCCGTAATATTGTATTATTATTGGATTTCAATTTTTGTAATGTTTGGAGTGATCGTTTGGCCGTACGATATATATACGCGCTGAAATTAAATCGAAAATTTAATATTATAACTGGTCCAAAAAGCTATCTTCTCCATACGATCAAATTTGGAGTTGAAACCTTTTCCATTGTGTTCGGAATAGGCGTATAACATTACGAACGCCTAGCGGCATGCCTCGATTGGATGTCAAAATTTCGTGTTGCAAATTCGTGACGATTTGAATTTGAATTTGAATTGAAATATTAGTCAACTGTCGTTGATATTATTTCACATCGTTACTTTTTCCTTTCACCTCAGAAGCACTGTAGCAAGCTGAGTGAAGCACGTAACCATCTTTTCTTGTCCCCTATTCCTTCTTCTATACGATCAAAGAAAGATAAAAAAAATTTACAGAAGGAAAAAAATACGGCCGCTCATTCTCTTCAAAAATCGAAATCAAAAAATCGTGGATTTCCCCTTTCCCTCTTCTTAATTTCCTATGGCCAGATGAACAAATACAAAAAAAGCAAACGAAATGCTTCCATTCGAAATCAAAACCTAGGGCATTCGCGAGTGGGTCAGATTCTTGTAATCGCACGAGGCACCGGAGTAGGGGAGGCTCGAAGTCGCGATCATTCGGGGTTCGTTTGTTGTGGCCGCGATCACTCGCGAATTCGCGAGGGGTTTCAGCGAGCGGCATCGTCGACTCCAAGCAGTAGCTAAGGCGAGCACGTAGTGGCGTGGCGAACGACAGCTTTGTCGAGGCGAATTGGAAGCGTGTAAGGTTCTAAGTGAGGTAGCTCTCGCGTGCAGCTGATGGTGGCGTGGAGACGGGGGATAGGGCATCTCGATCTGGGTTGCTTGATTAGGCAGTAAGGTATGGAGTAATTTATTTTATTCAGATAATATAAATATATATATATAGAGATTTGAAGAAAGGAAAAATCTTTACAGTAAAAGGCAATATTCATTACTGAAGAGGAATATATATTCACCTGCATTTTAAATTAATTTTTTTGGGTAAACAGGAATTATCTTATAAATAAATTTTGGAGAATAATAGATTTCTAAAATCTATATAGACTATTTATATATATATATATATATATACGTATGATTTCAAAATAAATATACACTTACGTATTCCAGTTATTGGTTTGTTTTTAAAAAAAAAAATAGCTTTGGTGAATAAATTGATAGATTAACTTATTTGGTTATTTTAGTTACTAAAGATATTTTATTAAAGAAAATTTAGTTTTAAAAATTTAAATTTTAGTTAAATAAATTTATTAAAGGAGAAATTGGTTTAAATAAAACTATCAGTTAAATAAATCTATTAAATGGAAATTGATAGTTCGATTTGTTCGAATATTAATAAATTGTATAAAATTGTTATACAAGGTCTATAAATCGAGAAAACAAACTGGAATGGAAAATGGATTGCAAATTAAAGCAAAGGTGAGATCTTCTCACTCAAACAAAGGGCATTGTTTAATTTTAAATAGTTATATTTAAAATTATTGATTGATTGATTGACTGTTTGGATGTGATACTATATATAGTAGTATATAGCAATATATATATATTGGCATACGTATATATTGGAGTTGTTGATTTCCCACATTATATAGCGGATGAGACCTTATTGCGCCGCATAATAGCGGATGATATTTTATAAATCCCATATACCGCAATATTCCACCTCGAAGTGGAATTGGTATTGTGCTAACATTTGTGGATGCAGGGAAACAGGTTGGAGGGATCCAACTGGATTCCTCAAATTGTATGAATTTATTTCATATATTGTGTGTTGATTATTTATAATCTGTGTATGATTATATCTGTGAATGAATTTGTTGAAGGCTAAAAATTTAGCCGAATGAATTTTTGGTATCGCTGGATACCAGAAATAAATGAAATAGGATTTTTGAATTTAAAGTTGGAAATTTTAAGTAAATTCTTTTTGAAAAGATTGGTTGAATTTAAAAGAAGGAATAATCTTATCGAATAAATTTCCAAAATATGGCAAAGGATTTTAATAAAAGGAGTTCTTTAGTAATATTGTTTAAAAGTTGAAGAATTTATGGAAAATAGAATTTTGAATAGTTTGGAAAGGGTAAAGGAATTTATTTAAAAGTGATAAACTCTTAGAAATCAATTTGTAATTGATTTGGTATTGAAATAAAATTAGAAGTCAATTTGGAATTTGATTTTGGGGTTAAAAGTGAATATTTGGGAATTTAAATTCGCAAATGGAATTTATAAAAGAAAGGGAATTTTTTTTAAAAATAAACACTGATTTATTTTTAAAGTGTGGAAATAAATTTACAGGTTTGGAATGTAAATTAAAATAAATCGATAAGGATTTATTTAATTGGTTTAAATGGACCGTTTTGTAGTGAAAGTGTATTCTCACTATAAAACCGAGTATATTTCCGAAGTAGCTTTTAAAAATATAAATCAAAAGTTCTAAAGTTGGTTTTTAAAAGAAATATTTGGAAATATATTCCGCGTAAGGAAATTGATTTGAAATTTATTTTCAAAGGTTGAAAGGTGAAAAATGATTTGATTTTTTTTTTCAAAGTGTTGGAGTGGAAAAATATATATCTTGTAAAGATATTTTGAAAATAAATCATTTGGGAAAATTATTTAAATCTGATGATTGTTGTGAATGTTGTTGATAGTTAAATCACCGACTATCCATATTTTCCTTTGAAATGGCATTTGAATTTGTTTTTAAAACAAACGCTTACTATTCGGGTTAGCCGGGAAAAGACCTTTGTGTCATATAACCCATTCCGAATTAGTGATACGACGATATGGATCGTATTGAAGGCCGGTGGTGAAGACCGGGTATTTGTGAAAATGAAAGGACAACCTATCGAATCTCTCTGCATCGAGTTGCTCCGGTATAGAGATTTATATCACTCTTTTTGTGATGGGAAGTCCGATCGGGATTGTGAATACCCGGATTGCAAGGGCTTGTTTGGAAGTGCCTTCGGTTCTGTTCGAACCCGGAACAGACTTGTATGGTTACATGTCTGACATTACGTTTTGAGATATAAAGCCGATTTCTTTAAATACATTTCTGTTGGTGGTGGAGAATTTATTCACTTAGCTTAACACCCTTCTCTGAGATGTACGAGCTCAGAGGTTATGTAGTTGAAGGTTATCAGCGATATATTCCCAATATGGTAATGTGGCATGCTGAGTATTGTTGTGCGATGATCATTTATTGATCATTTGTGATCAAAGCATGGCTTTTTGAAAAAGCGTAGCTTTGTAGACGAGACTTCGTCAGACCTCACTCCCCGGAAATGGTCGAAACAGAAATATGCGGCAAGGTTATGAGGGTCGCGCCCTTTAGGGTATGTCATTTCCTTTTGGAAAAGGGTGGTATCAGGTATGGAGCCCCGGTATCTAACCTATGTGGATACTCTGATCTCATTTATTGTGTGATTGTGTGTTTATCGAGGCGCCTCGGATAAAGGTCCCAAACGACCGGGGGATGGCATATTCGTGAGTTACCTGTTACAGGGGTAACCCGGCCTTGTGTTGGCAGAGAGAAGTTGTCTCTCGGGACGTCAAGCCAGAGGCGATCCCATGTGGCGGTAGGAAGTTCCTTAGCCTGACCATTTGTTGGCAATCCATTTCCCAATACGAACTTGTACGGATTTAGTTGTATAACCTGCTATGGAATGTGGCGGTAACCTGCTATTGAACATAGTAGCTATAGTAGGCATAAGTGCGGAATGCCTATGCCGGCTAAGATTAATATTATACTTTCGAAATGTTTTCCACACTAGACATTAATAATAATAATCCAATGATTTGCGTAGTAAGCATCTTTGACTATCATAAGAAGAAATCTCCTCCAATTCTGCGTTTGCATTGTGTGTGTGGCGGGAGGTCTTATGGTAGTTTCATTTTCCAAAAGCATTGCGAATTAATAATATTTTCTTTGTGAAAATAATTGTTTTACGATCTCACACCAGTCACCATGACTGACTCGGAGTTTATTGTTTCCTTTCTAAACTCTGGGTGCCCATAATTTTCTACACGGGCAACCTAGAGTTTTGTTATCAGGATATTTTGGATATTCTGGAGCTTTGGAAGCAAGTTGGATGGCGAGACGTACACCCGTACTTGTTTATTTATTCCGTTGTGTATTCTGCATGAGGACATGTTGATATAACTGTCCATTGTTGTATTGAGTTGTATATAGACTGTCATTATTGTACTTTATAAACTGATATAGTTCTTTGTTTTAAAAGACTAGTGATTATCTATTATATATTGTTCCGCTGCGAATGTGAGATTCTGATATTGTTTTTGTTTCTTTTTTTCTGTTCTTTCTTTTTCTTCTGTCTTCTTCTACCTCTTCTTTTAACCCTAATGGTTCGGTTTTCCGGCATTCGATTGCACGGCATTTGATACAGTGGACGTATTAATGTCGACTTTCGAGCGTCGAAAAATCGTATCGTTACAGAATGAAAAGAATAATATTATAATTTTCTATAAAACCAATAAAAATGTTTTGTGCAAGTTATAAGAAATATGTGAAAGAGATATACAAGGTATGGGAAGCACCATATTTTGTATAGACTTTTTCGAAAAAAATATAGAATAAGTTCCTTTTAACTTCACAAAAATGAAGTCCGCTTTTAAAAAAAAGTTCATAGAAGATTTTAGCGTTAATAACTTCTTATAAGAGAAAGTAGTTCCAATACATTAAGGTATGAAACCGTTAGGTGTAATAAGAAGATGTTTTGAAAACACATAAAGGATGTTTTAAAGATATTTTAAAAAATGGTTTGGTGAAAAAGTAAGTAAGTTTTTGAAATGAAAAACTTAATAAAATTCAAATTTGAAAATTCAAATTTTTATAGAAAATTGTAAAAGTCTTGAAAAGAAAGAGAGGTATAAGTTTTAGACTTAAAAATTTGGAAGTTTTTCCTTCCAAGTTTGGGAAATAGTATTAAGTGACCAAGTATTTTTGAAATTAATTGAAACTAAAAAGATAACACTTTTAAAGACAAAGATTTTGGGATTTGATGTTTTAAATTTTTTAAAAACCTTAGTTTTTTTTAAAATAAGGTGATAATTACCAAACCAAGTTGTCAAATGTGGAGTAGATAGGAATCATTTCCTAGGTAAAAAGGAAAAGGTGCAAGGCTATGTAGGAGATAGCGGTAAAGTGGAATTAGTAGGATAGCAAGACACGCATGGTTGAGAATGAGTATTTTTGATTTTGGAGGAGTTTGGGACAAGCATCTTCCTTTAGTGGAATTTGCGCATAGTAACAGTCTTCAAGTTAGCATTGGAATGACACCTTTTGAAGCTCTTTTTGGAGGATCGTGCAAGACGTCTTCGGGTTGATTGAAGTCTATGGAAAGGTTGCTTCTTGGTTCCGACATGGTTAGAGAGATTTCAGAGAAGATTAATTTGATTGGGAGAAAATTTGTATCTCATATCCATATCTCTTTGATAATAAGTTTTTGAATTTCCTTTTTCCATCTTTAGTTTTGAATAGGTTCTATCCTTTATTATCCTTCGGGAGGGTAGAACTTAGGATTTAACCTATGGATGGTAGGATTTGATATAAACATGTTATTAGGATATGTTATGAATGATGTATGCTAGTGGCTACAAGTGTTTGCTAGTGGATGCTAATGGACACATATAGGTACACTATGCACTATCATTCTTTAGGGATCGGCCTAATTATGACACTAGAGCATATGCATATGGATGTGTGTGCATTTTTAATTTATTTCTATGGTTGCTATAAATGGATGTTTACCACATGGTTTTTGCATTTGGATGATGTTTGTAGCACGCATGTAGAACTATCAGTTATCATTAGTAAACTTTGCATTCATTTGGATACATGGCACGAATATGATTGCATAAAAGGAGGTTAACTGAATCAGTGGACTGCCTAATCTTTTGCATTAGTTAGAGACATTTACACCACACTAATTGCATAAGTACCATAAATTGCATTAGAAAAACTTAAGGACAATGAATGAATGGTTGATGATTGAGTAGTTGGTTGTAGAATTGGATGAAAAAATTTGGTACATTCTTTTATCCTTAGAGATTTCGGGGACGAAATCCCTTAAGGAGGCGAGAATCTAACAACACGAAATTTAACCCATAATAATTAATTCGTTAATTAATTAAAAAATAAAATAACTTTGTGAAATTATCAGAATTAAGCCACGGAAGTTTCACCATTGTGTCCGTAGTAATTTTCTGGTCAATTTCCATATATAGAACGTCAAAATCTGAGCTTATATGGACAAGTTATTAAATAAACAAACTAAGTAGAAAACGAAGAAAAATATATACATATATAGGTAGGTCGACCGACCAGTCGACCTGGGCACCAGGCGGTCGACCGCCCGGTCGACACGCCTCTGCTATTTATGAACGAACGAACGTTCATTCGAACGTTCCAGAACCTCAAACTGACATATTTTGCATTCTTTATTTTAATCCGATCCTTTTATTTTTGCATCTGATGGCTCCTATTCAGCCTATGACGTGGTTGCATCCCATTCCATCTTCAAAATCCAACGGTCGGAGACCCACTTCTACCCCTATAAATAGACCCCTAGACCTAACACTTTTTCTCATTCTAGGTTTTCTCCAATTGGGTTCACCTTTCTAGGAAGGACCCAAAACGGAATAATTTGCCAAGGGGAAAATCATTATAAATTAAATTATTTTACAACTCTAAGTGGATCCGGGACGTCCGAAGGAAGAGCTTAGGACCGTAGATGAGTGATTGTAATTATTTTAGATTTCTTTAAGTAATTTAAAATAATAGGGTTTCCAATAGTTTTCGTTTTTACTACGATTTTGGAATAACCTTTTTCGCAGTATATTTACAGTTTTTAGAATTATTTTCAGTCTATTTCTTTTTAGCTATTCTTTTCAGTAATTTTAGTTTATTTCTGTTAATTATAGCTTTTCCATATATTTACAGTATTTTAGTTTATTTACTGTTATTTATGCGTTATTTACATAGTTTTCCTACGCTTTGGATTTCTTCTATTTTCAGTTTATTTTGTTCCTCCTTCTTCTTCGCGTATGGATTAGAATAGAATTAACACGAATATGAATTAAATAGTAAGAAAACTGAAATAATGGAATATAAGATGTAAATTACAAAGACTGTAATATAAATGGAACTGAACTGAAATTATGCCTAATTATGATTATTAATTGGACTGAATTAAAGAAATTGGCCTAGTTATAACTTAGGATTATAACTAAAAAGAGTAAAAGATGAAAGAAGCTTATTTTCACACTTAAACCTTGGGTTAAGTAATAAGCATGATTATAACGTAGGTTATAATAAGAAAAAGAACAGAATGAGGCTTATTTCAAGACTTAGGATAAATTAATAAGCAAAAATAGCCAGAATAATAGTAAAGGCTTATTCAAATAATTTATCTAAGTTAATAAGCAAAGATAGAAGTAGGATCCGTACCGGCAGCATTTCCATTATGTTGTTTATGGTAGATAGGCGATCAAAAGTAATAGAGGAAGATCTGTACCAGCAGCATTTCCCTTATGCTGTTTAGGGTAGATAGGCGATCAATAATTAGAAGTCCGAATCATGGGGATTTGGACAAGGGGCGCAACTAGATTTTGTTTAACAAGGACCAGTACCAATAGCATCCCCTATTATTTCTATGGACACGGTGGTCTCACATTAGCCTGAAGTGAGATAAGGGCACGCTTATGCTGTCTAAGGTAAATAAAAGGTCAAAATAGGGAGCAATAGATAGTGCGAGCCGGCAGTGACCGAGCGTGCGGCATCGTTTAAGGGAAATAAGTCACTATTGAGTTCCATAATGCTTAGTAGGTGTCTTCCGTAGACACGGGTGTCTTCTATTTAGGGAACATAGGGTCTGGTCCACAGTAGACACATTAGTAGAAGGCCGATCAAAGGGTAGAATTAGGGTTACAGCCTAATTACAGGATTAGGAATTCGGCCAAATCAGAGCAGCTATCAAGGACAAGTGCAAACAATGAAAGTTAACTTATCTTATTTGAGCAATAGTTTAAATCGTATTTATTTCCGGTTTTATCTCTTTCATATTTCCTTTGTTTCCTTTTTATATACTAGAACTGCTGTAGAGTCTATTACTTTTATCTTACTTAAAGACTCTAGTAGTTACTATAATTCACCAGACTTTTATTCTGACCCACTCCTCTATTTTCCCCTTTTCCCCCCATAGGAAATCAAGGGAGAAGTTAGTCGATTGCAGTTGCTCGGAGGTTTCTTGAAGAAGATTTCTACCATGTATTTCTTTTATTTCAGCTTTAGTTCTTTCTGTGTACTGGCTTATTATGAGGGATAATATGTACTCTGATTTTTGAGACTATGAGTTTTTTTATATAATGAGACATATTGGGTTTTGAGGCATATACATTGTATTTGGTATTTGACTTATTTGGTTTATGAGCAATAATGAAATTTTGTTTTAAATAAGTTATATCTTTAAGTTTCCGCTGTTTTACCTATTTTTGTCTTGTGAATCTTAGTCTATGTTAGCTTTAGTTATACCTACAACGCACCATGCCTTTTAATGTGTCCTTTTGGGTATATTAAGGGGTGTGGGGTATTTCAGGTTGCTATATTGTTTTAAAAGAAAAAGGTCTTTCGAAGAAGGTCCTTTAATTATAAATCAATGCTTACGGAAGAAGGGGTTCCGACAGAGTCGAAGCCCTACCGCTGATTCTTTTTCCTTTCGAGTGTATTGAAGTCATCAATGCTGTCGAAAGGTAGTATTGTTTTAAAGATGTATTAAGTCGCTTTCTAAATGCTTTCAAAAGGGTTATGCGTTTCGAAGGTAATGGCTTCGAAAGGGGTTTCGAAGTTATCCTTCAGTATTTTTAATATATGCTTTCGACCCTATCGAAAGGGATGGTTCCGACACCATCATAAATTCCCCAACATTTTTATATGTTAAAGAATGGTTTCGAAATAGATACTTTCGTTTATATTTATTTTGACTGAAATGATATTTTAAAAGGTAAACCCAATGATGTCGAAAGGGGGACTTTCAATACTTTAGGAAGAGATACTTCCAATGGTTTCGAAGCTATGATTCTAATAATTAATAAGTAACACTTTATTATATTCGAAAGGTTTCGAAAGAAGGATTTTAAAGTGTTTTAAAAGGCAGGAATCTTGTTAACCCGCCTTTTGGCAAGGCCGTAGATAGCCGGACTTAACTAAATTGACTACTCGTTTGTCGAGGTCGGTTCACAATGGATTTAGTCAACTGGATGGATGAACGATCAAGCATGGTCGATGGGTAAACGAAGTTGCACGCTTGGAAGGTCGGTTGGCCATATTGGAGGTGGCTCGGCATCCGGATCGGTCGACATTGATGGTCGTTCGGCATCAAGTAGGTACAGGCCGTTCGGCATCAAGGAGGAAAGGGCCATTCAGCATAGCTAGTCGTTCGGCATCAGGGAGGTATAGGTCGTTCGGCATCAAGTAGGTAGAGGCCGTTCGGCATCAAGGAGGAAAGGGTCGTTCGGCATAGCTGGTCGTTCGGCATCAGGGAAGTATAGGTCGTTCGGCATTGCTGGTCGTTCGGCATCAAGGAGGAAAGGGTCGTTTGGCATAGCTGGTCGTTCGGCATCAGGGAGGTATGGGTCATTCGGCAATGCTGGTCGTTCGGCATCAAGGAGGTACAGGCCGTTCAGCATCAAGGAGGAAAGGGTCGTTCGGCATAGCTGGTCGTTCGACATCAGGGAGGTATAGGCCATTCGGCATTGGTGGTCATTCGGCATCAGGGAGGTACAGGCCGTTCGGCATCGAGGTGGAAAGGGTCGTTCGGCATTGCTGGTCGTTCGGCATCAAGGAGGAACAGGTCGTTCGACATTAAGGAGGAAAGGGTCGTTCAGCATAGCTGGTCGTTCGGCATTAGGGAGGTATGGGTCGTTCGACATTGGTAGTCGTTCGGCATCAGGGAGGTATATGGTCGTTTGGCATTGCTGGTCGTTCGACATCAAGGAGGTACAGGCCGTTCGACATCAAGGAGGAAAGGGTTGTTCGGCATCAGGGAGGTATAGGTCGTTCGGCAATTGGGTGAGTGTTACTTCAACTAGAGTTTGGCCTAGGCTTTAGGTCATGTACTTCGAGTTGCAGAGCATTTCACTTCGGGTCATTACCATGGTTACTTCGGGTCGGCCGATGGAGGACTTCGGGTTGGTCGAGGTGAAGGGTGTGAGCTCGGCCAAGGTCTTAGTAGGCCCAGACTATTCAGGAAGCCCAGCAACCTCCTCGATTTGCCTATAAATACAGCATGTGGAGGTTCAAAATAAGGATCTTCTTTCTTCTCTCTAGTTTTCTATTTTCTAAGGCTGAGGCTACTCTGCCATTTTGTAACTGTAATTGATTCGAACATCAATAAAAAGGAAACTTCTAGAGTGGACGTAGGCCGGAGTTAGCCGAACCACTATAAAATCTGTTGTTCTTTACTGCTTTCATTTTAATTTTTTACTGTTCTTCACATCATTACTCTCTACATACATTCTGTTTGTGAGCTGTGACTGGTATTTGGTGCTTTCAACTGGATTTGGTTGTTAGTCACCAATTTTGGCGCTAACATTTTGGTGCTTTCACTAAGAAGCAAGCACGCGGGGATTTCGGAGCTAGGATTTTTGATTCAAAATCTTAGGAACTTGGATTCTAGGAAGCAATGGTTAGGCCATCAACAAGGATGCAAGTGACAGAAAGAAGCAATCAAGAGGGAAGTCAACAGGCCTCCTCTGGAGCTGGAGTAGGTCAAGCGTCCATCTATATCACCAGGGACGAGATGGAGACGATGCTGAAAAGGCAGGAAGACATGATACAGAACCTGCTTCGATAGGTTGGACATATTGGGGCACAAAGTCAAGGGAATGGACCAACCGTGGCTGCTGGCGTTGCAGAACAAGGAACCAGGGCTGTAGAAGTATTTGGAGGTCAAAACCAGAACCAGACTGGAGAGGTTGGAGGAAATCAGCCAAAGCCTGGGGGCAGACCTCCAGGATTGGATACTGGGAGAGCGGTGAATGAAGCTCAGCAAGCAGGGACCAACGTGAAGGTAAATGGCCAACATGAAGAGTACTACCCGGAGTACCCCCTAGGACATGGGGGGCAAAGTAGAGATGCAAATAGGGGACAACCCCTGGATGGAGATGAAAGAATGGCTGGACTAGTACGATGGATTATGAGAGGAGGATTGTCAGGCGGAGGCTTAGAGGAAGTTAGTCGGAGTTCGTTCACTCCGAATATCAGAAATGCAAGGAATCCTCCAAAGTTCAAGTTACCCGCGTTGGATCCTTATGATGGGAAATTAGACCCAACCATGCATATTACCAGATATATCAGGCATATGGAAGTGCTGGGGGCATCGAAGGAAGTCATGGCACGATGCTTCCCTCTATATTTGACAGACTTGGCGGCGATTTGGTTCAAGGATCTAGAGAAGGGATCAATCATAACATGGGGTGAGCTAGTGGAACGCTACATGAGACAGTTTAGGGTCCACGTGACGCGAACCAAGAGTGTGATGACCTTAGCTTCAATGAAGCGGAGGACCGGAGAGTCCATAAGAGATTTTCTATTGCGATTCAATGCAACGGTGGCTTCAATAGATCGCCCGGATCCATAGATGATTTCGATGGCGGCGGTAGCAAGGGTTGCGGAAGGCACAGAGTTTAAGGATTCTCTGGCAAGAGATCCACCACAAGACCTCGGAGAATTCTATCATGAAGCTGAAAGGTTCATTCGGCTAGAGGATTCACACGCTGAAAGGAGAGAAACAAACGCTGTACAAGGCGAATTCGGAATTGGATAACGACTTGGAACGGTCGCGGAATAAACTATCAGATTCAGATGGGAACGTTAGATCACGAATGTATCATGGACTTTGGATATCGGGATAGAAACTATTCAAAACACACCTTCTGTTAGCACCAAAATTGGTCACTAACCCTCTTTAGAGAGACTGTGTAGAGAGATAAATGAAGAAGATATATTAAAACAGAGAGATATAGACTAAATTGACTGTAGAAAACAAGAACACCAGATTTATAGTGGTTCGGCGTAACTGCCTACGTCCACTTTGAATTGTAATCTTTATTGCTTTCCCAAGTAGTTAAATACAGATACAATCCGTACAATAAAGGCTTGAGTACAAGTTTGAACTGAAAAGAGTGAGTCTTGAAAGCGGCAGAGTCTATCCAGTGTTCTCGAAAAAAGGTCCATTTCACTGTGCCCCTGCCCTTCTATTTATAGACGAAGATGGGTTGGACTTCCCTTACGGGCCTAGGAACAAGGTATCTCGGCCCACAGTAGGTGACCCCAGCACACTGAACCAGGTATGCCGAACGAGCCATGCCGAGCGAGGAGTGCCGGTCGAGAACCATTTTTGGTTGACCATCGAGTGACTTGAAGTAACCACTCAAGAGAACCAAGGCAAGTAGTGAGTTGAAGTGAAGTGAAGTTATGTCGAACGCCCTTACGTTGTTGTGGACTTGACAGCTTGTTAACATCCCTCATATGCACTGAACCAGGGATGCCGAACGGCCTCGTTGAGCGACTTTGCTAATCGATGTCGCTAATGGATGCCGGGCGAAGGAAGATGCCAGTCGAGGCCTGGGATGCCGAGCGAGGGAAGATGCCGGTCGAGGCCTGGGATGCCGAATGTGGGAAGATGCCGGTCGAGGCCTGGTGTGCCGAGCGAGGGATTCATGTCGAACGACATTCGTATGCCGACCAGGCAATACGCCGAGCGACCCTATCATGCCGAACGATGCTTATGCCGAATGAGGCCGGTGTCGAACGACTTAACTGTACCGAACAAGGCTCATGCCGAATGACCTTGCTATGCCAAACGGCCCTTCTGTGCCGAATGAGGCCATATGCCGAGTGACTTCTTAAAGCCGAATGGGGAGAGTTGGGCCGAACGAAGCCGTATGCTGAGCGACCTCTTAAAGCTGAACGAGGAGAGTCGTGCCGAACGAGGCCGTATGCCGAGCGACCTCTTAAAGCCGAACGAGGAGAGTCGTGCCGAACGAGGCCGTATGCCGAGCGACCTCTTAAAGCCGAACGATGCCAGATGCCGAACGAGGAGAGTGTCGATCAAAGTCTCCCTGCCAAGCCTCTTGTTACATGTTCAAACAACCGGGTTACACTTGCCCACCAAAGTGTATCATGTGGATGAACGTGATGCACTTTGATCCATGAGTACTCAGTCTCCTTTAAACCTTCATTCTTTCCTCCCGAAAATGTTCTCATAAATGCCGAATGAGGATTAAATGTCGAACGATGCCAGAGTGCCGAGCGAGGCTTGAATGCCAAACGAGGTATTTGACCGGTTCCACTGGTCGATGCCTGTTCAACTTCCCTGCTCAATAAAAACCGACATTTCCTTTTACCACTCTCTTACTTTCACTTCAATTCAGGAGCTCGTAACTTCTCTTTTTCCCAAACTCTTCCTACCTCTCTAACCTTTCTTACAGTTCTACCCCAGGTCGAATCTAAGCAAGCTTCAACCTCGAACCAAATCGGATCCCTAAGCCTCGTCCATCTTCTTAGGTAACCACTTTTCTTTCAAATGATTTTTTCAGATTAGGAGATTTAGCACGAGATTTGAGTTCGTGAATCTTTCTTAGACCAAGGACAGTGGGAATCGTGTAGAAGAGGAAGACAAGTCGGGGTTTGAACATGCCTTAGGGTTGGAACTCGGTACATCCTTTATTGATTTCGAGTCTATAGAAATGGAGAAGAGAAGGGAAGAAGACTCCAGTGGTTTCTAGGTCGCAGGCTATTGCTAGGTTACCGAGCATGGTAGTTAAGCTGTTGGAGTGTGACTAGAGTGTCGTTCGAGGCCGGTCAGTAAACAAGGAGCGAGGGAGAAGTGATTGTGGAAGGGTCGGTGTTTGCTTTTCAAGTGAAAGTCGACCAACCATGAAGTAGGTGGCTCGGTATTTTCCATGTGAGAGTAATGTCGGGGAGGTAAAGGGATAGAGTGTCGTTCGGTCTAAGGAGAGAGAGAGAGAGAGTCTAGTTCATTGGTTTAAGGAAGTGAGACGGAGGTGAGCGAGTGGGTCGTCTTGTCTATCTTAGGCGGTCGAGCCAGAGAATGCCGAGCGAAGGTGTCTAATCCTAGGATGCCGAGCGGTGTTGGTCGTATCATTTATTCAAGTGTCGAGCGATGGGCTTGTGCCGAGCGGCATTCAGGCCGAATGGTATTTAGGACACATGTTTCGAGTGTCGCTCGGCCTCGAGTCTTGAAGTAGAATACAACAGTCGAAATAATTCCAACTCGAACATAACTCACACCGAACTCACTGACCTCGTATGCCTAATCATAAGACATTTAAACAAGGACAAGGACTTAAGCAAACAAGCATATCGAACTAATCCGGACTAACAACTCCCCAATTTCAACAACTATAAACCCAAGTCTAACTTGACTAAAACAGATTATAAACTTCCCCATACTGTGTCGACGCCGAGTTCGAAATAGAAACCATCATACGACGAGCTCTCGGAGACTGTCAGCGATGACGGTTTCCGAAGATGAAAGTTCAAAGCTTAACTTTAGTTCACCAACTCTGTGACTTTTAATTCCTTGACACTTATACTTGAATGGTTGCACTAGTTCACACACCACACGGGGGAAGTATTTTGTGGTTATGTCTAATGTCAATCGTTTTTCAAGTATAGTTCAAACAGGTGCTTCATCAGATTCTACACACATTAGAGATGTCTAGGAAATCTAGTTCTGCCACGATCTCAGACAGACCCGGGCCATCTTCTCAACAAGAAGAAGTTAGAACTTCAAATCCGTCGTCTACTCTTGTACAAGACATGCCGAACCATGCTATCTCATCTGTCGACTTAGCTCTCGATGCCTTGGATACAGCGATCTTTTTAGATGATCCGATCGATTCTCAAGCCTCGAAGATTAACGAAAGCATGCTTCGTCGTATATGTTCAGTACACGGGATTCCTTTCGACGACGTGTTGGTTCCATCGGGACAGGATCGTCCTCACTTGCCCCAGTAGGATATACAGCTTGCAACAGATTCATGTGTTGGGTCGGTAGCGTGCTGCCATTCAACTCCTTTCTTCGGGACCTATTACAGTATATCGAGATTGCCCCATCGCAATTACATCCAAATAGCCACGCGTTCATATATGGCACTTGCATTCTCTTCATGAGTGTTCTTTTCAGGCTCCCGACTCCTGGCGATATCCGTTACATTTATCGCTTCAAGAGACGGTCAGATAGTCCATCTTTTGTATTCCTTGAGCCGCATAGCAAGTGTCAAATCCTGACTGGGGCATGGAGCAAGTTCGCCCAGTATAAACAGGAGTGGTTCTACGTACGCTGTCCTCCCGGCTTCGTGAAGAGATGGATGGAAGGGAGTAAGTCTTTTTTCTGGATTAATACTCGTGTTTGGCGAAAACTGCACCTTTTCTAACTCTTTCTATACTTTTACAGGTATCAACCCACGTCCCGAAGGCTCCGGGTATTCTGAAGCCGTCGAAGCTATCCGAGCCATTCCCGTAGAAGACCGGGACATCAGATCTCTCATTTCAAATGAACCGCTCACGAATTTTGGGCTGCTGGCAAAAGGTCGCCGAATAAGCCTTCCTCAAGGCGTCACTATACCCAGGCCTGCTTCAGGCAAAGGAAAAAAAATAGGCTGGGTCTTCAGCACGTAACGCCCCTGATACACCAGAGGCGGGGGAGATTAGAGAAGCCAAAACGCTTGAAGTACAGGGCGAAAATGTTAGCTCTGCTCGGGACCAGATACTCGAAGTCCACGATATCGAGAAGACACCTTCCCCTTCGAAGGGAAAGAAGAAGTTGACCTACAAATTGAGGAAGAAGACGGTGGGTGGAACCTCTAAGGTCACCCTTACTCCAGTGGAGAGAGAGCCTTCTCCTCAACACTAAGAGAGTTCATTGAGAGTCTTGTCGGACCTCACTATTCCTGACGATTTGCTTAATTATGGCTTCGATGATCCGGAAGCCTTGAAGGTTTGCTCACCCGTGAAAGGCAATGAAGGTGCTTAAGTCCAAAATCAGGGAGAGAAAACTCTGAAAAGTAAAGCCATAAAAGCTGGTCCATCGAGGGGATACACTAGGACACACACAGACACGTGCACTTCACCTTGCACTTAAATTTCCGTCATTGCTCTATCCTTTGCTAACTTGTCGTTGTTTAAATTCTATGCAGGTGACATGGGACGCACTCACTGACTCGATCGTCTTCGCGGGTCATCTATTTTTCATCATTCTGGCCGGGATTTGGACCCCGGCAAGCGCCGAGACAGAGATGACTCTGGAGACCAAGATTATCGCCTTCGAGAATCAACTTATCGAAGGAAAACATACAGCCAGTCCTCATATTCCCACGATCATCCTTCTCAATCAGAGCAAGGCAGGGAGAAGTCTGCGCAGAAGGGGTCCCAATCCGATGTCCCCCGTGATCAACACTCTGGTTCATCCAGCACACGACAGTCTCGGGAACATCGCAAGAAGACCGAACTTTCAAAGCCATCTCCCCATGTTCCCGCAACAGAACCGACGATATCGGAGAAGCTAGCCGAGCTTAAAGTTAAGTTCCCCAAAATCTGCTTTGATGGTCTGAAGTTCCTTTCGGCGATCCATCACATTCCGGGGCATGTCAAACAGAGCGCCATTGCTTGCAACAACGACGTTTACGTTCAACATGACGCGTTTGTCCATCTAGCTGAAAAAGTCTCGGAAGTCTCTGTTGAGCGTCAACACGATATCGACCGCCTGAAGCTTGAAGCATTTTTGATAAAGACATTATCAAAACTCAGGATGAAGAGCTCTCTTCGTACAAGTCCCAACTCGAAGCTACCCAACAAAGTGCTAAAGATACTGTGGAGGTCGTCAATCGTCTGGAGATAACTCATAAGAAGGAAATTGACGAAGCGGTCCAACGCTGCGGGGCCTTGGCTTTAGAAAAGGATTCTGTTCAAAAAGAAAGGGATTCATTCGCCCGGCGAGTCAAAGAGTTGGAAGATCTACTCTGCAAAGAGAGAGAGAAGAAAAATATGCTGCCCAGGAAGAGTCGCAACGATATTGCGATGAGATTGTTGCCACGCGACTCTTGAAGGCAAAACTCGACGACGAGCTCTCTAAGGTCGGGATGCTGAAGGATGAAGCCCGTGAAGAGGGCAAGAGAATAGCATCCGTGGAGATTGACTCTCGTCTTGAGGCGGCTACAGAGGCTGGCAGAGAGGAGATCAAGTGCTTGTTCGACCCGTTGATAGCTGAATACAACACACGTGTCCTCATGCATCGGGACTTGACTTTTCTTGGCGAGGGCTACCTCGAATCTCTAGCCGAGGCATGGGAAACTTTGATAAAGATTAGAAAGGTTGAATCGAGTACCGAGGAGGTCGACGAGGATGCTTTAGTAAAGGAATTCCTTAAGGGGAATGAGCCTTCAGACTTGTCCACAACAAAGGCTCTCTATTGCGGAGTTTCTTCCTCGTCAATAGGAAAGAATGACATTGTCGGTCCGTCTGAGACCGGGTCCCTAGCTCCTCCCCCGACTCAATCGACGGGTCGGCCAACACTTGAGCCATTTGAGCAGCACTTTGGTTACGACCCAGAAGACCCTGGCCTTGACATTCATGTTCTTTCTCCCATTCTAGAGGGCGAGACTCCTCGAACAGTTGACAGCCAACCAGGGACAGGTACATAACTTCCCCTTCAAATCCAAAGGGTCTTTGCTTTTAGCAAGCGATACATGTATTCTAACACTTGTTTCTTATGATTCTGCATAGGTCATCCCGATCCCGTGCCTACTCTAAGGAGTGATGCCGCCATGGAGAAGGAGGAGAGAACGGGAGAAGCAACTCGAGTGGAAGACACTCCTGGACCTGACGCTCAAGTGATTGAGGCGCTCAACGAAGACAAATCCGACGATCCATCGCCCGTCGAGGAACATTACGAAGTTGAAATTGTTGGCGCTTCCAAGCATACCTCAAAACTGAGCATGAAGGAACAGGCACTGAAGAGGAGAGAAAGAAAGCCGAAATTAAGGCCGAGCCTCAAGTGGTAGAGCTCGACGATCCATTGAACAGGCCTTTGAAGATCATTCTTCAAGGCGGAACCAGGCCGTCAGAAGTTCCTACTACCTCTGACACCCCTTCTCAGGTGAGCAGAACGTCCAAGAGAAAACGTGGGAAGGAGGAGTCATTTGAGAAATCAAAGAAGGAGAATAAGCCGAAGAAGTAACTATCACGCTCATTCAACGAGAACCTTTCTGGATCAGGTATTCACTTTTATTTATTTTCATAACCGTTGTAAATACACTTTTGGCCCCAAGTTTGGGAGAAGTTGTAGTAGGACTTTATTCTGAATTGATGAATAAAATTGTGTTCTTAGTCTTTCAAATGACTTTTGTTGTTCAGCTCACTGTATAACCTGTAGTCGAAATCTGAAACCTTGTGAGTTATATAAGCCCTCAATCCATTTTCACATAACTCGGAGATTCTTTGGAATTGTACATCCCTTATTTCATGCTTCTGGTATTTAGAATATTCTTTAGTCTGTACTCTCTGGACTTGAAGATTTCAAGTCACTTGTACTCTAGTCCGCACTCTAGGGACTCAGAGTACTCCAGTCCGCACTCAAGGGACTTGGAGACTTTTGAGGTTGTTTATACTCTAGTCCACACTCTGGAGACTTAGAGCACTTCAGTCCGCATTTTGGGGACTTGGAGATTTTAAGTCGTTTATACTCTAGTCCGCACGCTGGGGACTCAGAGTACTCCAGTCCGCACTCAGGGGACTTGGAGATTTAAGTCGTTTATACTCTAGTCCGCACTCTGGGGACTTAGAGTACTCCAGTCCGCACTCAGGGGACTTGGAGGTTTAAATCGTTTCTACTCTAGTCCGCACTCTGGGAACTCAGAGTACTCCAGTCCGTACTCAAGGGACTTGGAGATTTAAGTCATTTATACTCTAGTCCGCACGTTGCGGACTCAGAGTAATCCAGTCCGCACTCAGGGGACTTGGAGATTCTTCGGTTGTTTATACTCTAGTCCGCACTCTGGGGACTTAGAGATTCTTCAGTCGTTTATACTCTAGTCCGCACTCTGGGGACTTAGAGATTCTTCAGTCGTTTATACTCTAGTCCGCACTCTGGGGACTCAGAGTACTCTAGTCCACACTCTGGGGACTTAGAGATTCTTCAGTCATTTATACTCTAGTCCGCACTCTGGGGACTCAGAGTACTCCAAACCACACTCTGGGGACTTAGAGATTTAAGTCGTTTATACTCTAGTCCGTACTCTGAGGACTCAGAGTACTCCAGTCCGCACTCTGGGGACTTAGAGTACTCTAGCCCGCACTCAGCGGACTCGGAGATTTAAGTCGTTTATACTCTAGTCCGCACTATGGGGACTTAAAGTACTCCAGCCCGTACTCAGGGGACTTAGAGATTTAAGTCATTTATACTCTAGTCCGCGCTCTGGGGACTTAGAGTACTCCAGCCCGCACTTTGGGGACTTGGAGATTTAAGTCGTTTATACTCTAGTCCGCACTCTGGGGACTTAGAGTACTCCAGCTTGCACTCAGGGGACTTAGAGATTTAAGTCATTTATACTCTAGTCCGCACTTTGGGGACTCAGAGTACTCCAGTCCGCACTCAGGGGACTCGGAGATTTAAGTCGTTTATACTCTAGTCCGCACTCTAGGGACTTAGAGTACTCCAGCCCGCACTCAGGGGACTCGGAGATTTAAGTCATTTATACTCTAGTCTGCGCTCTGGGGACTTAGAGTACTCAAGTCCGCACTCAGGGGACTTGGAGATTTAAGTCGTTTATACTCTAGTCTGCATTCCGGGGACTTAGAGTACTCCAGCCCGCATTCTGGGGACTTGGAGATTTTTGAGTTTTCATGCGCGTTCTTATGCTAGATAGAAAGATGTAACTTCGATCTTTCCACAGAATTATCTCACACAAAAACACCAATAATTCGTGGAAAAGATGGCTTCAAGCCTTTATTAATGAAAAAAAACTAAACCGTCCAATTACATGCTAAAAAACTAAGAATCAATGGAACAGAAACATACTGGCAATAATTTCACCTAAAACACGAAAGAAACATGCTAAATATAATAACGTCGCAAATGTTCACTATTCCATGCTCGGGGGAGTGTCATGCCATCAACGGTCGCTAGCTTGAAAGTTCCCTCTCCAAGCTTCCGTTCAACGACATATGGACCTTCCCAGTTGGGATTCATACGTGATGGTACCGAAAAAACTCGTTTCAAAACGAGATCACCCACATCAAAGATTCTCGGGCGGACTTTTTCGTTATAATATCGCATAACTCGTTGCCTATATGCCGCCGCCCTTAACTCAGCTTCTTCACGTTTTTCATCAACGAAGTCCAGTGATTCCAACAAGAGATCCTGATTCATCCTAGGATCATAATGTGTCACTCGATGTGATGGAACTTCAAGCTCCACGGGTATAACGGCCTCCGTGCCATATGCCAATGCGAATGGAGTGTGGCCAGTCGCGGACTTGTGGGTGGTTCTATAAGCCCATAGCGCTGTTGGAAGTTCATCTACCCACTTGCCTCCAGCCTTTTCCAAACACTTCTTCAATATGGACTTGATTATTTTGTTCACGGCTTCAACTTGTCCATTAGCCTTAGGATGAGCAACTGCGGCGAACTTTTTCTCAATGCCGTAATTTGAACAGAAATCTTTGAATTCCCTACTTTCGAACTGAGTTCCGTTGTCTATAATGATGGTTCGCAGGAGGCCGAAGCGGCATATAATGTTTCGCACAACGACATTAATGACCTTCTTGGAGGTGATTGTGGCTAAGGGCTCTGCCTCGGCCCATTTGGTGAAGTAGTCGATCGCAACTATTGCATATTTTGCGCTACCTTTGGATATAGGCAAAGAACCGACTATGTCGATTCCCCAAATTGCAAATGGCCAGGGACTAACCATTTGCGTGAGTTCCGTTGGCGGAGCTCTCAGGATTTTCGCGTATCTTTGACACTTATCACATTTTCTTACATAATATGCAGCATCCCGATACACAGTTGGCCAATAGTATCCGTAGCGAAGGATCTTTTTTGCTAATGTCTGCCCCCTAGTATGGTCGCCACATTCTCCTTCGTGAACTTCCTTCAAGACCTGCTTTGTCTCATCATGGGCAATGCACCGGAGTAAGGGGACCGAGAACCCCCTCCGATACATTACTCCGCCCTGCATCACATATCGCGCGGCTTTACGAATGACCTATCGTCTTTCGCTTCTTCTTTCGGGCAAAGTCCCGTTTAGCATATGCCAATGCGAATGGAGTGTGGCCAGTCGCGGACTTGTGGGTGGTTCTATAAGCCCATAGCGCTGTTGGAAGTTCATCTACCCACTTGCCTCCAGCCTTTTCCAAACACTTCTTCAATATGGACTTGATTATTTTGTTCACGGCTTCAACTTGTCCATTAGCCTTAGGATGAGCAACTGCGGCGAACTTTTTCTCAATGCCGTAATTTGAACAGAAATCTTTGAATTCCCTATTTTCGAACTGAGTTCCGTTGTCTATAATGATGGTTCGCAGGAGGCCGAAGCGGCATATAATGTTTCGCACAACGACATTAATGACCTTCTTGGAGGTGATTGTGGCTAAGGGCTCTGCCTCGGCCCATTTGGTGAAGTAGTCGATCGCAACTATTGCATATTTTGCGCTACCTTTGGATATAGGCAAAGAACCGACTATGTCGATTCCCCAAATTGCAAATGGCCAGGGACTAACCATTTGCGTGAGTTCCGTTGGCGGAGCTCTCGGGATTTTCGCGTATCTTTGACACTTATCACATTTTCTTACATAATATGCAGCATCCCGATACACAGTTGGCCAATAGTATCCGTAGCGAAGGATCTTTTTTGCTAATGTCTGCCCCCTAGTATGGTCGCCACATTCTCCTTCGTGAACTTCCTTCAAGACCTGCTTTGTCTCATCATGGGCAATGCACCGGAGTAAGGGGACCGAGAACCCCCTCCGATACATTACTCCGCCCTGCATCACATATCGCGCGGCTTTACGAATGACCTGTCGTCTTTCGCTTCTTCTTTCGGGCAAAGTCCCGTTTAGCAGGTATTGTTTGAATGGGGTTATCCATGACTCCTTCTCAATTTTCGTTTCCAACACAAACTCTACCTCCATCACATCTATGCTTGGATCATGTAAGGTTTTGATGGGAACTAATCCCATTTGCTGTGCATCGCCGATACTTGCGAATTTGGCCAGCGTGTCGGCTTCCTTGTTCTGTTCACGTGGGAGATGCGAAATGTTATAATGTTCAAGGTTCGCCAATAGTTCCTGAACCAGAGCAAGGTACGGAGCAAGCCTTTGTCCCCTTGCTTGGTAATCTCCTCGCACTTGGTACACTACCAACTGTGAGTCACAAAAGATTTCAACTGATTTTACCCCGAGTTCCCCAATAAGCTTTAAGCCAGCAATCAATGCTTCATATTCTGCTTCATTATTCATAGCCGGGAAATTGAGCTTCAAAGCATAACAAATCGATCGATTTTCTGGAGTCAAAAGAATTACACCAGCCCCAGAACAACGGTCGTTTGACGCCTCATCGGTGTACAATTTCCATCGAATGGGGGGAATGACACTGTGACTATCTGGTTCGTCTGACACAGTAAACTCAGCGATGAAGTCTGCTAATGCTTGCCCTTGTATGGCTCTTCGTGGCAGGTAGGTAATATCAAACTTACTCAACTCGATATTACATTTTAACATCCTTCTAGAAGTTTCTGGTCGTTGGAGTACCTGTCGCAAGGGCTGATCGGTATAAATACTGACTGAGTGTGCTTGAAAGTATGGACGCAGCTTACGTGATGCAATCACCAAGCAATAGGCCAATTTCTCAATTTTAGGATAATTTCTTTCTGCCCTCGTTAAACGTTTACTAATGTAATACACCAGCTTTTGAACTCGGTGCTCCTCGCGGACCATAGCCGCACTTATAGCATGTGGGGATACGGCCAAGTATACGTACAACATTTTATGGTCTACTGGTTTCGACAGCACTGGAGGATTTTATAAATGCCTTACCAGAGCTCGGAACGCTTCCTCACAGTTGGATGTCCATTCGAAATTCCTTTTTCCTTTCTTTATTATATCGAAGAAGGGAATACACTTGTCTGTGGCTCTGGATATGAATCGACTCACCGCAGCCACTTTTCCATTCAAGCTTTGTACATGTTTTATAGTCCTTGGCACTTGTATGTCTCGAATAGCTTGAATCTTTTTCGGGTTAGCTTCGATTCCCCGGGCATTAACAATGAATCCTAAAAACTTCCCTGACGCAACGCCGAAGGAACACTTCACAGGGTTGATCTTCATCCCATAGTATCTGAGTATGCCAAACATCTCTACTAAGTCTCGAATGTGGTCGTTTGACTGCCGTGACTTCATAAGCATGTCATCCACGTAGACTTCCATTGTTCTTCCAATCTGGTCTTTAAACATTCGATTCACCAGACGGTGATAAGTTGCTCTCGCTTTTTTCAATCCGAAAGGCATCACTACATAGCAATATAGCCCAACGTCTGTGACAAAACTAGTGTGTTCCTGGTCCGGAATATGCATCAGAATCTGATTGTATCTCGAGTACGCATCCATGAATGACAATAACTCGTGTCTTGCAGTGGAGTCGACCAACTGATCAATTCTAGATAATGGGAAACTGTCCTTATGACATGCTTTGTTTAAATCAGAGTAATCTACGCAAGTTCTCCACTTCCAATTTGCTTTTCTCACTAGCATGGGGTTTGACACCCATTCAGGGTAGAGGGCGTCGCGGACGAACCCATTGGCTTTGAGTTTGTCCACCTCCTCTTTGAGAGCAGCGGACCTCTCCGGGTCCATTCCTCTCCTTTTTTGCTTAACTGGAACGTACGTCGGGTCTATGTTCAACATATGACTCGTAATAGCGGGAGAAATCCCGCACATGTCGGAATGTGTCCAAGCGAAAACATCGAGATTCGCTCGGAGGAAATCACTAAGGTCCTCGGTCATCGAGGGGCTGAGTTGTGATCCAATCTTCAGTACTCGCGACGGATCATCCCGGCTGACTGAAATGTCAATCGTCAGTTTAGCCGGTGCTGCTTTTTCTTCCCTGGGTTCCTCATCAACGTCTCTCGGATCTATGTCTCTATAGATCCGAGAATTTTGCCCGAGCCAGGGCTCGGGCATTACTTGTCAATTGTCAGTATTCTGAATGCGGACTGAGTTGTCTACAACCTTTCCTTTTTCTCTCCGCTGGGCCTCTCGAAGCTCAGCCACATAACATGCACGACCGGTCGCCTGGTCGCCATGAACAACACCTACTCCTTTGTCGGTCGGAAATTTTAAAGTCAGACACCACGGGCCAATGCTGCTCTGAATTCAGCCAGGGTCGGTCATCCCAGAAATACATTGTATGGGGAATCTACATCTAAGACTATGAAAGGTAGGATTCGCACCCTCCTATGCTCACCTTGTCCCAGTTCGACTGGTAACTCAACATACCCCACTGCATCAGTCGTTGCACCGTTAAAGCCATGAATACGAGCTTTAGACAGCTTTGAATCCTTCGTCTCCATCTTCATTTGGTCATACGCCTTTTTGAAGATGATGTTAACTGAACTTCCACAATCAATCAAAATCCTCTTCACTAATGCTGGCCCGATAGTCGCGGATATGACCATCGGGTCAACGGTAGGAGCCTCCACCTGATCGGCATCTCGGCTCCTGAATACTATATCGTCTGTCATTTTTCGCTGCTTCTTAGATGGGGACCCGTCCTCAGTATTTGAACAACACTCAAAATCTGCATGCCTCAGGGAGTTAGCATATCGCTCCATTTCCTGCCAATTCTTATATGTAGGTTGAGGTCCACCTACTATCGTGTTTATGACCAGTCTACCCACAGCTCGAGCAGGCTCCTCGGGGTGACGTGGAACTGGTGCGTGACCAGGATTGGACGTTCCCTGTCCACCCTCTTGAGGACTCTTGACAAACTCCTACAACTTCTTCTGTCTAATCAACTTTTCTATAGCGTCATGTAGGTGTCTACACTCTTCAGTATTGTGCCCATAAGTATCATGGAAGCGGCAATATTTCCCAGTTCGCTTTTGCTCCTCAGTTGACTCCTTTGGGCGTGGCTTACTGTATCGAAAGGTATTACAAGTTGATAGGTAAATATTCTCAAGAGATGCATTTAGTGGGGTGTATTCGTTGTAGGTTGGAATTCTCGGCTTCCATTTCCCTGCTTCTCTTTTCTTCCCCTGATTTCCTCCTCCGGACTCCTTAGATTGCCCAGGCTTGTTCTGGACATTGACCTGAACTTTCCCCGAGTTGTCTTCGGATTGCTTTACAACGATGTTGCTTTTCACGGTCTCCTGAACAGGCCCTGGTGCCTTATCTCGCTTTGTCCACCTGGCTTCCTCTCTTCTAATGAATTGATGAGCCTTTGAGTAAAAACGCTCTAGCGTAGTTGGAGGTTTTCCCTCTAACCAATCTCCAAACTCTGAATCCGGATCCACACCTTGCATCACAGCCATAAGAATTGCATGATCATTAGGATTGCTAACTTCAGTAGCCGCAACATGGAATCTCTGTAAATACTCCTTCAAAGACTCCCCTGGATCCTGGATTACACTTGATAGAGACATCACGTCCTTTGGACGAGTAGCATGTATTCTGAACTGTTCTATAAATTTCGTTGCCAACTCCTCGAAACTGGATACGGACCGCGGAGGAAGTCGGGTGAACCACATGGTAGCGATCCCAGATAGAGTTATTGGGAAGCATCTACACTTGGTTGCATCATTCGCTTTTGCTGAATCCATCATCCATTCATATCTCATCACATGCTATCGGGGATCGGTCTTTCCTTCATAGGCCGGGATAGTTGGCATGCTAAACTTCCTGGGGTACTCGGCCTGTAGAACAGTGTCTGTGAATGGAGTATGACTCCTAGATATCTCCCAATCTTTATTGGTCAGGCCTTGATTTTCTCTCATCAGCTATCTGACCATAGCTGATAGGTCTGGGGTTTGTATAGAAGATGGAAGGTTGGAGTCCGTTCTATGGGATCGGTCAGGTTGATGCCTCCTCTGCTAGCAATTTGCCAAATGTGTATTTTGAGGTTCAGCATCATTGGCGTCTTGGTGAGCCGGGCGTCCAGTTTCCACACGCACTCTAGATCCTAAGTTTCCCGTTCCTACTTGGTTGCGGTCTCCGAGGTGTAAGTGATCCCTAGTTGATCGATCAGCAGCACCTGCCTGCGTAGTTTCAGTCTTGCGACCTCTACGCCTGGGAGGTTCATCGGACGAAGCCAAGCTATCAGATAAAGAGTAAGGAGCTAGACTGCCCCTAGCATTCTGATGCTGTTGTTGAGTAAGCTGAGCCATAAGGTTGGAATTAGCTTGAATTTTTTCTGCAAGTTGTCTCCTGCTTTCCATGAGTTCTCTCATCAAGTCGTTGAACTCTATTCTGGTAACAACTTCCATTTGATTTTGGGTGGTAGTTCTTGCACCCAGATTTGCTTATTGATTGCTAGGTCCTATTTGTTGTACGCTCGCAGTCTCATTGACGTCCGCACTATAAGAGGCTGATCTGGTACGTGGTCTTTCCATAGTATAGTTATTGATAAGAACTCTGAGTAGAATCAACGGACGTCTTGTGAATGGCTTGGATCTCCTTCGGGGGATTTATTCAATCCAGTAGCTAAAAAGCAGATCCTTGTGGCCTGAGAATTCGATTCTCAGTGAAAGCACCAAAGTGTTAGCACCAAAATTGGTCACTAACCCTCTTTAGAGAGATTGTGTAGAGAGATAAATGAAGAAGATAAATTAAAACAGAGAGATATAGACTAAATTAACTGCAGAAAACAAGAACACCAGATTTATAGTGGTTCGGTGTAACTGCCTACGTCCACTTTGAATTGTAATCTTTATTGCTTTCCCAAGTAGTTAAATACAGATACAATCCGTACAATAAAGGCTTGAGTACAAGTTTGAACTGAAAAGAGTGAGTCTTGAAAGCGGCAGAGTCTCCCCAGTGTTCTCGAAAAAAGGTCCATTCACTGTGCCTCTTCCCTTCTATTTATAAACGAAGATGGGTTGGACTTCCCTCACGGGCCTAGGAACAAGGTATCTCGGCCCACAGTAGGTGACCCCAGCACACCAAACCAGGCATGCCGAGTGAGGAGTGCCGGTCAAGAACCATTTTTGGTTGACCATCGAGTGACTTGAAGTAACCACTCAAGAGAACCAAGGCAAGTAGTGAGTTGAAGCGAAGTGAAGCTATGCCGAACGCCCTTACGTTGTTGTCGACTTGACAGCTTGTTAACATCCCTCATATGCACTGAACCAGGGATGCCGAACGGCCTCGTTGAGTAACTTTGCTAATCGATGTCGCAAATGGATGCCAGGCGAGGGAAGATGCCGGTCAAGGCCTGGGATGCCAAGCGAGGGAAGATGTCGGTCGAGGCCTGGGATGCCGAACGAGGGAAGATGCCGGTCGAGGCTTGGTGTGCCGAGCGAGGGATTCACGCCGAACGAGGGAAGATGCCGGTCGAGGCTTGGTGTGCCAAGCGAGGGATTCACGCCGAACGACATTCGTATGCCGAGCCAGGCAACACGCAGAGCGACCCTATCATGTCGAACGATGCTTATGCCGAATGAGGCTGGTGTCGAACGACTTAACTGTGCCGAACGAGGCTCATGTCGAATGACCTTGCTATGTCGAACGGCCCTTCTGTGCCGAACGAGGCCATATGTCGAGCGAACTCTTAAAGCTGAACGGGGAGAGTTGTGCCGAACAAGGCCGTATGCGGAACGACCTCTTAAAGCCGAATGAGGAGAGTCGTGTCGAACGAGGCCGTATGCCGAGCGACCTCTTAAAGCTGAACGAGGAGAGTCGTGCCGAACGAGGCCGTATGCCGAGCGACCTCTTAAAGCCGAACGATGCCAGATGTCGAACGGGGAGAGTGCCAATCAAAGTCTTCATGCCGAGCCTCTTGTTACATGGTCAAACAACCGGGTAACACCTTCCAATAGCAAGGCATGTTTTGGGGGGAAAAGTGTTAACCCGCCTTTTGGCAAGGCTGTAGATAGGCGGACTTAACTAAATTGACCACTCGTTCGTCGAGGTCGGTTCACGATGGATTTAGTCAACTAGATGGATGGACGATCAAGCATGGTCGATGGGTAAACGAAGCTGCACGCTTGGAAGGTTAGTTGGCCATATTGGAGGTGGCTCGGCATCCGGATCGGTCGGCATTGATGGTCGTTTGGCATCAAGGAGGTACAGGCCGTTCGGCATCAAGGAGGAAAAGGTCATTCGGCATAGCTGGTCGTTCGGCATCAGGGAGGTATAGGTCGTTCGGCATTGATGGTCGTTCGGCATCAAGGAGGTAAAGGCCATTCGACATCAAGGAGGAAAGGGTTGTTCGACATAGCTGGTCGTTCGGCATCAGGGAAGTATAGGTCGTTCAGCATTGCTGGTCGTTCGGCATCAAGGAGGTACAGGCTGTTCGGCATCAAGGAGGAAAGGGTCGTTCGGCATTGCTGGTCGTTCAACATCAAGGAGGTAAAGGCCGTTCGGCATCAAGGAGGAAAGGGTCGTTCGGCACACTTGGTCGTTCAGCAACAAGGAAGTATAGGTCGTTCGACATTGGTGGTCGTTCGGCATCAGGGAGGTACAGGCCATTCAGCATCGAGGTGGAAAAGGTCGTTCAGCATTGCTGGTCGTTCGACATCAAGGAGGAATAGGCCGTTTGACATTAAGGAGGAAAGGGTCGTTCGACATCAGGGAGGTATGGGTCGTTCGACATTGGTGGTCATTCGGCATCAGGGAGGTATAGGGTCGTTCGGCATTGCTGGTCATTCGGCATCAAGAAGGTACAGGCCGTTCGGCATCAAGGAGGAAAGGGTCGTTCGGCATAGCTTGTCGTTTGGCATCAGGGAGGTATAGGTCGTTCGGCACTTGGGTGAGTGTTACTTCAACTAGAGTTTGGCCTTGGCTTTAGGTCATGTTACTTCGAGTCGCGGAGCATTTCAATTCGGGCCATTACCATGGTTACTTCGGGTCGGCCGATGGAGGACTTGGGGTTGGTCGAGGTGAAGGGTGTGAGCTCAGCCAAGGTCTTAGTGGGCCCAGACTATTCAGGAAGCCCAGCAACCTCTTGGATTTGCCTATAAATACAGCATGTGGAGGTTCAGAATAAGGATCTTCTTTCTGCTCTCTAGTTTTCTATTCTCTAAGGCTGAGGCTACTCTGCCATTTTGTAACTGTAATTGATTCGAACATCAATAAAAAGGAAACTTCTGGAGTGGACGTAGGCCGGAGTTAGCCGAACCACTATAAAATCTGTTGTTCTTTACTGCTTTCATTTTAATTTTTACTGTTCTTCACATCATTACTTACTACATACATTATGTTTGTGAGCTGTGACTGGTATTTGGTGCTTTCAACTGGATTTGGGTGATTCTAATAATTAATAAGTAACACTTTATTATATTTGAAAGGTTTCGAAAGAAGGATTTTAAAGTGTTTTAAAAGGAAGGAATCTATTGTTTTGAAAGAGATATATGCTTTCGAAGGAAGCTATCCAGTGAGGTTGAAAGCAAGGTTTCGAAGATTTCGAAAGTACAGTTTTCAAAACAAATAACCCAATCTCATTTAAAAGCAAAACCATGGAATATTAATGAACAAAGTATTTTGAAATGGAATTTTTGAAGAAGTCTTAATGGTTAAATGAATTAACCAAGTTATATTGTTTGCTTCTCCATATATGTATCTCATTTAAAAGCAAAACCATGGAATATTAATGAACAAAGTATTTTGAAATGGAATTTTTGAAGAAGTCTTAATGGTTAAATGAATTAACCAAGTTATATTGTTTGCTTCTCCGTATATGTATATATACACTTTGCAATGAACCCAAAACGGTACTTTAGGAAAAGGCATAATAACCAGTTAGGTAGACCCAGCAGTGAATATAAATTAAAGATATTAGTAGGGGCCAATAGGTTCACAGTAAAGCCCATGAAAACTGTGTAAGGGAAAGGATATTGGCAAGGGCCAATAGGTTCATTGTTAGCCAATGAAAACTATGTATAATTGAAGTCGTCGGTTAGACAGGTTTATAGTTAGCTCTTGAAAACTATATCTGAATATGAAAATGAAATATTGACAGATAGTCAATAGGTTCCTAGTTAGCCCATGAAAACAAGGGTAAAAGAAAGATATTGACAGTTAGTTAATAGGTTCCTGGTCAGGCCCATGAAAACTAGGATAAAAGAAATGATATTGGAGTTACCAATCGGTTCATAGCGATCCCATGAAAACTATATAAGTGGATAGGAAGTCCATAAATGTTTAACCAGTTATTATTCATCCCATGAAAACTAATAGTTTAATAGTAATTCAAGAAACTATAACTATGACAGATAGTCAAAATGAATGGGGATGGGTAATCCAGAATTGATTCAATTTTTTGCATATCATCACATAATAATGTTTTGAATTGATTTAACCATTGTGGATGCTGAAGCACAAAAAATGGTTTATAAAAGTTTTTATGATACTAATGAGAGGAAACCCATTCCACTAAGCGGCATGGTCTCACTAGATATCTAAATGATTTGAGATGGTAGATTATTATTCATACCAGGCTTTGTGTCTGACCAAAGTTTATGTTTTCCCCTTAAACTCTTGGGTACTCAATTGATTTTGAGTAGCTTGAGATTTGAGGTTTTTAGGTACCTCTTAAGACGAATAAGCTTCTGAAGTCGTGCAAGAGGCATGTAGTTATTTGAGTTTTCTATCATATGATTTCGTCGTGTTGCTTTGTTAATGCAAAGTTGTTTATTGCCTATTATATACTCTGATCACCAAGGGGGCATCTTCATATGTCGCTCTTGAAGTATATTGTAATAATTATACTTTTCTGAATATGGTTAACGTTGTGGGATTATGTAAAGAATGTTGAAATGGGTTTTTAGAATGGAATGTGAAAGTTGTTTTGAAAATTTTAAACTTTTTCCATATCCATGTGTTTCTAGTATATCAATTTAACTAATATTACCATATTTGGCTGCCGAGGATTAATAACTATGGATGACTGCAGCATCCGTAGCCGTTATTTTTGGGCCTCAAAGTGGGGGATGTTACAAGTTGGTATCAGAGCATAGGTTTATGAAAACTTAAGCAATTTAAACCTAAAAGGATTTTTAAAGCATAGTCCAATGAATCAGAAATATGATCGGGGTTTGGGTTAACGCGGTTGTAATGTACTTGTAATTGATACACACACACAAGTACGTATTCCCCTTTTCTCTTAGACCATTCTTATGTATCTTACTAAGGCTCGTATACGATTTACAAGAAAGAAGATATGGAACCAGGAAACGGAAGAGGAAATCTAGGTGGAGGAAGCACCACAACTGATCGAAATGTTCAACCTAACACTCAGAGGAACCAAGGTCGACAGGCTAATGCTAATCAAAATGATAAAGCCAATGTGGGTGCTAGAAATCCACCAGTAGATGTGGGGATGATGTATAAGTTCCTTGCTAATTTGGTGCAAGCAAGAGCTGCTACTGGAGTTGCTGGTAATATTGGGAATAATTATGCTAAGCTGAGCAGAGACTACACCAGCTTGGGTGGAAAGCCGTTTATGGGAACGGAAGATGCTATCGAAGTGGAGAATTGGCTATTGCATTGCGAAAGAACATTTGCTGATCTTGGTTTAGAAGATGAGCAAAAGAGAAGGTTCTCCCCTAAGAAGTTACAAGGGTCAGCACTTCACTGGTGGAATAGTGTGACTGCTGGAGTCCCGGAGGAAGAGTTGACTTGGGCTGATTTTCGAAGGTGATTCGAACGAAGGTTTATCTCTGAGGTTGCTAAGTCGGCATTGATGAGGAGGTTTATGGTTTTAGTTTAGGGAGATATGTCAGTTATTGAATATGCTAATAAGTTTGATGAGCTATCTCGGTATGGATATGCTATTGTAGACACTGACATAAAAAGGAATGAAAGGTTCATTCGGGGACAGAGGCCTGAGCTTGCTAGGGCAACCCTGACACATATCTGTGATCCTAGTAATATAGTGGTGGAGATGGCTATCCGCCATGAGGAAATGCTTGCTATGTGTGCTAGAGAGAAGCTAGTTGAATCCTAGGGTCCTTAGGGTAAGAAAAGAAAGTTCTTCAAAAGGAAATGAGCTCAGAAGGGAGATACAGCCAAAAAGTCAAAAGCTGATATAGTCTGCTACAAATGTGACAAGAAGGGTCATTTTGCAAATGAGTTCCAGTCTGGCAAGGGGCAGAAGAGGGTTGCGGATAAGAAGCATGTGAAATGCTACAACTGTGATCATGTTGGGCATTACAAGAACCGGTGTCCAGAACCAGTTAGGGCGGACAAGGGTAATTTTTTTGCTATTGGACCATCATCTGCTAAGTCAATTGCTGTTGACAAAGGAAAGTCTGTGCTGGAAGGTATTTTTTTGATTCAGAGTATTCCAGTTAGGATATTATTTGATACAGGTGCATCATATTCATTTATATCTCAGAATCTGGTTGATAGGTTATGTTTAGTACCCACCCACCTTGTTTCTTCCTTAAGGGTTGTGAATCCAGTGGGAGGATATGCAACTCTAGGGATAAGATGTGAACAGTTAGAACTTGATTTGTTAGGTCATATGTTTGCATACAGTTTGTATGTTTATGATTTCAAAGAATTCGGGAACATTGTGGTTATGGATTGGTTGGGTAGATATGAGGCTAGGATATTTTTCCAGGATGGGGAAATATCAGTAAGACACCCAGATAGTCATAACCGAATCATCTTCTCAGTGGACAATTCTGACAAGAACGTTTGTGCTTTGTTAAGTGCCCTAGAAACAGCAGAAGAGCTAAGTCAGGTTCGTGTTGCAAGAGAGTTTGCATATGTCTTTGAGTCGGTCACAGGACTACCACTGAAACAAGCTAATGAATTTCGAATAGATCTTGTGCCAAGAGCTGAACCTGTCAGTAGACCACCTATCAGGATGACACCGACTAATATGAAAGAATTGAAGGTACAGTTAGTGGATCTAGAAGGTAGGAATTTTATTAAACCAAGTAGTTCACCTTAGGGAGCAGCCACGGTTTTCTTGAAGAAGCCAGATGGATCATTGAGGATGTGCATCGACAACTGTAAGATGAATGAAAGGACGATCGAGAATAAGTATCTTTTGCCATGAATTGGTGATCTTTTTAATCATTTTAGTGGAGCTAGAGTGTTTTCCCAATTTGATTTGGCGACCGGATTCCATCAGTTGAGAGTGGCGAAGGACAATATTCCTTTGACATCAATTCAGACTAGGTATGATTCGTATGAGTGGTTAGTGATGCCATTTGGATAGACAAATGCACCTGCTTTCCTCGTGGATTTAATGAACCGAGTTTTCCGAGAGTACTTAGATAGGTTCATATTGGTGTTCATAGGTGACATTTTGGTGTGCTCAATAGATGAGAGAGAGCATGAAAATCATATAAGAGTAGTGCTAGAGACGCTGAGGCGGCATCAGCTAAAGACGAAGTTTTCCAAATGTCATTTTTGGAAGAAAGAGGTCGAGTTTTTTGGTCATGTAGTTTCAGAGAAGGGTTTGGCAGTAGATCCAGTTAAGATCGAAGGTGTCAATAATTGGAAGAGACCAGAGACGGTAACCAAGATCAGAAGTTTTCTCGGACTTGCTGGCTATTATCGGAGATTCATTAAGGATTTTTCGCGGATAGCAGCACCTTTGACTAAGTTGACTAGGAAGGATGTTAAGTTCATTTGGTCCGACAAATGTGAGGAAGGGTTCCTTAAGTTAAAGAATTTGTTGACCAATGCACCAATGCTAGTAGTTCCAGATGAAAACAAAGGGTTGGTGGTGTTCACTGATGCATGTGAATCAAGATTGGGAGTTGTATTGATGCAGAATGGTAAAGTCGTTGCCTACGCTTCTCAACGGCTTAGACCGCATGAGGTGAGATACCCTACTCATGATTTGGAGTTAGCTGCGGTGATCTTCCCATTGAAGATTTGGAGACATTATCTCTTAGGGGAAAGATTTGAGCTATACACTGATCATAAATCCTTAAGATATTTATTCTCTCAGAAGTAGTTGAATATGCGACAGCAGAGGTGGCTAGAATTTTTGGCAGCTTATGATTTTGGTATAGAATATACTTCCGGGAAGAAAAAAAAGGTAGCGGATTCTCTTAGCAGGAAACATCAGAATATAGTGTTGGCTGTGTTGGTAGAATGGAAAGATTTAGAAGCTTTGACTACGTGTAGTATAAAGTCAAGATCGACTGCTAGTTCTAGTCAGAGTACCGCTATGTTGGCTTGTTTATAAGTGCGACCAATGCTGATTGAAAGGATAGCTTTTAAATAGAAAGATGATCTAGAATTAGCCGAGAGGATTAGAAGGCTCAAGATGGGATCCTAGATCAATGATTTAAAGATTTTCGCATCGACCAGAGAGGATAGTTGAGAAATAAGGAATGCTTATGTGTTCCAAATGTAGAGAACTTGAAATGAGAAGTTCTAGAAGAATGTCATCGATCCAAGTTTTCGATTCATCCTGGGGGGACCAAGATGTATCAAGACATGAAGAGGAGCTTTTATTGGGAAGGCATAAAGAGAGATGTTGGCTTGTGGGTTAGGTAGTGTGCTAACTGTCAACAAGGGAAGGTCGAACACTAGAAGCCGAGCGGGTGGCTTTAGCCTTTAGAGATTCTAGTTTGGAAGTGGGATTCTATATCCATGGATTTCATTAACAGGTTACCAAGGTCGAACAGGGGAGATGAAAGCATATGGGTCATAGTGGACAGATTAACCAAGAGCGCCCATTTCAGTCCAGTTAAGTCAACCAGGACGGTACCTGTTTTGGCAAAGTTGTTCGTGAAGAACCTAGTTAGACTTCATGGAAGTCCTAGTGGCATAGTCAACGACAGAGATGCATTATTCGATAGCGAATTTTGGAGAAGCTTGCAGAGGGTATTGGGTATCAAGATCAAGATGAGTACAGCATATGACCCATAGATGAATGGGCAGACTGAGAGAGTTAATAAAGTAAACGAAGTTTTGTTGAGAGCTTGTGTATTAGACTTTGGTGAACCTTGGGAAGATCACCTGCATTTGATTGAATTTTCCTATAATAATAGTTATCAGACTAGTATAGGAATGGCGCCTTTTGAAGCTTTATATGGAAGACCATGCAAATCACTAACATGTTGGTTAGAGATTGGAGACAGATTAGTCTTAGGTTCAGATTTGGTTAGAGAGGCGTTAGAGAAGATTGAGTTGATCCGAGAACGAATGAAGGAAGCCCAATCCAGACAAAAGAGTTATGCAGATAAAAGGCGTAAATACCTAGAGTTCTCAATTGGAGACAGGGTTTTTATTAAGGTGTCACCAACGAAGAGTGTGATACGATTCAGAAGGTCGGGGAAGCTGGCACCGAGATATGTTGGTCCATTCCAGATCATGGGGAGGATTGGAAAGCTCACATACAAAGTAGCGTTGCCGAGCAATATGGCAGGTGTCCATAATGTGTTCCATGTATCTCATCTTTGCAAGTATGTGCATGATCCAGAGACTACCATTCCTCCAACAGAATTGGAAGACTTGGTAGTAGAGCCTAATTTGACAGTTGTTAGACAACCAGTTCGGGTTGTGGTGAGAGATGTGAAAAGATTGAGATCCAAGACAGTCAGGTTGGTGAAAGTTCAGTGGAACGACAACGAAAAGGACTGTACTTGGGAGATAGAGGACATGATTCGAGATACTTATCCTGATCTATTTTAAGAGTATGTCAATATTAGATTTATATAGATGATCACTAGTCAGATAGACTAGTATGTTTGTTAGGAGTTGTTACAGATGATTGCTATGATTAGTTTTTAGTCCTTATTTAATTTCGAGGACGAAATTCTTTAAGGAGGGGAGCCTGTAACATCCCTAATTTTTAAATAACATTATTCAGGATATTTAATTAGATAAATTAAATAGAATAATGTAAATGTTAAGTGATAAGGGTATTGAGATTTGAATAAATTTAAGTGGTCGTGCTTATTAATAAAAATGGGCTTAAAGAATTGTTTATAGGCTAAACAAATTATATAAGGGCATAATAGATATTGACCTCCCATGACTCTCACCCTTATATTTATATGTGTCTTCTAAGCCATTCACATTCATTATCACTTTTTCACAAATGATAAACGTAAGTAAAAGAAAGAAGGTCGGCCATTAATTGGAAGAAAAGAAGAAGATATTCAAGGAAAAAGTTAAAGAATTAAAGAGGGGAATCAAACTCATCTCAATCCACTTTCCTTATCAAAGATTAAGGTGAATAATAATTTCCATCTCTATTTGCTGAATATATGATGTTTGATGATGATATGCTTGAATTATGGTTTGTTTAAATTTAAACAAGATTGTTTAAATGATGGTTCATACGGTTTTAGACCAAAACTGTGTGATATTAATGTTTAAATGCCATGGAAAAATTATATGTCATGCAAAACATAATTTTAGAGTTGGGTTTTAAGTTCGATAATTTTCCAAGCTTTGAAACGATTATTATGAATTTTTGAATGAAAATATAGCACGTTGGGTTTATAAATTTATTTCAAAAAATATATTGAGAATTTGGGTTTGAAATTTTGATATGTTATATAACACGATAAAAGTAAATTTCTGTGGTTTTTGGGGATTTTTCTTAAGTGATTTGATATACAAACTAAATTATTTTGAGAAGAGGATCCAAATGATTTAATTGTATTTGCAATGTAAGGTTTTATCTGTAAAATTCTAAGCTTGATACTTATCCAAAATAATAAGACGGTTAGTTTTGAAAAGCATGGGAAAAGTTAAGGCAACTAATAAGAAGTTTACATGTAGGCAGGTTAGTTGATATAAGTTTCTTAATTTGACATTTAACCCAGAAAAATAGGTTTCGCCTCTATTAAGGGTACCTTTCGCCCTTTACCTTTCGCCTTCGACATAGTCTAAACCCCATTAAGCCCTAACCAATACACATGGTATCATCTAGGTGGTACGTAGTGGATTGGAGAAAGGCGGAAGGTATGGTGTCAAAAGCATGCTTCTGATCGAGTCGATACCTTAGTTTTTTTAAAAAAGTTAAGCGCCTGTCTTTATTTTACTAAGCTTTCGACTTAGTCGATACATATGTTTTCGGAAGGAGTTTTATAATGGTTTTCGAAGGGGATGCCATGTTGTTTTAAAAGAAAAAGGCTTTCGAAGGAGTTCCTTTAATTATATATCAATGCGTACGAAAGAAGGGGTTCCGACACAGTCGAAGCCATACCACCGATTTTTTTGCCTTTCGAGTGTGTTGAAGTCATCAATGCTGTCGAAAGGTAGTGTTGTTTTAAAGATGTATTAAGCCGCTTCCTAAATGCTTTCAAAAGGGTTATGGGTTTCGAGGGAAATGGCTTCGAAAGGGGTTTTGAAGTTATCCTTCAGTATTTTTAATATATGCTTTCGACTCTGTCGAAAGGGATGGTTCTGACACAATCATAAATTCCCAACCATTTTTATATGGTAAAGAATGGTTTCGAAAGAGATACTTTTGTTTATATTTATTTTGACCGAAATGATATTTTAAAAGGTAAACCCAATGATGTCGAAAGGGGGACTTTCAATACTTTAGGAAAAGATACTTCCAATGGTTTCGAAGCTGTGATTCTAATAATTAATAAGTAACACTTTATTATATTCAAAAGCTTTCGAAAGAAGGATTTTAAAGTGTTTTAAAAGGCAGGAATCTATTGTTTTGAAAAGAGATATATGCTTTCGAAGGAGGCTATCCAGTGAGGTCGAAAGCAAGGTTTCGAAGATTTCAAAAGTATAGTTTTCAAAACAAATAATCCAATCTCATTTAAAAGCAAAACCATGAAATATTAATGAACAAAGTATTTTGAAATGGAAATTTTGAAGAAGTCTTAATGGTTAAAAGAATAAACCAAGTTATATTGTTTGCTTCTCCATATATGTATAAATTCACTTTGTAATGAACCCAAAACGGTACTTTGGGAAAAGGCAGAATAACCAGTTAGGTTGACCCGGTAGTGAATATAAATTAAAGGTATTGGCAGGGGCCAATATGTTCCCAGTAAAACCCATGAAAACTGTGTAAGGGAAAGGATATTGGCAAGGGCCAATAGGTTCATAGTTAGCCCATGAAAACTATGTATAATTGAAGTCGTCGGTTAGACATGTTTATAGTTAGCCCATGAAAACTATATCCGGATAAGAAAATGAAATATTGATAGATAGTCAATAGGTTCCTAGTTAGCCCATGAAAACTAGGGTAAAAGAAAGATATTGACAGTTAGTCAATAGGTTCCTGGTCAGCCCATGAAAACTTGGATAAAAGAAATGATATTGGAGTTACCAATAGGTTCATAGTGATCCCATGAACACTATATAAGTGGACAGGGAGTCCATAAATGTTTTACCAGTTATTATTCAGCCCATGAAAACTACTAGATTAATAGTAATCCTAGAAACTATAACTATGATAGATAGTCAAAATGAATGGGGATGGGTAATCTAGAATTGATTCAATTGTTTTGCATATCATCACATAATAATGTTTTGAATTGATTTAACCATTGTAGATGCAGGAGCATAGAAAATGGTTTATAAAAGTTTTTAAGATACTAGTGAGAGGAAACCCGTTCCGCTAAGCAGCGTGGTCTCATTAGATATCTAAATGATTTGAGATGGTCGATTATTATTCATACCAGGCTTTATGTCTGACTCGAAGTTTATGTTTTTCCCTTAAACTATTGGGTACTAAATTGATTTTGAGTAGCTTGAGATTTGAGGTTTTCAGGTACCTCTTAAGACAAATAAGCTTCTGAAGTCGTGCTGGAGGCATGTAGTTATTTGAGTTCTCTCTGATATGATTCTGATGTGTTGTTTTGTTAAGGAAAAGTTGTTTATTGCCTATTATATGCTCTGATCACCAAGTGGGCATCTTCATATGTCGCTCTTGAAGTATATTGTAATAATTATATTTCTCTGAATGTGGTTAACGTTGTGGCATTATGTAAAGAATGTTGAAATGGGTTTTTAGAATGGAATGTGAAAGTTGTTTTGAAATTTCTAAACTTTTTCTATATACATATGTTTCTGGTATATCAATTTATCTAATATTACCGTATTTGGTCGCCGAGGATTAATAACTATGGATGACTGCAGCATCCGTAGCCGTTAGTTTTGGGCCTCCACGTGGGGGATGTTACAGTTTCTAGGGTCACTATTAACCTTATAGTTTTCATGGGCTGACTATTAACCTGTTTAACACTTATGGACTCCCTGTCCAGTTTCATAGTTTTCATGGGATCACTAAGAACCTATTGGCCCCTGTCATTACTTCATTCTTTCATGGATTCTCCCTGAACCTATTGGTATCTCCAATTACTTCCCTCTTATCCTAGTTTTCATGGGTTGACTAGGAACCTATTGAATTCTGTCAATAACTTAATCCGGATATAGTTTTCATGGGTTCACTACAAACCTATTGGCCCCTGCCAATAACTCTTTCTAATCATAGTTTTCATTTGTTTACTATGAACCTATTGACTTCTGCCAATAAATTTTCTTAAACATAGTTTTCATGGGTTTACTATGAACCTGTCTATCTGACAACTTCAATATTAGGCATCCTACATTCTGGTCTGTCTGACCTCCTGGATACTATTCTACTCATTCCAGAGTTAATTCAATTTATATTCACTACTGGGTCAACCTAGCTAGTTATTCTGCCCCTTTTCCCCAAAATACAGTTATGGATCCATTACAATGTGAATATATATATATATATATATATATATATGAAGAAGTAAACATACTAACATAATAATACCATCACATATGGTTTAATATCCTTAAAATCATTTTATATAAAACTTTGTTAATCCCTTTAACCTATTAATCAAGGAAAACTTCTTCGATAACTCCATACTTCAAATCATTTCAAAGATCTTTTATTATGCCATGGTTTTCCTTCAAAATGAGATTGGGTTATTTGTTTTGAAAATTAAGGCTTTCGAAACCTTAAAACTTTACTTTCGAAACCTTAAAACTTTACTTTCAAAAGCATTGGAAAACTTCCTTTCGAAAGCATTAAAATCTTTTTTTCAAAACTCTAGGCACCTGCCTTTCAAAACACTTTAAAACCTTTCTTTCGAAACCTTTCGAATGTATTAAAGTGAAACTATTCAATTATAGAAGCATAGCTTCGAAACCATATGAAAGTACCCCTTCGAAACCATTGGGTTTATCCTTAAATATCTTTTGGGTCAAAGTGAACATAAACGAAAGTATCCCTTTTGAAACCATTATTTATCATATAAAAGTGTTTGGGGAAAAACTTGATGGCGTCGAAACCATCCTTTCGAAAGCTTAAACCATATAAGTAAAACGTTTGAAGGTTAGCTTTGAAACCCCTTTCGAAACCATTTCCTTTGAAACCATTAATCCCTTTCAATAGATATAGGAAGTGGCTTATATTTACAAAAAAAGGCTACCTTTTGAAATCATTGATACCTTCAATTCCTTCAAAAGGCATAAGGTCGGTAGAAGGGTTTCGGCAAGGTCGAAACTACCCCTTTTGAAATCATTAGTTTGGAAACAAAGTAACTCATTCGAAAGTTATACTTTAAACAATAAAGCGGCAACCCCCCTTTCGATAGCTATTCAAAAGACCCCTTCCAAAGCATATATTTCAACACCTTCGAAAGCATTTAGTAAAACAGGCAAGCGCATTTCTTTAGAATTCAAAACAAAGGTTTCGTTCCCATCGGAAGCTAAGTTTCGACGCCATGCCTTTCGCCTTTCTCCAATCCACTACGTACCAATGTTGATACCTTGTGTATTGATTTCGGCTTCGTGGTTTTCGACCTGGTAGGTGTCGACTTGATTGAAGGTAGAAGCTATGAGTCGAAAGGTGCTTCTAAAAGAGGCGGAACCCACTTTTCTGGGTAAAAGCTGATTAATGCCAATAAAAGCAATAACTTTATAACTAACTTGCCTATTTGTAAACATTTAATTGGTTGCCATAAACTTTTCAAATTATTTTCCAAATAAAATAGCTGCATAATTTCAGATCTAAACTAAGATTAATTTAACAAATAAGCCCTTCCATTAAGCAAAACAATTAAATCATTTAGGTCCTCCTTTCAAAATAATTTAATTCTTATAGTAAATCACTTAGGAAAAATCCCCAAAAATCATAGAAATTCACTTTTAATATGTTATATAACATATCTAAATTTCAGACCCAAATTCTCAATATAATTTTCCAAAATAAATTTATAAACCCAACTAACCATATTTTCCTTTGAAAATTCATAATTAATTCTCCATAACTTGGAAAATTATGAAAAATTAAAACCCAACTCCAAAATCATGTTTTACATGGCATAAAATTTTCTCATGGCATTCGAAATTAATTTTAATCGGTTTTACCCTTAGAACCGTATAAAATCATATTTAAACAATTTTGTTTAAATCAACATGTTATAATCCAAGCATATCATCCTGCAAATCATCGTTAAAATGGATTTAATCTTAAACCCGAAAACAAATGATCATAAAACATAATAGAGATGATATAGATTATTATTCACCTTGATTAGGATAAGGAATTTGAGATTTGATTGAGACTAATCCCCTTGCTTTAATCCTTAGCTTTAGATTTAATTTCTCTTCTTTTCTTCCTTAGCAATGGCCGGCTCCTATTATGTTTTACGTTTGTTTTTGTTTTGCAAAAATGAACGTGAATAGGTGGAAACAAGAATATATAAAGGTAATGGGTTATATTCGGCTATTTCCTAATAATCCCTTATGTTAATTAATTATCATATATAACCATTTATAAGCCCATTTATCTTGTTAATCACGGCCTTTAATTTATTTTAAAATCTCAATTCCCTTATCACTCTAATTATTTACATTATTCTATTTAATTTATCTAATTAAATCTCCTGAATAATGTTATCAAAAATTAGGGGTGTTACAGAATTAATGTGTTATTCCGGAATCTGTTGAGGAATCCATGTGTGGTTTCGAGATCTGTTTGAGATAAGGGAATCCATGTGTGATTCCATGACTTGTTCAAGTTGGAGCTCTTGTGTAAGATCTGTTTGGGTGGTGACTCATGGGCTAGAATGCCGGACGTAGCCTCATCAGCGGGTATGACTAAAACCAAAGATATGAGACATAGCCAGTAGGGTTGGCAAACCTGTAGGGTGCATACGGCTCCATTTCTAGAGATACTTATTGGGATATGCATGCGGGAGCGATGCACCAGGTCTTAGCAAGACCAGCTATGGTTTTCCTATGGTACATTCACTAGAGATGTATGACACTTCGAAAGGATATCTCTGATCCTTGTGCAGTAGTTCGGATTCGGCTTCCCCGAAGAGGTCTACGTGGAAATCCTACACAATTAATGAACGCGCCTTAGCGTTTATGATTGTATACCTATTAGTCATGTGATGTACACTCACTTGCATCGCAGCTATGCGATTATTTATATTCCACACCTTAGACATTATTATATTATCACTGGATTTTATAACAGAATGGTCTGGTTATCTTCAGGGAAAAACCCGTCTGTGTTTATTGACGGCGTGGTCTTATGATATACCCTTATTTTGAAAGTTTTTAAGATATAATAAATTCTATGTGATTTGAGTTTCTCACGCTAGTTTACCAGACTGATCCGGGTGTTATTCTCTTATAATGATCGGGTCAAGTTGAGTATGTTTCCAGATTTAGCTGCTATTCATTAGAGCTCTTGGAGAGGAGCTGGATGATTTCCTACCGTACTTATTTTCCACTGCATTACTTGATTGTATCTATCAGCATTTGTGAGGACATGATGTTATAACTATCCAGGCTGATGATAGGTTAGTTTTCTCTAATTGATGTATGTATATAAAGGTTTTCTTTTTGTTAAAGACCTTTTGAGATATTATATATTATCGTTCCGCATTTGAGATTTTGATATTGTGTTTTCTTCTTTCTTGTTCTATTTCTTTTTCTTTTTATTTTACCCTAACTATTCATCTTTCAGGCACTTGGATGCTCGGCACATGAATACCGTGGATGTATTAGTGTCGACATCTGAGGGTCAAATAGGCGGGTCGTTACACTTAGTATCAGAGCCAGGTTAAGCAAGAACCTTGGCTTTGCAGGGTATAACTCATTTAGAGATAGGGTAATGGAATGCCTTATTATGAGTTGAGTGTATATATATAAGAGAGTGTGTGTATGTTATTGTTACAAAAATATTCTGTATTTTGTTGATTGGTCTGTAGAGTGGCTTATGGATTCTGATCAATACGAGTTGTTATCGTTATTGACAGGGATGTCTAAACACTTGGACAGGTAAACCGACACGGTATTGTTTTGGAATCGGTAAATGAAATAATTTTACCTTAGATTATATTTTATGTATAAAAGAACAATTTTCTTAAATTGATATAGTTATTTATGATGTGTTTATTTGTTAGTAAATGATAATATTCTATTTTTATCATTTATTGTTTGATTTGTTGTGCTCGACCAATTTATGGGTAGTTTTATCCTTTCACTACATAGGTTGGGTAGATAATAAATTGTAGGAACATTGAGACAAACACCTTGAGAATTAAGTTTCATAATTTGACTATAAGGCGTTCGATGATAATGTTGGGTTATAATTTGATTTTAATAAAAGTTGTTTAATAGTTTTTTATAAGAAGTGGCGTATATAAATATGGTTTATAAGTATAGTCATAAAAGTAAAAAGGATTTAAATTGAGAATTTGAGAACTTAAATCCCGGTGTTGTAGAAATTGGTTTTCTAAGGTTTTGGAAAATAATACTATTATCATTTGAAAGTAAATATTTGGGAATTAGTGTAAGGAATTGATATCATGGTACTTAGTAATATTTATAAAGTATTTGATACCGTTTTGGGAATGATTTTGGTACAGTCCGAAAGGTATGGTTGAATGTACTGAACTCACTTCTGTCGTTGGAAAATGATTTTGATGATGACTGCAGCATCGTCGGTGTTTATTTTCGAGTTTCAAAGTGAGGGATGTTACAGTAGCATTTTGCTACAGATTTTTTTTGGTAAAACAGATTTTACTAAAGTTATAAGTATATGTATTTCAAAATGATTTGAAATAAGATTAGGTGTATAGTTCTTGAGTTTTTTGTTAAGAAATTTTATAGACTCGTGTATCCTATGCATTAGGCGAAGTATAGTTGTGCGTTTTGTTTGATCCGCTGATATGTAGGTTTTCATTTGTTAAAAATGAAATGGAATTTTCGATGATTTTGGACAGTCGAAACTTCAAAATTTGTATAAGCAATTAAAGCTGAGAATTTTTTGAAACTATAAAGATGAGTTTTATATAACACTTGAACTTGGAAGGATATAGAATTTAAACAAGTTTTAAATTGATTCAGTATCCATGTTAAGTAAAATGAATTGGATATTTTTGAATATACTCTGTGGATATAGTGGAGTATTATACGGATATGGACTTAAGTTATATAGTGTTTAATAACTTGAAGTAGATTTTATGAAATAGTTCACAAGCGTTTTTAGTAAAGAAATACTAAATGAAATTGAATGTGAATTGAAATGGAAAGCAATTGGTGTAGCTAAGAAACCAATTGAATTAGAGTACGTAAGTTGTACGTAGATCATTTTATTCGCGTAATAGTTCTTGATCTGGGATTCAAGTACATGGATTTCGAGGTGATTTACACCAGTCCGAATTAGGGTTTTTCACTCGATTCTTGACGGTGAACACTTGATATGGGTTCTTGATATGAACTTGGAGTTTTCTATCAAAGTATATGGCTATGTAAGGAAAACAGAGGTTTCTAATCAAGGAACCGGATCAGAGTCCACACTAGAGAGGTCGGGTGGGATATACTAGTTCGGAAGTGAAATTTATGTGATCGAGCTAGCAATCAAGTTCGATATTGCGTACGAACGATATATGTATATCGTACGGGTTTAAAATATTTGTATGCTATGTGTGTTGGCTTGTGTAGAGTACTGGGAATGACACTTCAAATTGTTTTGGTAGCATGAGTGATCGACTGAGTAATACCTGGGGCTGTTGAGCGTAAGGTAACGCTCAGTGGATTGTTTGTCATCCTTATGCGATGAGATGGTTTCTGAACCTGGGTGAACCATGAGTTTTGGTTGCTAGTGATTACAGTACCATATAGTATTGTTATTTGATTGTTTCTATGGTTGCCAGTGATTGCAACAACCGTTGGGTATTGATGTGTGATTTTTGCTTTGTGGCTTATGTTAGAATTTCGAGGGTGAAATTCTTTTAAAGGGGGAAATATGTAACGACCCGGATTTTTTTGAATAGTTTATAATTAAATATTGGAATTATTTAATTAATTGAATCTTGGATTTAATTCGAATAAAAGTGGTTTCAAAAGCTTATTTGAATTCAGTTTAAATAATAAAAGGTTATTGTAAAGTTTAAATTATAATTTAAGTGATTAAATTTGTTTTAATAATAATTAGTTTCAATTAATGTATGAAATTATCATTCCGGGGCACTGTCTCGGATTTTAACGAAACTACTACCATTGGATCCAGAATAATGAATTATTATACGTCGACGAGTTTCATGACGATCAGACATGCTGTATGATCGTGCAAGCTTGGAACATAGGACAATAAATTCAAGAGAATATATTATAATAAATATTGCATATAAATACATCATCAAATCCTTAAAACCTAAATCTCTATTTCCACTTTCTCCTTCTTTTAAATTTTTCCTGTCGCTACTCCTACTCCTCTTCCATCAATTAAATCAAGCTCCATAGTTAACGAAATCATGTGATTTTGGATTCGATTGCTTCGTGTGGCCGAGTACATCATTTCCCTATGCTTCTATTTGGGCACGATGAAGTTCGACGGTGTTCGACTTAGTCTTAGCCATTCTAGGGTAGGGGTTCGTCGTTAATAGAGGATAAGTTAGGTCAAATGGGTGATTTCGTGGTATTTGTTAGGCGGAGATTAGTCGATCAAGGTAGGCGAGAGGTGGTGCGACGCTATAGTGATGATCGCGACATTTGATGTCGTACAGGAACAGTGTCGGGTCGCGTCGTGTTTGGGGTTGCCATAGGCGAACTCATGGTGACCGTTATGCTCGTGGTAGCAAGAGAAGAGGGTTGGCGACGGTTTGAGGGTGAATGGTGGTCAAATTTGATTCTCGACCTGGACGTGTCTAATTGGGGGAGCGGTGGTCGCGATTGACAGGAGGCGGTCGGAGGTGTCGATGATGGTGCCAACGTGTCAAGAATGGGATGGAGAGTTAATTGGCGAGCTTGATTTGTCGTTTCGTCGAGGGGTTGGTTGTGCCACTGATCATCATGCACGAGGTAGGTGGGTTTCAGCGTGCACGGTTGTGTTTTTGAAGAAGAAGAGTGACGAGGGAGGGGTTTTAAAGGTAATTAAGTTTTAATTTTAGTTGATTAATTTATCAATTAAGTTTAAAATCCAAATTCTTATAAAATTCGTATCTTGTTTGTACGAGGTCCGATTGAGGCATCGTCTTCGCCGTTGCGTTCATATCGAGAGTATCTACGCATTGGATTTGAATTCGTCGAGTTTGAAGCTAGTAAGAATTTTAGTCTGGACTATTCGAAAACGCGAAAGCGTTACATAGAGCTTGGGTGAGTTTTACTCACTAGTTGATATATATATATATATATTATTGTATATATATATATATAATTGTTGTTGTATTGAAATTATAAACGGTATAACGAACAATGCAAGTTATTACTTTTGGACCCCGTCTTGTTTTGTAAAATAAGTGAGAACATTGTTATTGAGTATAATAATCTCCTTTTGATTCTGTAAAACATGTATTATGGCCCAGACTACTTGTTTACATGTTTAATATTCTTTTGTGAATTGTGATAATATGTTATTGTTATCCAGGTTTTTAACCCATCAGGATCCAAGAGAATATGGAACGACTTGATAAAGTCAGAACGGCTCAGAACTCAACCAAAAAGGGCTAAAGCAACGACTGTGTATGACTAAACCAAGAGACCAACGTTCGTCTAGTCCAATCGGCAGCTAAATACAACTAGCTAGTTAGTCTTCATAAAAACAAAGCGACATGCAACGAGACAACACGAACAATGTCGATACAAAGCAACAAAATCATGCCAAACATCGAAGTTCAGAAAAAGTCTAAGTGCATGGATCGCTAGCGATCCATACACTATGGATCGCCAGCGATCCATACGTCATTGCTGGGTCGCTAAGGCACACGGGAAGCAAAGAAAGCCAAAATATGCTAAGTGCATGGATCGCCGCGATCCATACTCGTTCATGGACTCTTGACGAGCTAACTAGTTGAAGAAGGGAAAAGAGAAGCTAAGTGATTGGCTCGCACGCGAGCTAAATCTATGGATCTAGGCCTGTCAATTGATACCCAAAAAATATGTAATCCGTCCAGATCCATATCCGAAAAAACGGATATTATCTGATATCCGAAAAGAAAATCGGATGCGGATGCGGAAATGGGCATATCCGTATCCGAAAAACATCCGTCCGATCCGAAATTAACTATAATAAAAATTGTTATTATTATCGATTTATTATTTAAAGATGACCCTAAGTTATAGTTAAAATATATGTAGAAATGAATTGGCCCAAGCCCAAATTGCTCAAGAAAGAAAGTAAAACCCTAACTAAGCAAGCAACAATAAGTCACGTAACTCACATTTTCACTTTCCTATTTCAATTTTCAAACCCTTATTTCTATTTCCTCAGCTGTATCCAATTTCAAACCCTAAATTGCTCTCGCGCTCCGCCTTTTGTCACCGCTCTGCCTCGTTCAGCTCACCTCGTCGTCGTCGCGCTCACCTCGTTCAGCTCCGATCCAAGTGTCACCGCCCTTCTTTGCTCCGATCCAAGTGGCAGAGATCCACCTCGTTTGTTACACCTCCGCCTCGCATAGCACTGCTCTCTGCTCACGCTCGGCTTTGCTCATGCTTGACTGCTATTGCTCTTCACTTTGGTATACAGTTTGAAATTTAATTTTTTTTGCTCTTATTTCATATTGTTTTAATACCAGAATGAATGGATCAGTATCCTGCATAATATACAAATGTTCTACAGATAATTAAGTTATCTCAAAAATTTAATAAGCATTAAGATATTGGTAAATAGAATTTGGAAGATGATATGAGAAGTGGAGATATAGCAAATGACATCTGTTAGGATTTGCAGCAGCCTGTGGCAATAATTTTTTTCCCCCTCAATTGACAAATTTGGCAACTTTACCAAATTGCAGGCCAACCTTGAATCATCATTCATGTGAAATACATTCTTGATGATAATATCAATCTAAATTTATGTTAGAGGAAAATGTATGTTATTTGGTTTATTAACTGATACTTGATTTTCTAGTGTGCTATACTTTGTATTTTTTTTAGATTATTAGTTACTTTATATGAGATGGCTAAGATGAAAACATATGAGAACTGAAAACAAATGTTATCTATTGTTTTAGTTTGTTTTTGTTTATTTGAATTGTTGTAATATCGTACGAACTTGTTTGACATTATGTATGTTGCTATTTTATCATTTGAATTGTTGTAATATCGTATGAACTTATTTGACATTATGTGTGTTGCTATTTTGTCATTTGAAAAACTGATTAGTATTGTAGTTTGTGTGTATTGCCATTTGAGAAAGTGATTGTTTTAGCTGCGATGTTTTAGTTCAAAAATATTAGCATAATAAAAATCTTATTCAATTTCGGATGCAGATATTTCGGATATTTTGGAATATTCGAAAATATCCGCTTTTTATTTTCGGATGCGGATATTTTCGAATATCCGAAAAATTTCCGCGGATGCGGATGTTAATTCTCCGATATTCGCGGATATTTGATGCGGATTCGGATGTGGATTTAAATTTTTGGATGTGGATGCGGATATAGCCATATCCGCATCTGTTTGCATCCGTTGACAACCCTATATGGATCGCTAGCGATCCATGGTTTTGGCTTGGGTTGCGAGCTGAGCTTCGTTGCATTTTCCTAAGTCCGTCTGCAAGCGGTTAATGAACAGGCATGGCCCCGAAACTCTACAATCTGTATAAATACCATACTACCTGCAACACAAACGGGATCCTCTCGACACTGGTTACTGAAGCTCTGTTGGAAAATTTCTTCACTCTCTACCTCCCTCACAACAATATCCAAGGGATTCAATGTGATTCTCCAGTGGATTCCAACTCTAGGGATTCGATCTAGCTAAGGATAATCAAAAGCCTTGTAATCGAACACTACTTGTAACAGCAATCAGTCATAATAAAACTATAAAGTGGACGTAGGCTTTGTTAACAGCCGAACCACTATAAAAATCTTCTTGTCTCCTTTCTTTTACTGTTCTTTTCCATACATATTATCTGTATTATTGCTCTGTACAAACAGGGCTAGTGCTTTCACAATCAAACCAGCGAGACCGCCGTTTAGGTCGTTTGAAAGGGATATAATCGATTACAAGGCCAGACTCTTATGGGATATGGTAACCACTCCCGACTGAACAGCTTCGAACCCCATCATAGAGCTTCTATCAAAAATGGTCGTCATCAAAATGGTCGTTAAAAAATCACTTCAGGATTGGCTCGAAGTCAAACTCGAGTAATCGCCCATTTGACTCGAAGCAAATTTTGGAAGTCCTGACTCGAAGTCGAACTTGGGTAATCACCCATTTGACCCGAAGTAAACCTAGGAAATTCTAGCCCAAAATCAGACTCGGGTAAAACCAAAATTTTGGTAAATGCTGCGACACAACATGCAACTAAAGTTTGAAACTTTTCGTAGCGTTGTAGAAAATGCTACCAAAACTTGACCTATTGTAGGATTTTAGAAACGCTACAAAAAGTTGCAAACTTTATGTAGCATGTCGTGTCGTAGTGTTTGTCGAAACCCTACTAAAATTTTCGATTGCATTTTTTCAACGCTACGAAAGTCATATCCCAGCTATTTGCATTTATTTCTGTAACGTTTTTAAAACGCAACTAAAAGTAATTAACTGTTCTCTAGCATACTGTACAAGCTACCATTTCCTGTTAATGGCTTATACCATTTCCAGCCATCACTCACATAATAGTCTTATTACAACTAGCAATCAATCATATAATCGTCGTGTTCAAACCAATAATCGATCAATCACATAATCATTGTATTCAAACAATTAAAAAACATGTTAATCACATAATCAAATATAATATACATAACCATTTCGATAATAGTTTTTCAACAAACCGAGCAAATTCACATAAAATCTATAACCATTCATAAACAAGTTTACACAACAAGTTGAGATCAACTAGGTGAAGGTTTTAGGTCATCAGTTCCAATTAAAATGGGGACCGCTCCATTTCTTCTTCCCGCTGACCCATCCCATCCATCTACTTCACTTCAGCCTTGTCCTTCTTCACCTATTCTCGTACCTCCCTCTGTGCCACCCATACTTCCACTGCCAGACCTTTCTTCTTCTTCTCAACTCCCCTCTGTCAGTGTCGATCTTGTCCCTCCTTTTCCTGCTCCTGCCTCATCTTTGCCTGCTCCTCCTCTTCTCTCTAATCCTTCCATGTCATCTCTTTCTCTCCCTAAACCTCCATTAGCCTGGAACTCTCTTTTCAAAGCTAAACCCAATAATGCTGGCTCCTATGTGCCTCGTGTCATTTAACTAGAATTCCAAGGAGATGCTATTGTGCCACCTACTGAAGTCGTCAAGGCAGGTAGTTCTTTGTGGAGTGATTATCTTGTTGGATTTTTCCTAGATAATCCTCTATCGTACTCCCCTGTTTTGTATTATCTCAAGCGTGCATGGAAGCTTTCTGGGTCCATTTCTGTTAAATCGGATGGGTTCCTGTTTTTGTTCAAGTTCAGTAATGAAGACGATAGGAAAAGAATATCTGAATCAGACCCGGTAGTAATGAGGAATAAGTTATTCATAGTGAAGCCTTGGGATGAAAATATAGGTAATAGCTGTAGTAGCATCAAAGCGGTACTAGTGTGGATTAAGCTATCTAATATTCCTTTGTATGCTTGGTCTCCTTTGGGTATAAATTGGTTAACTGCTAGGGTTGGAAAGCTTCTTTGTATGGATTCATCAACTGAAAAATTTGAGCGTATCTCTTTTGCCAAATGTTTAGTTGAAGTTTCTCCAAACAATGAACTACCGGATAACTTCACAGTGATGTTGCTTGATGGAACTGAACAAATTGTGAAAGTAGAATACTTGTGGAAACCAGAAATTTGTACCTTTTGTAAAGAGTTTGGGCACTTGAATAAAAACTGCAAGAAATATGAAAGTGATGAAATTGTTGAGCAATGTGAAACAAATGACCAACGGAAATCTAGTGATGATATAAAGAACAAGATGAAGAAGGGGAAAACAAATGATAAACATAAAGTGAAGCAAGTTTGGCAAAAGGTAAACAAGAACAAGGATAAAAGAAGAATTTTGAGTGAAGATGTGGGAGCAAATGTTTTGAAGATGCAAGGTGAAAATTTAGTTTCAGAGAATGATGGAAATGGGAAAATTAGAATTGGGCATAATGATGTGCATAAAACTCCAAGATGTGATCAAGCTTGTTCTGTATCCACACAAAACAAGTTCCACTTGCTCAATACTGTTGTTGATGAGGAAGACTTAATGGATATGCTTGATGTTGAGGAATGTGAAATAACAAATGAAGACTTTAGTAAAGTACAATGTGTTGGTGGACACAAATACAATACTACTTCTGCTGAAGGTAAAGAAAATGAAAATAATGATCTGACAACAACTGAAGAATACCAAAACTTGCATACAAAAGATACAAACAGCCTAGAAACTTGCCTTGTAAATGGAATTGGAAAATATGATGTGCATGTTCCCAAAGATATTCATGTATCTGAAATGGATAAAGACTGGTGCAAAACTTTTGAGCAACAAGTAACACAACTAATAACCTCCATGTATGAAACCTCTGTAGATGTTCAAGCTCTTGACCCAACTCACTATAACTTTTCTATTGAGTTGCCAGGATGGCCAGCATGTATCACCAATTTCCAATCTTCCTCAGTTCCTCCTTTTCATTCTACCTCCATCCAAACTAACCCCCAACCATCTTCCCCTCGATCTCAGTCACGTAGGAAAATAGAAACTAGATCTCTTTCTGCTAAGAGAAGAAATAACACTTCCTTTCCTCAATAATTTTTATGATTAAAAAAATTGCATCGTGGAATCTTAGAGGAGCACACGGTAATTTGAAACTAGATCAAGTAAAAATCACTATCTCTGAGTATAATATTTGTCTCTTTGGTCTTCTCAAAACAAAGTTAAATTTACCTTTAACAATTAAAGTTGCTTCTTATATCAATCCATCCTGGTCCTTTCATCATAATCTTGATAGTGCCTCTTATGGTAGGATTCTAGTTATCTACGATCCTGTTGTCATATCTCTTACTCCCCTCCTAACAACAAGACAGTACATCCACTTTCATGTTCTTGAAACTCAATCCCATTCCTCCTTCTACACTACTTTCGTTTACGCTGACAACTCGGTCAACTCTAGGATATTCTTCTTTAACTCTTTGCCACCATTAAGACAATCCACTCACCCCTGGATTGTGTTGGGTGATTTTAACTCCTGCTATGAATATAGTGAAAAATTTGGGGGAACTCCCCTTACTTCAGTGGACCTTGATCCTCTCAACCTTGCTGTTTTTGATTCTGATTTGATTATGGTCAATAAATCTGGTGCTAAGTATTCTTGGAATAATAGAAGTCGTAGTGGTATACGTACCTTCACTACTATTGACCACTGCTTCTGTAATTTCCAAGCTATCACCCTCTGGCCAACTCTTTCTGTTTACCTTCCACAACCAATTATGTCTGATCACTCCCCTTTAATCCTAACTCTTGGTCTCCATTTTAAAAAGGAAAAGAGAAGTTTTAAATTTTTTAATGCTTGGGTTAAACATGAATACTTCCTTGTTTTAGTTTCTAAAGTCAACACTGATTTTTCATGTTTTGGTAACCCAATGTATAAGTTTTGCAGGAAGCTTAAAAGTATTAAGCAGGAGCTTAAATTGTGGGCTTCCTCCAATTTTGGTATTGGTTGCCTGCTGTCATCAAGCCTAAAGGAAAAGCTGAAGAAACAACAGGATTACATGATGGAGCACCCACTTGATGTCCAAGCTGCTGAAGAAGAAAGTAAACTTTTCAAGGAGGTTAATGATGCACTGTACTTGGAGGCTAGTATGAAGAGACAACAACTGCATAAAAGATGGATTGCTGAAGGAGATAAAAACACTAAGTTTTATCATGATTCTATAAAGGTTAAGCATGCAAGAGAGAATATTTATAGTATTTTAGATGAACAAGGTTCTTTTTTTTCAACTGCAGAATCTGTTGATAAGGCTTTCATAGACTATTTCTCAAATTTGCTTGGTAACTCTGACGGATTTATACCGGAACTTGAACTTATATCATCACTTGCACTACCTAGCATTTCTTCTCAGGAAGCTGCAACCCTCATTTGCCCAGTCTTAGATGAGGAAATTAAGAATACTCTCTTCTCTATGAATCAACATTCATCAGGAGGGCCTGATGGGCTAAATGTGATCTTTTTTATCTCTACATGGAGTGTGCTAGGTAGTGAGTTCTGTCGAGCTATTCACAACTTTTTCAACAAATGTAAGTTGCTAGGTGAAGTTAATTGTACTAATATTGCTCTTATACCCAAAGTCAATCCTCCAACTTGTGTCTCCTCTTTCAGACCTATATTGTGCTGTAATGTTGTATACAAATGCATATCTAAAATACTTGCTACTCGTTTAGTCAAAGTACTCCTCTCTGTTGTTTCCAGTAATCAGGCTGCATTTATACCATCTAGGAGTATTCTTGATAACCTGTTTCTTGCGCAAGAATTATTGAAAGGTTATGGTAGAAGTAAGGTTCCCACTGCAGCAGCAATTAAAATTGATATTTCCAAGGCTTATGATACCATCCACTGGGCTTCTATAGTTAGGGTCATGGCTGAGATGGGTTTTCCCAAAAAATTTGTCTCCTGGATATATGTGTGCATCTCCTCTCCCTCCTTCTCTGTTGTTATTAATGGTAGACCGGTGGGTAAATTCAGAAGTAGTAAAGGTATTAGACAAGGTGATCCAATATCTTCGTATTTATTCTTGCTAGTTATGGAAGTCTTTACTGTTATTCTCCAAACTAGGTATGCTCAGAAGAAAATTAAGTTCCACCCAAAGTGTTCTCAACATCATATAACTTCTATTATGTTTGCTGATGATGTCATGTTGTTTACAAAACCTGAGTTACCATCCTTAAATGCTATATCTGAGGCTTTGCAAGAATTTTATAGAATGACTGGACTTAAGATAAATCAAGACAAATCTTCTATGTTGGTTTCTGGAGTTAGTGAAGCTCAAGCTACTGCTTTACAACGACATACTGGTTTCTCTTCCATGGACACTGATATGAAGTATCTTGGTCTTCCATTAATTACAAAAAGAAAAACAAAAGTTGATTGTTTTCCAATTTACAATAAAATCACTTCTGTCATGAATGCTTGGGAAAATAGGCACTTGTCTCAGAGTGGTAGATTAGTGCTAATTAAATCTTCTGTTTTTTCTCACTTGTCTACTGGGCTCGCACTATGATTCTCCCTATCAGACTAGTGCAACTAGTTAGGTCTGCAATGAATAGATTTTTTTGGACAGGTAGTATTCATAATAGGAAGCTGATTCCTTGTTCCTTTGCTAAATTTGAAACCACTAAGAAGATGGGTGGTCTTGGGGTTATTGATGTCAGGAAGTGGAATTTTGCAGCAATTAGTAAACACATTGATGATCTTATCAACAAGAGAGACAGCTTATGGGTTCACTGGGCATGGCATTACAATATAAAGAATAAATATTTTTGGTGTATGCCCAATCCTCTGAATGGTAGTTGGATTTGGAGAAATATTTTGAAACTGAGAGATGTTTTCCTACCTATGATCCAATATTCTGTTAAGGCTAATTCTTCTGTTAGTTTCTGGCACGATCCTTGGGTCTGTAAGGGTCTTATTTTGTCTAATTTGTGTGATTATAATCAGATTATGCAGTCAAGAATACACATTGATGCAAAGGCTTTTGATTACATACATGATGGCAAAATTGTGCTGCCATACAATAGTAATCAAATTTTAAGGCAACTGTGGAGTGAAATGCAACAACAATACTACCCTGATAATCATTATGATACTGTTGTTTGGGATATGAAGCCTCATACTATTAAAGGAGTTTACAACTATGTCTCTGTTTGTGCTCCTTTGCCTGCATCTAAATGGTGCTCTGTCATCTGGTCTAGTGATTCCCAACCTAAAGATAATTTGATGCTCTAGAAAGTTATAAATCAAGCCTTGCTAACTAGAAATGTTCTGACCAAATATGGTTTGGGATGTTCTTTGAAATGCCTGTTTTGTGACCAGTATGAAGAGACTCCTCAACATATTTTCTTTGCCTGTCCAGCTCTTCTTTTTCTTTTACATAGAATTAGTACTAAAACTGGTATAAATCTTTTTATTGCTAACTCTGGGGATGTTTGGGATGTATTCTACTCAGACACAATGATGAAAAATGAAGAAGGTAGAATTCTAGCTGTTTGCATGAAAATGTATATGTCTGTCATATGGAGAGAAAGAAATGCAATATTTTTTGAAAATCAAAGAAAGAATTGGGATGAGCTTTGGAATGAAGTTAAGTACGGTACATATACTCAATTGAAGAATCGCCATGCTGTTTTCTCACCTGATTTGCTGCATAATTGGGATTGAGTCCTGTTTGCTTTTCTTTTAGTTTTCCCTCCTTTGTTTTCTCATTGTATCTTCTATATCATTTATTGTTTTGCAATAAAACTGGTAGGGGCCCAGTTAACCCCGATGGCTCTGCCAAAAAAAAAGTTTACACAACAAGTACTAACAAAATGTTATAGTATATATAACAATTAAAGCCATATTGATTACTTGATTACCCACAATTCTTCACTGTAACTGGTCTTTACTCCTAAAAAGCTAATTACCTGTAGACAAGTTTAACAATCAACAGATGATTATGAAACTGTTTTGCATATTTAAAGTATATTGAACATCCTAAGTTAAACTTTTATTAAATTTAAATAATTTTTATAAAACTTAGTTAACTTGGTTAAATTTTTATAAAACTTGGTTAATTTTTATAATAAACTTATTTAATTTTTAAAAACTTATTAACTTGGTTAAATTCTAATAAAACTTAGTTGATTTGTATAAGTTTATTTAATTTTTATAAAATGTAGTTAAAATATATAAAACTTCACTTTTACGTTCACATTACCCACACTATTCGACTCAAAGCCAAGAGCAACCTCTTCACCAAGCCAAGGCCATACCCAATTGGAAGGGGGAAGCAAGTCCGGGGAGCTCCGAAGCAAGGAAAAGAGGAGGAAGTGTTGCCGAAGTACCGCCGGTTCGATTTTAGAAAGCTACAAAAATGTTTGGTGGAGTGGAGCCATAAGTGAGCACTCAATGTTTTTTAAATGATAAATAATCTCTATAACTATTTTTAAGTATAATAATATGTCCATTTAATCTCTTAATGATTTGTATGAATGTTTGATAACGTGGTTGATTATATGGTTGATTATATGTATGTTGATATGATTGATAACCTGGTTGTGATAAATTATGAGAAATCATAAATAAAATGGTTAAGTAATTAACCTTGGTAAATTAATAGAAAATGAATTCATATAAATATGTGTATGATGTTGATTGAGCCTCTTGATGGTTTTAAAATATAAAAAGTTTGGAAATGAATATTATAATAATATAATATTATGAAATGGTTTAAATGTGAATATAAGATTTAATATGGAAAATATTTTTTTAAATGATTTATAATGGTTTATAAATGTTTTATAAACAATAAAACTCAATTTGGAGAAGTTTTGACAAATTTTGAAAAATATGTCAGAATAAGGCGCGTCGCGTAACGGCATTTCGCGATGTCGCGCTGTAAAAGTCAAACGAGTAAAGAATGAAATATAGCTCGGAAATCTTTGAGATAAGAATTTTTTGGACTACTATATCCATATTTTTAAAGGAGCAAAGAAAATAAAGATTTCACCTTGTATATTTTTAAATAAGTCCAAAACAAATTTTTAAAGAAAATAATCGCGGTTTTGTAGTTCGAAATCCATAAAGGGAATTCCTTTAAAATGATATTTTTAAATTCTTTAAAAATATGAAATAAATTTAATAAATCTATTAAAATGTTTTAAAAGATATTTGAGTTATATAAATGAATTTCCAAAAGATAGAAAAGTCGTTTTGATCAATATAGCTTTTAAAACACTATTTGCAGCACTTTTTCGCAGCACTTTTTGATAACTTTTGCAAACAATGTTTGTAACTTAATTATTCTTTCCCGAATCTTTTGTGAACCTTTTCAAATAAATAATTAAGTAGTTTAAAGATGATTAAGAGGTTTAAAAATGAGTATGCGAAAACGACTAGTATGTTTGTTCTTTTTATGAGTGGCATAGAAAATCTGACCGTGGAATGAAACAGATTGAAGGGAAAGCCCAGATGCTCTAAAATAATTAAAATTTAATTAAATATGTTAAAAGATTTAGAGTTGGTCAAATAACTAGACCACCTTATGGGTGACGGAGAGGTAGTCTCTGGGCTTGGGTTTGGGAAATCAATTGCGTGCCCTCCCTTGCTAGCGGGACTGGCCCGACAGAGGGGATAGTAAATTTGATTTACTCGGATCAAAATTTCCCATAGTATAAAAGATATAATTTTCCAAATTTAAAAAACTTGGATTGCATAAAAATGATCTTCTTGTACTTGGTATTAAATTCCAAGGAGGGAATCCGTACTATCCGTGTGATTTTAAAAGGTGATTTCACCGTTATTCGATGTATAGTAAAGGTTGAATATGAAAACTGGTATTGAGTAGAATTAATATAATTTTCATGATCCTTTTTACTCAATAATGTTTTCCAATATGAGATTTAAATAAATGATTTGAAAATATTTCCTAAATAAAAAGTGAAATGATTGGAATTATTCCAAAATTCAAAAAGGTTTAATTAACCAAATGAATTGATAAATGAGGCTTAATGATTCCATATACTATTAAGAAGATAAATGGAATGATTTAAAATAATATGTCTCCCCGAGATAATTATGAAAGAATAAAAAGTTGAATTAAATTGAGTGATGATTGATAATCATATATGACCTTAACATCTTTTTAATCGATGATTGGTTCGGAGGAACCGGAGTCGGCTTTGGGTAACTCCTATACGAAAACCACTTCGAACCAATGTATACGTTCGGAAGTGAAGACATGTTGAAGATGATGATTACTGAAGACCGAAGATCTTTAGAATGTATGGATTGCTGTCATGAGTCTCAGGGGTTCGCCCTATATTATATTTATATGGCAGTGGTGTCTGCATTCTGAAATCTTTGTTGTATTGAAGATCGAAGATCTTTATAGTGAAAGGACTGCTTGTTGACATTCTCTGGGTCTCTCCCAATATGGAGATATTTATTAAAACAGTGGTCCTATCGTATTATGATATCTCTGTAATGCAAAGTCTACTCGCTACTGATCCTAGGAAGTGGTAGGAGGAGAGCCTTCACTTTCATTCAGTCTCAGAATGAACTTTTATGGACGAAGTTTGACAGTGCATTTTTGATCATATTAATTGATTTCTATCAATGTATTATCTGCTCGGCGGTGGAGGAGGCAACTTCTCTTAGCTTAACACCCTTTCTTGAGACGTATAAGCTCAGGAGTTATATGTATGTAAAACTCTGTTGTATGATTATGGAATGGCAATGTGGCATTCAAAGTGGAACCTGTTATGAGAAAGGCAAAGCGTGGCTTTTTGAAAAGCAAAGTGTGGCTTTGTGGGAACTATGTGCATAGCCTCTCAAGCCTCACATCCAGGTAATGATACGGGTAATTAAGTGGTCTATAGGACATATATTTCAGGCTATCATTTATATGAGTATGGAAGAGTCCAATGGAATCTGGATCCTCAAGGCATCTATTGCCCCATTTTTTTTAATATAGTAGCTAGCTTGTGAAAAGTGATAAGGCTACCAGATATTGGTAGTGTAGCAAGTGCGGTTCCAAGTTGCTAGCTTGAGGAAATTTATAAGGCTACCAGGAATTAGGGTGGTTATGCATGGATCGAAGGAAAAGGCCACTAGTTCCCTATCATGTTGGAAATCCAATTCCAATACGAGCTTTACAGTTTCGATTGTAGTCCCAAAATAGTTGTAATGCTTTCCAAACATTGCAGCTACCCCTTTTGGTATCATATATTCCATCCGGTATATTCTGTTGACCTGGTTTGGATATAATACCATAGTCCGAGTATTGATACTTTCTTTATATATATATATATATATTTGAAAGTGCTTTCAAACTTTTGTCATTAATAATAATATTAAAGTGATTTTTCATATAAAGTATTTTGGTTATCGTAAGTAAAAACTCGTTCATATTTATGAGCGGCATGGTCATACGAGATACTATTCTTTTTAAAGGTTTTGTTTGGTACCCATCTATGACTCCGTCCTATGTTTATGGTTTGATTTTTTCACGCTGGTTTATCAAGCTTGATCCAGGTATTTTTAATACTCGGGTCAGATCCGAGTAGTTTCAGGTTTAGTTGAAGATGCTTGGAGTTTCCAGAGAAGAGATAGAGATCTTCATCTACGTATGGACGTATTCTATTATCCGCTGCATCTATTGCATTTGTTTTTATTTTTCAACATTTTAAAGGATAGAGGGTTTATAACTGTCCAGGTTGAATCTTGGTTAGACTCTAATAATGTAATCAAAATTTTCCACCGTAAAGGTTATTGTTGAAATAATATATGTTATTCTTTTCGTGTGAGATTATGTTCTGTCTTTATTTTCTTTCTCCCCTAACAATCGGTTTTTCCAGCACTTTAATTTGCGGGACATGAATACCAAGGATGTATTAATGTCGATTTTCGAAGGTCGAAAATCCACTTCGTTACATTTGGTATCAAAGTGCAAGGTTAAGCGAGAACCTTGGCTTTGCTGAGGCCACCCAGTAAGAGATAAGGTAATGGAATGCCTTATAATGAGTTTTGAGTGTATTATATATATAAGCATGTATTTATTAGTGATTATAAAAATGTTTTATATTGTGTTAATTTAGCTGTTGAGTGGCTTATGAATTCTAGTCGGTACGTGTTTGCACCAAAAATGGTCACAAACCCCGAATGTAGTGAAAGCACCAGCGTATGAATACGAATCAACAGTATTCACACACAAATCACGGATCTAAGCAAGTAACAAGCAGCAATCAAGAAATAATGAACAGTGACACACGAGATTTATAGTGGTTCGGCTATCTCCGGCCTACGTCCACTTCAATGATTTTTATCTTTTATTGATGTTCTTCACTGGTTACAGATGATTACAGCAAATACAATGAATGAATCTGAGTATAACAGCAATGGAATGAAGTAGGATTGAATCCGGCAGAGTCTGGACGTCGGATGGCCAAAAAAAAAGATCCCTTTTCTGTAGGCTTCAGGGGGCTATTTATAGGCGTAGGAGGCTGAGATCGTGCCCAAACTTCGGGAGATTCTGTAACGACCCGTAAATTTCAACTGTTTTAATAACGTAATTAGTTAAAATTTTGTGAAATTTTAAACGATAAAATTTTGAAATAAAAATTTAATATTTGGAATACGTCTAGTTAAACATAGCAACTGGTAAATTTTCGTCCGAAAATACGAAAGTTTATTTCGCACGTAAATTCACTTCAATTTAATCAGTTAAAAGGTAATGAAAATAAAATGTTTTCGAAACCAAAATATTTTTACATAGAAAAATTCTAAACCATCTTCTGAGCAAGATGTCAGTTCGTCATTTTTCCAAATTCGGACATCTTTGGCTCCGTCGTTCTTATTTTCTACAAAACAGCAGTATTCTGGTACCGACATCGATTTTTATCGGACGATCGTACCACTGATTTCTATATACCGTTTTGATCGTCTCGTCGTGTCGATCTCTACGGTATATTCGATTGTCAAATTCGGAGTTTCGTTGTACGTTGCACTTTGCGTAACGATTTCCGTATCGGTTCTGTAATTCGACTTTTTAGCTTCCAATACTTTTCATATTCCACCGTTTAAATTTGAACAACCATTGGCTTTGTAATTCCCAAAAATTACAGCTGTTTGCTATTACTATTTCCTGCTTTTCAACGTACCTACCTGACCGACCCTATTCCCTGTACATCATTTATGACTAACAGTGGAGTTTATTTTGTTCTGTTCGAAAATTGCATGTAAAGGCAAATTGAAATTGGATGGTCGCTTCCTGTATCATTCTTCTCTTCCCATCTTCCTTTTGGGTTCTCTTTTGCATGGCCTCTCCTCTCCTTAGCACCATCTCTAATTGCCTTCCATCTTCATGCTGCCAATCACCGGATTAGCCTCGTCGACAACCTCCACCTTGTAACCACATCCACTCCGCCCGGCAGCAAAGCCAAGCCTAGTCACCTCCACGTCGCCTTATCCTCTTTCGCCTACATCAACCCATCACCTGCTGCCGACCACGTCAGTCCATAGCCGAGCCAAGCATCAACTCCTTCCCCTCCACGTCTTCTTCCTCTCATCGCCTGCACCGAACAGCTCATCCCTCCGCCTACTGCAACCGTCCTCCTTCCCTCTTGAAACTCACCACCTCACTCGCCATGGCAGCCGTACCCAGCTCACCCTCTTCTCTGGTTCATAGCAGCCACGTCGGCCTCTGACCACCAACCAATGGCCGAGCTTCTCCTTCAACGAAGCCGCGGCATCCAACCTCCATACTTGCAACCTCCACCTAGGCTGCTGTTCAACCAGCCCGCCTCCTCCTTGCCTGCTCGGCCTATCATCTCAACTTCCGACCACATCCACTCGGCCTCTTTTTATATGTGAAGTAAGTTTGCTGTATATACATATAACTTACTTCAGGTTACTTTATATATTTGTGCTTCTATGTATAGTATATCCTATTATATTATTAGGATGTGTATGAGTTATAAGATTGGATAAAGTTAGTTTATATATATAGTGTATTAGACTTTACTCGGCTGTTATTTATAGGTTTGTAGTTTTGTTTAAGCGTATGTTTATATATATATATGTATTAGCTTATATATAGCAATCTAAGTCTACGCATATAATAATTTCTAAAGCTTTCCAATCTTACTTTGGGTTCTAAAATATATATAAGTATAATATTGGGTATTGTATTATGTTGCAGCGATATACATTATAATGTATAAGTATATGCATTGGTTTATGTTAGATACATACCTGAGTTGGTTTTGAATCATAAGGCTGCAAATCTGAATATATATATTGTGTTAAATTATATACGTATGTTTCTATTTGGCTTTACATATAAATATTTTTACGTGTTACAAGTTACAGTACATATTTAAGTGTATCTTTTAGTATATTTCAGCTTATGCATTTTAAGTTAGTAGTGTTTTATAAGTTTTGTGTTGTACAGTAGTATATGTATAAATAAAAATAAAAAAAAAGAATTTTGTAGTGGTTTGGGCTACTGTTTGTATACATATATATATATATGTTTGGGCTACTGTTTATATACATATATTTTGAAATGATATATATTTCTATGCATGTATATACGTGCGTTTAAACAAGTATAAATAGTATGTTTTGGATTGTAGCATGTGTCACATTAAGGGCACGTATATATTTAAGGTAGTATATGTTGATATGTAAGTTATCCATATGTTGAGTTTAATATATGTTTTAAAATTTTGAAATGCATTTGAAATTAGAATATGATTTTATCCATATATAGTTTATACGAGAAGTTTTGGGATGTTTTAATGATAAGTTTATATAAGTTTTAAAATATTGATTTTAAGTTAATAATATTTATATTTATAAAGTTTCTCTCTCTATCAAACTGATTCCAAGTGCTTCATTGATTCCTTATCTATCAGATTGTCCGTCGAATTCAGGCCCATCTAGCGTTGCTTTGAAATTCGTTCTTGGATTCGAAACTCATTCATCCTGTTCATCTCTCTAGCCTCGAAAGGTGAGCACTCACTCACGATTAACGTTCTTTTATTTATTAAATTTGATTTCAATTGAAACGACAATTGAAATATGCTTCTGTTAGTTAATTACACTGTTATATATGCTATTGCCTGTATCAGTTCACCTGTGACATCTGACACCATTATCTGTTAATTATTTATGCGATGATAATACAGTTTGGCTGATAATTGATTGATTGTTGATGTTTATATTGGACGTTAAATTGTTAATGTTAAAATGATAAACAGTATGAAATTGAACTTGATGTAGGATAGTTAAATGTTAAATTTGATTAACTGTCATTTGTATAATATGACCCCTTTAACTGTTAAAATTTATTGACACGTAGGATTTGTTAATTACACTTTGAAACACTGGTTGTATGTTGTTTAAACTGATGAAGTATGAAATTTGTAAATAGATGTCAAGTAAAAACCGTAATGTAATAATCTTTAATCTACATGAAATGATAGTGTAGATTCTAGAAATAATTATATTAATTCGTACAAATAACAATGCGAATTAATACGGTTATTTCGGGATTATTTGAAGTGATTATTGGATTGTTATTGTTTGTTGTTATTGCTTGTTTATTTACTTTGACACCATCCCAGTTATCACACTGCAAGTTCCCTTTGATATGTTTTGATTTTGAATTGAATTGGAATCGGGTTGAAATGATAAATACCCAAATTGAACTTTGACTTAGGATAGAAAATTAAATAAAAAAAACCGATTGGTCAATAATTTAATTTGATAATAAACGAAGATTTTATTTGAATAAATAATATGGTTTGAAATGAAGTTGAAATTCGAATTTTAATGAAGGGAAAATGTTAATATTTAAAAATCTGAAACAAAATATTAAAAATGAAATTGATGGAAGAACGATGTTTAATTTGAGAAAGGATTGAATTAAGTTGAAATGATTTAATAATTAAGTTTGAAACCATAATTAAGTTTGAAATTATTAAACTTTGAAATTATTTAATAATTAAGTTTTGAATTATTTAATAATTAAATAAGATTGAATTATTTAATGATTAAATTGAATTGGATTTTTAATTAAGAAAAATTGAACTTTTGAATAAGTGAATTTACTTCGTAAATAATTGAAATTGAGTTTCTTTATTAATTAAGTTTTGGAAAATTATTTAAGAAAGTAAATAAGTGAAATTGATTTTCTTTAACAAGAAATGAAATGTGATATTTTGGAATTAATGTAAGACATGAAATGTAAAGAATTTGATTTGACGAATTTAGTTTAATTCAAAAATTGTAGATTTTGATTAAATGAAGTTGAACTTAAGAATTGATTTAACGAATTGGAAATTTAATAGAAATTGTTTTGAATGAAAAGTAACTTAACGAATATTAAATGAAATGGATAAATGGATCTAAATTGGTTTGAATGTTAAATTAATTTAAATGATTTCGGAATGAAACTTATATACGAACTTGAATCAATATTTGAATTGTTTTAAAAGAAATTGAAATTGAATTATAAGATTTTGAAATGATAATTTGGAAGTTTTGAAACGTAAATTTTTGGAAATTGGTTTTGAAAAACAAATGAAATGTTGATTTACGAATTCTATTTGAAATTGAAATTGATTTTGTTTTTGAAATAAACAAACGACCAATCGGTGTAATAATTACGAAAGTTATTAAAGAGACCGGGATCGGTAATGGATATACTCTCTATCTGAACCGAAACCACTTTAATAACTATACGCGGAGTGTTGATCCAGAACGAAGTGGATGGTTTGGTGAACGCGTTGACTGAAGAAAGAGAACGATTTTGGATGACCCCTGACATGACTAAAACAGGAGCCGCGCCGGGCCATTGAGGATCGCCATCTCTAGCGGACACACTTCTTCGATACCATATCTATTACTTTTGTGATTCGATTTGGGTGCACCCCTCGATTTGGGAGTGTTGTTTCGCGGTGTTGGGGTGGTAGCTGCTATGCCCAACATCAGTCCGGATTAGGCAACTACTAGTATCCTAGTTGGTATCGCCTCATGTACCTTGTCATACTGATTATCCTATTCGCGACCACTACGATTTTGATTTGTACCTTGAGTATATGGATTGCCCTCTGGTGACTTCCGGTTTTGGGGAAACTACGGTCTTGTATATGCTTTTGGGAATAAACAGGTTAAGAGGTGTATGGGCCCTGCTTAACCCTACTTTGATATCTTTATATTACTGATAGACATTATCTACTTAGCGTACATTACTACCTAGTAGATAGTTTAACGGATCCTTAAAGGATGGTTATTCCAAACATCCTTTGAGTTACTTGTATTTCAATTGCTATTTCACTTGAGTTGGATTTATTAATATAAGAATGTTAATCCTGACTCGAGTGTCTTGTGTTTTGCTTTACGCTCGGGTCAGACTGAGTGTACCAGTATTCGAGACTCACCTTTGGAGTTGGAGCTTTGCTTGAAGATCCAGCCATCTATTCTGCTTTCAGTATTCGATGATTCCAGTGATGTATTCTGATTTGTATTTGATGTATCGCATTACTCTTCTGTTGTAAACTCTGATGTATATTATATATTCATATAGTAGCTTCATGAACTACTATCTCTTTTATTTCCGCTGCATTTATTACTCTGTGTCTGTGATCTGTGATTATATCTATTTACTGTATATGTTCAGTTTTGCCAAATTTAAATTAACAACGCGGTATTTTGAGCAATTCAACTCCGGCATGAGTGTCTACCTATCCACTTATAATGGACGCGAATGGTCCAAAATATCGGGTCGTTACAGTTGGTATCAGAGCTTTGGTAGCTCTAGGCAAAACTTAACATATAGGGTAAATGTATTTATAGAATCACTCTCATTCGAGTTTCAATCTCTTCCTTTTGACTCAATTCTTTCGAATTTTGGAACGTTCCCTCGGTTTCGAAATTCATTCGTGTCCTTCACTATTCGTCTTCTTTCAAATCTGGAGCACCCTATAACTCCATTTTGAATGATATCTATAATAGATCGGCGGTCTCGCCAATCTTCGTATGATTCGTAAAGGAGCAAAACTCCTTTACAATAGGCATTGATTTACCGGAGATTTCTGTATCCTCGGTTCACGATGCTATCTAATCTTCGGCTATACCTGAATTTTATCTCTTGAGATCGAGTGTTGATTTACCTCGGAATTCAGCATCGATCTTATTCTTGAAGTTACGGACGACCCAGTTAAGGTTGCCCGTGAATTAAATAAACTCATCCATCTCCCGATTGTGGTAATTGAATTATCTTATCTTCTGTTTCAAACTTATTTTCGAATCAGAATTCTCTTTGATTTGAGTCCATCAAATTTGAATCTCTATCCTTGCTTTGAATTCATTCCTGTATCGTCGAGCGAGGAAGTGTATTTGTAAATTAATATTAAAATGTTTTATATATTGTGTTGTTTGAGTTGTTGATGTTGATTTGGGTTTCCGATCAATACGTCTGATCAACGCTATCGATAGGATTTCCAAAACACTTGAACAGAGCAAGCTGACACAATATTATTTTCAAATTTGGAAAATGAAATAAATTTGTTTGATTATATTGTGAAAATATAAGAAAAATTTTCTAGAATTTAATAGGTAAATTAAATTGTTTGTTTGAAATGATAATATTTGATTATCATTTATTGTTCTAAATAAATTTATAAATACGGTTTATAAATTGATTTGGAATTTGAAATGAACTTAATTCAGAAATTTGAGAATTTATTAAGTTTCCGATGATTTCGAACTTTGGTTTTTAAAGTTTTAAAGTGTATAGTATTTAAAATATTTTCGAATATAAATCGTTTTCAAAGAATTTTAATTGATTAAATCAGTGCTCTTCTCTTTGTCGCTGGAAAATAATTTCGGTGATGGCGGCCGCATCATCGATGTTCATTTTCGAGTTTCGAAGTGGAGATACTATTCTGTAGCTTTGCTACGGTTTGTTATGAAAAATACTTTGAATTGAATTTCTTCAGCATAACTTGATTTATATATATAGGTATCTTATTTTAAAAATTTAATTTGATTGATATAAATATATGATATATAACTCTAAATTGTTTAAAGTTAATCGGAAATCTAATTCTTAAATTTTGTTAAAGGATGATTTTAATTATAAATAAAACCAAAATTTGGAATTAATATTTAAACTTGAATAATTGAATTGGGAAATTTTTATTTGTATATTGTTCAACCGCATTCTAATACAACTTACCCAAATTATTCAGAAGTTGAATATATAATTAGATAAAATATAAGTTAAATTGAATTTATAAATAAAATTTGAGTGTTTATACTAAATGTTATACACTAAATTTTAATTATAAAATGTTAATAGAGATAAATAGAATAATAAGATAATTGATTAATAAATTTGTTTTGAAAAATTTTTAAAATTGAAATTTGATCAACATATGAAAATACCTTGAATTTAAAAGAAATTAATAGATGTAAATTAATTTAAATTGAAACTTTTATGGTTTAAATTAATTTATATGGGTTAAATGTATGTGAGTAGATATATTAAGTAGAATCAATTTAATAGTAATTGGAATAAAGAAGAATTTAAACTGGTTGAATAAAATATGATTATAATAAAGTCTATTCAAGTTTATGGTTTTAGAAATTGTAGATTTAAGATAATTGGATAATAAGACAATGAATTTAGTAATAGTTGAGATTGATTTTAGTGAAATCAAATGGATTAAATCAATTGTTGAATATCAATTAATTTAAATTTGAATTTATATGGTTTAAATTAATGGTATTTCAAATCTGTTTTTTCTTTTTCTTTTTGGTTGTTTCTATTCTCCTACCTCGTTCCTTTTCGGGGACGAAAAGTTTTGAGTGGGGGAGAGTGTAACGACCCGTAAATTTCAACTGTTTTAATAACGTAATTAGTTAAAATTTTGTGAAATTTTAAACGATAAAATTTTGAAATAAAAATTTAATATTTGGAATACGTCTAGTTAAACATAGCAACTGGTAAATTTTCGTCCGAAAATACGAAAGTTTATTTCGCACGTAAATTCACTTCAATTTAATCAGTTAAAAGGTAATGAAAATAAAATGTTTTCGAAACCAAAATATTTTTACATAGAAAAATTCTAAACCATCTTCTGAGCAAGATGTCAGTTCGTCATTTTTCCAAATTCGGACATCTTTGGCTCCGTCGTTCTTATTTTCTACAAAACAGCAGTATTCTGGTACCGACATCGATTTTTATCGGACGATCGTACCACTGATTTCTATATACCGTTTTGATCGTCTCGTCGTGTCGATCTCTACGGTATATTCGATTGTCAAATTCGGAGTTTCGTTGTACGTTGCACTTTGCGTAACGATTTCCGTATCGGTTCTGTAATTCGACTTTTTAGCTTCCAATACTTTTCATATTCCACCGTTTAAATTTGAACAACCATTGGCTTTGTAATTCCCAAAAATTACAGCTGTTTGCTATTACTATTTCCTGCTTTTCAACGTACCTACCTGACCGACCCTATTCCCTGTACATCATTTATGACTAACAGTGGAGTTTATTTTGTTCTGTTCGAAAATTGCATGTAAAGGCAAATTGAAATTGGATGGTCGCTTCCTGTATCATTCTTCTCTTCCCATCTTCCTTTTGGGTTCTCTTTTGCATGGCCTCTCCTCTCCTTAGCACCATCTCTAATTGCCTTCCATCTTCATGCTGCCAATCACCGGATTAGCCTCGTCGACAACCTCCACCTTGTAACCACATCCACTCCGCCCGGCAGCAAAGCCAAGCCTAGTCACCTCCACGTCGCCTTATCCTCTTTCGCCTACATCAACCCATCACCTGCTGCCGACCACGTCAGTCCATAGCCGAGCCAAGCATCAACTCCTTCCCCTCCACGTCTTCTTCCTCTCATCGCCTGCACCGAACAGCTCATCCCTCCGCCTACTGCAACCGTCCTCCTTCCCTCTTGAAACTCACCACCTCACTCGCCATGGCAGCCGTACCCAGCTCACCCTCTTCTCTGGTTCATAGCAGCCACGTCGGCCTCTGACCACCAACCAATGGCCGAGCTTCTCCTTCAACGAAGCCGCGGCATCCAACCTCCATACTTGCAACCTCCACCTAGGCTGCTGTTCAACCAGCCCGCCTCCTCCTTGCCTGCTCGGCCTATCATCTCAACTTCCGACCACATCCACTCGGCCTCTTTTTATATGTGAAGTAAGTTTGCTGTATATACATATAACTTACTTCAGGTTACTTTATATATTTGTGCTTCTATGTATAGTATATCCTATTATATTATTAGGATGTGTATGAGTTATAAGATTGGATAAAGTTAGTTTATATATATAGTGTATTAGACTTTACTCGGCTGTTATTTATAGGTTTGTAGTTTTGTTTAAGCGTATGTTTATATATATATATATATGTATTAGCTTATATATAGCAATCTAAGTCTACGCATATAATAATTTCTAAAGCTTTCCAATCTTACTTTGGGTTCTAAAATATATATAAGTATAATATTGGGTATTGTATTATGTTGCAGCGATATACATTATAATGTATAAGTATATGCATTGGTTTATGTTAGATACATACCTGAGTTGGTTTTGAATCATAAGGCTGCAAATCTGAATATATATATTGTGTTAAATTATATACGTATGTTTCTATTTGGCTTTACATATAAATATTTTTACGTGTTACAAGTTACAGTACATATTTAAGTGTATCTTTTAGTATATTTCAGCTTATGCATTTTAAGTTAGTAGTGTTTTATAAGTTTTGTGTTGTACAGTAGTATATGTATAAATAAAAAAAAAAAAGAATTTTGTAGTGGTTTGGGCTACTGTTTGTATACATATATATATATATGTTTGGGCTACTGTTTATATACATATATTTTGAAATGATATATATTTCTATGCATGTATATACGTGCGTTTAAACAAGTATAAATAGTATGTTTTGGATTGTAGCATGTGTCACATTAAGGGCACGTATATATTTAAGGTAGTATATGTTGATATGTAAGTTATCCATATGTTGAGTTTAATATATGTTTTAAAATTTTGAAATGCATTTGAAATTAGAATATGATTTTATCCATATATAGTTTATACGAGAAGTTTTGGGATGTTTTAATGATAAGTTTATATAAGTTTTAAAATATTGATTTTAAGTTAATAATATTTATATTTATAAAGTTTCTCTCTCTATCAAACTGATTCCAAGTGCTTCATTGATTCCTTATCTATCAGATTGTCCGTCGAATTCAGGCCCATCTAGCGTTGCTTTGAAATTCGTTCTTGGATTCGAAACTCATTCATCCTGTTCATCTCTCTAGCCTCGAAAGGTGAGCACTCACTCACGATTAACGTTCTTTTATTTATTAAATTTGATTTCAATTGAAACGACAATTGAAATATGCTGCTGTTAGTTAATTACACTGTTATATATGCTATTGCCTGTATCAGTTCACCTGTGACATCTGACACCATTATCTGTTAATTATTTATGCGATGATAATACAGTTTGGCTGATAATTGATTGATTGTTGATGTTTATATTGGACGTTAAATTGTTAATGTTAAAATGATAAACAGTATGAAATTGAACTTGATGTAGGATAGTTAAATGTTAAATTTGATTAACTGTCATTTGTATAATATGACCCCTTTAACTGTTAAAATTTATTGACACGTAGGATTTGTTAATTACACTTTGAAACACTGGTTGTATGTTGTTTAAACTGATGAAGTATGAAATTTGTAAATAGATGTCAAGTAAAAACCGTAATGTAATAATCTTTAATCTACATGAAATGATAGTGTAGATTCTAGAAATAATTATATTAATTCGTACAAATAACAATGCGAATTAATACGGTTATTTCGGGATTATTTGAAGTGATTATTGGATTGTTATTCTTTGTTGTTATTGCTTGTTTATTTACTTTGACACCATCCCAGTTATCACACTGCAAGTTCCCTTTGATATGTTTTGATTTTGAATTGAATTGGAATCGGGTTGAAATGATAAATACCCAAATTGAACTTTGACTTAGGATAGAAAATTAAATAAAAAAACCCGATTGGTCAATAATTTAATTTGATAATAAACGAAGATTTTATTTGAATAAATAATATGGTTTGAAATGAAGTTGAAATTCGAATTTTAATGAAGGGAAAATGTTAATATTTAAAAATCTGAAACAAAATATTAAAAATGAAATTGATGGAAGAACGATGTTTAATTTGAGAAAGGATTGAATTAAGTTGAAATGATTTAATAATTAAGTTTGAAACCATAATTAAGTTTGAAATTATTAAACTTTGAAATTATTTAATAATTAAGTTTTGAATTATTTAATAATTAAATAAGATTGAATTATTTAATGATTAAATTGAATTGGATTTTTAATTAAGAAAAATTGAACTTTTGAATAAGTGAATTTACTTCGTAAATAATTGAAATTGAGTTTCTTTATTAATTAAGTTTTGGAAAATTATTTAAGAAAGTAAATAAGTGAAATTGATTTTCTTTAACAAGAAATGAAATGTGATATTTTGGAATTAATGTAAGACATGAAATGTAAAGAATTTGATTTGACGAATTTAGTTTAATTCAAAAATTGTAGATTTTGATTAAATGAAGTTGAACTTAAGAATTGATTTAACGAATTGGAAATTTAATAGAAATTGTTTTGAATGAAAAGTAACTTAACGAATATTAAATGAAATGGATAAATGGATCTAAATTGGTTTGAATGTTAAATTAATTTAAATGATTTCGGAATGAAACTTATATACGAACTTGAATCAATATTTGAATTGTTTTAAAAGAAATTGAAATTGAATTATAAGATTTTGAAATGATAATTTGGAAGTTTTGAAACGTAAATTTTTGGAAATTGGTTTTGAAAAACAAATGAAATGTTGATTTACGAATTCTATTTGAAATTGAAATTGATTTTGTTTTTGAAATAAACAAACGACCAATCGGTGTAATAATTACGAAAGTTATTAAAGAGACCGGGATCGGTAATGGATATACTCTCTATCTGAACCGAAACCACTTTAATAACTATACGCGGAGTGTTGATCCAGAACGAAGTGGATGGTTTGGTGAACGCGTTGACTGAAGAAAGAGAACGATTTTGGATGACCCCTGACATGACTAAAACAGGAGCCGCGCCGGGCCATTGAGGATCGCCATCTCTAGCGGACACACTTCTTCGATACCATATCTATTACTTTTGTGATTCGATTTGGGTGCACCCCTCGATTTGGGAGTGTTGTTTCGCGGTGTTGGGGTGGTAGCTGCTATGCCCAACATCAGTCCGGATCAGGCAACTACTAGTATCCTAGTTGGTATCGCCTCATGTACCTTGTCATACTGATTATCCTATTCGCGACCACTACGATTTTGATTTGTACCTTGAGTATATCGATTGCCCTCTGGTGACTTCCGGTTTTGGGGAAACTACGGTCTTGTATATGCTTTTGGGAATAAACAGGTTAAGAGGTGTATGGGCCCTGCTTAACCCTACTTTGATATCTTTATATTACTGATAGACATTATCTACTTAGCGTACATTACTACCTAGTAGATAGTTTAACGGATCCTTAAAGGATGGTTATTCCAAACATCCTTTGAGTTACTTGTATTTCAATTGCTATTTCACTTGAGTTGGATTTATTAATATAAGAATGTTAATCCTGACTCGAGTGTCTTGTGTTTTGCTTTACGCTCGGGTCAGACTGAGTGTACCAGTATTCGAGACTCACCTTTGGAGTTGGAGCTTTGCTTGAAGATCCAGCCATCTATTCTGCTTTCAGTATTCGATGATTCCAGTGATGTATTCTGATTTGTATTTGATGTATCGCATTACTCTTCTGTTGTAAACTCTGATGTATATTATATATTCATATAGTAGCTTCATGAACTACTATCTCTTTTATTTCCGCTGCATTTATTACTCTGTGTCTGTGATCTGTGATTATATCTATTTACTGTATATGTTCAGTTTTGCCAAATTTAAATTAACAACGCGGTATTTTGAGCAATTCAACTCCGGCATGAGTGTCTACCTATCCACTTATAATGGACGCGAATGGTCCAAAATATCGGGTCGTTACAGATTCTTTCAGGCACGTGAGTGGATCCACGCGCCTGGTCCCACCAAGTTTCAACTCCATATGAGATCGATTCGAAACAATTTCGTATCGATCAGAAATTGCTCCAATCGAGCTGAAACTTGGCAGGATTGCTCTTTATCTTGTGTGGAAGCTACTATGAAAATTTCGTTGCATTTGGATCAGGGATTTGTGAGATATGATCGATACGAGATCAAGGCTCCATATGCACTGCCCGGTTCGAATCCATGAATTCGTATCGATGACTTCGCATCGATACAGCACGTGGTTTTGCAGTGGCGTAGCGCGCATCCCTCGGGTAGATCCACCATTTACTCCGAGTCGACCGCGTCTCCCCTTAAACTTCGCCTTACTCGTATCAGAGACGTTGCCCGAATCCTTCGATGCCAGCTGGATACGAAGACTAATGGATACGAAATCAAGGCTTCCCGATGGATTCGATCAAGCCTCCTTTCTTTCGATACGAACTAAGACTTATGGGTATGAAACCGACCGATTCGAAGCAAGGTGCACCAATGGATGCGAAGCAGCGCGGATTGATCGAGTCGAACGTCATGGATTCGAACATGCGAACACGAGAACACCTGATGGATTCGATCTACGCAAACATAATGGATATGAAATCTGATCGATTCGAACGGGTCTTTGATGGATACGAACAGCGCACTTTATCTAACTTGTATCGATCAACTCTCGTTCATATGAACTCCGATTTACCTGAAACTTGGAGCACTGGCTTTCATGGCTTTGCTTGTCATGTCTTGTCAATTACGGTCCGATCCGGACTCGGACAAAATTCATCGATATCCATGATCATCCTGCAATGCATATTTAATATTCATGGCTGATTAATATTGACTTCAGTTAATTTTTGGGTATCCCAGCTTTGCCAAAAAGTGGGATAACACTTTGCCCCCCAAAACATGCCTTTTGGTAAAAGGTGTGTTTTGATTAGTCTCAATTCGAATGTAGTAAGCTCATGTTTTATTCGAATCTTATGATATTTTCAATCGAGTTCATGGCCGTTCGAAGCCGAAGTGTTATCAATTTCTGCCAGTGGAAGTTAAGAATGAAATTCTACAGTCTCTCCGGACTGTTGACGATCGCTCCGGACCCTTGCGAAGCCCATTCTAGACTTAGCGGTTGAATAGAAAGATCCTATTGCACTCCGGCGTTGCTTTCTATTCCTTGCACTCTGGCCCCAGTTAGGACGTGAAGCGATGTCTTGGCCGTTCTGGGCCGATCGTAGCCTCTCCGGGCTCCTGCTGGATCCCATCCTGTCACTCTCCGGTGAAGGGGAAACAACGTTAAGTGGGTCGATCCTGTCGCTCTCCGGCGAAGCGACCCACTTCTTGCACTCCGGTTCAGTGTATCTGAACATTAAGCGATGTCTTGACCTGAATCGTCGGCCTATCATAGCCTATCCGGGCTCTTATCGAATCCTAATCGAATCACTCTCCGGTGAATAGGAAACGATGCTTAAGTGAGTCGATCCTGTCGCTCTCTGGCGAAGCAACTCACTTCTTGCACTCCAGACCCCGCCTCTCTGGGTAGGATCATAAAGCGATCATTTTTATATTGATATTTAATGTTTATCCTTTAACTCTCCGGTCAAAGGTTTATTTCAAGAAATTCAAATTTATTTATTAAATTCAGGTCCTAGATGTTCAATCTCAAACACCAGGAAATCTAGACATTGCCTCTCCGGGCAGATCGGTCTATCTCCATCTCAGAGCATGCCTGGGGATCTCTCCGGTTCCCGTACAAGAGTAAGTGGGATAGCCGTTTATTCTAAAAGCAAATCTAATGAAATTATTTGGCCGAAGTCCAAATCTCGAACTTGGCCCTTGCCATCTTAATCAGTTGATGATGAGTCGTGATCCCGATCCAGGATCGTTTCTGTTAGGGGGAGGCGGTAGTTGTTCAGGCCTTACCGCCGTTGCTCGTTCTCTGACATATTGTGGCAGTTTACCACTCCTGGCATATTCTTCTACCTCATCCTTCAGGTGGCGACATTCGTCGGTTGCGTGCCCATCCAGCTCATGGAAGAGGCAATATTTTCCGGTTCTACGCTCCCGCTCTGTGGGATCTCTCCTGGGTGGTTTTCGATAGGGGAGTTGCCCCCGAGTTTCAGTGTAAATCCTTTCTAGGCTTGCCGTCAAATCTGTGTATTGCCTGAATCTAGGCTCTCGGAATTTCTTCCGTTTATCAGGACCATCATGTACGTCATCCTACTTTCTCTTTCCTTTGTCTGTCCTGGACTGTTCCGTGGCGGTTCCTTCGCCTTGTGCAGCATTTACTTCTTGCCTCTCGGCTCGTGATTCTTCTAATCGAATGAATTTCTCAGCTTCATGGTAAAATTCTCCAAGATCTTGTGGTGGATCTCTTGTCAACGAATCTTTGAATTCGGTGCCTTCTCCAACTCCTGCCACCGCCTCCATCAAAATCATCGATGGATCCGGGCGATCTACCGAAGCCACCGTTGCATTGAATCGCAGCAGAAAACCTTTTATGGACTCTCCGGTCCTTTGCTTTATCGAAGCTAAAGTCATCACACTCTTGGGTCTTGTAACATGGACCCTAAATTGTTCCATGAAGCAATCTACAAGCTCGTCCCATGTCCTGATCGATCCAGTCTTTAATTGCCTGAACCAAAGTGCAGCCAAGTCTGACAAAAATAAAGGGAAACATTGTGCCATCACTTCCTCGGATGCTCCCAGTATTTCCATGTGTCTAATGTATCTGGTAATGTGCATGGTCGGATCCGACTTCCCGTCATACGGATTCAGCGTTGGCAGTTTGAACTTTGGAGGGTTTCTTGCATTCCTGATATTTGGAGTGAACGGACTCCGACTGACTTCCTCCAATCCTCCGCTAGACAATCCTCCTCTCATGAGTCGTCGCACTAATCCAGCCATCTTTTCATCTCCATCCTGGGGTTGCCCTCTTGGTCTTAAAGGGTATTCTGGTACGTATTCTTCGTGTGGCCCGTTAGCATCAGCATTGGCCCTAGCTTGTTGAGCTCCGTCTGTCGGCCTTCCAGCATCGGATCCCGAGGGTCTGCCCCCGAGTCCTTGTCGATTGTCCTCTGGATCTGCATTCTGTCCTTCATCAGGTTCCGCAATCCTAGCTCCTTGTTCCACATTCATAGCCGCTGTAGTTGGTCCTAGGCTCTGCATCCCTGCAGCTCTCATCTGTTCAAAGAAATTCTGCAGCATCTCTTGTTGACTTTTCATCATTCTTTCGTGCATCAGATTGGTCATGGTCTCCATTTCGTCTCTAGTGATGTAGATCGAAGCTGGTTCTTCTCCAGCACCAGAGGATGCCTCTTGACTTCCTCCTTGATGGCTTCTCTCGGCTCTTTGTCTTCTACTTGTTTGTCGAGTCATTGTCTTCAAATCTTCGAGTTTTCAAATCTGAACTTCGAATCTGGTGTAGCGGGTACTAGTTCTTCTCGGTGAAAGCACCAAAGTGTTTGCACCAAAAATGGTCACAAACCCCGAATGTAGTGAAAGCACCAGCGTATGAATACGAATCAACAGTATTCACACACAAATCACAGATCTAAGCAAGTAACAAGCAGCAATCAAGAAATAATGAACAGTGACACACGAGATTTATAGTGGTTAGGCTATCTCCGGCCTACGTCCACTTCAATGATTTTTATCTTTTATTGATGTTCTTCACTGGTTACAGATGATTACAGCAAATACAATGAATGAATCTGAGTATAACAGCAATGGAATGAAGTAGGATTGAATCCGGCAGAGTCTGGACGTCGGATGGCCAAAAAAAGATCCCTTTTCTGTAGGCTTCAGGGGGCTATTTATAGGCGTAGGAGGCTGAGATCGCGCCCAAACTTCGGGAGATTCTTTCAGGCACGTGAGTGGGTCCACGCGCCTGGTCCTACCAAGTTTCAACTCCATCTGGGATCGATTCGAAACAATTTCGTATCGATCAGAAATTGCTCCAATCGAGCTGAAACTTGGCAGGATTGCTCTTTACCTTGTGTGGAAGCTACTGTGAAAATTTCGTTGCATTTGGATCAGGGATTTGTGAGATATGATCGATATGAGATCAAGGCTCCATATGCGCTGCCCGGTTCGAATCCATGAATTCGTATCGATGACTTCGCATCGATACAGCATGTTGTTTTGCAGTGGCGTAGCGCGCATCCCTCGGGTAGATCCACCATTTACTCCGAGTCGACCGTGTCTCCCCTTAAACTTCGCCTTACTCGTATCAGAGACGTTGCCCGAATCCATTGATGCCAGCTGGATACGAAGACTAATGGATACAAAATCAAGGCTTCCCGATGGATTCGATCAAGCCTCCTTTCTTTCGATACGAACTAAGACTTATGGGTACGAAACCGACCGATTCGAAGCAAGGTGCACCAATGGATGCGAAGCAGCGCGGATTGATCGAGTCGAACGTCATGGATTCGAACATGCGGACACGAGAACACCTGATGGATTCGATCTACGCAAACATAATGGATACAAAATCTGATCGATTCGAACGGGTCTTTGATGGATACGAACAGCGCACTTTATCTAACTTGTATCGATCATATCTCGTTCATATGAACTCCGATTTACCTGAAACTTGGAGCACTGGCTTTCATGGCTTTGCTTGTCATGTCTTGTCAATTACGGTCCGATCCGGACTCGGGCAAAATTCATCGATATCCATGATCATCCTGCAATGCATATTTAATATTCATGGCTGATTAATATTGACTTCAGTTAATTTTTGGGTATCCCAGCTTTGCCAAAAAGT